>JAVJGI010000002.1:19999700-20043070 GCA_035590275.1 Ibycter americanus
ACTTTTACATTCTTTTCTGATCCTCCTCCCCATCCCTCTGGGTGAGGGGGAGTGAGCGGGTGGCTGCGTGGTGCTTGCTTGCCAGCCGGGGTTAAACCAGCACAAATAGTTATTACATAGCATGAGGGCTTGTTAAAAAGACTGGCCTTCAGGATTTTTGTAAAATTTGATTTGTGTTCAACTCTGTTGCAAGTTTCAGTGCAGGCATGACATCACGTCATCGGTCTTTTATAATAAAATATGCTATGTAAGAGATGTTGTCACAACACAAAATAGCTTAGACAAAATGCTGTATTAACTGATATGGAAGTTATCTCGATATTTCTTCTTCAGGAAAAAAAAAAAGAAAAGCTGAGTAACAAGAGAAAATGGACTCTTTCCTGTGTAGAAAATGCTAGGAAACCGTAAATGCCTCAGTGTTTGGCCATTTATAGACACATACGGAGACAATTATCCTGAAAACGTTCTGTAAGAGAGAAGCCACCTCCTGGATGGAGTAGTTGAAGCATGGAGGAAGTGACAAATTTGCCAAGGGATGTCAGATGTCCTTGAATAAAAATACTCTGGTTAAGAACTTACCCTTTTTGTTTTTCATACACACACACACACACACAAATATGAATATGCGCGTCATAGTTAATGTGTAATATGTTATCTTAACAGTTGAAGTGAGACACGTTGATACCAGTTCTTGTGTTCAGTAGATGGTCACTAGATGGCATTCTTTGGGTACAGAATTTAAGGGGAAAATAATCTGTAATGTTTAATTTGTATTCAGCCACACTTCAGTCCACTGTTACTTCTGCCTGAATATAAAAACTTAAGAAAGGATGTGTTAGGGCAGTAGGAGGGAGGTGGGGAGGAAGCATTTTACTGTATTTTGTTATTTCAAAGGCTGCACTTTCTAAGCAGTATAGTTTATCTTGAACTCATAACATTGTATAAACATTTCTGAATACTTTTCTAGTTAGGATATATGGAAATATGTTTTTAGATTGTAGATTAATGCAGATCTGTGAATCTGTTATGTGTTTTAATCACACTCCTTAGAGATGATAATAAATCACTGTGAAATGTTCCAGATAAGATCACATCTTCAAAGCACTTAAAACTGAAAGCAACTACTCAACAACGCCAGCTCTCTTTGTGGAGTAGAACTGCACGAAAACTCTGGTAATCAGAGGATGAGTGCAGATACTTACTCATATTGTCTCTTTTAGGGCTGGGACAAGGTGTGCTTGCAATACTGTGACAGTCTGCCTCTCAGAAGTTGATCAGAAATTCCACTCAGACCGAGGACCGTTTCTTGAGAAAACCTGTGGCAGAACTATCACAGTACTGCAGCACGTAATGAGTAATTAAAAATGTATTGTTCTAGTAAAAGCTATTAAGTACTAACCATCTACGTGGCAGTTGCCTTACCTCAGTGCCATATTTTAGGATGAATAAAAGCAGTCATCATTGATTTCTTAGCTGTGTTTCAGATCTGACTCATCTATTTTGTTCTAATTCAAAATGAGGGATGAGGTATCTCAAGTGGCTATAAACACCGTTCTGTGAGTGCCGTTGAGTTAACAGCAGTTTATTGCAGACGGCGTTCTCTGGGCTTGTTTGCCGGCTGTTTTTATTGCCTCAGCGGCACAGAGGAAAGGGCTTGCTAAGGTAAAACAGTCTGCTTTTTATGCTGTCTGCACTACCTGAATTTTTCAGTATAACTGGTGAGATTTTGGGTATCCAGCTTGTTTCAGATAGAAGATTATTAATTTGCTGGCTTTCTCTGTGCCAGTCTCTAACATGCCCTCACAACAACTGAGGAACCTTATGGTTTTGAACCAGTTACTAGCAGGAATTTCCAGTTTAATACCAAAACAACTTCTGCAGCAGAGAAAAAAGTTGTTCAGCACTCTAATCCTTACAAATTTAGATACCTTTTTGTGTCTTGATGTATAAATAAGAAAAAGTAAAAGCTGTTATCAAAATTCTCATTATTTGAAGGTAATGCTAATCTTTTTCCTAATAACATATAAAGGTGAGGGTAACTCAGTAGGTGGCAGTCCTCTTAAGCCAAAGAAGAAACAGTGTGAGCGTAAGGGACTGGGATTTGTGTGGAGTAAACTGTTCATTAAATATTTCCCTGTCATCTGAAGTCAGTATAACTTGCATCATTTCTTTAGAATCCTCCTAGCTATTGATGAGTTCTTTTTTCTGTGGTGAGCTGTTCTGCGAAATCCTGATAATAACCCTCAGCTTGAGGAGCTATGCTGTGCAAAATGAGGGAAAAAAAAAAAGGAAAAAAAAAAAAAAAGAAAAGGTATGTTTCCATATTTTTCTCCCTGATTTGTCAATATTTGAGCTTAATTCCTGAGTACTATTTTATACGCTTCTCTGAAGATAAATTCTTCCTAGACATAATTGTAACAGTTCTAGTATCTCAGTGCCTGGCATTCTTCTGACCAAGCAGTGTATTTCCTGTGGCTCTTCCCAGGTCTGTGGTTTATTGCTTCGTCTGGCCTTACTGGTTTCCAGTAGCAGCTGCCTTTCCCGTGTCCTACTGTCTGTCTCTTGCTCTCCCTCTCCTCTCCCATCCTAGTCTGTTCAGATCTTTAGGCTCTTCTCACAGACTTACTCTCCAAAAAAGATTGTCTGTGTAGCTATAACTTGTATTCTTTTTTTTTTTCCCTTTTCTTTCTGCACACACAAAAAGCAAGCTCTGTCATTCACACCTGGTGTTTTCATCTAAGGTTTTTATAGGATAATCCATAGGACAGGAATCAGAGCTCTTGTCCGCCAAGTAAATGGCTGGTGCTGTTAAACAACATCTCCTCTTGGACACGTCCCGGTGGCTAAATCCTTTGTATGTGGTCTCAGCTCAACAGCAAAAATGAATGCTTCTATGTGTTTTTGCTTTCAGCCTGTGACAAAGGTGGTCTGTCAGGGGTTTGTGTCGATGATTCTATAGTGTCTGTCAAACAAATTGTTTCCTTCAGGCTAGTCCTTGTCATCAGCAGTGTGAGGGACCTCTCTTTGTTTCAGTCCTCTTGGTTGCTAAGGAGAGACTAGATACGATTTTTAATCTTACCTTCATGATAGATTTGTGTCCTCAGCAGTATGCAAACTGTTCAAAAACTAATAACACAAAAATACACTCATTTTAAAAAAATAAGCCAAAGCTTTACTGGTATAAAACAGCATGTGTTTTAAACATGTTAAATATAATTCATACTGCGTTCATCCCACTGTGTGCTTGCTTCACTCCCAGTCCCTATCAAGTAGGCTACAATCACTCCTCCTCTGCAGGAAAGGAGTGCACTTATAAAATAGATATCTTAAAATAAAGCCAAAGGAGTTGCTTATTTTCCTGTAGCACAGAAGATGTGGGTGTTAGAGGCAAAAAGCTCTGATAACTTGCTTAAGCTGCTTAAACAGTTTTGGTGGAGACATGGGAAGATCAGGTATGAGCAGGTCGAAGGGAGGTTTTGATAATTAATGTTGGGGGAAGTTTGGCAGTGAACCTGTCTCGTCCTTCTCCTGCGTGTTTAGTCAGATGTAGGGTGTGGGGAAAAAATGTGGCAAAAATACAATTATTGCCTGGAGGTCACTGAAAATGAGACCAAAGGGTCACTGGATGATGTCTGAGATGAGTAAATGTTAAAGGGGAGACCATGAGGATGGTATAGAAGTGAAAAGTCACATAAACTTTGGGGGTTTGATCCTCTGTCTGCCTGCATGTTGCTGCAATTGTTGTCAATAGCTTGGTGTGTGTGTGTGTGTTTGGGGGATTGGTTTTTTGTTTTTACCCAAGTGTAGATGGTACATGGGTGATAAATCACAGAAGAGATAATATGAGAAAACTGTTGTGTCCTGTGAAGCACTCAGTAGGAGTAGACGAACAATGAGTTACTGAGTAGGATCCTTCCTAATCCTCCATAGATGGCAATACTGTTTCTTTGTGGGGTTTTAAAAATATGAATAATATGGCATAATCGTGAGCCATTCTGTTGGGAGCAGGAAAGAAGGGAAAAAAACCTGAATTATAAACCAGAAATGTTTCCTTGCCAAGATCTGGATAGATTTGGAGTGGTTGTTGCCTGATTATCAGGCTGGAGCTCTTGTGTTGCTGGTTCTGCATCAGTGGGGTCTGAATTCCTGCAGGCATCATCTTCTGGAATGAAAAATCTTTTTTTTTTTTTTTTTTCCCCCCATTAATTTAAGTTCTGAGTTTTCTAATTCTGTGAGTAGAATCTACTGTTTCATATTTTCTTATATGCTACCAGCAGGCACCTAGGAAAGGAATACATTGTTTCTCATTTGAGAAATACTTCAACTGTTGTGATATTACAGCTTAAAAATGATTAAGGTATACAGGAAAGAGTTAGGGAAGGGAAAATATATATTAGGGGAATATTTAGTTGAGTTCCTTAAACTTGTGACAGATAACTGTGTATAGCCATTTTACCTGAGAAAGTTGCCTTAACAAAAAAAAAAAAAAAAAAAAAAAAGTTACATCATGCAAAAAGCTCTTGTCAGGGTGACATCTCTTGTGCCTTTTAATCCATCATATAGGATCAGAGGTTGGTTGTGGGTGGCAAAGATACTGTCTGTATTGTAGTTGTCTAACGTAAATAGTCACGTGTTATTTTTTTATAGTCTTGTCCACTAGTAATAAATACGGTTTTTAAATGTAATAACATTTCATCACTTTGCAGAATTTACTGGAAATACAGTTAGTGAATTAGAAATAATTAAATGAAAAGAGAGTGGTTGATGGTTCTTTAATTTTTTTAGATGCAACATAAATGCCAAAAGTGAAATACGCAATACTAATAGCTACTCAGTGATCATGTAAGACGTTATGCATTGGGAAAATTACTTTGCAAATTAATAACTGTTACAGAAAATTTAAAAAAAAAGATGTAAGAAGGCAACACAAGTTTTTACTGTGTAAAACTATAAAGTAGATTTGAGTGGGATATAATTTTATTACTGCTGTGCTCAACTGAGCAGAAACAACTCCAAGTTGTCTGCTATTATCTTGATGAATGTCTTTAAAATGTTTGGTGGTCAAAGGCATAATTCGGGGCTTCCCGGTGTCCATGGCCTTGCTCTTGATCAGTGAAGAAATCACATTCTGGGGTACTTTGTCCCTAGCTGCAGCTACAAGTTGCATAGCTGAATAAATCTTCAGATACTTCTGTTTCCAAATAGTTGTAGGCATGTGACAATAAATGAAGTTTTGAGCATGTATTCAGACCATGTAAGAAAACTATGCCTACTATCTTAATAGTCACACGTCAAAGGTATGAAGAGTATAGTAGGAAACTTTTTTCTTTTATACAAGGGTGGAACTTCAGAGGGAACTAAAGGCAATTTTTTCCTTCTATGACGTTGCAGTTTAGGTATTATCAATGTAAGGAGGAATTTGAATGGCCTTCTGGATTTCTGGTCAGAAATTAGAATAATTTCTGAGTTTATTTACTGCTACGTATCTACAGCAAAACAACAAAATAAACCCCAAACCCTGAAAACTCCTATACAGAGTAAAATGAAAAGATCTTACCTAGCTGTGCTTGTTCCTCCTATACAATACTTGCAGAACTGAGACATATATGAAGCCTTGTGAGTAGGTTTCAGAAGGTGTTTATCTCAGAGCAAAATGTATGATGGCTTCTGTTACTTCAGGAATAAAATAGTTAGCCTTCAACACAACAGCTGGGGGAGAAAATCACATCTCTGAAACTTATTTAGTGAAGTAAACACTGCTAACGTGAAATGATAAATGACTGGCTTTACTAAGAATATCCTTATATTGAAGGCAGGTTGTTTTAGTTGCTACCTGTTTTGAGTGTTTTGTATATACAGGCAGGATCAGAAATAGTTATGTATACTAGCATTTCAGTTTATGCCATTTCTTTGATTAAAAGCTTTGAAAAATAAGCATTACTACTTTAGTTCTGGGAGGAGCACCCTGCTGATCAGTCCTGAAAACACCTCAGTGGAGTTGGGCTAGTGCTGTCAACACTTAACATTTCAATTGATTTTTGTGATTGCAAGTCAAGAGGAATAAGGAATTCAGTTGTTTGGTTTTTTAAATCACTATGAATCTGTGGTAGCATCCACAAGAATCCTACAGAGGTCTGAGCATTTGTGGAAATATATGGGGTGTTATTAATAATCTGAATTATTGATCAGATCAATTTCTGATAAGAAAATGCACTTAAACTGACAGAACTACATTTAACTGTAGATACTATACTGTGAATAGGAAGTCTACCTTTAGCCACCTTATTCCTGTTACCCATTTCTAGATTAGGCTTTCTCTTTCAAATAATATTATCTTAAAATTTTGACATCACAACATTGTTAGGGTGACAAGTTGTCACCTTCAGGATATGTAATGGGGAAGATTATTTAAAATCAGTTATATGTCCTTTCTCTCCTATAATGAGTGTGATGTTATATGTACTCCAATAGCTTGTAGTGCTCTAGAATTCCTGTAAAGTGTAATTAGGCAGTGATGTATTAAAGCATAATTGTTTAACTGGTTAGATAATTTGACGTGTCAAAAGAGGTATTCGAGCTGTGCAAATCATTATCACTGTTAGGTGATTATTTCTTGTACTGTCTGTGTGCAGGATTATGGTAAATAGAACGAAACGGGATTTTTTTAATGATATATTTAGAGGATTAGAGTTGCATGGTCTCTTTGAGGATTAAGTTTGAGTACACTGAGATGCAATTTAAATGTGAGAAAGAGATAAGGAGAGAGGAAGCACGGTGAGAAGGTGGGAGTGTGATTATCAAGTACAAGAGAGATGGCTAATCCAGGTTGGCTTAATACACTTAATCACATTTTTAGAAAGGAAAAAACCTAAGTACATATCTCAATTAAGTGCATCCCATGTTTGTCACACAAAAAAAATCACTAATTCAAAATCTCTTCCACTTCTCTCTTCCCCCTGCCCCCCCCCATCAAATTTTAGATGTCACAAAGTCCACAATACAAAAGTTGCTGTTAGGTCAAGGCTACACTTTCAGTAAGCATTGCAAGTTTTAAAGTAGATTTGGGAGGTTCCCTGAGTCAGTTGGGAGGTTCGCTATGTCAAGCCTATTTTTCTTTGAGATGGGAGAAGAAAAATGCATTTCGATTCTAGAGACCCCATCAATCATGGTAGGTTAATAGGCTGCAGAATTACCTCGCTGTTATTTTCCTCCTCATTTTGTTGGGGAGAGACTCTTCTAGTCTTAAATGCTTTACAAAACAGAGTAGTAAATCTTCTGGCACCTCCGGCTGCCAGCCCAGTGCACTGATTTGTCCCTTTGTTTTTGGGCCCCGGTAGAGGAGAGCTGAGGGACAGTTCTGTCCCTATGACCCAGGGCCAATTCTAGTTACACATTTTCCCTTTTCGGGATGAAGCTGGCTAGCACTTCTCTTCCACTGGGATTCAGGACCAGATCACCAAACTACAACGCTTTTGAGCAGATAGTATTCTGAAACCACCAGCTGGTCAGACTTTTTGTTTTTCTTTTTCCTTATATCTAAAATGGTAAGGACATGTGTGTAAAAGCTGAAAGTTCGCTGAGATCGTTAGTCCTCTTCTGGTTACTGTCAATCAGGGGTTAGTTAAGCAGGGATTATTGTTGCCAATTTTATAAAACAAGGTTTGTGCCTAGAGATGCGCCGTCACTGGACGAAGTTAGTGGTGTTCTCTGCTTAAGTAAATTGATACATAGAAGAGTCATTAGTAACTGTTGACTATGTGTAATGCATCTGAATCCCTGTTTTCTTCTGTCTATACCCTTTCCTGTCAGTCAGCCTCCTGAATATTTTTTTCACATGAATAATATACCCAGAGTATTTGATTTCTTCAGTTATAACATTTTACAAATCTCATAACTAAAAATCTCATAAGCACAAAGTTGCAACATAATTAGGGGTTTTTTTATTAGTTTATAGGCATTAAGCATGATACATAATGGAGTTTCAGGAATATATCAGTCTTAAGAGAATTCATTTCCATATTGCTACTTGCTTCCAAGAAGTAGTCGTTTAGTCTTACAGAAAACATCTGGAAACTATGACAATTTTTTATTTTTTTTTCCTTCCTGCTTTTTTAGCTTTTGGATATCTTAGAAAACATGTTTTGCTGTTTCTGTAACGATTAACAAATATACATTTTTATCGTTGGACTTATAAACTTAAAGCTCAAATACTTTTTCAGCTGACCTACTTTAAAACGGGTTTGTTGCCTTCTCTTTGCGTTTTGCTGTAGTCTCTGGCATGCTGTTTACACTCGCTGTGCCTCAGTTACCTAATTCTCTAAATTGCAGTGCTATTCTGAAGAGAAATACCCTGAAGATTTAGATAGTCGTAGTGAGTTTATGAATGTTGATGTACACTAATAAGCTTGTCTTCTACTGTTCACAGTGATCATTTCAGTGATGATTTTCACTTAAATTTAGACAATTTTATCCAAATGGCATTATTTGAGGTGTAAGATTTTCAATTTTTGTAATACTTACGTATTCTGATAATTACATGTTCAAATATTATTCCAGATTTATGTATCATCATACACTCTGCTTTAATCCTCACTGTAGTGAGACTGGATTTTGATAATAACCGGACAAGTCTATACTCAATTTAATCAGTGTACAATTTAAATCCATGTAATTTTCTAGTGATCTGTTCATGACATTGTATTTCCTAAGGGTTTCAGAGTGTGCTATGAAACTTTTCAAGTTTCTGTCATAGTAGACATCTAAAATCTTAACTTTAAAAAGTATTTTACTGTCACTTTTAAAATAAATTCTTAATCTAGATTCAACTAAATGTTAGAAAATGAAACTTGAAAGGGTCTGGCTTGAGGTGTAGATAAAAGATTGTCAGATTTGAGAAGGAAGACCTACTTTCTGCTGCTTTTTTGAAGACTTCAGCAGATGAAGAAAAGACATTTAAGTGCAAGTGTTAGAACCAAAAAACAGAAAGCTAACATAAAGGATAATATATATTTAAACTGATTTGTAGTATGATCTTTTAGTGTTCTTAATGTATATATATGCGACCCTCCCCCCCCCTTTTTTTTCTTTCTTTTTCTTCCTCCAAAATTTGAAGTTGAACAATGAAAACTTAATTTCTTTTTCTGGCTGACAACTAGGCTAATACACCAAGCACGTAGGGAAATCATGTTCTGTTCTGCTTGGACTAGAAATGCCACATACAGATATTTTCATCACGTAATTTTAAGTGGGTTTGCATAGAAAGGAATCTGAAGGTTGGCATTTCAGTTCAGAAAACAAAGGTCAACTTTTCTGCAGAAAACTTTCTACTATAGATATAATACAGTATATGGGATTAATAGTGAAATTTTCATAAGATTTACTTTTCAGAGTCAAAATTAAATTCTTTGTTTCCATTTTTGCAGGAAAAATATGGGCCTGGTACTTTTGGACATTTTATAAGATGCAGTTTTCTATGCTTTGCTGGGATTTCCCTAGCTGCTTCTCCAGGATTGGGTAGATACCACCTTGTTAGGTTTTGCATTTAAATTTTATTGCAAAATGAGATTTCCTAATCCTGTCAGGCATGTTAAAAAAAATAAATAAATTGGGTGCTTGTCTTAATGATGTAAAAGCGAACAATTATTTCTTCTTGCATAACATTTTCCATTATACTAATTTCACAATACTTTTGTGGGTCCTGTGGCATTCTGAGTGGTTCAGCTTGTTCTTGCCTTAGGCTTTTTTTCCCCCTTGATGTTTTGGTGTGAGAGTGTGATGAATTACGGAAAGAGAAAAAATAAACTTTTGGAAATCTCTCTGCAAAGAAAGACTATACTAGCTTGTATTTTTATTTTGCAATAAAAATATATTTATTGGTAATTCACTCAGCAATGTAATAGTAAATACTGTATGATTAGTACTTTTTATTCATGAATTAAAAAGAGACAAGAATTTTAGGCAGTGAAGTCAGCAAGGGAAATCATCAATAATGAATTTATTAGGAGAAAAATGATTGTATGCCTTTACCAGGAATAATATTTCAGGATAATTAAGTTTTATTCTGTACGTAGTTGTACATTTATTTTCCACTTTAGGAGTGTGTGTGCAGACATGGCCTGTCAGCATTAGAACTACCTTTTGCTATATATCCAGACAACGCATTTAACTTTTTTTAAAAAAAATCTAATGCCCAAACAATTACCACGTAGTTTTTCTGTGTATCTTTTTTACCATCCTCTTTATAAAAATCACAGTCACTGAAATGATGACGCCAGAAACAGCAAAGAGAAATTATCTGACACTTGTCTAACTCCTTGTTTTAATTTCTAATCTGCAGCCTTTTTAACGGTCTATCCTGAATGAAGAATAATTCATTCTGGAAATACTGATATAGAAGCAACGAGAAGACCAAGGTCTACTGTCCCCACATTTTACCTCTCCCATTGCCCGTTTTGGCATTTGAGGAACTTTTAGCTAGTTCAGGATTGACCTTTCAATTTATGAACCATTTTTACACTGGCTTTTGCAAATATAACAAATATAGATTCAATAGCAACTTGAGTCCAAGTCAAACACTCCCTTTATGTACACTTAACTAATTTCTTAGGGAGTAGGAAGGTGTTGCAGTGTACCTTGTATGTTGTTGGGTGGTTTTGTTTTTTCTTTTTTAAACTGGTGAATTACTTTATCCGTGTATTACTGCAAAGTCAAACTCATACCATTGCAGTTGAGTTTATTATTTAATGGCTGTATTTGGACATTTTCTGGTTTGCACATCCATAGTCTACAGTAATGGAAGTGTCTTGTCTTTCATAGTACTGTGATGGACTACAATCTTAGCCAAATATTCATTAAAATCCATGTTTAGTAACCATGCTTTCAAGCGGCACACCTTTGGAACACACAGATAGAACTGTTACTATCTATACTTCTAGGTTTGCATATATAACTCTTGCATAGCGCTAGTGTTTGTATTAAGTGGGTAACAAAACAACAGGGGCATGCAGGATGGGTATATAAAATGACATGAATTTATTGCTTAGATTCATTAGACTTAACTATCCTGCAGTCATAAATCTTGCCATTGATGCAAAACCTATGGGTCTTATGTTTCCTGATTTGCAGACTTCCCAAAACTGCTAAAATGAGATAGGGAAGCTGCGGAGAAAAAAGTAGGAATGGTAGTTAAAATCTAAATGCGTAAGGTAGAGCCTGCAGGAGAGCCAGAGACGGTGTCTGATTTGCTACCTGGATTTCAAACCTAAGAGGTTCTGTTTCTGTGATTTGATTAGCAGCAGGTTAGAAACAGTATGGTGTCACCCTCTGCAAGAATAAGCTGTACAAGAAAGTGCTGTAAGGTTTGGAAGGAGCGATCTCTGGTTAAAGTCCTGGCCCTAGGTAGGGTCCACTCCACTAGTCAGCCTCTTTCACATCTGGTTTGCTCCATTCCCCTTGGTTCCCTTCTGTAGTCCCATTCTTCTCCTATGCAGTTTCTGCTGCTGCTCCTGCCTTGTTTCACACTGCTTTCTCTGCTAGCCTTAGTCTAAGCAGTCATTTCCCTCATTCTGGCTTTTACATCCTATAAATTTGAATATAACTAATTAGACTTTATTCCCAGTGGTGCCTTGATGTCAGCAAGGAGAGCCCTCAGCATGTAAGCAAAAACAATTCTCTGCCTCCTGATTGCTAGCTTCACTAGATGTACCCGGTACTTGAGGTAGATGGAGAGTGCTTAGCTGTGGTCTGGAAATAGCACTCAGCAGAATAGAGTCTTGACTGTAATTAAAAATTTAAGAGGTCTTTTCCTCCAGAAGTGTGTTTCCTTCTTCTCAGATCCTACTGCTTATGGTCTAATTGTGATGTTTATTGGCTGAAATCGCAGTAATTTCAAGTAGATGTGTCAAGGGGACTGCAGCTAGCGTGTTCCTGGCATACATGCATGTAGCATAGATACTGGATCTCAAATCTGTGCACCAGACTTTGGAACAGCGCTATTTATTCAGTAACCTCAGTCTTACATATAATCACAACTGTTTGGGAGACATTTTCTGTAAAATCTAATACAGACAATCAGAACTTGACAAAATTGGCATTAGAATCCTAAAGCTGTATTTTTTTTTAAGACTGCCCAGTGGTTTCTTTTACCAGTTGTACTACAATAGTTCATTCTTCAAGAGTGAGGGAAGGGGAAGAATAACTGGGAGTAATGCTACTACCCAGTAGTTCAAATAATCTGAAATAACTCTCTGCCTTTATGGCAAAGCATTTGTTCATATGCAACAGCACAGTCCCTGTTCAGTGTCATTCACAATTTTCCCATGTGATGAGAGGTAGAGTGCGAAGCAGCAGGAGGACAAGCAAGCTATCCCGAACTGCTCATGTGCCTGCTGTGTGAACCAGATGAGAATTACACACTATCTGACAGAGGTGAAGCTTCAGCAGGGGGTTTCTAGAGACCTGTACGTGCCATGTAATAGGGCTATAAGCACCTGCACACAGAGAAGAATGGGTGCCCATACTGTTATATACTATATATGTAAATGTGTGCTATATACATAAAGCTAGTATGGGTGATGAATTGCAATTATCTTAGTAAGAAGAGACCCACCTATGCCTGACATGTATGCTGTGATTACAAATAGAGGTTTAGTAATGCATTAATCAGACATTAAATTTGCATCAGTTTTTTTAAAGGATCGTTAGCCCTTTAATGCAGATCAAAGTATTCATTTTTCTATTGCTCATCAAAATGACTAAAGTATCTTTGACCGGTAATGGAAAGCAAGTCTTTCCTGTACAATGGAGTGGCAAAAGAAATGCGTATTAACTACATCTGTGTTTTGCAACTGATATGGCCTCACTTCGTTGTATGCTTGTTACGTGAGAGGTATTTTTAATGCTTTTTTTACCCCCCTCATAGGCAGTAAAAGAGTGGGTTTAAAAAAATAAAGCAGTTTTGTTTTTAGAACACTACAACAATATATAGAAGTGATAGCTGTGCCACATTTCTAATAGCTGGGTTGAATCATATTCTTTTCCTCTAATGGCATGCATAATTGCTCTAGGTTTTCAGGCATCCTTCACCCGCACTTATTTAGATTAGTGACTGATGCATTTCCATGGAAACCTGCAGCAGGGAAAAAAAAATAATCTCTTGGTACAGTGTGGAACAGAAAGCATGTGGGCTTCTAGTCTCAGCCTAAAACTTTTTGTGTAAAGTAAGACTTCTTGTTTGTGGTCATCTCGATTTGGGATTTTTGTTGTTGCTGTTCTCTAAAAAGTAAGCATTTTTTCCAGCAGCATTTTGTATAAAAATTTAGAACACTTGTTGAATTCTACATTTCTTGAGAAGCTTCAACTTTTTTTTTATATAGATAAAGTAGTACATTTTGAAATTAAGTGTCTGGGATGTTTTTCTTTGTGAGGATGCAGAAACACAAAATTCAAGTAAGCTGGTTAGAAACTATGGCTGAAAAGCCAAGATCCCAGAAGAGAGTTCATTTTGGGGGTATTGTGTATAGCTTTAATGAAGAATTACTGTTTTTTGAAGTGGTGGTGGGGGAAACAGAAAGATTTGTTATAAAGAGGGTTGCTCCCTCAGTCAGTAAAATGTTTGGAAAATATGGGTACTTCAAAAAACTTTGCACAGTACTAGATTGCTTTTCTCAGTATCAGATACATTCTTAACATGAACTGCCTAACATAAAATATCTCTTTAATAATCTTATTCCTAGTGCTTTCTTAGGAAAATTTTATTCTCAGCGTTCTCAACAATTCATTGTAATTTCCAGGAGAGTTTAAGGTTGCAACTGATTGTAGATTTTTCAAATGTGTTCTTTTAAAGTAATTACTCTTATCTGTCTTCACAATGCTTATAAAAAAGTAGAAATATTTTCAGATCTCTTTCCTTTCAAACTGCAGTGATCCTAACTATTTTGAATACCAGTGTAGTTCTCTAGCTGTAGGCTTTCAAACCAATGGTCAAATCACAGTTTTAGATGTGGTAGTTGTTCACTTTTTCAAAATTAATTAACCTGCAGCCTGACTTTGAAACTTGTGTTATGTAATAGCCATCAATGGGCAGTATCTCTAACCGTATCTATATCTATATCTTATTTTCATATTTTATATTTTATATACTGTGTATTATATTATTTGTATTACTGTTATGTCTACATATAGTTGCATATATATGTTCTGATAAAACATCACAAGTTCAGTTGGTAAAGTTTTGTCCTCCAGTTTTTTTAAAAGCGAGGTGGTGTTCCTAAGTAATTCTGCTGATGTGAGAGCTTTGTATTTGAGACGTACCCAGTCTCAAGTTCTCAACCCCTCTCAACTCCTTCTCAACTCCTTCTCAAGAAGGAGTTCCTCCTGTTGAGCAGGGAACCGTACACATCTGCATCTCCTTGTTCCACCCGTAACTTCCCCAGCCCGGTCCTGTGTAAACTCTGGTACAACATTGCTTGGCGATGTTCTGCTCTGCTAATCTGAGCTATTTGTTCCCTCTGACTGAAGTAATAATAAATATTAAATTATAAGTTATTCTGAAGCCTTTACAGTGGAAGTCCGCAGAGTCTCTTTATGTCTCTTGGGTTTTGGTAATGGTATGTGTTATCCACAGTGAAATTCAGACTGAAAAGCCCATATGCACAGTCAAAGCAGAGGAAGTAAAGGATACCGAATGAAGACTTAAACTTCAGGCTTTTGCTTGATTTGCATTTAGTGTTATCTTGTTCTTAGAAATGACCTTAATTTTATAATCTTTTAAATACCTGTCACACTCTCCTTACATGACGTTAAGGTGGCTAACTGGCAAGATTTGGGAAGAGGGTTAAGAAAAAGTGCAAACTATATGTGCAGGGCAGAGGAAGAAAGTTATCTTTTGAGATATTTTACTGATGTCTGAAAGATTCCAAGAGAACTGAGCACTCCAGCTCATTGACTTCAGTGCCCATTGGTAAAGGAAAGGGAAATCAGCGTGTTCTGCACAGGACAAATGAGTTCTCCATATGGCTGATCTAGCAGAAAGTATTAAAAATGCTCTCCTGACGTCGCCGTTGGCCTCTCAGGGCAGTTGGAGGCCTGTTTGATGGCAGGAAGAGGAGAACTATGGGTAGTTTGTCTTGGTAACTAACTGCGAACCTGGCAAAAAGGTGTTTGAAAGCGCTGTGTGTGTCAGGGAGCATTAGGGTGAAAAAGATTGGGAGGTTCCTTGAGCTTCTTGCGTATCTCCTGTGCACAGCAGATGACAGCTTCTTATGTATTCAAAATTTTATCTATTATTGAAGTGAGAGAATCTGACAGGTCATTGATCCTGAATGTAGCTGGCAAAGATTTAGACTAGAATGAGGCTTCTGTAAGGGAGGAAATTGAGGGGAAACATTTGTATCACCATTGATGATAAAAGTCCATCATAATTCTTGTCGAAACTTGCTGTACATTAAAATTAATGCTTTTGGAAATTGAAGAGAAGAATGGCTTTTCAGGGCCATTTTTTCCTAACCCAGCCCAAAATAGTTCTCCATCTGTTCATTCCACCTTAGGGTGCAGAATGACCTTCTTCAGAGCAGTTGGTTATCTTTGTGTGATTGTAAACATGTCTCAGGTAGGAATAATCTGTGTCACGCAGACCAGACCACAGCTTGCGCCACACAAACAAATGCAGATTCCTTTGCAAACTTCTAATGGAATTTCCCTAAATATAAGTCAAAGTCACTGACAATTGTTATCTGCTTCTCCATAATAATATTGAAATGAGTATTTCTATTAGGTTGGTATTCAGGTTCTTGTGGCGGATTTATAACCACGCAAAAATGATTGATGAAAATTATTTCTGTTGTGTCATTTCTCATCAGAAAATTAAATACCAAAGCTGGCGCTCTAGTAACTAGAATGGACCAAAATTAGAAGGCTTTTCTGATGTTTTGTTGTTGTTCTTGTTGTTCTGTGACACCTGAGGATACCTGCAATAAGGAAAGTGGCACTTCACTGTCACTTCTTGAATGTTTGCAGGAAGCTTTCCATGGAGATATATCTGGCACCTTCCCAGTGGTGGACTGTACTGATCCAGTTTCATGTGGCTTTGTGTTGGCTTACAGCTGCAAAACTTCATCTCTTTAGCAGAAGCAAAAAAATTCTGCTAGCAGCTTAGAGAGTAGTGGTAACTGTAAGAAAAATAGTATTTAATTAATGAATGATGTAGATATCAACTTTTAAAATATTACTTTGATTATTTTTTTTTTAGGTATTTTTTTCCTTGAAGTTTTAGTTTAGGTGTGGAGCTAAAGCAGGCTTTAGCTTGTTGGTGGTGGTGGTTGATTTTTGCTTGCCTTTTTTTTGTTTTTGTTTCTTTTCTGTAAGGCCATAAGTAGAAATAAAGTTAAACTGAACACTGTATTAGCATACCGACAATGAATCCTGCAAAGTCCCAACTTTGCTCCCACCTATAAGCAAGTTGTCATGTTGTCTGTGCAGTGTAGTGGTTTGGGACTTTAAATGGTCCTTGCTGCTCACAGACATGTATTCTTGGCTTAAAATGAATGACATTTACTGAAATACTGGAAGTTAGTGTTTGTATAAAGTTAAGCATGTGCAGAAGCATTGCAGGTTAGGGACTGCAAAATTAGTGTCTACTGAGTGTGAAAAATGAAATCCTGCTATTAAGCACACTATTAAGCCAAGTTTCACCTGACTCCTGCCCTTTGTTGCAGGCCATCATTTTGGGTTATGCTGCTGTTACCAGTGAGAACACTGCAGTCATTCATTAGAATATTTGCAGGAAAGATGGAAAATATGAAATAAGGTGTTAGGATTATAAACATTTGTACTGCAAATCCGTTCCGAGGAACTGGAACATGATACCACCTGAGATTCGTAGTTGAACCAACCATCCTGACCTTCAGGATAGGTAATATTTGCAACAGATGATATTGCCAGCAGGCAACAAATGAAGGTTTCTTTGTTCAGCCTAAATTGGAAAAACAAGATGCCTTTAATTACGTGTTCAGGAGCAATTTGGGATTGACAATGAGAACTGTTTTTTATAAAGTATACACTACACATTGCCAGCCTGCAGTAAAGGGGTAAGCAAAGTGCAGTGAAGGTGCTTTATTAAGGACCTATTTTGTAAAAACTGCATGTTTCAGCAATGGTCAAACCATGTACAAATGGACCAACTCCATGCTTGTTGCAATCTCTGAGGTCTGTTACCAGCCCAGGTCAACATCCATCTCCTTACAAGCGGTAAAGTCTGTAAAACCTAATAAACTTTGGGGCAAAGAGGGAAAAAATACTTTCTCTCCGAACTGGTTTCCTTTGATGACATCACCGAGACCTGTGTCTGTCTGTTCCAGACACTGAGAGAGTAATTTAATCCTCTGTTTCAACTGAGACCATGGACACAAAGCTGCCTTGCAGCATCTGCAGTACGCTGGTTAACTATTCTGCTGCAGATGGGTTATAAGAATTAGGGGCAGAGGGAACAAAGTTCTGCAGAAGCCCAACAGGATAATTTCTTAAGGAAAGATCAAGTGATCACTACTGTGTTTTGAAAATATTCTGCAAATGAGGGAAGAGCCATGCAAGTATAAACTCTGCTGTGCCTGCTCTGCAAACAGATTACAACAGTTTGCCTAGCACAGGGAAGACCTAATTCTGCAACAAAATGTACCTTAGAGACTTGCCTCGATTTTAATGCACTTTGCTTCTTCATAAGACACAAGCATAAGCAGATGAAGCTATGTTTTCAGTCAGATTTAAACTTTAGCAACAGAATTGTCTACATAGCTGGTAAAGTTGTTGAAAGAATGCTGATTTCCCCCTATTCAGCTCTGTAAGCCTTAGTCAGTGCTACAGAATAAGAAGCAAATGTTTTGACAACTGCTTGCTGGTGGGTTTTTTTCAGGTATAAGTGAGCTTTTTGATAAATTAAAGGGAAAACTAATGACGTGGGAAACCAATGTTCTTCCATAACTGCCTCTCCAGTAGATGTAACTTGCATAATTCAGTTATTAAGGTTTCTCTTGCAAACAAACTTGCTGATTCGCTGCATTGATCAGCCATTTCAGCATCCTTTGTGAGTAAGCTAATTCACTGTATTCCAGCTAATCTTTCTCTAAGGATGCAGCAGGGAATAAACATCAGTCTGCCAGTCTTTTTTGAAAATAGAAGTTAGCAGGGAGAAAAAAAGAAAGGCAGAGGGACATCCAAGGATTTGCTATTCCAGTCAAGGAGTTGTCCTTGAGACATTTTTATGCCTATTCTCAAATCTGAAAAACTCCAAAACCACATAAGCTTTGCTGTTTCTCAGCTTCAACTGAAAGAAAAATTGGCTGAGAGCACCACATAAACTGAACACTTGGATTTTAAAGCTTAGAAAGAAGAAAATTCAATTATAAATTTGAGGGGTTTATTAGTTTACAGTTTGTAATGACTTCATATTTCTTTTTTGTTGATCCTCATAATTTATCCCTTCTAATGAAGCAACAATGTTATTACTTCAGATTTTCAAAGATATGAAAAAGATAATTGTAGTTTTTTCTGAATTCTTGGGTGGTACATGCCTGCAGATTTCAGTTTTATGAGTTTTAATACCCTTTAACAGAAGTGGGCTGTACTTGGATATATTGTCTACAAATCTTATTAATTCCTTATTCACCCAGCTTTAAAATGATACATACTGATGTTTGAGAGGGAGGGAAATCCTGGTCCAGATTTTAAGGACAGCACAGAGGAGGAACTAATGCTTTGAGCCCTTCAATGCAACAGCTTCTGCTCTTAAAAAACCAAGAATCCTATGATCCAATAGTTAGAGACAAATTCCTTTCATATTTCTTCATCACATTTTTTACATTTTTTGTACGGATGTTTAGAATCCAAGATCCTACTCTGCTTGATTTGGAGGAGGATCCCTCAAGTTATTCTCTTCTCTGGCTCAAATGACTGCTCAAAGAAAAAAATTTAGGTACTACTGTTAAACAATTGTACCATAGGCCTGAAAAACCTTCTCACTTATCAAAATTTTAATGTACTATATTTCATGGGAAATCCCAGTTTTCATGAATCTCCATTTTCTAAGGAGGAAAGGGAATAAGTAAAATAGCTTATTGAGATGTCGTGGTATAAGGCATGAAGATTATTTTTGTTTTCTTTTAATTTGATTCTCTTCTGGAGCAAAGTTTGTAGTGTATCTGTTATCAAGAAAATATTTTTTCAAAATCATCGACAGCAAAATGCACACTGGACTAGCAATGAGTTAAATCAGTAAAAATCCGAGTTACTCTTACAACACACAGAAAGGAAGGAATAGAGTGACTCTTCAGTGACAAAATGCTTCTGGCTTCCAAAATGTGACATTTATTTCCTTAATCCATTGTTTCACACATACTCTATATTACATTATCATCTAAATCAAAGCTTTATGAAGATTTAGTTATACTGTGCTTTTGTAGTAACACTGTGGGATCAATTTGTAGTCTACAAATGGCCTTTGTGTGAAGCAAATGGGTACTGAAGTTATGTCTGCCTGTCTGTCATTAATCTGGTCACAGAAAATAGCACTTTTTTGAGAAGCATATCATAGAGCATTAGTTATCCCGCAGCAGCATGGACCTGTGATGCAATGATGTGCTTAGTTTATTTAAGAGATGGGAAAAATAGATGCTAAACAAGTTATAGGATAAGAACATCCACTTGAAGTTAGTTTTTTTGAGACATGGTTTTGCTAACATGTTAACCTGGTACCTCTTTTTCTTTGTTGCTTCCTCTACAATAGAGATAATTTAGCATCATTTAGTATGGGAAATATTTTGAATGCACTGTACTTGGGACAGAAAAATAAGTGTTCTTCTTAGTGATGTTTTCAATCCCATATTCTTTTTCTCCACTTTTTTTTTTTTTTTTTTTTGGGGGGGGGGCGGGGGGTCGGGGCATATTTTTTGGTGATATTCTTGGACCAATTTTAGGAAAGGCACATAAGATAGGTGTGCTGTCTTGTTGCAAAATAAGGAGATAGATAATGGCTAGCACAAGTGCACTTGAATTGAGAACTTCTATTAGCTTTGTATTGTCTGTGTACCTGGTAATAACAAAGAATTTTAGACTGCTTTGCTCAGCTTTGAAAAACTTTTGGTCTAACCCTCAACATAAATAGTCGTGAAAGCATTTTTTCCACAGGAAGGAGAGAGAAGGAGCACAGTGAAAGCTTTAGCCTCTGACAGCTGTTGGGTATTGCTTTCCATCAGACATGTGCAGAGTGCTGTACCTGAACCTCTTTTAGCGACGAATGCCTGTAACTATCTATTGCATTAGTGAAATCAGAGATGTCAGTGGGGAAGAGGGAAGAAAGAAAAGCTTTATGTTTTGGGATGGTGCTAAATTGTTGAATTTACTGTGCCCAGCTGAAGAGCAAAGGGAAGGACTCTAGCACTGAATTTTGGTTTTTTTAGGGTTTTTTTGGTTATGTTTGGGTTGAAAAAACACTTTTTAGCATGCAGACTTATTTCTTCGTGCTGGGAATTGACTTAGAACAGACTGAAACCATTTCTTAAATTCTGCTAGCATAGCAAGTGCAGTAACGAGGTTGGAGTAGCAGCATAACCTGAGTTTACTTTTAACAATCAGTGATCTTTGGAGGGTAGCTGCTGCTCTGTGTTGTCTCTCCAACATCACACATAAATTAGGCTGTTACACTTTTATTTCCTTTGTTCATCCTATGGACGTGTCAATCACTCTAAACCCTTCCCAGAGTGCTGGCAAGCAGTCTGACAACATACCCACTGGCAGAGCAACCCCTTGCAGTTTCCTAGGAAACACGGCCACAGAAATGCCCTGCGAAGAGCAGCAGGAAGAATAAAAGGAATGAAGAGAGTTGCTTTGGGATTTCCGCCCCCCCCTGGTTCTTTACTCTTCCAAACAATATAAAATATGTAAGCAATCTACTACAAATAATAGCGTCGGTGTGGTTGTCTGTTGTAACATGCCCACAATAGGTATGTGCTAATCACTGAAGAAATGGAGCAAGAATGGTGTTATCTGTCTTTGTGGATTAGAGTCCAAATTTTATTTTTTGCCTTTCATGTCAGCGATTTTTCAGCTTTTGATAATGTCTGCAGGCGCTGCTGGAGTCCTGTGGTCAGTTATGAGGCTAACACAGCAAAGCTCCAGGGAGTCACATACATATTTCTCGATTGAGGAAAGCCATCACTCCTCCTAAGGTGGAAGAAGAAAAGTAGAAAATGTTTTTCACCTGCATCTTCTCAGTGTTCTTTGAACCCTATAAATTGCCTTCTGGAATGGCAGGCTTTAAGTCTGTTGCTTACTGAAATGTCTGCAACAATAAATGATTCTAATAAAGAAACATCTAGGGCATTATTATTTGTATTACTGCGATCGCACAGTGCAAACAGCTCATTTCTGCTGCAACTCCGTTGGCTTCAGTGGAGAACAGACCAGGAAAAAACTTGCCACAATATTTTGTTCCTCACAGACTCTTCTATGGGTCTTATCGTACTAGGACTCACATTGCTCCTAGATGGCTTATTAATTGATGAGAATAAAACCTCTTAGGGAGTTCCGGGTGTTTTTTTACTGGTTTTTGTTTGTTTGTTTTTTTAGCACAAAGTAGTGATGTTGTGTTCTTATGAAAAATAGTTTCAGTAGCTGTAGAGGGAGCCTTCCTTTCCACATAAACGGTTTTTACTCTGTGAAAAGCAGTGCAGTACCGTGAGAACCGAGTTGCTAGCTATGACCTTTATCCTGATGCTTCATGCCCAGGTATGTCCTATTGCTGTAACCTAGAGATGGATGAAGGCCTGTAGAGATAAAGTCTTCTAACAAACTATAGATATTAGGAAAAAAATATGCAATGGAGTAACTCCAGTAAAATATGGGCTTCTCAAGAAATCTAGAAATTTCAAGTGATACACCAATACTCCTTTTTTCTGTCACTATAAAGGAAACTATACCATTTTTGCAAACATTGGTGTTTTGTCCTGCCTCCTAGAATGGCTTTTGAACTGTTTCAGTTTGAGGCATTGACTTTTCATCTGTGGTGACAGATATTCTCAGTAATAACGCAGTAATATATACACTGGTAAATATAGTTTTTCTAGATCTTCTTGTCCATATCTTCTTGCTAGTCTTTCAAAGCTGTCTGCAACCAAGTTTAAAAAGAAATCCTCAAAGGATTCTGCAGGTAAAGAATCCATAAATGATGAAGGTAAAGACTTTATAAATGATGATAGGGTTATTAGTCTTAGGTGGTCCTAGCTTGCTCCAAAAGACTCTGATTAAAAGTGCTGGTATTCAGAAAACCTGGCAATGTAAGAATGGGTAAAAATGCAGTGAAATCTGGAAGTAACCCCCTGGTGCTATTATATCTCTACTGGTGCTATTATGCTATATATGGCTTGAATTCAGAAAAGCATTTGTTAAACAATTACCTATAGGTTCTTTGTATTCTTTAGTCAAATGAAAGAACGGAACCTTTTTATTTTTTTTCCTCTCCTTTTTCAGTATCAGGTTCATTATGATGGCAGAATTCTGATCCTTCTCCCCCTGGTTTTGGATGTATGTACTTATGCTGCGTAATAGGACAAACTGGAATCTGAGTCAGAGGTTAGGGAAAGAGGGTAATTAAAGAACTTACACAGCAACCTGGGAAGCATACCACTTAGCCTTGAGTTCAGGGATTTCTAAGGCTAATGGTTTCCCAAATAATCCCTGTGAATATGATTGCACACAAAGTGGGGGAAAGTAGGGGGGCGGGAGAGACAGGGAGCAGACAGAAGCTGCAGCTGAAGAATGCTGGCTTTGCAGTACTAAGTAGCTGAACAAAGCTATCTGTCTTACTGTGCCTTTCCGTTCCTCCCACCCACTTTGTATTCCTTAATAGCACTGAAATATCATGCTATAGAAAACAGTTTCTGCAGAGGAAACATCTGGCTCCTTAAGGCTCAAGCAGTGGCTTTAAGATTTCAAAAATATTCTTCATCATACTTTGGTTTTTTTAATTTTTTGTAAGTGACTTCTGAAAACAGGCCAGTGGTAAACTCTAAGTGGAATCTAAGTTTATGTTTTTCTGTGTTTCTTCTGATGACGTCTCTTGATATTAATCTAATTTTTGGGATACTGTGAAAAAGGATGTTGCTCGATGGGGAGTAGACTGCAGTTCTGCAGGTCACTTTATTCCACATCACTGCAGGGCATTGGATTTTGAAGCTAAACTTGTAAACTTAGCAACAAAGCCATGACCCATAAAATCCACTGAACCCCTTACAGCACATTATGAGGTGCGGTCATACCATGGGTTACTTCGAAGCCAAATCTCTTTGAGCAGCTGTCATGTAGCCATTGCTGCTCACTACACTCAGGGCTCTCGTTGCGTGAAAGGCAGCATGTTGTCCTCCAGCCCTGCAGCTAACGCGCTGGGCAGCTGAGCTTTGGTTGTGTCTAGGTGCGTGCTAGAGTCCTGGAGCAAGCTGTGTCCTTTTTGGGTGTTCCAGAAGGGCAGGGGGGTAAGGGCGATAGGAGCTGGAACCTGGGGTAAGGGTAAGGCCTCTTTGGCAGAAAATGCAGGTTGTAGGGGAGTGACAAAGGGACAAAATAAGCCTATACAAAACTATCAAGTAGGATTCATTTTATAATTTCTCCCTCTTTGGACATGCTGTAGGAAGGAGGCTGCCTAGTCTGCACAAAAATTTTATAAATGTAAATATTTCTGGTTTTTATTAGTACTGCTTTTCTTGTATCTTGTAAATTGGTGCCCTGCTATGAAGAAATAACTTGCTTATACTTTTAGCCAGCTGCAACCTGCACATATATTTTCAGCCGTAATTCCTCTGTATTACTTATGTATCTGTATTTATGTCTCCAGCTGGGGGCACGATCCAGTTATGTGTCAGCTGTACTGGTTAAAGCAAGGAAAGATGCACTTTGTCAACCCTTCTTCCCAAAGTCTGCTTCCTAGTACTTCTGCAGTGTCCTCCTTGGCCGTATTTAAAGCCTGTCATCCTGCACTGGTGTATTTTTTCTCTCTACAGACTAGCACTTGGTCATCTGACAGCACTACCTCTCATAGTAATTTTTAACATCCTTAAAAGTTGTGACATAGAGATGGTGTACCTTGAGGGCTGTGTCTAGCTTGGAGAACTAATAAAATCTGTTTGGATGGAGTCGGGCTGTCCTTCAATGACAAATTCCTCAGCCATGCAGATGAGAATTTCATGGTCACAAGCTAAACCAGAAACTTTTCGATTTGATTTTTGCTATCTGTTACCGTAACTTAATGTAATTGCTTTTGAGGACCAAGCTGTATTTAGGCAAGACTTTTTCCCGTCTCAAAAACTAGTTTCTTCATAAGTATCTTCCCTTGAATGAAGAAACCATGTAAAAAAGGGGGCTGCACTAAAGATACTCACCTGAGGAAAAATGAATACACTGAAATATTGTGGTAAAGGCTGAGTAAGACTTGGAAATTGATACATTTGAATAATTACTGCAATACATAAAGCTACCAAAGAAGATTCCTTTCTCTTTTTTTTTAATCTTTTTTTCTTTTCTTTTTTTATTTTATTTTTTATTTTTATAAGATTTACTTTTTTTGAATACCTCTTTGGAAGTAAGTTTCTGTGTGTTTTCCTGTCATTCTGAAGAAGAACGTGACAATGAATTACCTATCTCCTCTACAATCCTTTTGTCCTTCCCTAGAACTGTAATTTTTATATATAGATACAGATACACACACACAGATAAAGTGAAAACCTTTTAGCTTATGCTCTTTGCTGTGCAAACTGAAGCAACCAAATTCTGGAGTAGCTTCTATATCTTTCCCACGTGCTTGATTTATTGGTGCTCCTGTAGGTACCCATTGAAAGCAATAAATAAGAGCATCTTTCCAATCCTAGGGGAAGAGAGATGTTTAGCTGTGTTGTTCTATAGATATGGTTCTAAACTAAGTGCTTTAACTGTTATACCCATACTAAACCAGTGTTAATCTTGGTGAATTGTAGAAATACTTGTGAACATAATGTTCATAGTCCTAGAGGTCAATTTCATGCTGCAACCACTAGATGTGGGAACTGCTTCAGTGGGATGGATGGTTTTTTTCTTAAGAAAAGCCATAAATACAAAATGTTAATGTATTTCAGGTTTTAAATGCCTTTTTAATAGATATATTGTTGTATCTTAATCGTTCGTTCTTCATGCTTCCCACATATGGGATTTCTTTCTTTTTTGTATCACTCCGTATCCCCCGTTGTTTGGATTGTTTGCTTTTGCTATATAATGGTAGTACGAGTTTCATAGCACTATTTCCTGTGAGATCTGATTGATGGCAATGAATGGGGACAGCTACTTTTCCCCCGACCCCATTTTCCATATGTCTCATAAAATCATAGAAATAGCTCTAGTTTTGTATTCATACGTGCGTGTGTGAGTTTAAACAAAAAACACTGTTTTGTGTTCTTTTGGATATTTTTCCAACCTTTCTGAACTGGTTGCTGGTTTTTCTTCTTTCTTTCTTGTATTTTGCCTCTTAGTCCAAGCTATAAACAAACCAAAGATTGGACTTGAAAGGTTTTTCTGCTGGGGAATATGGGTGGAACTTTAAAACTTGTGAATAATATGATACATGATCTGCAAGAAGTTATCCTTATTCACTTGATGTGCATGATATGCTAAAAGAATGTCTCAACTCCAAAGTAAAAAAATTTTTTCAAAATGCTTTGAAACAATGTTAACTCACTGTAAGGGAACATAAGGAAATACTGTTTTACTGTGGGTGTGACTGAGCACTGGAAGAGGCTGCCCAGAGAGGTTGTGGAGTCTCCCTCCCTAGAGATATTCAAAAGCCATCTGGACATGGTCCTGAGCAACTGGCTGTAGGTGGCCCTGCCTGAACAAGGGGGATTGGACAAGGTCACCTCCAGAGGGCCCTTCCAACCTCAACCATTCTGTGGTTCTATGTAGTACCATAAGTTTTCTTTTCTTGATGTATAGCAGAAAACCCATTTTGAAATTGCAAATTAAGATAGCACTTGGTTAAGAAATAAAGGAGTATTATTAAAAGTTCTCTTTTCTTTGTACAGAAACTCGAACAGATAGAACAAAGAAACTCTTCAGACACTACACAGTTGGATCCTATGACAGCTTTGATGCTTCAAGGTAAGAATTTTTCTTTTTGGTTGCAATCTCTTTACAAACCCTTTCTGGGTTTTAATTGTCACTTTTGGTGGAGACCTTTGGGGAGAAGAGGGAAGCAGATTATAAACAGAGCTTCTCAAGATATCATTGTACATCTAAATTGTTTTTTATCACAGCTTACTTTTGTTCATATGGGATGAGTCTACAAAAATAGTGAGTAATGAAGTAATGAGTATCACTATTTTGTTTTCATGAGTGGTGAAAGAGATCAGCATTTCACGGAAGCAGTATATTCCAGCTGCTTCTACAGTCAAGGACCACTTAAGTTGTTGGATACTTCACAAGATCAGGCCTTTTATATCTGTTCACAGAATCATACTTGCTGACAAGAAAACCAAAATAAAATTCTGTAATTTGTTGTTCTGAACCGTATCTTTAGATCCTAAGTAGAAAATAGGCTGTTAGAAATGAGGAATTTAGAAATTATATTATTTATTTGCAGTTTCTGCTGAGTATTCATGATTTTTAAGTAAGTTCTTGTCCCATATGCATATACATTGGACATACAGCCAACTTCTGGTAGAAAGGATGATTTCTAGAGCACAGAACCTCAGTTAGCTGTTGGTGTCTTCTTGAGAAAATTGTGATTGCAACCAGGACTTATTATGCTTTTCTCCTGACCATCTAATTACAGCTTGGGTGTTTGGTTTTTTTTGTTTTCAAGAAAAACACCTTTTTTATAGGAGAAGAATTCTGAAATGTGTAAAGTAATGATGGCAGAGTTTCATGTAGCACCCTATTTTAAAAAAAAAGAAAGAAAGAAAATGTGGTAACTGCTGGTTTTGTTATGTGATCTTAATCCTTGTTCTGAGGGTCCTGCATAGTTTCTATGTCAGTTAAACAATTTGGGGAGGGAGGATGGAGTTCAAGTCAGCTGAAGTAGTTTGGATGCCCAAGATGTCCTTCTGCATTCCTGGCAGCTGGTGTGCGGAGCACTGAAACGCAGGGGGCCTGCCGCTTGTCTGCTGAATACAGTCTATAAATATTGGAAAAATATGTAAATCTGCAGTCTCTTGAGTTGTGATTTAAAAGAGTGGTGCAATGTTGGATGAAGAGGGATGGTTTGGTGACATGGTGGAAGGAAGCACAGGCTTGTGAGTTGGATACAATCATCCCATCTTGGTGGCTCGAATCTTCCTGTTACTGTATATTGTGTGCTATGGGGCATCAGCTCTTGCTGCTGTGATTTAGAAATAGAAGAACCCCATTTCAACATCTTGCATATTCTCCTGCCATGATCAGCTGAGTTACCAGAGCTTTGCACTGTTGGACAGTGATGTGATTGACTGGACAGTTGAATAATAATGAAGTTGTCAAGAGAAGCTGTTAGCCTGTACTATGAAACACATAACTGTTCTGCAGGGTAAGCTCACTGGTTACTGGTTACATTTCCAGTGAGCAGAGTTGGCTTTTTGCAAGACTCTGTGAGTGATCATTATTCTATAAAATTCATAGCTTTGTCTCTGTATGTCAGTGTTAATGGATAGGGTTGTTTCTGTAAAGCTAGAAGCTATGGCCACGGCACGTTGCCTCAGAGATACCAAATAATCCCACTTGGAAACCTACTGCTACTTTTTAACAAAAGATTTTTTCATTAGAAAATGTCAGTTCCATCAAAAGCTTTCTTCATTTTTTTTTTTTTTTATTTTATTTCAATTTGGAGGGGGGGTAGCTATTGATTCTAAAGCATTTGGAGTTTTTGTTGTCCTTTTCCCAAGAAAATTCAGGTCTATTCTTGGGAGCAAACAATGCCATCTGCCTTTCTGAAATAGGCAGTACCCTGTTGTTTAGAGAGGTTATTTTGAAAGCAGGACCTTTCAGACCAAGGGCTTGAACCTCATCTCAGTGGTGCTTAAGTATGTATTTTAACCAGTGAGCTGTTGGGGATGAACAGATTACACTCTCTGCTTTTGGGAAGTCACAGAAAGTATGTAAGAGTTTTGGGGTTGGGAGAGGTTGTTGGGTGTTTTTTTTTCCTTCTAAGGTATTGGGCTTATATAGTGCAACAGCAAAGCTCTCCAAAAAAATTTACATTACCTCATTCAGGACTACAGCTGAGCAGGAGACTTTATCAGATAAAATGATAATTTTTGTATAGTCTCATTGAGAAATTAGGTGTAAAGTATGTCTGCAATTGTTCCTGATTCTGGCATCGATATCTGTTAATTGTCTGAGCAGTAAGAGGGAAAGCAACAGAGTTCTCCTGGCAGCTTCTGAGTAAAGCAAAGTTTTGGAGAAAACTGAAGGTTAGTTTCCACAGAGAATCTGAAACCGAGTGGACCCATTTTGAAGAGGAATCACGGAAATGGAGAGGGAAAAGTAGGAGAGGGTAGAATTAAGGGGAAATTCCAAGAAATACAGTGCAAAGATAGACTTGCTTAACATACTTTTAAGTAGCAAAAATTTTAGAGTTTTTGTAACATAACACTTGGAAAACTAAAAAAAAAAAGGTTTTGGCGTCCAAGTTTCCAGACCTAATTAGTTGCTGGAAAAGAAAAAGCTGGTTTTCTGAGGCGCATATAATAATTTATTGTAATGATTTATTTAGAGAACATATGCCATGATGAAAAATAAACTTCCTTTTTCATCCTTTATAAACACGACATATAGTGAAATGTTCTCTGATACTTTTTTCCTAAACAAAATAGAGTTTGAGGACTTGCTGTCCTAACACCACAATAGCACACAAAGTTGTGTTTCAGATACACGACTGAAGCTGCAGATCAGCTTTTTGTACATCTAAATGGTAATTTTACTGGTGCTTATGTATTGCTGCTAGAGAAAAAGAATTTGCATTTAAGAATGTGGCTAGGAGATTAGTATGTCTTGTTAGTATGTAGAGGTTTAATTCCTAGCATGGACTTCTTCAGGAAGGGGAATTGTTAAAAGAGGCAAACATGATGTCAAACTAACAGCAATTCTTGATATTTCCAAATGTATATTGCTTTGATTACTTTCATACCATTTCCTATCAAAGTAGGGGAAGAATATACTAAACCAGATTACACTGCTTGCACATAAGTTTTAATAAACATTTGTCAGAAGCAATTGTGCCTATGTACTAAGAAGAGCTTTGAAACCAAAGTATTAACAAAGCTGATCCAGTTCCTTTCTGGAGATGATGTGGGGGAGTGAGGGGAAGCGTCTGCTCCCTTGTCTTTTTCCTTCCCCCTTCCAAAGGGCAAAAACTGCTGAGTAGAAACATTCTGTTCAGAAATCTATATTAATGGGCTTACTCACATGCAGGCAAATACATTGTACCTGGCATTTTTCATTTTCAGGAAAGTATGCAGCTTGAGTAATGGAGGTTCATTAAATCCTATGTCAGTTTTGCATAAGAGATCAGTTATCCATACATTAATACTTCAGGAAGATGGGTAGTATACTTACTAATATGTAGAAAGGCAGTGGGACCTGCTTGCCAGTACAAATATACATTAAATAGTATAGAAATATAATATTTGAACCTACCAGGTCTAATGTATTATCTGCTTTAAACGCTGATGGGATACATTAATTCTGTTATGCAAAGATGATGTTGTCTCTTGCAGCTGTCACACACTGCTACTGCTGACATTCCTTTAGATGGATTCCTTTGCTATTTTATTAAAACCTTTTAAGAACTAATTACTTTCACTCAGTTTCCTCTAATATGATGCAGATGAACAAATGTTGAAGGGAAGGATAGACTTTGTTGCAATGGCATACATGTGAGAGAGGGTGAAGTTTCTTACACTAGCAGGAGCTCTTATGGGATGAACAGGAGTAAATACATGTCTCTGGACATTTGTCCCGGGCTGCAGCTCTGGAGACTGAGATGGCATGTGAATGGGCAAAGTTTCCGTCTGCCTCCCCAGATGCAGCAAGCAGGCAGCACCCATGTGTCAGAACCCAGGAAACACCATGGCCTGAGGCTGTCCTTTCTTGGCGTGCCTTAGAGCCACATAGAGGAGCAGAAAACAGGCATGGAAAAATCGTAGAATCAGAATGGTTTGGGTTGGAAGGGACCTGTAGATGTCATCTAGTCCAACCCCCCTGAAATGAGCAGGGCCATTTTCAACTAGATCAGGTTGCTCAGAGCCCCGTCCAACCTGACCTTGAACGCTTCCAGGGATGGGGCATCTACCACCCCTCTGGCAACCTGCTCCAGTCTCTCACCACCCTCATCGTAAAACATTTCTTCCTTATATCTAGTCTGAATCTACCCTCTTTTAGTTTAAAACCATTACCCCTTGTCCTAAAGAGCAGGTATACCATCAAAGTTGCGAGGGGATAATGTAAGACTGCTTTGACCTGTCTTTGGATTTTTGTGTGTTCCCTTTATTTGTGGTCAGCAGTGGTCAAGGCAACCATGGGGCATTGTTTTTGAGAGCTGGGGTGGGGAAGGATCCCATTGAGTTTGTTAGGAAAAAAGTTTGTTTGGGTCTGTCTTGTCTAGGCTGGATGGGCAGTATTGTGATCAGCAAAGCAAAAGCTTCCAAGATTAATTAAGCCTTAAATCAGTTATTTCATCAAGGCTGAATTCCAGTTTAATAAAAGGAATTATTGCTAAGGTGTAAAATGGATGTTGGAATTTAAAAAAAATCTTTATTTTTTAAAAAATTAAAAACATGGTAAACCTTTAAAAATGATATATTTTTATCTGCTTTCTAACAGAAGTGAGGGAATTCATTAATACTCTCAAGACAGGATAGTGAACTGTTCAGTCATGAAAATCAGAGAGAAGACAAAATTAAGTTATCAAAATATGTGAAGTTATTTAGTTGTTTAATTTCAAATGTAAAATATTAGCACCTTTTAAAATGTGATGTGGCTGATGATAAACTGATAACTTAGTTTTTATACTCTGGAGACAGAAATAACATGAGCAATTTAGGTACTATGGAAAGATTATAGAATTGTTTTGGTGGAAAACATGATCCAGTTGCCTTCATGGATTTGGAAACTTTAGAACACAACAGTGGAAACTTTTACTAGTGCAGTAATTGCATCATCTCCCTCCCACCCCCAACAGAATAGTGAAATAGCCAAAGTCAATAGCATAAATGAGTGCCAACTTCAATGCAATTATGAAGTATGCGGTATAAATGTAAGATTTCCTGACTATTCTGTGTATTCCCTTTCTTCACAGTACAATTGACTTTCACATCTTTTTTCTTTTCTTTTTTTTTTTTTTTTTCTGCTAGCCACTGCTAGTCACTGTATGGGAGGCGTTTTCATGGTGCCTTTTCTTGACATCCTGCGGCTACAGCAGTATTAAGAAGTTCACGGGAGAGTATCTAATAATAACCTTTTTCAAAGGATTGTTGCCACAAAGTTAATGATGGGACCAAATTGATTTGCCTTCTGGTTTTAGTTCTATTTTTCTGGAGGATGAAAAAGAGGAAAATTGGGTTGCGTAGTCTGGGAGGTATGTGTAAGAAGGCTTAATTAAAACTTTAATTCATTAACTCCCTACTTGGAGTCAGGTGGCAGCATCCATGTCTCATGAGCGTAGAAGCTGACAGAAGCAACTCCTCAAAAGCCGATTTACGTACAAACACCTAAGAAAAATGAGAGATTCTTCTCAGCTGTTTTTCGCAGCGATTCTCTGTTGTTGTTGTTATCTGCACTGTCGGATAGAGCAGTATAAGCTTTAATCCCAGGCAGCTCAGAGAGACTCTTTGGCACAGCTGAAGCTGTCTACCCCTGTAATTCAGCACGCTGTGTAGTTGTTTTTATTTTTTTATCTTTTAACCCTTAGAATCTAGCTGTTGAATACCTCAGGCTTTGTCCCAAAGTTGTGATGTAAATTGTGCTATCTTAATAGTTTAAGCATTAGGTGTGTTACACAGTAATTAACTTTCTTTAGTGGAAGCCCTCGATGTGATGCAGAAATACTTTCATCTAGTTTGCTATCTGGTATTGTGTGGATATTTTACGTAAACAGATTGTCTTCCTTCTGGAAAAATGCAGTTATTCATCTCTTTAAATATATATTTAAAATGAAAGGAAACCTTTTGTAGAATTCTGGTCATCGCAAGTCACGAAGTATGTCATGCCAGCTTGGATGGGGCTTGGAGCAACCTGGTCTGGTGGAAGGTGGCCCTGCCTGTGGCAGGGGGGTTGGACTAGATGATCCTTAAGGTCCCTCCCAACTCAAACCATTCTGTGAATCCGTGGTTCTGTGTAATGCTGGACAGGCAGCTAAGGGACCTTTTCCTGGTTATGGCTTAGCAGTGGCCGCGTTTCCATGTTTCAGGGAATCTAGCGTGTGCACTTGCGGAGTGCTGCTTGCTTGTGCTCAGGCGTCAGCAGCAATCTGTGAAATCCTGGCAAACGGTTCTTTACAAAAACTGAAGGAATGTATAAGGGCTGTTGTTTATGTTGTTTTTTATATCCTGCTTGCCGCATTTTCAGGTTGGCTCTCCCTAGGCCTGCAGAACAGTGAGGGAGGCACTGAGAGAAGTATCATTACATGGAGAATAGGTCTTTCTGCATTGGCATAACTGACTTTTTTGGGGTTTCTGTTGGATGGCACCAATTCCACTGTACTAATGTTTTCTGTGAAGTTTGTACTGCTCAGTTGATCTCTTGCAGGGACTGGCATAAGGGTATTAAAATGGATGCTGTTCATTCTTAATAATAAATTCACAATTTCTGTGACTTTATTCTGGGATGGATACATTGATAATAAGTTGAAAGTGATTTTACAGTTCTTCCTAGCTGCAGGCATAGATTTTAAACGTAATTCTTTGCTTCCTCTGATAGAAAGAAGTAAAAATAGTAGTATTTTAACTTTTGTACATACATACAGATCTCAGTTTTTGTCCAGGAGGTGATAGCAAAAATATCTGAGTATGCTTATAGTTGTAATGAAATAGGTGTATAGGTATAACCACATGATACAGTGATGTGGTTACATCTGATGCTCACTGAGATTTTAATGATTGAAGATCTCTGCATATGTGATACTCTTGGTTCTTTTATGCACAGAGAACAGTCAGCACCAACCAAACTGTAGAAAACAAACTGTGTGAAATGTTTTGTGTGCGTGTATTGTTTCTAAAGATCTTTTGTTGGCCTTGCCTGATGCCAGCCCTGAATTAATTAATGTACTGTGAGTATAATAGTCTGATAGCGCTGAACTGCTCTTAATGTGTGAGGCAGAAAGATGAGGGTAGCTCATTTTTAATACCTTGTGCCTCATTAACTTGAAGAATATAATTTAATACAATTTGGAAAATTACCTATATGTTTAAGCAGTAATTAAGGCATTGTAGATTTTGTGGAACAGGTGGAGATGTAAAATGTGGTATTTTTCATTTACAGTTATTTAATTTCTAATGAAAATGATCTTACTTGCTAATAAACAACTTCGCACTTTGCCTCCCCTGCTGTTGTGTGCTGCCACAACTGAGCTTTTTACTTTGGTGACTACAGAAAATATTTAAAGTAATTGCTAAAATAGGAGGTTAAAAGGGTGTGTGTATCTGAATTGTAGTATCTTTCTGTTGAAATCTGTAGCATAGTTGCATGAAGATGCAATATTTAAGTCTATTAAAATTACACTAATATGCAAAACTATACAGTGAGTGATAAGAGTTTCCATGAACTTGTAACTACATTTTAAAGTTGTTTGCTGCCTTCATAGTGAAGTTAGTCTTAAGCACTTCAGTAAGAACCTGCTTTTAGCAACTAATGATTTTGAAACTAATGGCTAAAATTTGTCAGACATTTTCTGGGCTAGAAGTTTACCTAAATTTTTAGTGGTAAAGCGTTAGCAAAGAAATACCCACAATTTCCAAGACCAAAGCTGGAAAAAAAATAATATAACCTTTCCCAAATGTAAAATTAAAATACTCTTTCTGGAAAAACTTCAAGGATCAACCTCTAGTGCTAGTGAAAACCTAACTGTGTAACTATGGGTACAGAAGATCCTGATTGCAAGGGCCACGATTTGGTAGATGTGCCATTCTCTGCACAGCTACTGATGCTTTCAAGCTCAGCAGTATTTTCTCTGTAACTCCTCTGACCAGATACTGGAGGACAGGATGGATTTAAATGTCAGAACTGAAAGCAGCAGCCTGTGTCCTGTGCATGGGGAGGAATAAAGTTTTCTAAATTAGAATAGGGAAAATTAAAAAAATATACAGGAAAAAGGAGTGGAAATGACAGAAGGTGAGGACTGCAAGAAAAGATTGTGAGGGTGCGATACCAGGTTAGTTAGAAACAGGAGCCACACAATTAGACGCAAGGATAGGGCAGAAGAAAACAGGAGACTAAACTGTTTGTTTTTCAGGGAAAAGAAGAACAATTAAGTTTCTAACAATTACTGTTTTATAGTCCTGTCTCCTAGCTTCCACTACGATGACTTAGCTTCCTCTGTGTAACCTTTAATTCTCTGCCCCACTACACCTTTGGCTGCCTTCTTCTCACCTAATCACTAGATGAGCAAAAGCTGACATATGGTGCCTCTGATTGTAAGTGATGCATTTTTAAGTTTTGGCAGACCAAAAGGAACAAATAACTGTTGAGCTCGTGCTGTGGGCTTTCCTCCAGTGGGAGCAATGATTTAAACCACTTTTTTTTTCTTTTTTTTTTCTTCATTTTTCCAGCCAGATTTTCACAAATATGTTGCATTTGCAGAATTTGATCTACAAGGCAAATTGTAAGGGTGACTGGCAGGCAACATAGGTCTTTTTTTTCCTCTTAAAAGAAGAAACTACTGACAGATCAGAAAGGAGTTGACTTTCGTGCTCTAAGTAAAGGTGGCCACTTCCATTGTGCAAAAGATAAGGTTGATGGGAGGAGGATGTCTTGTTTTCTCTTGGGACAGAATAGATGTGCTGGAGTTGTACTTCTTTATAAATTGGGTGGGGTCAAACCCTACAAAGAGGGACCTGCTAAAGAGCAAGCAATAGCTGGTGTCAGGTGTTCACCTGGAATAAAGAAGATCTGGGCTCGAGTCCCGTGTGTGTTAGACTGCTTTGACTTGAACCCATACCTTGTATTGTTGATGAATGCCAAGAACCTGGCAGACAGAGCAATTCCTTATCCAAGTCTTTTGAAACTATTATTCTTTCGCTGAGCCAAGAGACAGATGCTAGCTTCGTCCTCAGAGATTGTGGCATGCAGGTGGGGATGCTCGATTTTGAATGATTGGCAGATATACCAATTGAATAGCTGGTGATATTTCTGGGGGTGCCTGTCTCTGTGACATAAAATTTCACCCCATATTCTGGAGAAATAATGGCTAATGAAGGCTTAATTTAGACTAAAATATATCAACAAAAGATTCATTTTAATGGATTTAAAGATTTGCTTTAAAGCATTGCACTGAAACTGATTTCATGGCAAAACTGTGAACAGTAGAATAGTGAATGTCAGGTTAAATATGTGCACTAGGAAACAGTGGTAACTGCATAGTTAGAAAAAAGACTGTTACCCGTGTGCCATCTCATTTCTCTATTTCTAAAATAAAACAAAAGCAGCATGTTGGACACAGATAACAGGTCTCAGAATTAAAATTTTAATGCTACAGTTGAAAACTAGTGCTGATACCGAGTAGATTGTGTGCCCTTTTAAACTAGCATGTCCAAAGACTGACAGTGTAGCACTGTCAGATTGGTGGAACAGTTGTAACTATAGCAGAGGTGGTTTATACCTCTACTGTAAACATTTCAAATATCATAAATTCTGAAATGCAATTCAGATGCATAGAGTTGAATTTTAAGTTAGTTACTCAATTGAGTTGAATTGATAAACCAAAATTTTTATCCTGTCTCCAGTACTTAGGAAATAAAAGCTCCGTATTTCCAGAAAGTATGCATCAGGGCAACCAGCAAGCTATAGCTGAACATCAAAGGAATGGAGGCAATAAGGAGAGGATCCAGTTCAACATTCACTTAATTAAGAATAATAACAGCCAGTTTAAATAAAGCAGAGCTCTCTCTCTTCATCAGCTGGTGTCTGTAAAGTCAGTGATTTTTCACTGCTACCAAAGTTGTGCGCTCAACGGGCCATGCTTTGATAAAATTGCTGAAAGTGATGGTACTGTTAGACAAGAATGTCTTAAAATGGACATTTCTCAAGCTGTTTTGCAGAAAAGTAAATAAAATGTGGGGTAGGCTCAAAATAACTTCAGGGCTTTAGTATAATAAGAGAAATGGAGAGAGGGGAGAATATATTTCAGAAAAAAGGTAGAGTTGCCACCTCCTTTTTGATGTTAATGAGATTGCAAAATAATATGGTGATTAGTTGGGATTTTTAAAGGGTTATGTGAAAATTAAATTCCAATTGAAATCACCACTTAATGCCTTTTCCGTAAAAATCCTAGAAAATCAATGTTTCTCACTCCATACCATGCTTTTAAAGCTCTTGAAGAAGAAAAAACTGGGAAAATGTTTTCAGAAAAACTTTCCTCTATGCCTGTGTAAATACCTCATTTGTTTTGAGACAGAACTTGAAACTTACTTGCAACATGCCTTATACTAAAGTGTCATCAAATTTTACAGGAATTTTAACACTGTTGATTAATGCACTGTTCACTTCTATACAATGTAGAATTTTAAGTGAAATACTTAACATCTGTAAAGCTGAAATGAACAGTCATTCGTAACAGGCTTGCTCAGACTTCTTGTGGTTTAAGCTGTATTTACTTTCCAAGGAAGGCAGGCTGGTAGGGCGATAATTCCTCCTGCTCATCATAGCAAACGGTGTGATGGATACCGTAAGGGAGCCCTTGAAACTAATTTGAAACTTATGGTTATCATCAGTCCTGAAATCACCGGTCTCTCTCCCCTATTTAATAATTTATTTATGTTTAGACTTTAGTATATTTAGACTCTCTGAATGGCTGAGCGAGCAAATCAAGTTATGATACTGAAGTGTATAATGAGTTTAATAATTGTTACAAAGACATGCAATGCCAAACTGCTACCTTAAAGGGCTTGTAACACATTTTGAAAGTGTTAATAAAGCACTTTCTTTTTTTTTTTTTTTTTGTGGTTTTACTGAAAGTGTGACTAAAGTGTGTTACAGAAACATGGATTGAGAGATCCTGAAGAAGGTGGATATAATCCCCTGTATTACCAGGGAATTTGCACATGCCAAAGCGTGACGGCAAAACTGTACAAGAAGATGGGAATACAGTGTACCCTAGTTTTCAGTAAGATAAGGAACAAGTTGCACAGCTTGGTTGGGAGCTGGTGGAGTACTTTGGGGAAGCACCAAATTTGCTTGTCCATCTCATATGCCCTTCTCTGCTTTTGGCCTTTAGCAGAGACAGGACGCTGGGCTCCAAGGACTGACACATGTCCTGCCCAGCACGGTTGTACATATGTTCTAGTGGCTCTCTCTAAAAGGGAAGGAAAAAAAAATCAAAGTCCTGTCTGATGCCAACTCTGAGATAAGCACAGAGATTGATTAGCAAGCTTTACGGATTAGTTCAGTTGCTGCATCAGCTGAAGAAAACCTTTGTTGTTATATATATTTATGTTTTTGTGCACTCATACCATTATCTTAGGTCTGGATTTACTTCCCTGGTTCTCTGTTATTTGTCCTATTCACTAACCCTGAACATGTTTGTTTGCATGTTTCTGTGGTTGTCTGTGATGATACTGACCATCTTTGGGGAAAAATGTTGGTCATTATTGATTAAAAAAACCCTGTATAGAATAATAGTTATTATTCCTTTTGTGTAAATAATTTATATGTTAAGGCACTGAGGGATAAAATTCTGTATGGTTTGGTGGCAATGCCAGGGGCAGGAACTGCAGCTGGTTTGGAGTAAAAAAATACAGACCTAAAGAGTCAGGCGGATAAATATTCTAGTTACCTAAAACATATGTATGTGTTTGTATAGTCTGTGTGTTCAGGGCTCGTAGTGTGAGCAATGAATATTAATATTTTCATAGTGCAGGCTTATACTGCTCAAATGCTTGAGAATTACAACTGAAAATTGCTACTAAGTATCAGGTGTAAGTGGAATGTGCTGTAGCCCAAAATACAAATGTGACTGATGGAACATCTGTGTGAAATGGTTTGAAGGACTCTGCATTATAAAACTCTCATGTTCTATCCTAGAAGGACCCCTGCCTGAACGTTTCATGTTGAGATTTGCTTTGTCGTGTGTGGTACTTGATTTGACTCTTTATTTTTAAAATACAAATGAAATTAATTAAGATAGAGAAACGAAGCTTTTCTTTTTTTAAGCTCATAATTTTTAATAACATTTTAATAACATTTCTCTTAAGTCTGTATATACTTATGGTATTGTGTGTATATATATTCATATATGGATATCCATGTATCCATACATATGGGTACATATGTATCCTAGATAGATAGATAGATAGATATAGTGTGTGTATATATATAGGATCATGACCTTACCATTGACTTCCCCCCCCTTCATATCCTATCCTGAGGTTTCTGTATAGTATAAACTCAGGCTTTTACTGGGTGATTTATGTTTCCAGGAAGTTGTTGGACTTCCTGATTTGCTATATCAATATATTACTTTAGGGCTTGCAGTTTCAGCAACTTAAGAAGAGAACAGAGAAAATAACCCAAAGTAGTACTAGCTAAATCAATTGACTTGGGTATTACTTTAGCCTACCTACTACCTTCTCCTACACACCAAAGAACATATTAAATGTAATTAAAAATATGTGGACTAATATATGTGATATGCATACATACAGAGAGGAAGCTGCTCCTTGGTTCTACATAAAGAAATTGTGTGACTTCTTTGCACTTGTGTCATAAAATGTAATGTGTTTTTTTTAAAAACTGTATTTCTTTATAAATTTTAATAGCATAAATTCATTGAAGTATCTAGCAGTGTTACTTTCTTTAACATAGGCTGCTTCTTTGTAATTATAGTTAATCTTTTGGGCAACTCTGTCAATCACAGGGCTGCAAAAAGTAGCAGTCTTTCTGATTTCCTAACTCTTATTGAATCACTTATATATATATGACTGATATTAGTGTTTTTGGTAACTTAGTGAAGAACTGTTCATTTTTTACCAAGGGTATCAAGTATTCAAAATCCAATAAAAACTGCTTGATTACTTGTTTAAAAGTGTCAATGAAACACCTTTTGAAGTGGAAGAAGTTATATGCCCTGTTAGGTTTTACTATAGTCTGTAATTTCCTCACAATGCAATATAGACCTGTGCAATACAGGAATTAGGGAGTATCTAAATGTCTTTTATGGCATGCTACAGTTTGGCATATACCTCTGCCATCAACAAATGCATTTCAATGGAAAATACGCAGGCTTGCTTTTCTCATGATCAAAGATCTCTACCTGATGTTTACTGAACTCTGTAGAAACAGCACTGTTACAGATCAGAAAGACAAATACATGAATATAAGAAGTATGTAGGAGTATTGCTGAAGCAGCCTCTCTTCTTTTTCCATTCCTTTACTTGGCCTGAACGTAGCCAGCTGAGAAAGACATGGCTACGCCAAGTTAGCCATTCAGTCACACAGGAAAAGTAAAGTTGGCTGAGGAGAAATTAGAATATATGTGGTTTTGACACAAGGCAGGACAAAATATGTATTTGTATTTTTACTGAGTATCTCCTGTAAGAATATATTGTATATATTGTTTATAAGAAAGCATTGCTAGATGGTGGGAATAAGTAGTTGAAAAAAGCCAAAATATAGACAGTAAACATGCATTCTGAAAAATGGTAAAACATGTTTGACCAAAATAGCTGGAAATTATTATTGGGTATTTTAAGATGTTGTTGTGAGAAACTATGAAATAATTCCATCAAAGGCGGTAGCACTGGGTTGTGAATTATTCTTTAGCATAATAACCTCTTATTGCTCAAAGCGGTATCATATCTTTACTAAACAACACTTTCTTAAGACAAATTGCATTGCAATGCAATGAAAGACATCGGCACGTGAGGGAACCTCTGCATGTGATGGCAACATATTACAGAGAGGTTACTATGAGTTTGAATATATGGTTGACTACAGCTTACTGTTTCTGTTTGGGTTGTAGGTGGGTTAGGTGGGGACCATCTGTGTATTCTCCTGTTTGCTGTGCAAAGAACCACACTCACTGGTGTGGCTAATACCTCTTGAGCAAGTGATTGTGTTTCTGCATGTTACACAAGATCTGTGAAAGCTCTTCTGTAAGACCTACATCTGGATGATCAATGCCTGAGAAACTTGAGCAATCACGTACAGAGCCTTCATAAATCTTGAAGGCCTTGCTAGGATTAGCCAGTTTTGCTGGAGTTGTTACAATAGATGACTCTAAATAGTAAGGCTGATCCCTTCCAGCAATGACAGCAAAAGTTTTTCCACTGGAAGTCTGTTATATCTTACAATAAGATTTGCTGTAGGCATCATTTTTATTTTACAGGTATCATGACAGGTAACTTCCCCTAAAAAGGGAAGTATCTGGAGAGAACATTCTTTATGTGCTTCTAACAGGGACTGACTTGCAGAACATCCAGTAAAGAGCTCCTCTTGAATAGATTTCCTGAATGCCCTTCTATGGGCTTGAAAGTAACCACCATAAATTAACTATTTTAGCCTGAAAGGAATTAGCACAACTGCTTTCAGACATTGTATGTAAATTTATAGAATGGTTTAGATATTGTTTTATTGCATCTGGCAAAGTATAAAAAAAGGCATTCCCTTTTATTGTTGGGCTGTGATTTGGTCCTTCTAACATGTAGCTAGCTGTGAATGCAGTAGATGTCTCAAAAAGATTGCAATTGCAAGAGTGTTGGGGAGAGGCCATAAAAAAGATCTGATGAATAGATTTGGATTTACTTGGCCAACTGAAAGAAGTGAACTTGGAGATAATAGCTTCTCACTGCAGGATAGAGCAAGCCAATCTGACTGAATGGTTTGTGGGCTAAGAAGGCCACTCATTTCGTTATAACTCGGGTTGTTTGAATCTCATGTGTGATCTGTTAAGTAACTTTTCTGCCTTGGAAGGCTGTAGTCCAGTTTGTTAAAGCTGAAAAGGTTAGATTTAAATTATGTTTCTAGGGGATGCATGATTGGAGAGAATCAGGAAAATAATTCCTATTTAAATTCATTTTTTCTCTGCCTTAGAGAGAGATTGACAATATACCAAATAGCCGTTTTTGTTTCCAGATAATGAGCATTTCCAGTGGTGTGTACTCTCTGTGCTGTTTTTCAGAAATGACTAATGATACACATGATACAAACTTGCCTAAACATATTCTGTGGTCCTGATTGTTTCCATCTCTGTAATGTAGTATTTTAACTTCTGGAGTAAGTCAAGCTTTAAGATAGGGTGGGTGTAGTTATTCTAGTTGTGAAACAGAAGCTAGGTTTCATGGTTTTGCCTCAATCAGGAACCTGTGCTTCAGCCTTTATTTTCTTCCTGCAGATTTTGTGAAGGACTTCTCTACTTCCTTCCTCAAATATTGTTGTAATGGGCTGTTAGCAAAGTAGAAATTCTTGCTGTCTTGAAAAGTCTGCACAAATGATGGTTGTTACGTTGAGTGTAACAATGCTGAGTTCAAATCTCAGGTGTGTCTCTGACCACAGGTAAATCCCTTTATTTCTCTTTCTCCATCAGTAAGTCTATACTATACAGTTATGGAAAATCTAACAGCTCTGCACAATTCTTGAGCCTTGAAGTGTTAGGGAAGCTACATGACCCGATGAACAAGTATGTTTTCTAATATTTAGTGTTTGGATAAAGCAAAAGTGATTTCAGACTGACCGATTTTTTGGCCTGAAGTTTCTATATTTAAGATTGTACTTCATGCAGAAATAGTCTCCACTTGATAGGATGTATTTTGCATTTAACTTTGTATGCAATGAATCTTGGACTTACACAGCCCAAAGTCAAAGTAACGTGTGCCCTTTTTAAGTAATGAGCTATTGATTTTAAAATTACTCATTTAATTACCATAATATGGAACTAGTAATATTCTGAAAACTCATCTCTGGAATGGATGCTTTTAATTTGTTTGAGGGGGGACAGAAATGGGCTTTAAGGGTTTTACCCATGGAAATTTGGTGTGTCACGGATAGCAGGGACTGTTCAGCCTCATTTAAGAGCCAGAAACTGTACTCAAAGCGTCTGTGAAGAAATGCCTCTTGCTGTTGCTTAAGCTCAGACCTCTGAACAGGCTTGTAATGTAATGTCGCCTTTATTTGTCACTGGTAGCTATAACCTGTGTGCATTCTCTTGCTAAGTATTTACAACGCCTTCAGGATGAAACATATGCTGCCAAGAAGGCTCATTGTGAGAAATTTTGACCTACTTTTACATTTGGCACCACTTTGCCTGCCAAGACCAGGTAGACTGTGAACAGACCTTCAGCATGTCTTCAGTGGAGAGGTCCAGTCTGACACTGAGATAAGAGGACTCTGTCATGGCAAAGCAAACAAAAGGCAATACTGCAGACAGCCAGAGGTTAAACATCTTTCCCCCTCTTCCACCCCCTTCTCTTGGGGATGCAAAAGTGAGTTTGCTGGGAGAAGGGGTGTGGAGGTTGCAAGTTCGGTTCATTTCTGCGTGCGTGTTTGTTTTCCATCCTTTTCCTGCTGCTAGTTCTTAGCTCTGCAGCACTGGGGTGTGTGTAGAGAATCAATTTGCTTTCTGTGATTGCTTTAAACAAGTTTGAACTGCTCATGCCATAAGATTATTGCAGGTCCCTTTCTGCTAGCATGTGAATGAGAAGAAATGGCTACACATCTATTTTTTCAAACCTACGTTTTTGCTTTACAGGCTGTGATGAAGTTTTCCTTATGTAGCACAAGACTAAAGTATATTACTAAGCTGTTAATACAAGTATTTACAAATGTCAAGTAATAGGGATCAGTTTGTATATTTTGTTACCAAAAATTCATGTTGCGCTTCTCCTTCCCCTCCCTTTCCCCTCCCCCTTGCATGTAAAACTCTGGGCCCCTCGTGCCAGAGGGACGCGGAGGGGCTGGAGTGTGTCCAGAGAGGGAGAACAAAGCTGGGGAAGGGGCTGGGGGCTCAGGGGGGACCTGATGGCTCCCTACAGCTGCCTGGCAGGGGACTATAGGTGGCGGGGGTCGGTCTCTGCTCCCAGGGAACAGCGACAGGACAAGAGGGAACGGCCTCAGGTTGCGCCGGGGCAGGTTCAGGTTGGGTGTCAGGGAAAATGTCTTCACTGGGAGGGTGGTCAGGCACTGGGACACGC
>JAVJGI010000002.1:20043446-20053746 GCA_035590275.1 Ibycter americanus
GGGGAGGTTCAGGTTGGGTGTCAGGGAAAATGTCTTCACTGGGAGGGTGGTCAGGCACTGGGACAGGCTGCCCGGGGGGGGGGTGGGGTCACCATCCCTGGGGGTGTTTAAAAAACATGTAGAAGTGGTGCTTAGGAGCACGGTTAAGTGGTAGGCTTGGCAGTGCTGGGTTAATGGTTGGACTTGTTCATCTTAAAGGTATTTTCCAACCTAAGATTCCATGATCCTATGATCCCAAATTTTCTGAGCACTGCTTTTGGAACTTCAGACTTCAGTGTTTTAAGGAATGATATTATGAATTTGTTTGGTTTTGTCAACAAAAATGACAGAATCAGAGCAAGGTTTGATGAGGTGCCTAGCTAACAGGCTTCTGAATTCTTTATGTTAATGAATTGAGCTGAGAGTGGGATTTGTGTAGGGGAGCAGAGGGGTGTTCTTTGAACCAAACACTTTCTGTGCTTGGGTTCTCGAAAGTAGCCTTCTAACTTCTATTAAGCTATTGATTGTTTACAGGGAAACTTGAAAGAAATGTGTTTTATTAGTTTGACCGTGTATTAAGAGAAAGGCTGGAGATAGCTTTACTGTTGACTCTTCAGTGGATAAGTATGGAGCCCCACCTTGAAAATATGAGTGGTGAAATGAAGAAAATAAGCCAGTATGCTTGTAGGTTCAGCCAGTTTCTATAACATTAGGACATTGATGGAGGGCTTCAGTGCTAGCGTATGGGCTCTGAGGGTTACATATTCCATCCCACAGCGATATCCCTGGACAGGAGTGTGTTCAGCTTTCTCAAGAAATAGACACTTTCTTATTATATCCTTTCCGTAGCCAGGGGCATTAATTGTAAGAAAAGGCAATGTCTAAATTATATAGTAAATAATAATAAGTTGAGAGGCAGTACTCTAAAGCTGGTGTTACTTATGGAGATCATCTGTTGCTCAGAAAGTCACCATTATGGTAGTTTTAATTCATCTGTAGTGTTTAAATAGTCTGTAGTTTGGATGACGTAATTACATCACCACTTCAGCAGTAACACGAAGTTGCATCCCTCAGAGTTGGAAAGTCACCAAAAGAATAGTCTGTGATACACAAAAGATCTGGAGTTTGGAGGCTGTCCATTGGTGTCCTGATATCATCATCCTTGTCTTTGTTCAGAGCTTTATATAAAAAGGTCACACCGATTTTTCTTTAATTAGTTTCCTCCTCCCCTTTCTGGATTTTTAATGGCACTGAAGCAGATCCGGTCTCTTACTGTGTCGAGTGTTTTCGTGACCAGATTCTGTACAAGACCAGTGGTAACAGTAGCTGGCTAGTAAAAAATCAGGAAAAGCAAACTTGCTCATAGTTGTTTCTATCTTAAATAGTTTTGCAGGTATTTTAAAGCCAACCTAGCAGCATGTTTTGCACTGCTTACGATTCATGAATACTTAACCCCTGACACTGTCTTTATTCAGAAGAATGTCTTGCAACTTGTGCTGTGTAATGGTTTTATACCTAAAAGAGCATTCAAAAGGTGGTTTTTTTTCTTTTTTTACTTTGAGCTTATTTTTAGTAACCTAACATTTCATGAAACGCACTAAACAAGGCTTTTGCAGATCGTTCCCTGTATATTAAAGATCCCGTTTTAGTGTGGATTTTATACATTTTCTTCATCTACTGTCTACTTTTTTCTTAGCCAATGACAGTAAGATTCCTAAGGCTACTTTCTCTTTAAGGACATACTGCTTACATAAATAGTCCTTTACACTATCTCCTTGTTTTATAATATTAATTGTTTATCAGAAGATAGGAAATATTCCTTAGAAATGTGTTTTCCTGCTTGTGCATGCCTTGTTACTATTTCAATTATGCAGATTCTTGATGCTGTGGAAATTTGTGCTTGATGACGCCAAGGCAGCTGCACGTTGTTAGCATTGTAGGCTGTCAGATGATCATGTGGGATTCTTGCAGCATGCAACATTCAATAGGATTGAAAAAGGGCTTTTGATGCAAGGCATAGCTTTCAGAATATATTTGTGCCTTTTAGTTAGCTAATATAAAATCATAATTTATTATCTTTAAATTTAAAATGCTGCCTCATTTTTCTTCTGGTTGGTTTCATTTTGGCTTCACTAGAAGATGCATCTGGTACATCCACGATTGAGGAGTTTATTAATGATACTGTCGTTCAGTTCACTTACTTTTTTTCCTTTTAGAGTCCTAGCTAGCCCACAGATTACATGATCACATGTTCATTCAGTCATTCATATAGAACACAAACCACCATGCATGATTTCTTCTTCTTTCTTTTTCCTCTCTGCCTTTTTTATTCCCTTTAAGTTGCTTTGTCATGTTCTCTTTTATCATTAAGCTTAGTCTTTGTCTTCCCCTCGCTACTATTTGTTCTATATTTTCCCATGCTTGGTTACTGCAATATTATTTGATTAACGGGCTGTGATGATGATGAACCTGCACACTGGAGGAGCAGCTACTACAGTGGTGATGAAGGGATGTAATAATGGTCGCTATCCTCGGAATTCTCTCTACAGTGACTGCATAATAGAAGAAAAGGCAGTGGTCCTGCAGAAAAAAGACAATGAAGGATTTGGATTTGTGCTCAGAGGGGCAAAAGGTATGTGCTTCTGTGTGTGTGTGTGTGTGGTGTGCACTGGCATGAAGAAATTTATACATCTCTGAATATAAGCAGGAATTATTCTTGGTGCACTTGGTTGCTAGACAACAGGATTCTCTGTATGCTATACTACTCAGACGGATTTTAGTGGCTTCTGTCTGAAGCAGTTTGCATTTTTACATAGGAGAAGCACTGTGTAATTGTTTTGCGGGGAGAAAGTTTTGTCTGTATTTTTACTGTGTTGGTATATGTAATATTTTGTCATTGATCTGTTTTGTTATGCAGTTTACCTAACTATGGGAAACCTGCTTCCCTTATAAAACCTGCTTCTTTATTTCAAATGTCAGTCTATTTAAATAGGTCTACAAATAGAAATAGACAAGAGAGTGATGTTTTGTTTAAAATAGGTGTGGATCTTCTGCAAGGTGACATTGGTGCAGTTTTAGTATGAAAATATGATCTTTTTTTATATCTTCAGAAGCTGCACGTATGTTGCATGGCCTGTAGTGTGCTCATTTTAAAAGCTGTTCATATGTTAAACTGCATGTTACTTTTCTGTAGACTAAAATCTGTAATAATGGCATTCTTAAGAGTTAAAAAAAGCATTCTATTTAATGCTTTGCCTTTTAACTTTTCAGTCCAGTTTGCTCCTTTTGTATTTAAAAAAAAAATGTGATGGTATGTCCCATCTCTTGCTCCCCCTCATTTTACATGGGTTCTCCCTTGCCTTGCTTGAGCATGAAAATTAATCCATACCTTCATTCTTGGGACATCATTTTTGCTCTCCCTGGTTCCCTACCCCTAAACCAGTGCCACCATAGATTTTCAGTGTTGTAAAAGCTTTTCTAATTTTAGCTAAGTAAAAATTTTTGGACTTGTACTAGCAAAGCCAGTAGCGCTACCTTTTAGCTAACCCACTGGCATGAGTTGTCCGTGCAGTGAGCAGAGGTTGCTCCCTCCATGTAAGCCCAACAATTATCCCCAGATTTTCTCTGTAACAGCGAGGGCACCTCAGGTGAAAGACCCAAGGACTTTTCTGCTAGTATGTGTACGTGACAGAGAGAGGGGGGGCTGTTACAAGGCCTGCTGTGCCTCCTTTCCTAAAAAGTGATTTCTTCTGTTAGCTTCTTTGTGATATACATCTAAATCTAGAAGAAAAACTCAGTTTGGTCTTTTTCGTCCTTTCCCACTCACCATATCCCCCCCCCTCCCCAGTTCGGCCAGATGCTCTCTTCTGGCTACAGTACATAATTCATTTTTAGTTGGATGTTGCCAGAGTTGCAAGCATTTCGCTAAGCATACAAAAGGGTTACTCAAACTAAAACTGAATATCCTGGAATACTCAGAATCCAGCTATTGCCTCATACAGCTTGATTTGGTTTGTGTCAGTAAAGCAGCATGTATTTCTCTCTCTAAAGACCTGTGGATTGCTATTGCAGAGAGATTGCACTCTTTTCCCAGCATTGTGATATCCTCTGAGGCAGAGTCCTCTTACTTTTAGCACCCACCATTTTTTAACCATAAATTTGAATGGCCAATAACAGGCCTTTAGTCAAGTGGTATTTGCAAGCACTCCATAACTTTCTTTTTTTTAATGTGGTATTTATTTTTAAAGCTGACACACCAATTGAAGAATTCACCCCAACTCCAGCCTTTCCTGCTTTGCAGTACTTGGAATCTGTGGATGAAGGGGGAGTAGCATGGCAAGCTGGCCTGAGAACTGGAGACTTTTTGATCGAGGTAGGAGATCCTGCACTTTGATTCTCAGTGCTCTGTTGGGGAAATAGTGATGTTCCCTTTGTAGAAATTACTTTGGAGAAAGTGTGTGATGCTTCTGAGCAGCAAGTTCAGTGGGCTAACACCAATAACGGACTTCACTTTGTCTATTTTGAAATGTCATGCAGCGTTTACGAAAGCAGATAGAAAGAACAATGTTCTGGTTGGTTGGGAATTTTCTATTTGTTCTTTTTGTTATTTGGGAATACACTGTCAGAGAAATTTGGGAGTTTTTCTTCTTTGCATTAGTGAATTGAAATTGAGGTTAATGTCAATATTTATTGTAGGCTATCATTTCTGTGGTCTTCTAAATATTTTTACAGAGTCACCAAATTTAATGACTTTTTATGCAACTATTTCTGCAATCGGAAATATCAATGGTCTAGTGCTGTTTAGAAACCATGGAGAATAAAGCAAATTACTTTGGCTTGAAATTAATTATTTCCAACATTGCACTGTAAATACAGTCATACAAAAGATAAGCAATGGACGTTATTGCAATATAATTACATTATAAAAAGGGTATATTTAAATGCTCTCTTCATTCATACCAAAAATGTCTTCATGTTTTATATTTTGGACAATTTTTGGTTGATATTTTAGGTTGTCTTTAAATAGTTAGTACTCCTTTTTAGTGTTACTGGGCAGTTGGCAACACAATCACAATTTAGGATTTTCTTTCTTTTCCCCCCACAACCTTTTGATGACCAACAAAGCCATGCTGTGATTCTGTGAAACTTAAGTATTTAAAAATAGGTCTTTCAGGATGGATTGAGCAAGTCTTGTCTGTAAGGCCTATTTATTTTATTTTATTTTTATTTTTAATTCTTCTTCAGGCTGGTATGTGTTTTGTTAAAGTATTTACTGGTGCCACAATATTTATTGCTGCAGAGCTGGCCTTCGCATTCAGGAGAGGATGTAATATGCAGCTTTTATTTGTTGTGTGCATTGAACTCCCATAGTGATTGAATTTAAATAGTTGCACTGCTTCGTCACATTGTAACCATGAAAGAACAGGCTTTGCAGACTTCTAAAGTAAATAGATGTGCATTCTTATCTGTGTCTTCAAAGCACATTTTTCTTACTCTTTGTTTACTTAAGAATAAGCTTTTAGCAAATTGTTAAACAATAGCTTACAAGTGGTACTGGTATGTACTCTGTGCAAGGACACTTTTTAAACTATGATCATTGATGTTAGGTCGGGTTTTTTAAACAATGCTTTATGTTTAGAAGTTGATTCCTTATTAGGCTTTAATCTGTAGGAAGTATGAATAGTCTGCGCTGGCTGATTTCACAGATAGATTTGAGGGTGAATAATATGTAATTTAATGGAGAATGATTATCACAGAATGGTAACTATGCATATGGATGTTTTTTAAGATCTCTGAAGGGATGCAAGAAGTCTGTGTAACTGATTCTGCACAAAGCTTTACTGGTTTTCTGGCAAATGGAGGAAGAATTATAATTAATTGTCTAGGCAATTTACTCCTAGCCTTAGCTTAGAAGAGCAGTTAAGCAGGCACATGCATTGCTGAATCAGTACATTAATCTATACGCTACACAGTTCAGCATATTTGTAATTAATTCTGAAAGAAGCAGTTGTTACATGCGAATCAAATCCATTTCTGTGTAATAGATGTTCATTGGGGTTATTCTGTTCAGGATTTTGTGACAATTAAGAGGCTACGGTAATCCTGAGAAATCACAACTTTGCTGTTGCTGAAGATTTTTATGTTGGAGAAAAGCGGGGTTTTTTCTGTTTCACGAACCACATGTGCGGTGCACAATGCTGTCTAGCTATAGAAAGCCATCTTTGAAGATAGTTACACTGATGCAAAAGATGCTACTGTTGAAGTATGAATGACTGGTACACCTGCACTTCTAGGAGCCCCAAGCTACTTTACTTCTTGTATTGAACCAAGAAGAGTTAAATGTATGGCACATTGCAGTGAGTGGTTATCATAACTAGTATAGTTAGTCTGTCTTATTGTTAAATGATTTCTCCCATGACTCTAAAGTTTATGCTGCTGTGTCTAAGTGCCACCTCAACCATTTGTAAGTAATATAATGCATTTATCATAAATGTCACATGAATAATAAAAGAATTAATGGGTGACCAGGATCCTAATTAGTCCCATTTATAACACTAGCAGCAAGCATCAGGCTCTGGGGAAGTGAGTGTCCAGTTTGGCACGGGGCAAAATGCAAGGGAGAGCAGATGTTCTGCTCTTGCTCAAGGAGATTCGGTGGCTTGGGGTCATGGAGGTAAGGGGAACCTTTGCCCTTACGCCTCGGAAAGGCAGGTTTGACAGGAAGATAGATCCTTTCTTTGGAAGCAGGAGAGATCATGAGGGTGGGTGAAGAGAATTTCTTCGTGTGTACTTATGGTCTCTGGATCTTCTGAAGGAGGTAAAACTTCAATTATCAGCTACTGAGCATAGTAAAGTAGTTCAACGTTGAAGATAATGAGTGTTGAGTAGAACAAATAAAAGATCTATACAGAGAAAGGGAGAAAAGGTGGTGTCTTACTTCAACAGGTGAGCAGAGCAGGTACTAGCTGGAACAGGATTGGCACAGTATCGTTTGACTGAGTTTTTATCAAGTTTGCAGTTTTTCTGAAAAGTCATGTGATACTGATTTGTCCAACCTGCACGATTAATTTTTATATGAGACTTCAGAGATTGTGTTAAACTTGCCTTCGGAAATAGTGTTCACAGACTCGACATTGAGACTTCTGACAATATGTGTTTTTTCTCCTTGCTTCAAACCCAGTCATTTTTTTTTTTTGTGATAAAAATTTTAATGTGTACGGTGGCTTTTCTGGGTAGAGCAGAAGTAACACATATTGGAAAAGCACATGAGTAGTTTTAGGGCTGAAACAGTCAGATAGAGACAACTGTCATTATATGTGGATTTTCGTAAGGTATTCAGCAATTGCTGATTCATGTGATTTTTCTTGGCTTTGATAAAGAGTCAGAAATGGAGTATGGTTATGACTTGGTTGTTATAAGAGAGGTTGTATAGCTTGCCCTATTTGCTGTTTTTCACTGTTTTAGTTGATGTTTTCTTGAATCTTGGTATCTGCAGAATTAAAAAGGCAGATAAAAATAAAGCAACTTATTAGGGCAGGTGCTCTGCAACCTAAAAATTACAGTTTCCATTAGAAGGGCATTTAAAAAACTGCAACCATCAGTAATGTATACACCAGTTCTAAAGCCATTGTAGGTCACTGTTAATTCATCAGTGACTGGGTTTCTATAGTACACCTGGTCAAGTTTGTAAATCCTTGATCAGAAAAAAATCAAACCATAAGCTGATTTGATTTGTTACTTGAAATATTTGCAAGGAAGAAATGTATTGGCTCTAACTCGACACCTCTTATTTATGAATAAACTTTATGTGCCTAACCCTTGTTACCTTGTTTGTCTAGTGTAGTAGTCAAAGCATAAACAGAGGAACCACTGAATACTACTGTTCAGAGTGCTGCCTTAAAACATGACTTACAGAATTCTTTAGGTTGGTGTTGTGTTTTCTTTTGAGATTTGCTTTGATGATATATACAAGTATAACCATCTTCGAGTAAAAAGATCCATTAAAGTGCAAGAGGGTTTTAAACTCAAAATAGGGGTTTTTTTGTTTTTTACTATAGTAGGGTATAGACTATCTCACTAAATTAAAACCCAGTGGATTATTAACTATTTGTTATGGTTGTACCCATGAGTGTGCAGCTGTTTTGCAGGTGTTGGATGATGTGATGTGTGGGGATTTTTTGTCTCCCACAGAGCATATCTCATACCAAACAATGGTGTTATAATATCAATACTTAGAAAGTGAAACTAATTCTGCAATGTTGTACCAGAATAATGCACTTTTTCTCTAAATGAGGCATTGTAGTTTGCATTATTGTGCCATAAAATCACTTATTTTCCCAGATAAATTGAAGTGTTATTGTCTTCAGAATAGCATGGCTGCTTATTTACATTCCAGTTAAAATGTAAACTAGATAAAACCAGTGTATTATCCATTACCAAAAAAAAACCAAAAGAAAAAGAAAAAAAGCAAAATTCAAGGTTTGATCTGAGGATCAAAACCAGAGATGCTAATAGAATAAATCTCATCATTTTGCTGCAGAACAGTTCAGTTGGTATTTCTACTAAAACATGCAAAATGGTCTGTAGTATAACTGCCTGTATTTCTTTAGTCTCAAGAGCTTATAGAATTTACTAGTACAAGCTTTTCTTTAAGTAGTGATAGGTGGAAAATAGACATCATTTTATTATAGACAGCATCATTTTATCATTATATTAGCTAAAGATACCTGTCCTCTCTATGTAGGAAGTAGCAATAAGCATTTAGGGAGACATTTAAAATATCTGGAATATTAAAAAAAAATGTACACATATACACACATGAGGAACTTTAGATTTTTGTTTTATTCCAGTAAACACTATACAATCTTCAAAACTGATTTGGAAAGCAAGCTTCTAACTTTATCGTTGTAACTTAGACTATAGTCATTAGAATATTTTTGGCAAGCATAACAATGTTATAACTTACATTTGTATTCAATGGCTGGGTGAATTAATGGTTCTACAAAGTCATCTGTTACTGATTTACATCCTTTTAGCCATAGAGAAACCTTCCCATCCTTAGGTAATCTTCATTAATTACCCTGTGGCTGAGTTTTCTCTCATTTCTGGTGTGAACTTCACTAGCTTCTGCCACCAGATATAGATCTCAATTTTTTTTTTTAGACAGCTACATGGGGACCGTGATACTTTTTCTTTCTTGGAATAAACCAAGGCTTTGTTAGTGTCTTTGTAATAACACAGATTATCACATGGCAATTTTTTGCAGTTGTTTTCTGAAAGTTTGTTCACATCCTCCCAAAAGTGTGGACACCAGCTTGATACAGTACTTGGTAAGAGCCTCCCTAATATTGCATGTAGGAGGAAGAAAGCAAAACTAGCAATATGCTTACATTTTTGTATGCTGTCTTTACCTCTCACACTCAGGCATTTTGGTGGACCCAAAGAGTAAGGTCCACCTTAGTTCACTATCCTGCATTAGGGTGTTTGTGTTGGCGGCTGCTCCTGCCCATGCAGTGAGCCTCCCCTTTCGCATGTAAAGCCGGAGAACGGCCAGGCTCATTGCGGCGCGCTCTCAGCTCTTCTGTTCCTCGACAGCATCTAGTTCGGGTTTCGGTTCAACTGTACAAACAATATTCTTGCATCTTTTTAATGATTGGAGATTTACCAAAACTACAAAGTACTGCAGTGTTTCAGCACACAAACACACACACATATATGTAAAAAAGCCTGTGATACGTACTGTAAGTTTGTGTGCATGTGTATGTATGTACGTGGTTATTGTAAGGGTAGCAGGGCTCACGCTAACCTGCAAGCCTAAGGTACAGCAGGTATTGCACACCTAGCCTGGGCACCAGTATTTTTAAATCTGTATATTTAATTGACACATAGTTTGATTCAACATTTAAGGAAAAAGGTAATTTCTGTTTACCAGTTAGTCGTCATCCTCTTGGTGACATCTGTAAATGATGTCTATTAAGCACAAGCATACTCCTGACACTTCTTAAAATGAACTTGCCAGAGTCCAAAGGAAACTTTCTTCTTGTTTTGGTTTTGAAATTCTTCTGCTTAAGTGTCACTACAGACGTATTGGAGAAGTGGAACAAACGAGGTCTTGGAAAAATAGCAGCTGTGGTCCAAGTGTTGAACAGTCTGCTGTATCTGTGCAGTCTCTGACCAAGTGGATTAATTTTTCACTTGATGGAAAAGTATGTTGCTTTCTTTCTGTGCTGGTTTAACCCCGGCCAGCAACCAAGCACCACGCAGCCACCCGCTCACTCCCCTCACCCAGAGGGATGGGGAGGAGGATCGGAAAAGAATGTAA
>JAVJGI010000002.1:20053846-20209353 GCA_035590275.1 Ibycter americanus
TGCTCTCACATCACAGCCAAAACACAGCACAGCACCAACTACTAAGAAGAAAATTAACTCCATCCCAGCTGAAACCATGACACTTTCCATTTCAATTCAGTGAGTGAGGGTTTGGGTTTGGTGGTGTGGGGTTATTTTCTTAATCTATGTATTTAGTGGGTGATGGCAGCTGAATGCAATTATTGTGCCTTCAAAATGCTTTGGATCTGCACAAAAGCACTGTAGAAAAATGACAACTATTTGGGATTGTTCTTTTTATCTGTTTAAATGCAGCCTTGAACCGGCAGGAAGTGATGGTATTCCAAATGTGCTCAGTGTGATCGTAAAAAAGATGGATCAGTCTTGTTTAATTCTAAAAATACCTTAATAAGACTGTTACCTTTTCGGCATGGATGGAAAGGGGCAGACAAAAAAGAATGTGGTTCTTACAAGAGCTCAGTTATTCACGCCTAAGCAAATAATATGCTTTAAAATAAGACTGAAAAGCAGACAAAAATGAAACCACTTTGCTGTTGTCAGACATAGAAAACCAGGCTGTGAGCAATCCTGGGAGCATTCTCCTTTATCCTTGATTCTATGTGAGGTGTGTACTGGGTTTTTAATCCCTAGGGGCAAGAGAAAATGGTGGTATTTATCTGATATCCCAGAAAAGTAACAAGTACATATTTGATCCCAAGAACTGAGTTTTACGCTTCTTTGAGAGGAGGGTATGGAAGGAATTTTGGTGATAATGGTAGCAACAGTCACAATTAGCTCTGTGCCCATCCATTCAGTTCTCCATTACCAGTTTTAAGGCATTTTGACCTAGGTGCCACAGTGTTTTTAAGAGAAGTTTGCTAACATTTCTATTCTGAGGGATTCTGCCAAAGCTCATGGGACTGTGTGTGGAGTGTGGAGCTGTCCATAGGGAGCTTTTTAACTTCTTGTTAATATCAAAACCAATATTTCCCTGACTTCCTACTACAAAATCCTCTAAAAATGTATTTCTTTAAAGCTAAGCTGCTTCTTATAAATAGCCAGCTCTTGGCCACCTAGAAGCCAGCCAGTGGCATCCAGCCATCCTAGCCATCCAGTGTTTCACATAAAGCACAGCTATGGGTAGTCTTCACTCTTGCAGACAGGCATCTGTCTATCCTCTGTTCAAATAATACAAGAATAATACAACTCTTCCATTTCTAGCTCTAAGGTGTTGAAGTTAGGTATTAAGACTAATAACACCAGATAAATAAATGCCATTTTTTTAAGGTATAGTGGAGATTTCCAGAAGACATTATATTAAAATTAATTTCTCTGAAGCCTGTTAAGCTTTTTTTAGTCTCTTGATACTATGGAAACCTGGTTGCCGTAATGGAGGTATATGAAAAACAGTACTTGTGCTGGGTATTTTAGGGGAGAAAATACAGTTTCTTTTAATTGTGGCATGTTGCTACAAACCTGCAAAATTGCAGGTGAAAGAAACAGATGAGTTGTTTTAAATACTGGAGAATTAACTGACAAATCCCTATTGTTGAGTGCTGCAGCAGAACTAATATATGGAATTTTTCTTTTTTTTTTTCTCCTTTTTTTGCGAGAGGCATAAGCATCATAAAAGCAGGAGAAATACTATAATGTGGAGTTGCATATGTGTGTACATGGGTTTTTTTTATTAATTTATTGTCAGTTTTCTTTTTCTTATTCTGAGACTGGCAGTCAATTTGTATGATGCTGCAAAGCTAAGTTCACCTGCTAGTTGTGTTTCATGAACCACAGGTCTGTCCAGAGGTTAAAAGGAATTTTCATCTGATAACCACATGCTTCATGAGCAGTAACCTTACCCTCTCCTGCTACCCATTCCTCTCATCCTGCTACAGCTGTAGATATAAGAAGATATCACAAACTTCTAACCTACCTCAGTCTAATTTGGGTCATTACACAACATTAGGGTATGTACGAAGAGTATAGGGGTCTATCTTCTATCACAGAAAGTAGAAATGATCAAAAACACGAGGCAACACAGTTTGACAAATGGTCTAGTGAAAATCTTGTTGATTTTTAGTAGATGGAAGTGTTCGGTGTCAGAGGTATGCTAAGCTTGATCACAGCAGACGGGTGGTCATCCCACTCAGAGCGCCACTGTGCTCGTCTGAAGTTATCGTACAGCTCTGCAGACCAGTGCGAGAGAAGGTGGTGACAGAAGATGGCTTTCCAAGGAATGCCTGCCTTGTTTTGTTCTGCTACATTCAAAGCATTTCCTACAGCTTGCGACTGTGGGACTCAGCAAATTTATCTAATAAGGAAATTGAAATATACTTTAAATCAATCAGATTAGAAATAACATCCTATTGTAACACTGATATAAATCTTTCTGGAGACTTTTGTATATAACAACAGAGAATAATAATCCCTTATCTTGACTGCTTCATTTCTGCTTCATATATTCCAGCAGTAATTTGGGGAGCTGCATTTCTAGTTCTCATCTTGTGGTATGAAGTTTACACTTGTTACGCAAACATTATTTCTCCATAGTGAGAGTTTTCCCTGTCAGTTTTCAAAATAGGAACTCCTGGATAGTCTTCATGGCAAGTGGCAACTTTTCCATTATGAGGAGCTGGATGCAGTTGGACTTGAATGTCTCTGAAGGCTTTGCTTATCAGGGCACTGAACACTGTCCTAGCAAATAACGTCAAAGGTTTAATGGAGTTTTTCAAGAATGGATAAATAGGGTGATAGGATAAAAGTAGGTAGCTAAATGTATCTTTATTTGCTGATGAAGAGAAAATTTAAAAGCATGTAAGTACATAAAAGCAAAGTCGTGCACAAGTTCATTTACAACCTGAAACAAAAGAGAGTTGATTCTGGACAAACAGAGTGGCTGTTCAGATACCCACTGGAATAAAGAAGAGAGTTTAGAGAGAATCATGACAGTCCTGGGCAGAGTGAGTCACTGCACAGATAAACTTCACCATGAAATACCCATGCTTTACTAGTTTGATAGTTGCTAAAGAATTGGCTGCTAAAGAATTGGCATTAAGGATGGCAGAAAAGCCTTTTTCTAAAGACTCAGCTTGGACTTGCATTGATGTCACATAACAGAATGTTGTAACCTTGCATATATTTGCTGCCAGCCTACATGCTAAAATAGGTGAGGAGATGTGTGAAGCTCGTGCTTTGTACTCCAACAGCAGGGCTACAAGGCAGATACCAAAGTCCTGCGTTACTGTATTTTCTTTTAAAAGAAATACAAGCTGCAAAATCAAAGAATCCTTTTTCTGGTTTAATTCACAATATAAATCTCTCTGGTATTTTTATTGCAATTCTTTCTTTTAGAATTGTTCCTCTAACCAGCTTCGAACAACTGCTGTTGCTGTTAATGGAATCAACCTGTGGCTTGGCTTTTCAGTACTAGGTAGATTTCCTTGAGGCAGTAGTCATTGCTGACAGGCTTGTAAGTTGTTAACACCACATTTGGTATATGTATTTACACTGAGGGTTATTATGACTCAATTTAACTGCTAAATTAAGAGAAAATTGTTATTAAATGACCAGTAAAACATTTATTGTAGGCATTTTCTTAAAGTTTCTTGTTAGTTTTTTATATCTAAATATGTTTTATTGACTGTGCCTATTATGGAGCTGGTTTTTACAAAAACCGTACAGATTGGGAATTGAATTTAAGATGTGTTTTGTCTGGGAGTAGGTATTTGGTTCCCATAATTCCCTGTGCATTTTTAGAATCTGTTTGAGGTGTTTGAATAGAATTCAAGTGTATACCTAACGAATTGGTGGTTCTTCAGACTTGGAAATTGTGTAGGCACCTATTGTCCAAGAATCAAAAGACTAGGGTTATTCATTCCCAAGTCCTATTTTTCTGCAGCTTTTTTTCCATTTCTTCTTCCTACCCCATGCAAACCTTTTCAGAAGTGCTGTTCAGTTCTTTAGTCTTTTTTCTTTTTTCTTATGGCGTGGACCCAGATCTGGGTGCTTGAACTTGTCCCATTGGGTCTCCCAAAGGTGTACTGCCGTGTTCTGTTGTGTTTACCTGGCATAATGATCAAGGTAATTTTCTCTAGATAAGTCTTGTTCCACCTGTAAAGGTGTTAGAACCACAGTATTGAGACAAGATGCTTCTCTCTGGCAGCTCTGAAGTTAAAGAAACTGCTCGTGTCTTGCCTGGTAGCCAATAATGCAAAATAGACACTGCTACCATTTTAAGACCTCCAACATGATATCCTTACAAAGTAGTTGAGATAACTTGCAGCATTTTAGAGTTCTGTGAGGCAGAGTTCCAGCATTCTGTGTTAACTGGAATTGCCTTATCCAAGTGTTCATGTTTCACGTGGTTTACTGGAAGTGGAAACATGGGATTCAAAACTTTCCCATGATGGGCAGATACTCTGATGGCTACGTGTGGTGGCTGGATCCTCTATGAACTATTCAAGTGCACCTAACCTAGCTACGTTAAATCTCGTAATTTAGGCACTGACTGGTGTAGCTTTTTTCTTTTGTTCTTCAAGGGAGATTGAAATGAAAGCTGGGTTCACTTTGTATAGATTAGGATATATTAATGTTGACTGTCACTGGAATAGAAAGGCTGTTTAGATAGATTTTTCCGTCTCTGAAGAGGTTATGCGGTTGACAAATTTGTGTGTTTAGCAGTAGAAACCAGGAAGGGTTTGGAACACAAAGAATGGGAACTGATACAATATGTTACATTGCTGTAAAACTCATCAAGAACACCATTTGCAAACAGGAATATTGTCGACTTTCTAATGTTACAGAGAAATTTTTAATAAGTGAAATTCCTCCTTCATTCGCATACTAACGCATATCTAATTCCTAGATTACTATTTAAAATCAACTTGCCTCTCTGTTTATTAAAAATATTTGATATTTTAAGTAATTTTATATAGTCTGTTTTGCTGCTTTTATTGTACAAATCAATGTCATGAATCCAATTTAATATTTTTTTGATTTTTTCTGAAGACCTGTTGTTGTAGTGAGGTGTAATAGTTGTTTAATTTTTATTTTTTTTTAGTGATGATCTTATATGCAAAAATGATGCTGCTAGGCAATTATCCACCCAGAGAGTTTTCAACACAGTTACTCATAATAAACACCAGATCAGTGACATGATGACAGTTTTTGGTAGATGCACGATCCCATTCTAAGTGTTGACTTTCAGATTGCCCTGATCATGTAAATACACGTTTTAGAAAATTCTGTTTATTTACAGAAGAGAAGTGTATAAAACTAGATGAAGGAAGACAGTAGAATTAAGGCGAACCCACCTGCAGGGTTGCCACTTCTGTGGCTCAGTCAGCAGAACAGAATCGGAGGGTGGTTTTTGCTCACTTGCTCACAGTGAAAGGTTATATACTTGGGTTTAAACAGTTGTAGAAGCAAGCCTGAGTTTAACAGCTGATGCATAAGCAAGTGAAGGAAATCAGCCAGCATGATGTGTGTTCATGCATGGCTCTGCTTTGGAAAACTGTGATTGGAAAAGAGAAGTAGTAAACATCTATCCTTAGCAGTCACTTCCTAAGTTACTATAGTCTTACTAAGAAAAGGTGTGTAAGTGCAGTTGAACTACCATGGGTAACTGAGATTTAGGTTGTTTAAACATTTGGTAATACAGGGTAGGGTTGGGGGTTAATTTATTATTATTATTATTATTGTTATTATTATTTCACTAAAATACAAAGCAGATGCATCTCACAGTCAGTTTGCTCCATTGCTGTATTGCTGAGATTACCATTTAAGGTACATAGATTAAGTTAACGTGCAGGAGCAGCTTTGTTTAAAATGTCCTGCCTATAGCTCAAGGGAAAAAGAATACAACCAGAATATTATTTCCAAAATGATGAATACAGTTTGGATCTTACACAATTCTCCAGTACCCTGGGTGGGACTAGTGGAAAGTACTGGGTTTTTAAACAGACACATTTGGTTGCCATGAAACACCTCCTGGTCATTTCCAGTGCTACCAGCTTTTAAATTTCTAATTCTTGCATTTTTGTACTTCCAGTGTTCATGATTTTTTCATTATTTTTAAGTCCCCAGATTTTTTCTGTCATTGCCTTATAAAATTAATACTCATTTAAAAATGAAGCTTCTAGTTTTCATCTTTAAATATTATTTTTATAAATCTGTAAAGTGAGGAAAAAATACATAGATACCTGGTTCTCAACATTTTGTTGAAATCTCATTATTGTCTTTCATTAAATCTTGGTTTTGTTGGGCTCTGGCAATAGGGAGCAATATATATAGTACTGAAACTAATGCTGAACTGTGTTCATATTTTGAGTTGTCACTGAGCAATGGTTCAGTAGTATGCTTTATTTTTTTCAGACATACTGTTGAGTCTGTTAGTATTATTGGCTAATTTCTCATTTTGGCTGCTTTGACAGGGTCTGGCATTTCTGTCCTCAAAAGGTCTTTATGGAAAAATATCTATGATTTGTTGAGGGTTTTTTGCTTTGGGATTTTTCTTTCTTTTTCTTTCTAATATTTAAATTTCATTATTTTCTATAGATTGGAAACAGTGTTTTGCCCCCTTCTGATTTTGATTTCCAGTCCATGGGGTTCTGAATAGAGAAACACTGAATTCAGTAAAATATGCCATGTTTGCATAGCAACTTCTTTTATTGTTCTGTAATAATATCTTTGGAAGAAGTGTCGCTTTTGAATTATTATTTTAATTAGCTTTGATTCACTTTGGTTATTGTTCTCTCCTGTGCATACAGAGAACTGTCTTGCAACAAAGTTTACTCTGAAAACTGCCCCATTACAATTATAGACATTAAAAAATTACATATCAGGTCTTCCTGATGCTACTCATTGCAAACAGAGCGAGCTGCTTTGAAGGTTTATCTTGTCTCAGACACGCTGTTACAAAGCGTCACCCCGCCGGGCTCCCCTGCAGTGCGTGCTGCAGGCTGGACCCTGGAGGAACCACGTTCAAACCCCAACTTTCTCTGTAGTTAATGGAAGGTTCCTGCCTCTCTGGTCTTCCATATCCTGAATATAAAATGGGATATTTTGTCTGCATGACCTGCAGAGCTGAGTGTTTGCTTTATGAGGAATTTGCATACATCAGCAAGGGTGACTAAAACTTAAGGTAGGCGCAATAAACCAATTACCAAAGGATCCTCCTCGTCTCTGCAAGCCTTGTCTGTTTCTAGCACAAGAAGTTAATTTTATTTGATGCTTTCAATATATAGAATCGGTAGTTACAATGTTTTGTAAGATTCAGCAATGCCTTACTGCCCTCTGCTCATCTTCAGTAAGTTAAACTTCAAGTGTTATACCCTGATTTTGAGTAAGATCCACCAAGTAGTAGATGAACTGCCATCAGAAAGGCAGAGAGACCAAAAATAGATAATATGTAATCCCAGCACACTTCTTTTTTTTTTTGTCATTCTTTTTGTTAAAGGCAGGGGGGGAAGTCACAAAAAAAACCCAAAAAAACCACACAAAAAAAATGTAATTCCCAAAGGTGAAGGAACCAGAAAGAAAACAAGAAAATTGGGAAAAAGTGATGACAATATTTTTTTTCCACCAGTGTACTGAGACATTTTGAACCGATGGTTTATCAGACTGTGATAAATTCTGTGGTGCAGAATAAAGCTTCAAGATATCAGATAATCTGAGGATCAAATTTGTATTTGCAAATTACCAGCTTGACTGAAAGGCTCTGATGGGTTTTTAAGATAGTAGTAGTGGATGAAGAAAGAAGGGTATACTTAGATATAGAATTACAGAAACTAATTTAAAATATAGTGTTTATTAAACCTACTATGTAACGTAGAAAATGTATACCAACTTACTTTAAGAAAGAATAAACGTCAAAGAAAGGCCGCTTGGGACTTCATTTTAAGAAGTATTCAGTAGGTGAAGTTTTTAGAATCAGCCTGCATTGCTAAGAGTTATCCAAGTCAAAATAAAACAGTACATTTTTCTTCAAAAGGTAAAACTGTGGCTTCATAGGCAAGATTTCTTTGTTAAGGACTCCAGGCTGTAGCTGGGCTTTAAGCAAGGGGCTGGTTGTCCCCAGTTAGGGATAAAAATGCTCAGAAGACACTTCAGGCAAGCATATAAGTTGGGCTGGATAAATCCAGCCCATGTGCTTCTGCATAAATACTAGTGGAAAGCCAATGGCAGTACATGTTTTGAAAACTAAAACTTTTGAAAACTGTCAGATTTATGGCTGTTTATCAAGGCACTGAATCACTCTAGGATTATCAACAGTAAAATATGTAAGTAAGGCTTGTAACATATTGTGTGTATGTGGAAAACAGCATAAATCCAGCATTTCCTAACATTGGGGAATTCTGACAAATCTTTAAAAAAATAATTTTTATCATCTAAATTCCTCATTTTTTAAGGATTTCTTAGAAAGGTAAAACTGTTTTTGTGTTTGTGGAATCCATACTGTCCTTTCATCCTCCCATGTCTTGTCATATTAATGCCAACTGTACCATCTGATTCTTCTATCAGTTACTATAGATAACCCTGTAGTTCAAGCAGAGATACCCAAATTGGCGCACCTTAGCTCATCGTCAAAATGAGGCTTCTGAACGCAATAGCATTCAGAGAGCTGCTATTGAAAAAGGAGAGTCCAGCTGTGTAGTCCAAGTACCTGTGAGAAGTGCTGGCACGTTTCTCAGGCGTTTGGGGTTCTTTCTGTCAGAGACATGCAGTCCCGATAGATCCCTTTTCTCTCAGCGTTACTAATACCAGTGGTAGCATGAGCTGGATGTAGCTGCTTCAGCTACCATATGTATCCATCTCTTCAGGCTGTTCATGTTTTATGGCAGTTTTGGCAGTCTGCCAGGATTTTTCTGAGTAATGCGAGTGGTGAGGAATAATAATATTAACCCCTTTGTATCTTAGCCAACCACAACTAGGATTTTGTCGAGTAGAGCACACATTGTAGCTTCCCCTGCTCACCCTTTTTCCCCCTCTGTGCCCCTCAAAATGTACAGATGAGTATGCGTTAGGATGCCTAAACAGAGGTGGATATGGATAAACTTTCTAAGGAGGTGATAATGTAATAAAGGAAGATAAATAATTCTCCTTCTACATCCTTTCCAGCAATTTCAAAAGATAATGTGTGATTCTTTGTTTTCTCCTGTTCTACTTCACTGCCAAGGTCAAATATGAATGGCAACCACGGTGGTTAATGCTGGCAACCTTTCTCCATCCTTGTCTCTCTTCTAGAAGTGAAAGATTTGCAGTAGCAATATAATACAGCACCGCAGGCTTTTTCGTGGGTGAACCAAAGGGTAACGCTTTGTAACTTCTGTGTGGCGTGATTTCCATATCATCAGAGGACACTAATCCTATACTGAGAGCTAGTGGCTAGGGATGGTTGAGTTATACTAATATTATTAAAATATAGACAGCACGTCCCTGCCTTAAGGATAAGACAACTGTATTTTGGTAAAGGCAGGAGAGAGAAAGCATGAATAAACTGTTGTTTTCTAATACAGGGAAATGAACACAGAAAAAAAATGCTTATGGGCTTGAGTTTCCAGGGGAAAAAAAACCCAGAAGACCACAAACACATTTATTTTACTAATACTGCTGATAGGCTAATCAGCTCTATCACATTATGAAAGTCTTCATCAGAGATTATTTGAAATCTCTACATAGGCCCAGACAACTTTGCCAGATATTATTTGCTGCTTTTCTCTGCTTAGGTTAGTGCCACTTGATTATATCCAACTGCCTTCCTCCTCTTATGCCTTCCTTCCTCACCCTTTTACTGGAAGATGTAAATTTTATGCTTAAGTGCTGCTAACTGTATGCAGTGTGGGAAAGGAGGGTACATACTGCTGACATGCTGCAACCTCACATCGCATGTTGCATATCAGCCCAGCAGACCTGCGCATCCTCAGATTGTTAATGAGCTTCCCCGGGCTTCCTGCCTAGGAGCAAACAATACCACTTAACTAGCTCTTGAGTCGCCACTAATTGAAGCAGCATAATTATCAAATACTTGGACTCACTCCACATCTGAAATAAAACAGCTGTGTTATAATGTTATGATCAAATTCTTTCACTGTTATATGACCTAATAAATTAACGGTTGGGAATCATGCATTTGTGACTCACAGTCTGTCACTAAAATACTCTAATTCCATCAGTGGTCTTTTGGATAAATTTCTCTGAATGGGTACTGGTTTATGTGGTCTGAAAAGAAGCATGGCTGTTTCATGCCATCAGTGCTAAGAGGACTGAGTGGTTTCTGGTTTACAGCAGAGTAATGAAGAAACTAGAAAATAATGAAATATTTCTGTAAAGATTTGGCTTCACAGGGGACAACAGCCTCATCAATTTACTGAGCGACATAGGCCAGCTCCTGAGAGCTCTCAAAATTGTCCTGGGTTGCTGCCCAAGGAGCTGTCTGGATATACTATGTGTAGATTGATCACTCTGCAGAAAGAGTAATATAGCATATTGCAGGTTAACCCTTGCTACAACAAGCTTAAGGGTGAAAAATTAAACTACTCCATTCTTGCTAAGCAAAAAAGTAATATTCTTGTTTGCAGAATTATAGTTAGTTTAAAACTGCAAGCAATAAAACATTCTTCTGAATTCAACTAAACATGACTTCTCTTCAGCTGTTCAAGTATTTTCATTTGGTTGGGAACTGGAAATTTAGCATCCTTCTATAGAGGCTGGCCTGCCTTGGAGACCTTTCAAAACAAAAGATTTGTGCCCACTTTTTCCTTTCTTTCTTTTTTTTTGTCTACTAGGAATGCAGCCACCAAAAAAGGCAGCATAGTTAAATCGCTTCTAAACAATGACATTTAGAATTGGGGAGTCTGATTTCAAAACTGGAAATGTGAACAAAGAAGAGAGAAAAGAATTTAAATCCTGCAGAGTTAAAACTGTAGTACGGCTCACCAAAATAGATCTCGAGGAAGAATTAGCTAAAGGCATGAAATTTCATGATAGACTTTTTCTTTCAAATATACCAGAAATAGGAAGGTCTGCCAGAGGTCAGCAGATCTGAAAGATGATGGACCTATAAAAGAGAGCACTTCTGAAAAAAAATGCCATAGATGAAAACCTCAGCAAATTCTTAGCAGTAGTGTTAACTGTAGAGGAACTTGGGATACGGCTGCTTCCTCAGAACGCTGAAAATAAAGACCAGCGGAGCAATTTTGCGTGTTGCTTAGGTCAGTTGCGGTCTGGCCTGTTGGCCCTTTACCGTACCTGTGTCCTGATGTGCCAGCTCCCACCTTCCCCCTCGGGTTAGTGCTGCCATCCATAAGCGGTCATTTGTGGGTATAGCTGAAAAGTGCAAGAAATAAAAACTGTAGGGTCAGCAATCAACTTAACCATCAAGAATCACCTAGAAAGCCTCTGGACTGCAGGCATTACCACAGGCGTAGCAGTTTACTCTTAGATCAATTTAAGCATAAGCCTACCCCGAGGAGCAATGTCTGGTTTCATAGACACCATAGAAAGTTTTCATAACTGACTGGTAAAATGAACAGTAACAAATCATCAGGACAAGGTGATTTTCCAAGGGTAACTCAGATATGAAATTTCTGGACAGAAGTAGTCTCTTGCTCTGCCTTGATAGCAGAGGAATGGGACATAACAAATGCATCGCTGGTCTTGGAGCTGTAGAAATAACCCTGAGAACTGAACTAGGAAGCTTGTTTCCACTGCTGGAGAGCTGGAGCTAATGTCACAAAGATTAGAATCACTGGAAATGTGCTTAAAAAAAGGTGGACCTCCAAGAGTCAAAAGGCATTTCGAAGGGAAAACGTGTCTTGAAGGAGTTGGTGGTTGTATGGATAACTACCTTGACTTTCAGCTTTGGTTTGGATATTCAGAAAGACATGCTCAAAAACTAGGCTATTGGGTAGTAAGAGAAAATGAGCTCTAATGTAAAGGACAAGAAATAAAGGGTAGAAATAAATGAACAGTGTTCAAAATACAGGGAAATGGAATGAAATTTTAGAGGGCTCTGTGCTGTGAACTGTCCTGTTAAATCTGTACAGAAATTATCAGTTTTAATCTCGGGCATAATTCAAAGATAGTGAAGCGTTCAGAGCTTACCTAAGGATCTAACAGGATTTTAAAGCATTGTTAAAATACATTAGAGAATATTTAATCATAGAAAAAATTGCTTTTAGACGTCTTACCAAACATGCAGTGCCTAGTCTAGCCCTTCCTAGAGGCCGGTCACAAATGAGTTTCAGGATGCACAATGAATTGTGGCTGCTTTGCCTGACCCATTGCTGCCCGGCACCTCCTTTTGCTTCTTGGAACCCCCAGGTTTGTACTCCATGCTTGTCTTGTGGCATCCCACCCCACGCCAACCTCATGTGTGCCAGGAGCACGCTAGAGACAGTCTCTAATCAAAGTAACAGTTTCCAAGAAGCCTGTCTTACTCTCCTTCCCCTCTTCTCATTTAGACCACATAATTTAGTGGATGAACTGGTGATTTCATCTCCACCTGCTGTTTTTACTGATCATCAACAAAACCAGCATGCTGGGCGGCTGTGGCTTCAGCTTTAGAGGGTAGAGAAATTCCTGGGCCCAACTGCAAATCTCCCTGGCTTAGCTGGGATGATTGTGTTTAACGGCAGCTCCCACTGGAAGCGCTTTATAAAGTATGGTTTGGTCTTGTTGTGTCTCTGTATTATTTCTCAAACCTTTTTCTAAGATGAGGGAAACGAAGCAGCTCATATTAGTTACCTAACCAAATGCATCTTGTCTTTGCAGAAAAAAGTGAGAAAGGATGCCTTCAGGAAAAAACTTTGCATTTCAACATTTCCTAGGAAGTTGTGTGGGTACCTTAGAGGATTTATCAGTAGGTCAGGTACCAATCAGTAAGCACTCAGAAGGTACCTAAATCTGTGTCTGATTGCATGAAAACGTGTCTGTTTTTAGCCAGGAGAGTACCTTCCCACCTGTGCCAGTGTTCAGTTGCATAGTTATACCTACAGTCTGCTTTCCTGCTTTATGTCTTCCAAACAGGCAATGTACAGTCCAGTCCTCACGTGTAGGTGGAAGCTCCAGTCTCACTTCATACTGGGAGTGAAGACTGGTTTTAGTAGGGTTGCTGTACAGATGGGCTTCCACAGGTACTATTTCAGGTGACTAAATGCACCAATTTTGATGCCCTAGGGTGTCCTGGTTTGCTTCTGTCTTTTACTCCAGAAGGCTTTAGGTATCCTGGAGGTCCTGTGTCTTATCTGCCAGTCATAGTCTGATCTCTGTGATAACCGTGGGTAACTAAATAGCATTAGCTACCTATGCTGAGTGTGTCAAAGGGAAGTGTACCTGGGAAGGGATAACCCCAGGCACCAGTACATGCTGGGGGCTGACCAGCTGGAAAGCAGCCTTGCGGAAGAGGACTCGATGGACACCAAGTTGAACGTGGGCCAGCCACATGCCATTGTGGCGAAAGCGGCAAATGGTGTCCTGGGCTGCACTAGGCAAAGTATTGCCAGCTGGTCGGGGGAGTCTCCGGGGATGTTCAAAAGCTGGCTTTAGGATGGCCTTGCTTGAGCAGGGCCTTGGACCAGATACCTCCAGAGGACCCTTCCAGCCTCAGCCATTCTGTGATTCTAAGGCAATGGAACTGTGAACTGTGGATGTGAAAATGGAATGGCCAGCCACCTAAGATCCAGCTATTTTCAGACTTTTTGTACAGTAATGAAGGCCGGTCACTTTTAGCTTTATTTTTGTGTTCTGTTCTTTAAATGTATTAGTGGCTATATTTCATGGTTGATTTAAAATATATGCATGCAAACTGCAAAAAGTGTCAGAAATATAACCAAGGATACCAGCTATTAGGGGCCAGAAAGAGCAGTGGTAAATTAAATTCTTCACGGTTTACATCAGGTGGCTCTGACGCATGCTATAGATTTGTATTCATAAGAGAGAGGAAAATATTTTTTATATCCTAATATTGAGCAAGAGCAAAATACAACTACTAATTTGTAAAATATGTCTTTATTGAGCAAGGGTATTAAATATTTCTCTTGTTCTGTATAATGACAACTTCCACTTGGTTTTGTATAACCACTGGGAACATACTGGGGACAAAATTCAACACTTAGAAATGATCAGTGCAATTTCAAAAGCTGTGTGAAAACATTTTGCTATCATATTAAATATGGATCAAAAAATTTATCAGTAAGGACATAAAACTCTAAATCGTTCCCTCCTAAATACCTAGATCTCTTAATCTGCAAGAGTGAGGAAAGCAAGCCCTGAGCAGTCAATAAGTACAAGATCTCATCTTGACAGAGTATATAACAAATGTGTGCCTGTAGTGCTATTTTACAGCGCTGGTTGACTTGTAACGCAGCAACTGTCTCCAAGCAACTATGCGACCGAGCGGGAGGTACAACCGAGCTGGACAAGCCCCATGCAGAGGCAGGGAGATAGTGAGGCAGCTCTGCTGGCGTGCACCCCTTGCCACCAAGCCTTCGGGCCATGCCTCATGCTGGAAAAAGACAGGTTCCAACTGTGTTCGAGACAGCCCTTTTCAGCAAGATGCAGCTATTCCTGCAGGTGGAAAATCGGATTGGGTCATCAGTTGCCCACGTCAGTCATTTTGCTGAAATAACTCTTAACGTATTAATCAATTCAGCTGCCTCGTCGTTACCAGTAGCACTTGTCAAAACGTTATTTTTGCAGCTAACTGAATCTAAACAAGCTCTCAAAACCAAAACAATGCCTTTGCTGGCCCAGCTCGAAATAACTATTCATGCAGATTTAATCTAATTAACTACAACCAATATACACCGTAGAAAGAAAATCTGTACGTTTAATATAAATTCTGCCCAGCTGCTTTATCTAAATGCAAATCTAGCAATATATATATATAGGAAACTTCTTTTAAAATGTAATAATGTACATTTGCTGTCCTTCTGATAAGACTTAGCATTTTGTTATTTGTTGTATTATGTTTCATTTAGGACCCACTCCAACCATTGTATAAGCTGCAGGGATGCAGCAGTCCACTTCTACCAGAGTTTAGTTCCAGCATAACATTTTGAATCCTTTACAGAAGGGAATTGTAATCTATGATATTATTTGCTACAAAAGCTAGTAACTAAGGATGATTTTCCTTTTTATAGTATAATTTGTATAATCACTCTTGTGATTGTTGATCTGGGGGCTTACAATTTTGCAAAAGTGTTTTGAGACAAAACACTGATGGCAGTTCAGAAGATTAAAAGCTTTATCCTTTACTTAGGGGGATGAAGAGATGGAAAAAGGGAAAAGGAAATGAAAGAACTATTCCCCGAATGGGAGCAAACACAAGGTTGTTTGGATGGTACAATTTTGTTACCGGTGTTGATGTTAAGCATTTTGCCAAAACTGTTCTGGCAGTAGCACTTGCAGTTCAAGCTGCAGCAGCATATTCCTGGTGTATGGGCTAGTCCTGAACCACAAAATGGGATCAGAAACCTGTCTGCCTTGTGCTCCCCACCTGTATACCAGTTACTGAACTACAGGGGGGCAACAGTTCAGTTTTTTCTCAGTTCTCTTGTGCAATAGGTTAACAAAATGTCAGACTAGATTGGCTTCTGGTTTGTTAGTTTGCTGGCTGGTGACATAAATGGTGCACAGTCAGCAGCTGGTGCACACTCAGTATGCTGCAACTATCCATGTTCTCAAGATGGTACCATCAAATATTTTTTTTCCCCTCTTTACAACAGTCATGAAGTAGCTGAATAGACCCAGTTACAAGTCAGATATCTTCCGCAGGCTGCACTTTGGCTGCAGTCCTTGGAAAGGTTTTATCTGAGCTGGAAATGTTTACATGAACTTCGTAGTATGGGTAGCATGTTTCTGCCAATAGGACTCTTCAGGATTTTTTTTACCCTCTATTAACCTTTGAAGGATGGATTGATAGCTTTAGAGATATATATATATAATGTTGCCTTCTGCTTGACGAAGAGATTAGAGCTGCATCCCACCCATTCCATGATTAGATCTCCATCCTGAGAATATAACAGATATATATATATATTCTCTTTCTGTGAATATAGATTAAGCTGCTGGTTTTCTCCTTTTCTTCATCTAGAATATTTTTCCGTGTTTTCAGGGAAAAAGAAGACAGTTTATTCTCATTAGCTCAAGGTAGCAGCAAGAGAGAGAAAGCTGTTGGCTCCTGAGAAAGCTGAAGGACTGAGGTGCCCCAAACCTTTCTGTGAGGTTGCTGAGGGATCAGGGAGTTTGATGGGGCACGCCAGGCTCGGGGCTGGCACTGCAGGCAGCGGCAAAGCAGCTCAAGTGTGCGCTTCTCCTGTTCTTCTGCTTCCCGCAAAGAGAAATGTAAAATATGCTGGCAATCTGTAACTCCCTGGCCCACTCCTTTCCTTCTTCTCCACCTCCTGCTCCACCCCCACGTTGCAACTTTTAATAGATCTGTCAACAAATAAATGAATGTACTAGAAATGAAAGGCTGAGGGAGTTGAGGTTGTTCAGCCTGGAGAAGAGAAGGCTCCAGGGACACCTTATAGCACCTTCCAGTACCTAAAGGGAGCTTATAAGAAAGATGAAGACAGAGTTTTTGGTAGGGCCTGTTGCGATAGGACCAAGGGATAATGGTTTTAAACTAAAAGAGGGTAGATTCAGACTAGATATAAGGAAGAATTTTTTTATTATGAGGGTAGTGAAACACTTGAACAGGTTGCCCAGAGAGGTGGTAGATGCCCCATCTGTGGAAACATTTGAGGTCAGATTGGACGGAGCTCTGAGCGACCTGATCTAGTTGAAGATGGCCCTGCTCATTGCAGGGGGGTTGGACTAGATGGCCTTTAAAGGTCCCTTCCAGCCCAAACTTTTCCATGGTTCTATGATTCTGTGATTCTATTTCGGACTAGACCTCTGAAACTGAAGGGGAGTGAGTGGAAACACCACCTGTGTGTCATGAACCTAAGGAGGGTGGAAGGAGCACTGAGGCTGACTGCAAGGAGTTGTGTTCTGCTTTCTGGGAGATCCATAGGGAATAGCCAAAAAAAACCTCCAGACCCCAAAACCAAACCAGCTGCAATCCAAGTCTTAAACCTTTCTGGTGATACTGGGTTTGTCCTTCGTTCTTCCTGTATGTGTTTTGCATAGTTTTCATTATCTCCTGTATTGAAAGTATATATTATATTCCTTCAATTAATATGCAAGTTTAGGTTCTCAGCATTCACTACCGATTTCATAGAAAACATTGATTTTTTCCATACAGATGTCTTATTTTAGTGGTACTTGATGTAGTCAAATTCTGATTATTTTACTGTTCCATGAATTGGTTTTCTCTTTTATTAACATAAATTTCTCTGCTCTTCAGAGATAGGATTTTTGCTTTCAAGGTATTTCTTGAGTGTCTTCTCCTTTTACCATTTATGAGATCAAGTTTTACCCTTTAAAAACAAAACCCAAAAATTAGTGTGTTAAAAAGTAGGCTTATCTGATAGCATCAGACACCTATAATTATTTCCATGTATTTTTGCACAAAACAGATCTAGTTTAATGCCAAGTCCAGCTTCCTGCTGTAATCTAAATTTTCCTGTTGTGTTTTATAAAGACCATAATAGATAGACTTCTTTTCTTGGATGAGTACCAGTTTTGCCATTAATTAAAATTGTGAGATGCAGACAGTGCTGTTATTACTGAGGTCATGTTAACTATGAAGATATTGTTTCTCATTGGAGGCATTTAAAGTAATGTTTCTGAGAAATAACTGCTTTTGTCTGGATAAAAAAGGTGTATATAAAAGATCAGTAAACTTACTACATAAGCAATATCCTAACTCATTAACAATAACTGCAAGACACCTCTTGACTTCTGTGGATGATAAGGGTACTTTATCAGAAGTATAAATAACTGCTAAAATCACATTCTATCCAGATTTTTAAAGTTCGATAATGTATTTCTTTTCTTCCCTTGATAAAAGCCCACCCAGTGGTTACTCTCAGTGTTAAATTTCGTGCCACTCCTTAGGAGTATATTGCATAGGAAAGCTTTGAGGACAAGTAGCCTTACTTTTTTCCCTACTCCCAGGCTGAATGGGCTCTGACACCAACAAGGAAAATAATTTTCGGGAGGCATCCTTACTTGTTTGTTCGTGGGGAAAAGGTGGGTTAAATTAACATAAATCATAGACCACTGTGGTGTTCCATCCTTAGTTCAAGTCCACACTGAATGGATAAAAGTATAATTATTACAGAAATAGAACAGAAAATTCTTCCCGCAGTTTTCTACTCTGTGCACCTGATCAGTATGGGCCACAAGTAAATTGAAATAGCTGGTTTTCTTACTATGTTACATATCTCAGTAAGTCAGGACAACCTACTGAATAGTCCTCAAAACCTGTGAACGTTTACAAATGTTTCCAAGCCTAAAAGCCCTGCTTTTAGCTATTGTTCCATTTTGACTTAAGACTTTATTTGTTCTGTTTGTCAAGTGGTTTTCTTGTCAGAGAACATTTGTTTTCTGGTTTTGGTACAATTCATTGGTGGTAATGTGTGTGTAGTGTTTGTCTCGTTTTTGTTTCTCATAGATATTAGTGACTAGAAATAATCTGGAAATGTTTGTCTTGTGGCATTTGGTTTGACTACTCTGATTGCCACCTTTTTCCCAGTTTGCTACACTAAGCTTTTAAGATACAGGTTCTGTTTCAACATTAGAAATTGAAAAAACCAAAGTTGTCCCATTAATTCAATTAAGCTCCTCACTGTACAAAACTTAATGACGTAACTAACTAATTTTGAGGTTCACTTGCATGTGCACGCTTAGTTTGCTTATGTCTTTTCAGGAAAATAAAAATTGCAATTAGATGCACCTTGAACTTATTATGAGGCTTTTCTTGTGTAGTTTTCCATGTAGAAGAAATCGGGGAAAGAAAAAAGATGCTGCCATTCACTGCATATTTGGCTTGGTAAAATTGCTGATACTACTTTTACAGAGCTCTGAGGTTTGTTTGTTGGTTGCTTTTCACATGCAGCAGTAATAATGTTTGGCATAAAAGGATACATATTTCTATTTGTTTATGTGGTCGTCAACAGGACCTGGTAGTTGAATAACCACTTTTTTACATGGACCGTACAAGCAGGTAGTACTAATGGCATGCAGTGTAGTAATGACTTTCTTTTTTTCCCCATGTTCTACCTTGTGTACAACTTCTTGTGAGATAAAAGTTACTTAACGGAAGCTACATTTTTGTATATGCACATTTGAGGAAGCAAAGTTCACAAAAGTTTAATGTTCATATATTTTGAAAGTTTTAGTTTATTGAAATACATTTAGATATTTTTAATCTCTCGGTGAACAGCAATTCAAGCGGAAACTGCTAAAAATAAGGTCACAGGAGGCCCATAGCCACCAAAGAATTGGGAAGAGGATTACGGTGTACTGAGTGTGGTATCTCTGACCAAAATGTAATTGTAGCCTGAAGTGAAAGACAATCTACTCTAAGGGATATGAAAAATGTTGATAGCCAAACACAGCTGAAAAAATCCATCTGAAGTCCTTTATAAGCTCTTACATATATATGACTTTATAAGTCCCTTATGAGCTCTAAAATAAGTTTGTACTTAAATGAACAACTGGGATTTATTCATAGTTTTATATGTGCAGTGTGTTACTTAGTACCTAGTATCTTGGTTTTTAAAAAATTTACTTCCCACGCTGCTAACATCTCCGTGAATGTTGCACCTTTCGCTTTGTGTTTCAGTTTGGCATTATATAAATGTGACAGCAGCAAAGTTGCTTGTCTTCTGCCTTCCACCTCCCCACCACCACCCCAAAATACTGTCAACTGACTTGGTGAGGGTGCCCAAGACCTTGCCATATACCTTTGTTAGAGTCCCTCATAAACACAGAGCTTGGTCATGTTCACTGGTAAGAGACTGAAGATGCTGTATTTTGTAGGACACTTACTCCACAATTTGAAGGTCTCATAGTGCAAAGCGGCTGTTAGGTATTAGTGCGTGTCAAATGCTCTGTAAAGTTTGCGTTTGTATTAGCTGTACCTGATACATGAGATTTGCTTTTTCCATACTGATAAACGTTTTTATTTTTATTTTCTTCCCTCAAACTGAATGCAGTCCAGGAGCTGATTGATACAGGCTTTATTTCTAAGCTTTGTCCATACTCTTTCGCCTCTACTTCTCTTGCTCAGCCAACATCCATCATAATAGTAGGAAGTAAACTCAGATAAATGTTATTTGGATGAGCTTTGACTTTCTTTTGGTCCTGCTAATCTGATCAACTGATTGTAATTTTAAAGATCCAGAGGTTTAATTTCATTCTCCTGATCAGTAATGCTAATAATCATTTTAGTTGTATCATATTACTGTTTTAGTCAAAAGGACTTCATATGATTATCACATTATGTATAGTTATTAGTGAGATAAAGAAAAATAGCTGAGTGAAACAGAAGTCTGATTTGACTGAATTTTTTCCTCATAGGTATCAAATAATTTTTGTTAGATTTGAAAATGCATGAGGAAAAAAAAACCCTTTAAAGACAGATAGATCTTGGGAAGACAGATGAAGCAGCTAGAAGTCTCAAACAATGAACTTCTGCTTCTTATGTAAAAGGTAATTGTTGGGAATAGCGTAAAATATTATTTTGAATCTGTGATCAATACAAACAGCTGCCATGGACTGTAGTTAACTCAAATTCTACATGACTTGGGTTTTTTTCCCAAATAAATGTGTTGCTGACATTTACACACCCATAATTTTCAGTTTCTGTTTGTGCTGGGTTAAATTTCCCTGTTTAAAGACACAATGCAAGTTCCAGCCTCCTTGTTATACTAACTGATTTTGCAAAAAAATATTTTGTACAGCTTACCTCTGTTTGATTTAGCCTGTAACTCCTGTATTAAGCTTTTTTTTATAGAGCAGATGTACCCCTTTTAAAAGCACATCAAAACTCCTCTACCAATGGATCTCAGGTTTTAAATTAACTCTTTCCTTTCTTTCTTAATGCCAGTAAGGTGGGCAAATAATCTACTTTCAGAGTTCCCAGTACTAAATCAAAACCTGCTACATGCAGGTGACACAAAGCATTGATCCAGCACAAAGCTGATCCTGTGCCTCAAACTTTTTAGAACATTTTTCGATGACCTAGCTGGTACTGGCAGTGTGTGCGCTAGATCAGCTGGCGCAAGGTTCAGAGGAGTGTGAAGCTGACAAAACCTCCAATCGTGTGCTGGGTGAGTGGGCATCAGTGCAGTCGTGTCCTCAGTGAGCACCACGATCATGGTCCTGCTGTGTGACGGCCAGTGCACACACTACTGGTAGGGACCTTTCAACCACAGCCTTTGGTGTCAAGGGCTATGGGTATGAATAACTTGGGTGCATATATCATACCTGATGCTCACACTAGCTGGTTATGTTTGCTATTACGTGCTTCAAATGCCATTCAACTGCCACCTAATCTGTGGGTATTTGGAGTTTCCCAGATACCATGTTCCACCACCAAATAGTCGTATACTTCTGGGAATGTATATGATTGCCAAGCCTTGCAGTCTGAGAAGTCAGGGACCTAACCCATCGCTGACCTTCATCTGGGTCAACAAACTGGTATTCTGCTTGAGTTGCCTCAGGAACTAGATTTTCTATGAGAACCTAGAGTGCAGAAGCAAGTCATTATATTTTCTTTCCAAAACAGACCACCGTCTTACCCAGTAGGTTTTTTGTTTGGTTGTAAGGATGCCTGTGATCCCATGCCTGCTCTGCTTTAATGCATTTTGTGTTAAGGCTCTCTGAGGCGGAGGCAGGGAGCAAAAGGGGCTGTCTTCAGAATGTGAATCAAGTCATATTCTAAATTGGATTAAAGTGAAAATCTTGATTTTCTTGACGGGTACTCTCAGTCTTGTTTCTATGCCAAAAGCTAATGCTCACACATCCACAGTGCTCAAGCCTAGCTCCCCATAACTGCAAGTACCTCTGCTTGGTGAAGGGCAGGGCGTTAGATACACTCTCCGCTTGAGCCTTTCCTGTTATCCAGGGTAACTCCTCGTTCAGTGTGCTGGAGCATGGATGTCATTTTGAGGTGTCTAATTTTTCCTAGGTAAGGATCCTTGAAATACGTATGTGGTGGGTTTTCTTGGGAGTGCTAACAGGAAAAACCTAAAAATGTTCCATGAGGCTTAACATTGCAGTGCCTAATCTGTGTATGGATATGGGCTAGGAATCGTGAAGCATGACAGGCCGTTGTTTCTTGTTCATACACAGAGCTACTACTCTGCTCTCGTAAAGCAAGGAGGGAAAGAAGGGTGAACAGTGCAGTGATGTCAGGTCCTTCTCACACCAGAGGTCCAGATGTCAGGGGAGATCTGGGGTCCCTGTTCTTGCCCTTGAAGGTGTATATAGGGAGGCTGAAGCATTTCCCCCGTGGCTGTGCCCCAGCCCTCCCCAGCCCCCATGCCTGACCTCTTTTTCTTTGTTCAGTGATGTTTGCCAGTAGGTTGTCCAGTGTTTGCTGGCCTTCACAGATGTAATTAGTTTTTGCAGTTCTTGTGCGTATTTTTTTTTAACTTATGCCTAACTGTAGTGACAGCCCAGATGCTCTGCCTGTTTTCCAGATTAGTTTACTGATAATACTTGAAATGCAATAAGGGGAAAATTGTCTCTAGTCCTCTCTGTCATGGTTCAACAAGACAGTTCTTTTTAGTCATTAAATCTGCTAAATTGATGGTTATCTATTTAAATCTGTTGCCAAAGTAATTAACCCTGGAATGTAATTCCCCTGCCAAATCAAATCAGTTTTTTTCCTGGCATTATTTTTGAAAGACAGTAATTCCTGCCAGTATAGACAAGGGTCTTAAAGAGAACTCCAAAAGAAAGTTTAGAGGTGTGCCAATTTCCTTCTTTCAGTGGAAGAAGCAATTCAGTCTCTTTACTCAATAAAGATGTCTCCAGGCAATGGTGGTAATAGACTGCACAACAACAAAGGTGTAGTGTGGGAACATAGCACTTGTTTGATAGAAATTTGAGGTGCTCCCACCCCACAGCTCAGCAAGGCACTGATCCAGTGTTTCTTAAAAGAAAAGTACTAAAAACAGATGAGTTGGTTGTTTTTTTTTTCCCCAGAAGGCTCTTAGCTCAGCTCTGAAGTCAAACCAACATAGGGCTGGCACACTGCAGCAGGCAACGCAGGAGGCAAGATGAAGAGGCAGGAGGTCAGTGGGATCAGAATATCTTGAGGCAGCCATTGTCGGGTCCTGTTTAGGTTTTTCTGTGGTTATGTAGATTAAAATATCATTTTGCAGAATTGTGGCACAGTCGGGGATTTCTGAGTAAGGAAACTACCTGCTGTTTGTTTCTACTGTGTTCCCAGGAAATACAGCTTAAGTCATTATTTTTGTAAATAAGCAAGATCATAGCAAATAATTATTCTAAATAGCATAGCAAAGGAGTTACCGATATCTTAACATAAATATCCTTTGAACGCCCTAAATACTGGCTAACCGCTGCAGCTGAAGGACAGTGCTTAGGCAGTCCATGGCAATGATGGGAAGATGTCATGAGACTTCAAGACTGTGTTGATGGCCTCAGCAGGCAGAAGCTTTTCTGTGGTCCTGAACTGTAGGTAGGTCACGCCAGGCCCAGGAACATTATAGAAGTTTTAACACTAGAGCTATGTTTTTTCCTGCTTAAAAAAAAAACCAAAACAAAACCACAAACTCTTCTGTTTCCCTAGAATATAAATGTGGAGTGCTGCTATTTGGAAAAATTGTCTCTAAACTCATTATTTTGTCGTTATTTAATTAATACTTTTTAAATCCTAGCAGTCAAATAATGCATTACAATCCACAATAGTTTTCAGACCTTTCCATTTTTATGGAACTTAAGACAAAAAATGTTGGTCTTCTCTAGTGCTTTTTGTTGGGTTTTTTTCCTCTTCTCAGAAGATAATACTTTTGCACAGGAGCAAGGTGGCATTCCAAAGCGACTTTTATGCTTATATTGCAACATGCAGCAAAACTGCTAAAGGTGTAATGGTTTTAATCACATGTGCCTTTGGAAGGACACCAACACTGTATCATTGTCCTCCAGAAGAAGAAAAAAAGGAGAAAGAGCATACAATTGCTCAGTTACTTTTTTGATGCTCTTTTTGCTCTTGCTTGGCAAGAGTTTTTACTCTCTCGGACTGTATGTGGCTTGAGACCACTTAAAGAATAAGTAGCTGAAATGTCAGCTCATGCTGACATTTGCACTTAGAAGAAGTCCCATGCGCCCATCCAGTGTTGACCTTGCTCACAGCAACTAAGGAAGGTAAAATCTTCAGGTTCGGTTCCGGTTCTCAAACTAGTCCTGAAATCTCTTTCTGGTTTTAATACTGTGAAAAGTTTGATCCTTGCTGAACTTTAATCATGTACGTTCTCAATGGTTTAAGTGAAAGATTTGGAATCAAGAGACTTGCTTTCTTTTTTCTGGACATTATTTGTCCAAGAATGCAAAAAATAAAAGTCACTGAGGTCATCATTGTACTGGTAGCACAGGTAGAAGCAGCACCTTGTTAGATGTAGCACAGGTTTAAGCGAGCAGTTGGCAAGACAGCCCTGAGAACACGTACTGGCGCTGGAATCTGAAAACAATTAAGGTTGTCAAGGCTAATACTCTGCAGGCTACAGTTTTGTTGGTGATGGGTTTTTTTTAAATCCACTTATCTGCAACATACAAGGCCTCAGATGACTATAGAGGCCAGAATTACTAAGGAAATTAGAAGAAATGAAAGCAGGCAGATTCACTGGTGAGGTTTAACACCTGGTTTAAATGCAACTTCTGGATGACTAAGCAACTCCATTGGACTCAGGGTGCTGGGTGAATGCACAAGGGGAAAACCTGCGCAGGTATGCTGATTCTTGGATTCTTTTACATAAGATGCTGTGTGAGTTACTGGATGCTGTTCAAAAGAGAAGGCTAGGTGACATGGACTAGTGGTTTGGCTCCTTATGTTGATTCCTATAAATCTTGGTAACTCATTTTTAGCTCAAATAGGCAGACCACAGTCTACAGAGGGACGCTGACTTACCTTCAGTTTTTTGAATGCTTTCATTTTTCTGACCCCAAATTAGAATACTTTGTTATTTTTGCAGATGTTTTTACTTATTCTATTAATTTATGTAACATGAGCACTGCTTAGATCTGTTATTGTTAAATTAAGCTTTTTAGGTCAATTTCAGAGGGGTGGCAATGGCTTTCCAGAATAACAAATCCATCAGTGTGACATTGACTCAAACCCAAACAGAGGATTTCAACATTTCATGTGGCCACAATTGCTATTCTATACAAAAACTTACAAAACTAACACTTTACTCTTATGCTTCTTGGTCTCCTAATTTATCAGCCCTGACTGTAACATCTTTATGATTATGTATCTACACTGCATAAGCATATAAAAATAAAGTTCTTAAAAGAATACAAAGGCTACCCTTTACTGCATACAAACATTAAGGACATAGTTAAGTAGGTGGTTAAGGAAATCTCGTTTGTAACTTGTTTCTATAAATATTACTGTTAGCTGCCATCTATGCCTTGAATGAGATTTATTCTTAAATATCTTGACTTCTATCAGATGTCTTACACTGGCCTAAAAGCACATTATTTAACTTTGGAATTTAATGTGACCTTCTCTATCCACATCCAATACATAACATAAAGAATAGCTTCCCACATTTAGTGTGAATCAAGTTCTTTTACTGGGTATTGACGTTGACCTTATGCTAACCTACTGAGAAATTGAAAGAAGTAGAAGTGAAAGGTGTCACCCTTAGAAACTTAGAAATGTAAAAGCAGTTTTAACTTGTGATTTTCATAGTTGTTAGTCCCTGATTTTGACATTATTTCAGATTGTCTTTATTTAAGGAATAACAGCCGTTCAAAATATGTTACATTTAAAACTTGGGTGACAAAAGATTTTCTATTTCCAGAAAAAAAAAAAAAAAGTCTGTTTTTTAGATTTCTCTGCACCAAAAAATAATCATATAATGTTAAATCTTGTATGTCACATGCTGTGATTTGGGGGTAGCTCATTTATTTTCACTGGCTTGTTTGGCAGGAGAAGGGAAAGTCTTCTGAATCCTATTTTTAACATTAGGATGGTATTGTAATACTTGCATTTAATTCACTACCTGGTGGGAAGAGCATTGCATTTTTCCCTGTCATTGTAGTATACCAGGCTTTTTAATGCATGTCTTCTGTGGTTTCCTGCCCAGATGTTCTATAAAATGTGGTTCTGTGTATAGATAGGTTGGCCATTGATTGTTTTGGGTTTATACATATATTTATATAGACATATAGATACACGCATATGTACATTTATGCATACATATATATCAGACAAAGAACAAATTTTATCGACAATGGAAGTTGCAGGGTTTATATTCTTCTAGCACTGTAGGAAGGCGTTTTTGCTTTTTGATTATGATTTGACAGCATCCCTATCTTCAGGATGTCAAGATATCAAGAGAGAATGTACATGTTTTTTGAGACAGCTGGTAGAATCTAATAATGTTTGAGGACTAAAATTCTGAGTCTATTTAACTGTCTTCTTTGTTTATTTCTGTTACCATTTACAGAATGTAAATGGCTTGTAAGCATTCTGATATTGATGATAAGTTGTGCTCATTACTATTTTACAGTTACAAAGGTGATTATTTTTTTGCTCTCTAGTTTTAGCTGGGACTGAGACTATTCTAAATAGAAATATCATTGAATGCTTTATGTTTTCAGTGCTTTATAGAGATCACGGTGTTTAAAAGTATGGCTTCAGTTGTATTTCTAGACTAACCATACGTCTAGAAGAGCTGCGTATGTTTAATGAGTTTAGTTGACTTGATTCTTAACAGCAATTTAGCATTTTAAATGTATTAAATGTGAAGAGATACAGATATTTACTAAAATCATTGCTAGTAACTAGCTAGGGATGAAAAGGACTGACCGTATAAGCCTGCCTATTAAATTTTGCTGGAGATTCGAATGTGCAGCTCAACAAAGTGGGAAGACACTTAGAATGTTACCAGTTTGGAGGAGTAGGAAGGTACCTAGTGGAGGTGGTTATAGACTGCACATATTTTAGCTATAGCAACAGAGATTTTTCTTCCTTTACTCCTACTTCTAGGAGTATTTTCTAAATACTCTCTAAATAAATGTCCATATAGCAGCAGTGAGCATTTATTAAATAACTGAACATAAATGAAGAAATTAATAGTAACTTAAAATACAAATACCTAATATAAAGCTGAAGTTAAGAGTAAAAAAAATAAAAAAAGTGGCTTCTGTAAAGTCAGTAAAAATCATTGCATAATCATAAATATGATAATATATTTGTGTATTACAGTCATGTCCTATCCATGTTACAAACTGGGTACATTGAAAAAATGGTTTCTTTAGCTGAAAAATGAAACCTTTGCAACCGTGTTTCAACAGTGTAGTTTTCATTTGAAGGTTGGTATGCACTAAAGGTACTGGATGTGGACATGTATAGGGGACAGCTTCTATTTGCCACATATCTTTATCAAACGTGCTGAAAGGGAAAGTTGTCTTTAAAGCTAGTAGGCTTTATTACTGCTGTAACTGACCTGAAGCTTGCTAGAATTACATAGTATGGATGATGGGATTTAATTCCTAACAGTCCTGCTCTGTTGAACAGATTGGTTACTGGACTTCATTCTTTCTCATCCACTTCTTAAATCTCCAGGTAGATTCTCCGAGGTTGCCTTCCTCTTGGTGTGGTCACATTCCCAGTCCTAGCTAGCACAGGCCAGCAATAGAGGAATAGGTCTTCTTTCGTGGTGCTAGAAGATTGAAATGGCCTGCTACATTTTAACACTAATTTTATAAGTATTTTACTTCCTACTAAGAGCTACTGGAGCAAAGGCACTTTTCTGTAAAGTTAAACCTTTCCATAGTTACAGGTAATTGAATAACAGAATTCCAAAAAAGAGGTTGCACTGTAATTTTACTTGCGATGTGTTATTTGCAGGCAAGGTTTTCAATTCTGTTGATGCACGGAGTATTTTGGATGTGAAGGTATTAGAATGTTTATTTTGTTGTTCCTTATGAAAAACTTGTTTTCCAAATGGAATGTGGAAAGGCCTTACTTCAGACTAGTAAATACAAGACCCTCTATCTTGAACATGAAAAAATAACTCGGGCAGCATCTATTCTTGCCTCACCTGCCCTGCTCTTACTGCACCTGCACTGATCATCTTGATACCTGTTTTATGTTCTGACTTAAAGGTATCTCAACAGACTATCTAGATTTATATTTCTTGTACTATATCCTATGCAGGTCTAGGATGTACTGTAATGATTTTGGTTTGGGTAAGTTTTATTTTACTCTTGGCTTAGAAACATCTCTTTTAATTGGTGGGAAGACCAGCCTTTACTTTTTAAGGAACCAAAATTTAAGCAAGAGCAGTATTGATCAGGAAAGACTGTGAAATATTCATAGTATGTATGCCTCTGAGTGTCTAGGTGTTATAAACATAATTCAATGCATACAAAATGTAATTCAGTATAATTTTTTGTTGTAAAGGTACATCTTTAGGTTTCATGTGTGACCTTACATAGCAGCAACAGGGAACATCAGGATATTGGTCTCTGGTGTTTGGGGCGTTGTTCATTTAACTGCTATATTAAAGTTGTGGAGCTTTGTTTCACTATAGCTTTTGAGTCTCATATTTTTCTGTAGTGAGAGGAAAGTGAAAATTCTGTATCAGAATCTGAATTTGGCAGCCTTTACTTCCACAAGCCAGGGGCAGGTTTGAATTTTACTGTTGGATTTTTTTATTCAGTTTAAATGTTCCCTGAGGCAGGTGTGGTCTGTGTCCACTGGTCTTTTCTTTTCTGACATTTTGCCAAGTATTTGAAGAAAACAGTGTGTGTTTGCATCCTGGAGTGAGATATTTGATTCTGCGAAAAGGGAAGGATGGAGAAAATTGAGGCATCTGTGACAAGTTTCTTTCACCACTATGTGAAGAAATCAGGCTTTCTTTTTCTTTGGAGGATAGCTCTTGGGCTGAAGGTGTTTTTTTTAGTGACTTTATTGCTGAAAAACAGATAGGCATGGAGCCACCAGAGGTACAAACCATTTCTAAAGCAGGTTCCTAATCTAAGAGTCAAACATTCCCTAGTGTCAAGTACTTCAAATTCCCAAAGCTAAAGTTGACAATAAAATGCTTACTTCTCATACACATTTCTTGCAACCTGACCATCAGCGTGTCAGTAGTTCTGCTCAGCTGCCTAATTTCATGTGACTTCTCGGTGCTATTATACCCATGATTTTGAAGTTAGGAGTTCTGTTTCTCCTTTTACCAAGAAGGCTGATTTAAATAATTTCATAGGAACAAAAAGGTTTTTCTCTGGAACTGAATCCTTGAGTCCAAACACTCAGGATTTGTATTCTATATATAAGTGAGAAAAAAAACCTGAACAGATATTTCCAGAATAATTTTTTTGTAGGAAAATACTTTACAGACATTTACTTAAATCCTGTGGATGACATTTAGTATTGGTCTACATATTAACCTTTTTTCTTGAGCTTTTCATGAGGAATTTAATATTATTTCACATTTATTGCAACTGTATTGTGCTAGATTTGCCATTTTATGGGAAATCGAGAGGTAAGAAAAATGGATGGAATGCACTTCCATTAATGGATTATGCCACTAGGCTGCATTGGATTGCATTTTTTGCTTCAGTACAGTGGCTGCTATAGTAGTTTTAAAAAAAAGATAAGAACTTGGTTTTGGAAAAAATAGGGTTTACAAGTGCTTGAGGTTTGGATTGGTCATGTGGCCATGTTAGAACCCCAGATTCTGGTTCTGTGCATCCAAGACGTTTGTAACATTTTTTTAATGAAAGTAATGAAACTTTGCTGTTTTTGTTAGCTTGAGGTCAAAGCCGTGTTTGTTACTGACCATAGAAATGCTAGCACTAATACTTGGATGAGCATGAAGTTCAAATGGGAAACTCCTGATGCTAGCGGGGAAGTTGTTCCTGCTACGGTGTGAAAAAGTGTTTGTCAAAATAAATTTGGTAATTTTCTCATCTGTACTATAGCATTCCCGTGATGTGGTAACATCGGCTTGATGTGAAAAATTCTACCCCTTGGTTGACATTGATAGGGTGGTAAAATTGGTGGCATTGCTGTGGCTTTGCTGATGTGAAAGAGCTTTTGTTTGCTTAGCTAGTTTATGCTGTTTGCTCAAATAGATGGGCTCTGATGCCAGCAGAAAAGCTCCTCTTGTCAGCATGTACTATCTGTCTGCTAAGAGGACTCTGCTGACACAGCGCTGGGGCTATAAACGCTAGAATATAATACACACAAAATTAAACTGAAAATTAGAGACTAATCAAAGAAGTTTTAGGGAAAGTGCAGCATAAACCTGCTTTGTGCTGCTGTTCCAGTGGGTTTTAAGAGATGCTCATGTTTCTACCTCTGTGAAAGAAGTAATAAAGCGTGAACTAGAGCACACAGGCAAGAAAGCCTTCTCTGAACTTGTAATGCTTTTGTGTGGAAAGGAGGAAGGAAGGAAAAGCTTAAAAGTATAAGAATCAAATGGAAAATCTGAAGACATCATATGAAGCAGTCTGTATTTTCTTACCATTGAGGTTATAAATAATGTGAGAATTATCTCAAGCTCTGCTCATGTCTGGCCAATGTTCATAGACCTGTTTAATATAAGGAAATGGGTTATATCTGAATTACTGATCTCTAAGAACACGTAAAGTTCTCCTGTGATTTATTGGTCATCTGCTACTCTTTGGTATATCTTCATAAGGAAAAGTGGCAGTAGAGATTACTTACTTCAAGATTTAAGATGAAAGGAAAACAGATTTCACTATAAAACCTAAATTGCCAGTCCCAGTGGATGGCAAAACCTATGATTTATACTGAATTGAACCTAGCGTGTATGCTGGTTCTTTTCTACTTACGTGACATAATCAAGGGTATTTTGAGTACACTTCAGATGTGATCTCACTTATTAGAGGATGTTTCAGGTCATGCTACTTTTTACAAAGCATATTTGCTTTGTATGAAATATTTATGCGTCGTTCTACACAAGGATTTGTTAGTAATATATAATGCAAAGTGTTTAGTCTTTGGCTATGTTAACATCTTCCATTTTAGCTAGCAGTGGGCTTGCTAATTTAGGTATTTTAATGAATGAGTCATAACCTTGGTATAATAGCACCAAAATTATAATTGTCATTTTATTATATCCACTGATGTATTTTTAGTAAAAACCCTGAGTTTAAGGCGGGGAGAAGCTGTTTACACACTTACATGCAAAACAGCAGAAGAATAATCCAAAATCTTAGTAGGTTTTGTTAAATACTTGGTATAGTGTTAAACATGAATAATTCTGTGGGATTTGGAGATCAACTATATAGATTTTTATATTACCTTTTCATCAGAGATTTTACAGTTCTCCCTTTGGTTATCGATTCTGGGTATTCAACATGGTTTCATGTAACAGCCAGTTTGTAAACTAGTGAAATTTACTTTAATAAATGTGTAGGCCAGATGTATTACACCCTACCACTGTGTTTTCTTCAAATATATTTAATGTTCTACTTATCATTTGAACTTTGGATGGATTTGCAAATTGCTGATTGGTGAGGTTTAAAATACTTCAGATATAGATCCCAGACTGAGAGTGGCTTTTCATTCAGAGAACATTTTTCCCCTCAATCACACAGAAGAGTCAGGAAAATTTTTTGTCATTTCCAAACCCAACAATCATCCTTTTCAGTGTCTTCTAAGTGTTAAAGGTGCCACCAGAAAAAATCGATGTGCTTGTAGATAGGTACAGTGAAGCCTTCACTATGACTAGCATGTATTCAGCTGAAAGGTATTTTTACAATTCTCTTTTATTTAGGACTAATGGTGTAAGAAAAAATATTTGTCACAGTCATTATGTTAGAACTGAACACCAGCAAAACAAGTAAGTAGCACCTACAGGTTAACAAATATTTAAGTAAGTGGCTTCTGTTTTGGACAGTCAGTTCAAATGCCATGGCATCTCAAAGATTTTTCCAAAGAATTGTTTGTCTAATTTGTGTTGTACAAATATGGAAAAAGCTTGATTGTCTGGAAACATCAGGGTTTTTTTCTGAATGATGCTTGCTGTTTAATTGATTTCCTTACCTTCTGATGCATAGTCCCTCATACCTGAATAGGTTTTGATTTCTCACTCACTTTAATTGTGAAGTACCACAGCCACTGTATAAATAAAAATACATATCCAAAGGCAATCTATAAATACATCTCTACCCTTAGACGTCTGCCCAAGATCTAGGTGTATTGAAATTCTCAGGTAAAACATTGTATAGAAATCCTTGTCTCAACAAAACAGTCTGGTTTATAATATAATGATTCTGTGAATCAAAAATAATATGTTGTTGCAACCAAAACCTATGCAATATTGAGAAACACAACTAAGATTTTTTTCTGTCTTTTTTTTTTTTTTTAAGGGCAGGCAAGTATAGCAATCGCTCTGTTTAGATGGTAATTCCTCCATTGGAGACACATGTCTCGTAAAGACAGTGGACTTCGAGAAAAATGTGGATCATGTAAAGAAAGCCCAGAGGAGACCAAGAACAAAATTAACCCCATGTTACTTATAGTTTTTTAAGGTGGAAGTTATGGTTTGATGATGGCATTATCTAGAGTTTCCCCCTATAAAAGCCACATGTCACTCTGGCTACAAGCCTGAAACACCTACGTTTCCAGTCAGACTCGAGCAGCCAGTCTTTCAGGGACTGACTTCTTGGAGAATGGCTGGGGAGGAAGTCAACAAGACTTGAGAAATATTTTTTATCTACATTCCATCCCTCAGACTAATCTGTTTGAACACAGAAGTATTTTTTAATATACTAATATCTGTTGAGAAAGGCAAATACTGAAGGGTGCCAACTTTTTTGAAAAGTTTTCACATTTTTTATTTTATGAAGAGAATTATTTCTTGATTGAAAGCTACTTAAGGTATTAGAGCATTCCGCTACCATAAATAGTAGAATCTTCATTACTGAAGATTGGTAAGAAAAACCTCCACCATATATGATTTAGGTAGAATTGATCCTATTGCAACAGGAGGCAGATTGCAAGACCTCTCTAGGTTTCTTCCAGGCATTTGCAGAAATGCTCTGCAATTCATCATATCATACACTTTCCTTTGTTCCGAAGATTGCTAGAACATTATTTATTTATTTTTCAAATTTTTTTTACCATGCGGTAGCATGCTTGATGATTATAGGGCATATGTGTTCTGGATGGCAAGTTTAATTAGTTTCTGAAATGATGTCCCCTTCGAGGCTGCTTTCTTTATTTCTGATGCTAGTTGAAGAAAGATTCTGTCCTTGTTACCCACCAAGGAATACCAGCAGTCCATAGGGCATCGCTTTAACAGCCTGATATGTAAGTTGAAGCAGGGAAAGACAAGGTTTTTATTAGCAAGTGTTTTTTCTGGAAAAGAGCTCACTCAGACTCCTGACATCTGCTAGGGAGAAAAAGTGAAGAGGGGTTCATGTACTGTGACTAGTTGCACCATATCTGGGAGAAAAGTTTGCAAACCCTCATGACTTTTGTATTTTAGTAGGTTACTGTGTTAGAATTTTATGGGAAGGGGAACAACTGTGTTTGATGAGTAGGGAAGGGCCCTGCAAAGGAAGGCGACTGAATGGTAGCTTCCACATACTTCGTTGGTTCCTCCTCTGTTTCCCTGCCTAAGCTGTTTCGGTCGGGGGAGGGAGAGTGTTGGTTGTTGGTTTGTTTAATGTGTGGCTCATTTCTGCAACAACTTGGGGAGATTCAGTGTTGAAAAACTGCCGAAAGTAATCTAAGAATGTGTGTACTGGATCTTGCTTGCAATTAAATAGACCCAGTAGTGAGAGTGAGACACTGTGCCTGTCTCTGAATCCGTTATGATCCTGGTGTTAGTTAATATGAAGTCTTAGTGAAGGTCCCGTTTGTCCCTATCACTCCTTCAAAGAACTGCTTAGTCACATGTGAGGGCTTAACCATTTCAAATGACCAAACTCACTAAATTTTTATGTTCATGAAGTGAATTTTTATTACAGGACATATTATTATAGGGAATACACCGCGCTTGGGTCTCATACTAGATATTCATAAATTGAATCTTATGGTTGAAGATTTTGTGAGAGTGATGGCTAATAAATGACAGAATTATTATTAGCCTAGCAGGCTGATTTAGCTATATGAAGTATCTGGCCAGAGGATTCACAGAGCTTCCTCCTATGCAGGTCTGAGTGTTTTACATCTCATTTTAAAGATGTTTTTTCTACCGTCTATATTTACATCCACTCATCAGTAAGAGATACGAGGTAAAAATTTCACTGGACAGAAACAGTTTGTGACATGGTACCAAACACGTGTGTGAGTGTGTTGCATTTCTCCTCCTGATCAAGTACACACTTTTTGCAGCCCAGAATTTGTAATTTAGCAGAGGAAATTGCTGTCCAGTTTGATTTTTGCTTCATATACTTACATGAGTAAAATCAAAGGATGAGAAAGAAGAGGCTAAAAATTTAAACTACATCCCATTTGCTTGGAGATGGAGTTAGAATGAGAAGGAGGAAAAGGGGAGAAGTAAACCTTAAGTTCATATTTTAAGTTATGTCTTCTTGCCACTCCTACATGGGTTTCTATGGAAACAGAAGCAGAAACTGGGCCATCGGCAGCCAAGAATCCATTTACACTTTAAATTTACTGCTTGAGCAGCCATGCAGTTTTCTTGTCCAAATTAAATCATGATGGAGTAACACATGCTAAGTAAATTGGGGGTAAGATGAAAACACCAAATATTAAATAACCTTCCATGGATGCACAAAAACCCCCCATCTTTTTTTCCGAAAGACCTTAAAATGACAAGTTAGATTATGTTTTAAAAAGAAGGTACTTAAATACGGCTTTACAAATACACATTGAAAGTATATTAAATAATCTTGTTATGTTCTTCAGGCAATTACATTATCTACTTCAGTTAGGAATGTAGCTAACTCTCTTAGGCAGTTCAGCCGTTTCTGTGCTTTGGATGCAGAAAAGAAACAAGTTACACTTTCCTTACTGCTCATCTTCTAATTTCATGGTCAAATTCTCATGCACTAACACAGCCTGTGGATGTTGTGTAATCACTACTGATATTTATTTATGTCTTCTTAGAGGGTAAGGTTGCTTATAGTGCTTATGATAAAATATTGTCAGTTACTTGACGCTAGTGGAAACTTTACTAAAGTTATTAAGCATTTGCTGAAATTGTCATTGTTTGAGTTGATGTTTTCTGTTTTAATTGGTTGTCCCCTTTTTGTTGAATTTTTTAAATTCTGGTGAGTTTTGATTAGAAAAATGATAGTGCTTTTATGCCTTTGAGTGAGAAGTTTTCTTCTGAAAATATACCCAAATTACACGCAATATTTGGTTCTGTTTGTCAGTTCTTCAGTTGCACTTGTTTCCTCAGTTGACCTTTCAAGATCTGATGGAAATCTCAGACTTTTTTTCTCCCATGCTAATAAAGCTGAACTGTGGGTAGACCTGGTTAGAAGACTGTGAGTGAGGAACCAGTCTCAAGTGAATGATGGCTTGTAAACAGCTATGGAAGAGAGATGGGAACTAGGGAGAAGCAGTGATAACCTAGGAACCATATCTGTATGGAGGGCAGAAGCTGTGGGAAGGAGAGAGGACAAACTAGGGAAAGAAAAAAGGAAGAATGGATGAAGAGAAAATGGGATGGATTGTGACAGATAGAGGAGGTGAGATGCCTAAGCAATAAAGAAAAAGGAAGTGGGAGTGAGTGTATAATGCAGGTGAGACTGAGGATAGTCTGGGAAGACCGGGACTGGCAGAAGATGGAGGTTAATCCTGTGCTAAGAAGTTTGAGGAATGGAGAATTGGCAAGGAATGTGATGCTAGGATAAGAAACTGTCCTGGAATAAAGATAGGTACAAGGCCTCTTCAGAGCCTGAAATGGCAGCTAAGAAAAATGCCGGAGAAGTATTTCGTCTGTATTTGGGAACTCTTTTAGCCTATTATCATATTTTCCTGGGGTGCTGGACCAAGCAAGAGCTGGAGTCTCAGCATGGCTGCAGGTGTCTGCACAGGGGCTCTAAAAGGGAGCCCAGCACCACAGATTACCTACATGGGCCTCAACATTATGGCAAAACAAAAGAATTTGTTTTGTGTTTGTGAACCTCATTTTCATTCATACTTCAATTATTTTTTTCAAGCAGTTGATGGCTTGGGGTATTGCTGACACTAGCTGAATATGCCTGTCATGAAGGTAGTAAGTGGTGGCAGTCAGAGCAACTGCTTTGACAGACCATGAGATGTGCAAAGAAAGTGTTCCTCCATTTTCTCCTTCATCCTGGTCAGGGATAAACGCTTGCATGAAGGCTGTATGGCACAGAGGAATTCCTCTGTGCAGGAATTCGAGAGCTGCTGCTGCATGCATTTTGTAGTGGCACATGGAGTGTATTTTTTCCCAAGAGATGATATGGTTGATAGCAGTTGGTAGTTCATGTTGTCCTGTGGGATGTTTCATGAGTAAGGCCTCACAGACTTCTTACAACTATGAAGATTAGTATCTGGTCCCTGCACGTAATTAAGAAACAGAGTTGACTGCTGCGGTAGGTTTTAAAAAGCTAAGCAGCAAGTAATAGTCAGTGAATTGGGTAGCAAACAGGGGAGTTTACATGAAATTTTTAAAGGAACTGGTGGGGTTTGGTTGTTTGTTATCCATTTCCCCTAGAAGGAATATGTGAAAAGGAATGCAGGAAGTGCCAAAATATGCAAGCGATAGAGAAACATAGTGCAAGCTATGGAGTGTTCGTCATTCTTGAGTCATTTCCAGTGCAAGTTATTTACATGTGATGTGGCAACTAATGTAGCTATTGGATGAGAAGATCCATGGACCAGAAGTGTAACTGAAGATAATGGTTGTATTGGGTTTATGTGGCAAGATTTTGGTAGCAGAGGGGTGAGGGGGGCTGCAGGGGTGGTCTCTGAGAAGAGATCGGGGGCTGTACCCAGTTCCAGCCAGCTCCAAAATGGACCCACTGCTGACTAAAGCTGAGCCTGTCAGCAACGCTGGTGGTGCCTCTGTTGAAAGGGTAAAAAGTACTGCACAGCAGTGGTGTGAGCGAGGAGTGAGAAAAAATGTGAGAGGAACAGTCCTGCAGACACCCAGGTCAGGGAAGAAGGAGAGGCAAGAGGTGGTTCAGGTGCCACAGCAGGGATTCCCCTGCAGCCTGTGAAGAAGACCATGGAGAGGCAGGTTGTCCTTCTGCAGCTCATGGAGGACCGCACTGGAGTAGATACCCACACTGCAGCCCATAGGGGACCTCACTGGAGGAGATACCCACACTGCAGCCCATGGAGGGCCACACTGGAGCAGATATCCACATTGCAGCCCATGGAAGACTCTAAGCTGGAGCAGGTGGATATGCCCTGAAGGAGCTGCTGCGTGGGGAGAGGAGCCCATGCAGGAGCGGGTTTGCTGGCAGTAACTGCAGCTGTGGCAGACCCAGGATGAAGTGGTTTTTCCTGAAGGACTGTAGGCCATCAAGAGGACTCACACAGGAGCAGTTTTTGAAGGCCTGTATCCTGCGGGCGGTGCCCACGTTGGAGCAGGGAAAAATCCGAGGAGGAAGGAGTGGCAGAGGTGACCTTTTACAAAATGGCCACAGCCCCCATTTACTACCTCCTACGTGCCACTCAGGAAGGGGAGGTAGAGGAGTCAGGAGTGAAGTAGCAAAGCTGAGCCTGGGAAGAAAGGAGGGGTGGGGAGAAGGTGTGTTTGGGTTTGTCTTTGTCTCCCACCATCCTATTGGCAATAAATTAAATTGTTCCCCAAGTTGAGTCGGTTTTTCCTGTGACAATAATTGATACATGATCTCCCTGTCCTTCTCTTGACCCACAAGCTTTTCCATCTTATTTTCTCCCTCTGTCCTGTGTGACTAGTGAAAATAAGGCAAAGGAAGAGAAGTAGAGCTGTGGAATAGTTCTGCTCTTACACAAAAGGAGAGGGAAAAGCCAGAAGCACCTGCTGCGTGGAAGGAAAGGAGGCCAATCCAGAGAGATCAGAAAAAAAGAAATTATTAGATGTGTCCAGTATCAGAGTCACAATAAGTTAGAAATGTTTTGAGAGATGAAATGTGAGGATAACTTTACATACTGTTATAGCCATCTGAAATACACCACCTATAAAAGGTCTTTGTCAGTACGGGCTTATGAAAAGACTAGATAGATCTGTTAGAAGAAAATCTAGATAACAATGTTGACAGCAAAAAGAAGCAATAGAAACTTGAGTTTGAGGAGTAGAAAAGAGGCAATTTATTGTTATTACTACCAGAACAAGCAGTACAGCCAGATTCCTGCTGAAACAGGTATGCCAAGGTGTGAAAAATGCTCTAAATCATTGCAGCTTAGGTGAACTTCAGTGGGGTTCCTCTAGAGAAATAATTCAGAATCATGAAATGTTTTTGAAAATAGTCTTAAAGGAATGATATTACCAGAAGAGAGGATGTTTGATTTTCTTGAGCTATAGATGGCAACATTTTGGGGGAGTGGCTTGAGTATTACCTAGATAGATGCAGGACTATTAAGTATGAGACTAAACATGCAAAGCACAATTAGAAAGTTAGCAAAGAAGGCTGGAAGAAGCTTGCAAGTGTACAGAGACACTGAAATCAGGTGCATGATAATGCAACAAAACAAGACTTTGTGAATGTCATGAAAAGGGTGTTGCAGTAAATATCTATTTTTACAGATAGCAAATATGTTTAAATAGAGGAAAGTGCAATGTTTTTTATACCTTCTGTATTGTAATGGAAGAATTGGGACATCTGACATGGAGCACTGAACATAGCATTGTAGAAATAAAGCTGAATGGTCATGATGAGCAGGACAACAGTGGTGGTGGGTTGACCATGGCTGGCTGCCAGGTGCCCCCTCCCCCAGCTGCTCTCTCACCCCCCCTCATCAACAGGACAAGGAGAGAAAATAAGATTTAAAACTTTGTGGGTAAAGGTAAAGACAGGGAGATGACTTACCAATTATCATCACAGGCAAAACCGATTCAACTTGGGGGAAAAATTTATTTATTGCCCATTAAACTAGACTTGGATGGTAATAACCAAAGATTAAAGCGCCTTCCCCTCTTCCCCCCTTTTATTTCCCAAGGCTCAACTTCATTCCTTCATTTCCAGCTCCTCTAAGCTTCTCCCCATCCCAAGTGGCCCAGGGGGATTAGGAACATGGCGTTGGGGTCAGTCCATGACAGTTCCTCTCTGCCACTCCTTCCTCCTCACACTGGCGTGGCTCCATGGGCTACAGTTCCTTCGGGATCAGCCTGCTCCGGCGTGGGCTGTCCGCGTGCTCCTCTCCACAGTCCCTGCTCTGCCTGGAGCACCTCCTCGCTGTTCCCACGGCTCTTTCTCTCACATTTTTTCCTCACTCCTCACGTGCCTGGGGTAGCGTTTTGCCCTTTCTTAAATACGTTTTCACAGAAGCACCACCAGCTTCCCAGACAGGCTGGGCTGCGTCGGTGGTGGGTCCGTCTGGGAACCGGCCGGAACCAGTCCCATCCCGTCAGGGGTGGCTTTGACCTCCTCCCGCAGCGCCCCCCGCAGCCCCTGCTCCAGCACCCGGCCAGGGCAGCCCGTACGGCAGCCGCCAGCGGAGAGCCGGCAGCTGAAAGGCAGAATTTCTTTAAGAAAGAGGGAAATAAGCCCTGAGTGAGGCTACAGTTTAAATGAGCCATTATTTTTTTTTCTCTAAAAAAAGAAATGAGGGTGATACTGATCCTTGGAATGATACAAACTGCTTTCATGAAGAGCGAACGAACTGAGGTAAGACTGAGGTAAACTGAGGTAAAACTGAGGTAAAATATTGCTGATGTGACTGCTACTGACCTCTGCACATGTCAAAATATATACGGAGGTCAAATATATGTGGATTTCTGTAAGATTAGGGAGGAAATAAACGTGAGGGGCTATAGGAGACTTCTAAATGCCAGAGTTGCGGGGTCTGGGTGCTGAGGAAGGGTCTGGGGAAAGGCTGGTCCTACACAGCAGTGGTGGATTCGAGTGAGCTTGCCAGCTGCACCAGTTTACGTCAGAGCGCAAAGCAGATACAAACAAGTTTTTAAGAACCCCCACATGATTCTAAGATGGTTAAACACTGGGATTTTAGAAAGACAAGCTTTGAAAAATGAAGAAAATGAAGTAGTGCAGTTGACTGGTCTGGAGAGCTTTGAACACAGAGGAGACAGGCGTGTGTCAAAAGCTTGTAGAAAAGGCTGCAGCTTTACTTGCATGAATAAGCTCTTTAAGGAGGATAGAAGAGGAAGCAGAGAATCTACAAAGATTTGAAAGGGGATTGAAAAGGAAAATTAAAAATAAAAAGAATGCAAACCAGTCAGAAACCTCTATGATCTGCGTTTTGTAAGGCATATTTAAACAAATAACAAAAAAAACCCTGTTTGTTCTTAATATTTGGGACACATACAGCATGTTCACACCTCTCTCAACATGTAGTATTACCTCTTCTTTAGGTCTGGAAACAAAAAAGAGTGCTTTGCGTCACCTTTCAATAAGGTTCATGTTGTGCACGTGGGTGATTAGGTACCTACTCAAAATGAGCCTGACAAGCAACTACAGAGCTGGTAAACAGTATTTATGTTGCTTGGATTTCTCAGGAGTCCAAGTATAGTCTAGCATGAAGCATGAACAGCGAATGTAACATCCGTATTCAGAAGATAAAATGCGAGACAACTGTAGGCTAGCAGGTTTTCTGATGGTCAGTTCTTCATGGAGTTTTAAACCAGAATTTTAAAAAGAATAGGCAGGTAACTGAATGCAAATGGAAGTGGTATAAATGGCAGTATGTTTTTTTCCAAGCTAGTTTGTGAAGGCTAATGAGAGAGAGGTTCGTTGGTTTCTTACGATTAATGCAGGAGAGTCAATCTGTTTGGATGTAAACAAAACATTACTTGAGCATTCCATAGGAAATTAATATTGAAGGTGGAAAAGGTTGGATAGGAAGATAGCTAAGGGGTCGACTTCAAGAAGCTGTGAGCAAAACACAATTTTCAGGATGGATAGAGATTATTAATGATTTTGTACTATTTGTACCAAGAAAATATCCTTAGATGTTTGCTTATTAAATTTTGGCTAATGTGAAATTGAGAGGGCTTGCTCAGACAGAGGAAAACCCGTCAGGCAGGCAGATACAAAGAAGTTGTCAACTGAACCAGTGGATATGAAAAAGTAATGGGGCAATGGTCAAAGTTGTGTACCAGTGCTAAGAACTGTAAACTGTTGGTGATGAGGAAGCATGAACGCCAGACGTACTGGTCTGTGAAAGATGACTGCAGCTGCAGAATTGTGTAGCAGAGAAAGGTAAATGCGGTTCTGAGCAGTGCTGTGTGAGAGACATTCAGTTGAAAGTGGGAAGCAGCAATTTCATATAACAACAGCTCAGCATCTACCCTATCTAATTCCATCTTTTTCTCAGTCTGAATTCTGTGAAAAACATATGAGCTGCTTTGGTCTGTCCTATAAAAGAACTATTTTAATTTTTTTTCCATAACCTGTACTTTCGATTTAAGCAACACTAATACCACATGTTTTCAGAGCACTGCTGCACTCTTGAAAGAGCTTTTAGGTCCATCCTGATGACGGCGGGGGCCTCCACGCAGACTAAAACTCAGTAATAGACATGTTTCACTTTTGTTATCATCTATTTGGCTATCAGCAACAAATGTGGGGGCTTCTGAGTATGTTTCCTTTCCATTTAGGAGGAAGTTCCATTGTCATGTAATGGACAATATGAATAGGAGTACCTGTGCAATAAAGCACAGATCCCTTGTCAGTGCTGAATGTCCTCTGTTCCCATAGATTGAATTGTTCTCATGTTAGAGTTCCCATTTACTTTCTCCTGCTAGGTTAATTTTGAAATTTCCGTAAGCTCAGACTCTTAAGAATAGTTGTCTACTATGGTGGTTTGCATTTTTGCTGCTCAGCCTCTTTTTCATTTCCATTGTAGAAGTGTGGGACATTACACTTTCTTTCAAGGCACTAAAAGGCATGACTCATTCCTTCTCCTTTGTCTGTTTCTTAACCAGTTTCTACTTCACAGCTTTACCTCGTGCTTTAATAGTCTTTTGCACAGAGCTTGTCAAAAGGGCTTTGGAAATCTTAGTAAAGTGTCAGGGAGCTTCAGCTATCTACATCTCATTCTCCTCACATGCTCCAGAATTAGAGTAGACCTATTCCGGTGTTTTTCTCTGTGACTTTCCTTTCCTAGTATGTGGTGGATTTATAGTTTTGTCCTTAATTATTTTAATACTGAAGTGGACTGTATGCTTAGGATTGCCACAAATACTTCAAGTTAGAAACAACATTGGCTTCCTCCTTTTGGAGTGATGCTAGATTTTAATAGGTGCATATCTTTATTAGTCATTCTTGCACATTTCAAAAGACATGTAAGTACTATCACAGTACAGTTAACTTGTTGCCCTCCTAGCTAGAAATGTTCAACACTGTATATACTATATTTGAGGAAATACAGATCATACGAATTTGTTCCTTGAGTTCAAGATGACTTTTGATACTCAACTTTGCATTTTGACAGAAAAAAAAGTAAATCTGTTTTTAGATTTATAGCTGGTTTAGGTTTTTTGTAAGCAAAAATAAAATAAACACAATTACATGAACATGAGACACAGGAACACATTAATTTGATTCCATCTGCTAAATGGTTTTTGTGAATTTAATTGCACCCCGGTTCTTCTAAACACATTAAGACATATGTTCATAAACTAATTGAATATAGCTTCTAGTCTTGGCAGTAGTCCAATACACTGTTAAATCAACAACAGTATTCTGAAGAATTATTTCAGCTGTAGTATGTTAAATGTTCTCTTCACCAGTTTCAACTTTGACAATCCTGTGACAAAATGAAATATAGGCTTATAAAAAGCTAGCTAAGTATCCCAAATTAAATACTAGTTGCCAATAAGCTTTCTGATTGGAATGTTATTATTTTGCCAATTGTGTGTTTTGGCTGTAAATTTAATACTGTAGCTCCTCTCAGATGTTTTTGTTGGGTTGCTCTGTGTGGCTGCTGTAGCTTCAAAGAAATTCTTCCTTGCATTTCTAATTTGAAAGTAGTTAAATGTCATTTCTTATTTGTGAGATTATAGAGCTGGTTATCAAGACATGTTGAAAATCTGCTTCTAAACCCAGCTCTTGTTATTGTGATGAATGTTGATAAATTTTACCAGATCAATGAATCAGGATATCTCTACAAAAAATACAAGACCTTTTTTTTTGTTATTGATATTCACCTCCTTACTACTTCAAGTGATCTGCTGAATTTTGTGGCAGTTGACTCTTCTAGGACCTGTGCAGTCTGTTAAGATTGACAGTAGTCTGCATAGCCTGTAATAAAACAGAAAGATGGCATATATTTACGTGTAGAGTGGGAATTCTAAAGATTTCTGATATTTCCCAGCAGGTTAATTACAGAACCTTGTCTTCCTCTGTAATTATAAGCATGTAGGATCAAGAGGAGACACTGAGCTCAAACTAGCCTGTACGCTTACTAACACTGTGTCAAAAAATTTAAATAATCTATCATATAACCCTTATTATGCAGATGCAAGTGTATTGTTGAAAGAGAAGAAATAGAAGTAATTGCTTCCTGTTTTCGAGAGGGGATGCACATTTGAATGTCAAGACACATCTTCTGGCTTGTGCAGTGAAGTTGCAGTATTCTTTATACAATCAGTGTCATTGCCTTCTCTAAATTGTAAGCTGTAGAAGTGCAACTGGGTACTTTGCATATCATGAAATTAAAAGTCATGTAAATTGCCTTTGAATCTTTTACTGTGTAGGGAGTAGCTCTCAGTCCAGTATCAAGTTGGCTTGAATAAACATACAAGCAAGTTTTATTAAATGTTGTTGGTATTTAAAGGTCAGGAGTTGCTTATAGTGCTTGGTCACTTAAATGAGTTGATAAAGCTATAGAAATATCCTATATTTATCTGCTTAAATACTTATAAATTGGGTTATTTTCAGAACACTTTTATGTAATTCATCAGGTATATCTTTTGACCAAAGCCTTGCTTATGAGTTCCATTTTGATTTAATAATCCTTTCTTGTACAGAATCACAATACCTCCAAAGAAATTTCCTTCTGAATGCAGGAAAAATGCCTTAAAGTATGCAACACCCTGGATAGGGCACACCGTAACTCCTTTCTCTATCTTTTTCACTTGTAGTTAATAGATAAGGAATTAAACCTACTTCTGCTAGTTAGTGATTTAATCACCTTAGTTGAAGAGTAGAGCAAATACTACTAATTCCATGACGACAGTTTCTAACCCAAAAGGTAAGAAAGAATTACAGAATAATTTCAAACTTTTTTGCGGGGGTGTGTATGTCAAGGAGGTATCCAGTTGTACTCTCTTGCCTCAAGGAAAGATGGAACTATACCTAATGATATATGAAACACTAGGCATGAAATCGGATTGAAAGCCTTGAAGAAGGATTTGAAGCTCAGGCTCTTAAGTATGTTGATGTGTTAACATACTAGAAATAATGTAGCAGAACTTCAAAGCAGCATTTCTGAGGGAAGAGGGAGGAAGGAAGAGTGTAATATACTAATAATTTTCCTTATATGAAGGTTAAAAGGATGATGAAACAGCAATTGCACTGTTCATTGCATGCTGTTCAGTGACAAATAATCTCTCCTATGTCCTAATTTTTCTTTTATAACTAACCTTTCCTTTCGCTTTCTATTAGAAATGTGTATGTAATTCAAATGCTATGCGAGTAGAAGCAGAAGTATATGCTGTTTGCTATAGGCGAAAATAGTGAATCCAGAGTCCCCTTTTTAACATAGTTTCAGGTTTATGGAAGTTTGCATTATTTTTTATTTTTTCTAAGTCTGAGCAAGAGGAAGATATAGAAGGAGGCGACGTAAGCACACTTATCCTCAGCACTTTAGAATATGCCTCAAAGGTATCCTCTCTTTGATATTATTGTGCCTCTGTGATATACTGGCAAAACCCCCATCAGCTGAGAGTGTCAGACTGGATTGCAGTAAGGGAGTGCTAACAGAGTGTTTCTGTGTAGTCATCAAATCTCATAAAAAGTAAGACAACTTCAAGGTGTGTAACTGCCGTATCTGTGATGAAGTTGCAAAGGAAAGGCTGAGAATGGAGCCTTTTGTTTGTTGTTGCTATGGGTTTAAGCCTAGCAATTGTAAAACTTATTGCTGCAGGTTTTGATACTGTGCCTCAAAACAGATAGTTTTTAAACCAGATCATATCAGGAATGCATTTTAAAGATCCATTTTGCAGACAGTTGTATCAACAGCACAGCCAAGTGGTTGTGTTAATGGGATGAAGTTAGCATGAGCATTGTCTGTATACAGATGAATTACCTGAGTGCTTTGAGCCAAGATAATTTCCAAATTAAAAGCAAATTTTAGAATTTTATCTAAAACACACCTGCATGCTATTTCTTGAATCAGCAGCAGCTGCAATCTTTTTATGCTATGTTTTCCTGCATCTATCCTGTCCTAGTACTGCTTTACATGTTGATTCATTTACTCACTTATAATAACAAAAATAGTGTACATTTGGAGAGGTATATGCATATTCTTCGTTCCTATCTGAAGAAATGTAACCTTTCTCTGCCACACTGATACCACTTCTCTTGTCATGTTCTATGTTAACTCTGTACGGTTTTGATTTAGAAATGCTTGAAAGTAATTTCTCAGAGGTTGAAAAAGCATGCAAGTTGTGTAACAGGAGTGTTAACCCAGAGATGGTTGTTAAGTATTCTTATTAAATAAGGGATAAAACCCATCTGACTCCAGAAAGTAGATCATAGTGAGATTGTAGAGATCACTCTGGTATTTTTCTCTATTTGTGAATTTTTAAACCTTAACATGTTTTCTCAATGCAGTCTAATTATTCTGAACAAGAGTGTTGAGAATACGTCAGCTCTCCTTGGAAAGTCATGGTACTGCCAAGCTAGAATGGAAGTTCCAGACTCAGATTTTGCATGGTTGCTTTCAAAGCAGTATCTGTTACTTGATAATCTGGGGGACAAAGCCTTGAGCTTGTTGATTTTGAATCGTGGTACTTTTAATAGATTTGTAGATTAATTATGTGTCTTTAATACACAAAAGAAACATAGTCATGTGGTTTGGGTTTTTTTTCCCTAGACTGACTAGATACAGAAGAATTAGACGAATACAAAAAGAGGCTATTATTACCATGCCATGGCTACTATACTACATAAGACCTATTTATTTTTGCATTGCATTTTAATAAAAGTAGTATTTAAGATGTTGTTCCAAGGTAGAATGTTTGTTAAGATTTCTGCATTGAATATGCATTAATAAGTCATAAGAATTAATAATTTACAATAAAATGTAGATAAAACATTATTTGGCTTCAACTCAGCTGCATATTTCAGCACTTTTGCATTGTATAACATCCATCTTTACCCAGAAAACTAACTTTATTCATCAGCACAGGCAAAATAGAAATGAAAGAAGCTGCAAGACAAATCGAAGAACTCCACACTGATTGGCTCCATCAATCATTGCTCTTTATACTTCGTGGTTCCTAATGAATAGCAGAGTTTAATGGGAAAGGCCACCAAGAAAACATGTGAAACTGGCTTGGTTTTTGGGAAACAAAGACATGACTTTTTTGAGAAAACAATTTTTAATAAATAATACTGTTAGTTACAAGTGTACAGAGTGCATAATCACCTGGGTAAATTTTCTGTGCCAGGAAGTTAATGGAATTAAATACATAACTAGATTTTGAACTGAACTAGATTTAATTTATGACCATTAATATTAGAAAATTTAATTGTGCTAAAATGGCAACCTGAAAGTCTAATGCTTTGAAGTATCAGTTCAATTATGAAGTTCATGGAAGGTCTACATAGATAGGGCCAATTGCTTAATACCATCTACAACTGTGCTATTTTTGGCCACTCTTCTATGGGTACCTTTTGAATTTCTGGCCTCAAAACACTACTTAAATCCCTTTTTCTTGCTAAGAATAGACCATCTTACAATTTTCTCTCTGGCACAGGTAATCAGAAAGTCTCACAATGAATGTTTTGCTTTAGAGTCACTGAGCCAAGCTTTCCATCTGTAAGAGTTATATCCTGAAGTCTTCAGAAGGCCAGGAGCAAATCAAACACTTTCTCTCTCTCTCTCCTTTACTCCCAGGTATTTTCCATTTTCCAGCATGGACCTGCCTTTTCCAATATAGGTGCCTCTCAGTTAGGGGCACACCTCACATGCAGTTGTAGCTGGCCAAAATGGTATGTAATTTGCAGATAGGTGTGGGAGCGGGGCTCCTCTAGGTCGTGGGTGCTCCTGAAGGTCACTGCATCCTCCTCCTGCTGCACAGTCTCCCCCTGGTACTTCCATCTGACCTACTGCCTCAGCCTCTCTGGGTTTGTGGGCTGGGAAAGATAGTGTGCATCTGGAAGCATATTAGGAATGTAGCTGTATTTGAGTGAAGCCCCTTCTGTAAACTCACTGCCGGGGTGTGACTGTTGATTTCTTCAGCTATTTATGGTAAAGACCCTTCATACTTTGAATGCGTTTTATAATTGCACATCCCCATTTTAACTACACATCTAACCATGTATTAGAACAGCAACAAAAAAGTCTCCCTCACAGGATCATTCATCTTCTCCCCACCTAAAATTACTCCAGGCCTTGACTTAAATTGAAGGTTCAGTTTTAATGAGCATTTCTTTATTATTTTGGTTGAGAGAGTTAACATCATTTAGTTACTTACCATGCAGTAGACCATGGTCTACTGAAGTTTGAACAGAAAATTTCAGTAGGATTTCCCCCTTCCTTCCATCAACCAACCGATCTGAATGAATGTGGGTTTTATCACCTAGTTTTGGGGAGAAGTTTCTTTAATTTGGTGACTTCCCTTTTAAATTATGGGTCAAATAGCTGACTAAGCATTCTTTGGTGTTTAGAATTCACAGCTCAGAATTGTTTACTTTTTGAGAAGGAAAAGGTGGATTTTAAAAGTAATAACAATAAAAAAGTAATTAACACTTCAGCTACATAATCCAAAAAACATTTTTAAACTGATTTCAAATATGTACTGATAGGTTACAGTTGTTTGTTTTACAGCCACATCACATCTTAGCCAATGGGAGAGATTCAGATAAAAATTTGCGTTTCTGGGCAAAATCCCGCAAATTACAGAATACTGTGTACTTGTATCATGGCACTTTGTTAAAAAATTCCATTTATACAAACTGCATCTCAAAGATTCAGAACAGTCTAACCAAATCTTCACCTAGTTACTACTTCCAGCAAGTAACATTTTTACTGCCTTATTTCCAACGGGGGAAATGCTCATTAAAACTCCATTTAATTTGGTGTTAACGATGTCATTAGCTCCTCTACATGTTTCATGTGCGTCCTCCCCCACATGTACATTCTTTTTCCCAGTTTTCCTCCATTCACTTGCTTCCCCAGTTTGTCTGTCCCCAGAGTCCCTCCTGTTGTGTTAATAAGTGCTAGGCGAGGCTATGTAGCATATTTTGCAGATTCAGAAGAAGCAGTAAAATGCATGCATTGAAAGTGTTTTCTTTGTGAATGTTTGGTTGCATTTGTCACAGGTTTGTCTTTGGAGATCTAGGAAAACAACCTTACATTACAGGAGTGTATTTGGTTAACAAATCAGCTGTCAGCTAGGAGAAATAAATTCCAACTTTCAGGTCTCTGCAGAAAGTGTCTTGCTGTGCCTCCCATCTAAACTTTGGCTGGTCTCTAATGCCTTAGATTCTTCATGCAAAAAGAGAATCTGCTTTTTATTGTACCTAACTAAAGGTACCTATTGAGTATTTTTTTAATCCATACACTTTTGCTACTCTGTTTTGCTTTTATTTAAACATCTAGGTTGGAATTGACTTAGTTTAGACCAAATTTAAGTTGAATTTTATATTGTAGAGACTCAGAGAAACTGAATAAATAAAATGGAATATGAGGGGTAAAATATTCTACTTAAGCTTGTTTAAGAAAATGTATAGCCAGAGTTTGCTGGTAAGTGGAGAATATTTTGTCGTAATCTTACCGTGAAGTTGATGTTCAGTTTTTTTGTTTTCACATAAATTTAAAAGCACAGCTCATCTGTTTTAGCTGTTTGTAAACATTCAAGTGATTTTACTAGCTAACTGCATGGCATGTTTTTGCATCGATGGGGAAGGGATGTTGACTGGGTTGTTTAATACCCACTTCTCTTCTTGTAGAAGATCTTATTTTCCACACCTAGTACCATAATACGGTGGCTCTCGTTACTAGAAATAGTTTTAGAAAAGGGTGGTTGCTGCCTTCCTGTACAGCTCTGTGCTGGGGTGCCCAGGCCTGATTTGCTTTGATAGCTGCTAATTGTAGATGCTTTGGCAACCAGTGTCAGGAAGCTGGGAGTGTTAGTCCTGCCACCAGCCTGTGCACTTACACAGGCTTTGTTTCCTTACAAGTCCTGTGCCTTGTATCTCAAGTGTGTTTTTCTGCTGGAGAACCCCTCTTTTCTTCAAACCTCAGATAATCCTCACCTGCTTTCCAAAGTACAATTTCACTGTAACATTTTCTTCAACAAGATATAAGTTTCCTTTTTCCATTTATGTCCTAGTTCACTGGAGAAAAGACTTAAAATACACAGTATAATATGCTTCCTACCATGAGGAAGGGTGGACAGATTCATAAGTACTAGGTTGACTTAATTCCTGCTGATATGAAACTGCTTTAAATTGAACCTTGTTTGCTAGCACACCAATTGTGGAGTTGATGACTCTTCTGAAGAGGAAGAAATTTAAAATAAATTCATTTTTCACTTAGATTATTTTTTTATTATTATTATTTTTAGACTGGCTTCCTAAGGGACAAATTCTGCAGTCTCCATGTCTGCCTGTTCATCCATTTATCACTACCCGACCTCCTCCCCATTTTTCAACACACCAGTTAATTTCATGCAAATGTGACAGAGCTAGAAGTCATTAGATCTAATCATTAGTCATAAGATCTAGTCATTATATTTAAGTCATTAGTCATAAGATCATCGTTCCTACAAATTTAATAAAAACTGGTGGTTGATTTGGTGATAGAGATCCAAAGTAGTCCTTTCACTTTGGGGGGAAGGTTGGCAGAGCCTGAGCTCGGCAGCACCCAGCTGGCATCCTTGTGTGCATCCTTGTTGGGACTGATGCATAGAAGTGCAAAGGAGAGAGCAGTTACTCCTCCGGCCACAGAATAGTTTGCTTTTTGCACAGCCATCTTGTTAAAACAAATATGCATTATAAAGAAAGTATTACAGTGGTAGAAGAGCTTTAGTGGACAGAAACATGAAAACATTGAGATTCAGTTTATTTAAAAAAAAATAATGAACGTTTATTGAACTTGTTTCCTCGGGCAGCCAGGATCCTTGTTTTTCTTAATCTTCTCATTGGTAAGAAGAATATCCTATCAGGTTTTCCAGCTTCCTTTTGATAATCATCTTCAGTGTTTCATAATTACTGTTCCTAATAGGTTCTTCAGAGAATAAATTAAGCCAAACTAACCAAGAAGCCCTTATAAGACTGCAGCACCAGCAGCAAGTGGTCTTTGACTAAAATTTTCTTTCCAAGTGGGTCTGGTTTTGTTTACTTGGTTCAGTTTTATTTCTTCCCACAGGAAAAAAAAAAAATAAAAAAATCAAGAGACTATAGTTATAAAAAGAAAGCAAAATAAGACAGTATTGTCAAATAAAAACTTGACAAATTGCATCAGATTTTGGTTTTCCCAATACAGTATAAACAGGTATTTCTAGTCAGATCTGACAGTGAGGCTCATCACTGGCCTAATTGTCTTTTCACCTTTCCCCTTCCACCTCCAGCAGCTGCAGTATCTGACTATAGATACTGTAAGGTAATCTGTGCAGTTTATTTTTGCACTTCTTTGCCATGACAGTCTGTGGTAAACCATGACGAGTGTACAAATTCGGCTAGCTGAAGTACCAACCTGGCAAAAGAGAGAAAAGGTGTTTCTGATGGTTTGGGCTTTTATATTGTGTGTTGGCATACACATCAAAAGTATTTTGGATCATCAATTGTTAACTTGCTTATTTAGCTTCATTAGAAGTATTTTTATAATTGTTTAGAAGCTCTTAGAAGAAAGTTCAGAAAAAAATATTTTTTTCAGGCCAAATCCCTGGTGCTTTACTTCCAAAAATACCTGGTGGCTACTCACAAATTAATCAGATGTGGCTTCCTTGTAGACTGCTTTCTGTCCAAATGCTTTTTGCCAGACTTTGTCTCTCTTCTGATTATTACAGCACAGTGGCTAAGTCTGTGGGCTGATTTTTCCCTGCTTCGCAAGCACCATGTGCTCATGTATGTAAATACTAGCCCTTTTTTGTGGTGCACCTTTCCTTTAACCCACTGGTTTTGTCCCAGAAGGACAGATAATACAATCAGTGATGCCTTTAAATGCCTTAAAGAAATTGTCAAGCACCTTTAAAGAAACTGTCAAGCAAATTCCTTTTTGCTTCCTTTATTCTTGTAGTGAATGTGTCCTAATTGCATAGACTGGATTACAAGCACAGAGGAAATTGTTGCTAAAAATCAGTTACTTATTTAAAATTTTGCATTCCTGTCAGTGAGTATGTGTTAATAAGCGACAAGACAAACTGTCTTTGGCTTTACCAGCTGAGCTTCATTCATCACTTTTAATGGTTCTTTACCTGATTAAACCCATGTATCCTTGGTTAATACCTGTCACTGAAAATGTAAAGGTAGGATCCTGGCTTCGCTGAAGTCAGCATGTGACAGAGAAAGTGAATTCACATGTTCATTAATTTTTCCATCTAATACATTAGATTTTTTGCTTGTTCTCAGGTATTTACATGGTCATATTTAGATAATCAAAGTAAATTAACAGTTTGTTTATAATACACTGACCCCTTCATGCTCTTAGTTTGTAAAAAATCTATAGAGTTATTAGCAAAAAATCAAAACATTCGATTACATTGAAGGAACTGAGATTGCTCTATGCGTAGATTGGCCATGTCTTTCAGAGACTTCAGGGAGCCTGATTTGTTATTCATTTTATGTAATTAATGCTGATGGGCGCCTCCAAATTCCTAAAGCAAATTGTGATGAAAAGTTCATGCAGGAAAAGTTTAAATATGCTCCAGTTAATTCTATTGAAAGAAGGAAAATGAACTTTTGATTTCACTCTTCTGCCAGTTCAGCTTTCAGAAGCACAGGTTTTTGGACAAGCCATGGTATGCATAGGAAAAGAGGTATATTCCACTGGCTCTTCATTAATGTCATTTCCATGAAGTTCATGCAGTAATTATGTGCTATTAGTCTCTGATCAAGAAGTACACTTACAATAACAGAGGGGTTTTTTTCTTTTGTTAATAATTCTTTTCTGTTTTCTGTCTGATTATCCCATACATGAAAGAAAGGATCTTCTTAGTGTCCTCAAAATGGTACTGTCTGACTGACTCCTTTGCAATAGATTTAGTGTGTTACAAATATAGCTTAGAGGGGGAAGTAATCCTACCATCAGTAAAGGAACAGCTTATGGAGAAATTAAGGACCAAATTCTGTGAAGCAGCACTTCGTCCACAAAGCTGCAGAGATGCTCTCTGGTGCACCTTGCTGTGGGCATAGCACAGATTCTGCCACATCCTTAAATTGCTGGAATTGCCACAGGGAGGGCGTTGGCTGTGGCTGAAGCCTTTGCCCAAACCATTAAATCAACCTCCTTCTCTAGAGGTTATTCTGTTACAAGAATCTTTCTGGAATATGAGCTGGAAGAGATTTGTTTAGACTACCAGCTGTGTTAAACAATGAAATAAATGTGACTGATTTAATTAGCTGCTGATGTGTATCATATAGCAACAATGTCAGACATATGTCATGTTTTTAGTGCAAAAATGGGCACAAAATAAGTTATTTTAAGGATGTAAAATGCCTTCTGGAAGGCAGTAATTTGTTATATAATACAAAGTTTATAAATCATATAAAATAGATGCTTTGGGACCAAAGTTACAACATTTTCAGTATTGGTCTTAAATAGCTGTTAAAGAGAGCTATATCCACTTAACCTGGAGTTAAGCTTTGGCAATAAGATGTGAGAAAGCATAATTTTTGCAGTTTCTGTGAGCTTGGAAGGCATAATGGAATAGAAAACTGCAACTCTTATTTTAAATCTTTCAGAGATCTTTAAGGATGCATCATTGTTTATGTCAGTTAAGCTGATAAATGATCTAATAGAATGTCTTGGCTTTTTATGTAAATAACAAAAAGACCACTCATGCATTGATTCCTCCTTTCTGAGACAAAAGCAACCCTTTTGAAATTGTTGTGAGTTTCAGTGGATTCCAGTGAATTTTCAGATTAAATATTGATTTCATGAGAGGAGTTTGAATTAATCAGACTATGCTATTTATAGCACGATATGCTTTCCATGTAGGCATGGTCAAATAACGAGACAGTCAAAGGTGGTTTGTTTATACTGAAATTGAATTTCAAGCTCACGTTATTTCTTAAATGAGCAGTGATAATAGAAATGCTGGTTTTCATTTGTGCTCCTGTTTGGGGATCTTGACTAAGCTAGCCACAGGGTATTTTGTCTTTTTTTGTGAAGGTGAGCCATTTGATACATCATGTGGTCCAGAGCTGAAAAGAAATTATAGTGTCAGCATGAAAGCCAGACAACATACTTAGTGACAGATGACATGTTGGTGTTTGAGAAGAATCTGAATAACAGCTTAAATCTTTTCATTAAAAGGGAAAATAGGAAAAAAAAAAAGAAAAAAAAAAAGGTAAATCCAAGCAAAAGCTAGATTGATTTTTCTGGTGGTTGAAGTTTTCCATCTACTGCATGGGATTTTTCTAATGGGGGGGAGATACCTCAGTACTGTAGGAGCAATACAGACTGAACAACAAGAACAGCAGGGTTTTTTTAATAGGGCTAACTGTACAGCTAATCATCAGGTGTATAGTCAGCTCGGTTTGATTCAACAGATGCAAGTGAAGTAGCTGACACATATCTGAAATTTCATAAATGCAGTGTACTGTGTGGAAGACTGACATGATTCACTGCTATCTTACATTTTTATGGGGAGATCAAGGGTATTAAGACTGTTTCTTTGATCGCATTAAAAGATTTGTGGCTTAGTAGGTGCAGAAATGAAGATCCCAACCTGTTTGTCCAAGTAATTAAAGGGACAGTGGAAACTAGTGTTGAAACTCAAGGGATAAAATTAATTATTCATATTCAGTTACAGATTCTCAAAGCGAGAAAGATTGCCGTTTTCATAAGTGGATATGATTGAGACAACAGGGATAAATTGTTAACTGCCTGTGTGGGCTGCAGAATGATGTAGTTTGTATAATGATTGTCATAGAGATGTAAGGCTGAGGTGGGGAAATAGAAAGCAGCAAAAGAGATGAAACAGAACATAAAATATTTTCTTGCTCATGATCAACATTCAATTGTTCATCTTTGCTATATCTGCAAATGAACAGGTTTATTATTGTCATCTGGTTTTGTGTCAGATTTTGGAGCACAAAACTGTGAGATGATCTTAAGTGAAATTGCAGTGCTACACAAAGTTGTTAGAATCATGAAAAGTTGTTAGAGTCATGACACTGTCACATATGCTATTTTTTTCTCCAAGTGGTGAGTACTTAAGTTCAAGGACTCACAGTTCATGTTCAGAGAAGGCTAGCTGAGATGTACAATAGGGAGAAGAAAAAGAAACCAGTATTCAAACCAATATTCTGTAGTGAGCATTTAGCTCTTCCTTTGAATACCTGCATTATTCAATAGCTTTTACAAGGGACTAATAATATGCCCACATTGATTTAGGCCATTTCAGAAACCTCTCTGTTAGCATACGCCATGCTCTTTATGCAGTTGGATGTAAAAGATTAACTTGAAATTCCATCCTTGGTTTGCAATGCTGACTTTATATACTTATTAAAAAATTCAAACATATTTCAATGAAGTCATCTCCATGGTGTTTAAGATACTATGCCTTAACTGCACTTTTTAGGCATTAAAACATTAACAGTAGCACACAAAAAAATAGAAACCTGTTTGGTAGTAGTTCTTCTCTGAGTCACAAAATATTTATAAAAATCTAATCCCAATGTCCTACTATGGGTGCTAGCAGGTTAGATTTAATATACCTGGAATATATTTTGAGCCTGTAAACAGGAGGTGCAGTCTAATGAGTTTAATCACAATCATTAGCTGCATCTCCAAACTTATTTCTGATTGAGCCAGTGATGATAGACGCTTGATTGGCTCCTCTGACTTTGTTCATACAAAAGTCCAGCAACAGATGAGTAATCCCTGGATATACCTGTTCTACAGTTGGAGCAGTAATTGAAGTATGATGTAGCAATAATTGTGCTGGAAAAAATTAGTGAGGCTGTGTATTGGATGCAGTCTAGCCATGGCATCCTGGGTAAATTTCTCTTCCTGGAGGTCCCTGCTATTGCAGGTGTTGCTGTCACTTCTGGATCTAAACATCCTAATTAAGATATTAGCAACCAAGCTTGTTTGGAAATCATGAAATGGTGTCAAATATGTGTAACAGCATCAAGATTTAGAAATTACAGCCAGGGAGAGCCTCATACAAGAGAAGCAAGATCACGCAGTGATTGGTGTCCTCCTAGGTGCGTTGTTGAAGGAATCGTTTCAGGAGCTCGAGAGCGCTTCTCGGCTCTGTCAGACACAAACCATATGGGGAAAACTACTACTCCCAGACTGCCTTGCTGCTCTCATCAGATTCTTAAGCAAAGGCCCCCCAGAGCTACGCATAAACAAATGATCTCGGGGTTTATTTTAAGAGGATTATACGTTTTCATAAAAATGATGTTTGTTAATAGAGACTACAACATTGATTTTAATCAATAAATAATGGAGGTGGAGGAGTATTTTTATTGAATACTTCTAGAAAAGAAAGTTTATTTGCTGGAATAGGAATCGTAAGGCTAACTGTTCCTCGTTGTTCAGAAAAACTCTCTGGCTCAGAAAAATAGTGGGGCTTTTTCCATTTCTATAGGAGACTAATTCACAGCTTCATTTTTATAGTTTTTTTTTATTACTTGTATCGCTATGATTTTTTTAAACAATGTGAAAATTATTTTACTAGAAATAATGAAGTAAACCTGTTAGTATTCTGAAATTTACACTGTGCATAAGAATTTGCCTTTTCTGAGGAGAAAATTAATTCTAAAAAAGACCACATGCAGTTGCCGTCCTTTGCCTTGAGAAAATGATTTGCTATCACTTACTTTCTTAAATTATATTTAAAGGGATCTTCAGACAGTTTAGTGATTTTAGCAGTAATAACAGTAATGAAATTTATTTGAACTGTTTTGTGATTACAGCAGATGATTTTAAATGCTTACTGATGTTCCAATGTGCTGCTTGTGGCATTTTTATCTCTAATTTTAAAGAAGTCACCATGATTTGCTCCTAATGACCAAACAATTCTGAATGAGAACAAGCTACAGAGATAAGCAACTTTGAGAACAAGAGGGAAATGTTTAACATGTCAGTGCTGTTGCTAGAGAGCAGCACAGTATGGTGTGAGGATCTGCTGCCATCTTTAAAGTTCATTGCTTTGCAGGAAATGAGACCGGGATATTTTTCATTTGTTCCAAACATCAGATGTTTTTTTAAGCGTTTGACATAGTCTGGTACATTACAGAATCTTCAATTATCTGGCATAGAAATGTCAACATGAAGTAAAACACTTTTGATTCCTATTTTACATAGATCATGGCACCAGCAACAGGAATATTAATTGCTTTTTCTACAAAAGTGATTTGGAAAGGAAAATAGGACCCCAAATATATTATCGCACTATCTTTGGCATGGTGCTTTCCAGCTTGAGTGGGCAAGAGGACTCCATAAAACTGTACTTACATTCTTTTGTGTTTTCTTCCAACACAAATTAAGCAGAATTTAAATGTATTGAAGTTTTCATAGGTACAGCTAGTAATAGGAATAGGAATGATTAAAGCGTATCTAGATGGAAACATTACTGATGAAAACTGGTTTTGTGCATCAGGCCTTTTGTTAATAAACTGATCTCTGTGTAAATGAATCTCAGCTAACAGGCTCTAGTGATCAGATACAATCATGTGATATGCAGTAGTTGTGGGAAATAAAAGATAAGGTGATCTGTAGCACTTTGTATGCAATATTAAATTTAGACAACTGAGAGGGCTGATCTGAAAGGAGAAACTCACCTTCAGATCCCATGTATTTACACATATGCAAATTTTAAATATCAGTTCTCCTAAAACTGTACTGATAAGATGATGAATAGCAGAATCATTAGATTTGGGAGACAGTTCTTAAAATTAATTGCCCATCTCAAAAAATAAAATGGCTTTTACCGTTCTCTCTGGATTTGCCTATTTGGAGAGGAGGAAGGGAAAAGATCGTTGTTGTAGGTAGTTGTACTGAGGGAAAAGAATGTACATAGATGATGCAGGCATTAGCAGCACGGGCTGATGTCATAACCCGTTTCCCAAATTTACCTATAGTGTTACCAATCAAAATTTATGGCATACTGTTTTATATCCAGGATATTTTTCTTTAAAAGGTAGATACATGGTTAATTGTGAGGTCCAGCATCTACAACAGAAAGCAGGTTAATTCTGAAGACAGAGTTCCATGTTGCTTACTTTTTATAGCAGCATTGCCTTTCTCTTCTGTTCAATGTCAAAATCTTAAGTGATGTTGTCTACAAATATGTTTGTAACCATAATAGTATCTAGAATAAGGATGCAAGTTAGCTATAGGCCAGAATTCCTCGTGCTTAAATGTATCTGAATTGGATATAACCTAAATTCTGCTGCTGCTGCTATGAGTGACTTGGTGTCTTCTGGTGCGGATTCTATAGGGTAGTGCTCAGTCCCTGCAAAAATATTGCTAAATTATTACTTTGCAGCTCAGTGGTATTTTAACTCAACCAATATCTTGGCAAAAATCTGATTTATTCCATTTAAAACTGAATGCATTTTGAAATGGGTTTCATACACCAGAGTTTGAGAAACTAATACTGTACATCTCTCTAGTTCACATGGACTTCATTAATATTTTTTTTTTGCTTGGACTCTAAAGATCAATTTCTTGTGATAAACAGTATTAATTACATAATATTCAGGGGAAAAATCAATATAAACAAAGAAAGAGATTCTTACTGCTTGAATCCTCTCTATTTCAGTGTTTCTTTATTATGCCAGTGTCTCAGCTGGTGTTTATTCTTTCCTTTATTACCATCTCTAAAATAATTCACATTCTGCAGTTATGGAATAGTATTTAGTTTTGCCTTTGTCATTTGGATCAAATCCTCACTTGGGAAGAAGAAATAAGCTTCCTACTGCAAATTGACATGTCTTTTGTTGTTTCTTTACGTAATTCTGTGTGTCCTCAATATTTTTGTGCTAGTAACTCTGTTCTTTTTTGTGTGTTTCACATCCCACCGAAAGCCTTCTTTTTCAGCTCCAGATGTTCTGAAGTCTTTCTTCCTTTATCTTGACTTTCACTTTCATATTTTTTAGCCCTTGACTGATATGCAGAATTAATAGTTCTTGCTTTACATTATTTTCAGAAGTTATGTATTTCTTTGTCGTCCATCTCCATAATAAATTTCTGTGGCCAAAATAATTTTTGACACTTGTGTAGGAGTACAGCAGTGCTCTGCTGTTCAGGGTCTGCATACAGCTGAAATGCTGTGTCACTTTAAAGGTTTTCTAGATCTGTCTGTACACTTTCCACTTTATTCTTTAAGCAACCTTCAGGTTTTATCAGTCCTTTTTTTCTTTAGTGACAGTCTGTATTTGTGCATGCTGTCTCTTATGCTGACCTTTCCCTTGTTCTGAATGACCTATGTTTTCTCTCTCAAATCTGCGACTTTCATCATTTGTGTGTTGACAGCTTAACTGCAACAATGTCAGATGGGACTCCTCCTTGGACCTGTTTTATTATCTCAGAAGTCTTTTTATAATACTTCTTGGATAATGGCCATTTTTTAAAGTATGTACTAGCATCTGTGAGGAGTAATTTCAAAACCTATGCATAGGTGTGCATAGTTCTATGCCATTAACTACTTATGCATTTGAAGGGAAGCTTAGATGTCTTCATCTTTGTGGGCATGGGTCATAGCTTCACTAGAGATGGTGGGAATCATTGTGATTTAGGGGTTCAGCTGCTGGATATGGCTGCTTTGGCTTGTCTAGCATTAAAGGTCTTCCTGGACAATGAAAAATGGTGAGGACTTTCAGCGTCCTTCCCTTCTGACCCGGATGCTGACCATTACAAAAGGAAGCCATAGCACGTTGTAACAAAGATGAGCCCTTCTATTTTCTTGCCTGTTTTGCTACTTTGTGTTTGCTTTAACTTAAAAATCAAAAAGGATTCTGCAGAGGATTATTTTGCTGATAGCAGTAACTATTAAGTAGTTGCTTAAGGCTTCATTCATGCAGTTAGCATTACATTTCACTATTAGTTTTAACTTCTTCCTGCCTGCTACCAGGATTGCCAAAAGGGTAATTAATAAATATTGGTGCCATCATCTTGGAATGCTAATATGTATTATATATACATATGAATTCCATATATTTATGTTATATAAGAATTGATAATGTTTTTGTTGTTGTTAATGGAGATATAGGTACGTCGCTATCGAAGAAATTTTGAGCAAGCAAAGCATATGTTTTCTGCCTAAGGAAGAGAAGGTGTAGAATTCAAATGCGTAATCAAAGTACACCAGCTGCATTATTTCCTCTGCTGAAGTACAATCAGTGTACAAGATACCATGCTGAAATGCAGTGCTATTTGTAGTGGACACATTATGGCCATACTGTTTTAGCTACTGACTCACAAAATTTTTTGCTTTAGTCATTGTTTTTCCATATACCTACATCAGTGTAAAGATAAATAAGTCATTGTTTGACTAAGTTTTTACTGTTAGGTTATTTGTAGCTATTATTAGCTATTTCTTACCTTCATTCATTAATTTTAGATTAGCTAAAGAAAGAGCATTAACAAACTTTAGCTTGCAAGAGATTGATCAACTTCTAATGACAACCTAACTTATCTTAGTAGCCAAATGCCATGCCATTTTCACCATGGTAATTGAGGGCCAGGATATTAAATATCTTATTCTGATTTTAAAGACTATATTCAACTAACCACTAAGGCACACTAGAAAGAATAGAGAAATAAACACCACTATATTAAGTTTACTTTCCTTCTGCTACATTTTTGCATTTTCAATTCCTACTATACTGTGCAGTTTTAATTTCAAAAGGGCCAATATAAGAGTCACAAAGGAAGGTACTACAGCCTTTAGAGCTTGGCAAATTATTTCCATTATTTGAAATAAAATCGATATCTGTGTGAGTGTTCTTATTTTAAAAGGAATCATCATTCAGGTGTGTATACTGAAATAATTCTGTAAGTCAGTAAGCTTAAAATTCACATTTGGGTACTTGTACAGGAGGCCTCCTTTAGTGCAAATCGTGCTGGTACTTGCATTTCTATCAATTTATTCAACAGAATATCTCTGACTGTATTTATTATCATGGGACGCTTCCAATTTTTTATTTCTTCCCCAGAGGAGTTTAAGAAATGCAACGTTACTGTGTTACTTTAGGCCAAGTAAGTCTAGCTAGGGTAGATTATCTTGTTGCTTTTAATTTTAAGAATTCGTTATCAGAAAAAAAATCATCTGATTGTCATTTCAATTTTTAAGTTAGTAATAATTTCAATCAAATTATAAATTATTTACTTAGTATACTGCAAGAAGCTATGTAATAAATTCCTTCTCTTTTCCTGATTTTTTCTGACCCTGCTCGTTTCATTATACACGTATTATCTGTACACTTTGAATTCTTTACTTGTGTGCACTCTGATTTAGCTTCTGAAACACTCTTGTCCAGTTACGCAAAATTCTACTGCCCCAAGTGTTAGTTCGGGGTAGAAGTCTGACATCCACAGCTTAATTTCAAGCAAAAAAAATTCAGAAATATAAACTAGTACTGATGATCTGGGGTTAGATTTTACATTGTACAAACATATTTTTGCAGATCTTCTTGATCTTCTTGCTTTCCACCAGTAGATGCCAAAACACTTTAAAAGGGGAATAAGTACTTTCTCACTTTACAGATGAGTAACTGAGAAAGATGAGGTTTTGCCATGCAGTGCTGCCATAAGAACGAAGGCAGTGTCTGGATTTGTGCTGGCTGGTTTCCTGTCAGCCTGCTGCTGCTGCTGCTGCTCACCATGCCACTCTGTGCAAAAGATAAATTTCCTATTAGTTGTCTTGACACTTAAATTGGTGGTTTTAAAACCTGTAATGCAAAAAGTGGTCTTATATTCACATTTAATGAAAAGATTACTTCCCAGAAACTCTCATCTGGGAAGAGAGGAAATATTTATTATCTCTCTTAAAATACATTATATAAGATAATCCTACTGGATATACTAAAAGGGGGTTTCCTTCTTCCCTTCCTCTCCTTCCTCTCCTCTCTCTCCTTCCTCTCTTTTGGAGAAAGAAAATCTTCAGTTTGGTCATTTTGAGATAGTTCTTTAAGGAAAAGACACACACACACACACACAAATGTATGTATGACCATATTGTCATTTCCAGTACTTACTTAGCAGTATCAACATCTATCTTGGGAACAGATGCTTCCTTTATTTAAATAATAAAAATAGTAATTTACTTACTGTACTGAATATTGAACTTAGTAGTAAACTGAATTTGTTAGCAGCTTTTTGAGCTCATGTTTGCAAATGCACATGCCTGTAATTAGCCATTTAGATAAATTAATTGTCCTCCCATCAAAAAAAGTTCTCACCTGCACATTTTATGGATTTCTGTGAAAGTCTGGACTTGCTCAGGCCTTGTGAAAAATCAAAGCTGTTGGGGACCAAGGCATATTTTTTATAATGTTGGTCTTCAATATCCATCTCAAAATTCTTGTGCTTGGTAAATGGAGAATTATCTGTGAAGCGGATTAATTCATATTCTGAAATGAATATTCTTTCTGAAAGAAGATGAAACAAAGCTGGAAGTTATTTCAGTTACTTTCTAAGTAATGCCACAAGGACTTCAGTCTGTCTTCTTTTAATCTATTGTCAACAACACCTTCACTTTCTTGTGGTGAAAGCTTAGATAGCCAAAGGGATGTTACATGCTTTGCTGTAGCTGTTATTATTAATTTCTTATTAAAGAGTGGTTTAATAGAAGTAAACATGCTATCTAGTGGGGAACAAATACTGATCTGTAATACTATTTAAGAAATAGGGTAAAAAATAAATGCATGTGATTTTATAATTAGTGGACTTGCTTCAGCAGTTAGTTCTCTGAGTGATAGTGCAGCAGTTGATCCCAAAGAGATTCCAGCATCTCCACCCACACACTCTTCCTTACAGCGATAGCATTTGCTAACAGACACACTCAAACAGTGACATATTTCCTTATTCATATTTCCTCTTAACATGATAGTGGTCAAATCAGATGACTCTCCTACACTTCTAGAAAATCTATGTTTCTATACAATTGCTTCTGTTAACGCACAGAAGCTGCAATACTTTCATTCATTACTGTAATTGGATTAACGGATATTAGTTTTCATTAAGGCATAATGATGGGAATATGCTGGGCAGGCTTTGTCCCTAAAAAATTTTCATTACTTCTGCTCTCATGATTCCTTTTCTGTATTGAGAAATAGCTTGGTTTTATCCCCACAATGTACAGGAAGGCCAGATGATATATATCTTAAGGGCCAGATTTTAAAAAATACATAGATTCTTGATACTCAGAATCAATGATACTTTTGATATCCCCTCTAGCCACTTCCACGTCAAAGTCTGGGGAAGTGAAAACCCTCTAAGAAATAACTTCAAAGAGCTTCCAACAATTTGTTGAAAATTACTAGGTTTCTTTTTTCAAATGAGAGTGTGGGCATCATTTAGAAGAGAAGCCAGATCACAAGGGTCTAAAAACATAGGTGAAATTACATAGACAGAGGGAATATAGGGATGACATTATCACCTAGTTATTCATTAAGTTACCCCAGTGCTTCAGATGAAGGGAGTATCATCATTTACACTATTAGTGCATAGTGGATCACAAATTAAAATTACGTCAGAAATAGCTAAAGGTTGTGACAAGATGATTACATGTAACAGAGTAAGAAGTACGAGCAAACTCTGTAGCTATGGAATGCTAATACATCCTTCTGGATCCACAGCTCTCTCAGCAGTATCATATATCACTAGCGGCCTGGTGTCCTTTGCTGGGTGCAGCTGCGTAAGAAGCTGTTGACCATCCTCTTTAATTTGAACCATGCAATCTGTCCTTTTGTCACTAGCCCAGTATAATCAATTCTGCAGTTATCTCTGAATTCTCTTCAGACTCGTAGAAAGCAAATCCGTACAAACATAGTAGTTACCTACTCACAATAGTTTCTTCATCCTTTCTGGTAGTATTTAAAGTGTGCATGGTTTTCCAAAGTGTGGATGGTCAGGACTCATTGGTACTGCAAAGAGTATCATGCTCTACTTTGTCACATATCTAGTAAATCACGGAGGTGTATTCATAGCCCCTTGTCATGTGTCTTGAATTAGCAGCAGAACTATATCTGCTGCAGCTGATCATGCTGCTGGCAGCTGGTGTACTTACATATATATATATATATATGCACGTTTGTGCATGTATGTATGTGTATACATACAAACACACAGCTGAAGTTCCATTATGATTGTGATATAGATAGCTGAGGCACCAGAGCAATGAGGATACAACAACTCATGCTTACACATAAGAGAGTTGCCCAGGTATGTACCCCTGTACATTCCAAACTACATCCTTCATTATCACAGCTTCTCTGAAGCTGGTTCCGCTATTAGCACCCAGATTATGATGTACATGCGACAGTACATTGAAAACTGAGAGATGCCGCTTCTGGAATGGGTGTTCTCTTGCGTATTTTTCACCTTTCAGAACCACAGACTAACAAAATTCCAAATAGATACTTCAGCTAGTAGGGTTTTTTGTTGTATTTTCATGGATGGCATATATTGTGTTAGTTCTTCAGCTACAAAGGCTTCTAATATGGATAGTAATTGTCCAGATGCTGCCGAGATGGATGTTAAGAATTGATTGTAGATGATCTGTGTCTTTTTCAAAGGCCACTGTAAAATGTCAGAGCCTTTTATTATTGGGTCAGTGATAAGGGAAAAAAAACTTAAAGGAATTTAGGAATCTTTTAGTGGTGAAAGCTGTCTTCTTCAGTTTATCAGTTACAGACACTGTGGAGAAAGAGAGGTGTATTTGAGGAAACTTCTAGTAAAAAGTCATTGCTGAGAAGAGAAAATATATTTCTACAGTTTGTTTGTTGTTCTCAGAGAGGCATAAGACTTTACTATTCCTTTCCGTGTTATTCACTTGACTTCCATCTGTTCTTACAGAGAAGAGCTGGAAAAGAGGCAAACATCACCAGTGAAATCTTAAATGACAATAGAAGGAGGCATAAATGTGCATTACAAATTTTACTCTCTTTCTCTGCTATCTACCAATCAAATATTTATGTATGTTCCAAAGAATTTGTATTTTAGCATGTTTTTTCTGAAGTGAAACACTCTATTAATTTACATGAGGAAGACTATAGGTTCTTCTGTGGTTCATGTGATGATGTATATCAGAGGAAGCTCTTAGCTTTATGGGCACTGCTTTTATGGCATGTAGAGATACATTTTTACCTGTTGTAATTGGGTGATGCTGATTCCTACAGGAGAGGTTAACACAACTGCAAAACATTTTTCTATCTCTGGCAACTTTTTTCTTTTAACCTCTGCAACAGTTGTCTAGTTAATGTTTTGCTCTGAAGCAGCACTGTGAGGTGATATGAAGAAAAGCATTTATTGTTTTGGGGTACTATTGTGGCCTCAATAGTCATACTGCCTACTACAAATTTTCCTTTTTTCCTTATGAATCTGCCTCCTTCGCACCTTTCTGTTCTCTAACTCTTCTATTTCCCTCCTTCCATTCTCGTTGCAGTGTCTCCCCTGTCTCCACCATTATCAGATCATCTCCATACTGGTGTCTCTACATCTTGCCTTTACTTTCTACTCCAGAAATGCTGTTTATTCCTTCTAGATTTTTCAGATCTTGCTAGGTTACTCTGTTGGATGACTTGCATCATGATCTTCTTTAGCTCCGCCTTCAAATGCAGTAGGGTTTGAGCACAGTTCTGAAGCAGGTGAATTCATCTCTCATTTCAAAATGTTCTAATTTTTAACTCCCCAAAAATTACCTTTCTTTTTGTTATTATATTGTGACATTTGCATACTTCTCCTTTTTCCCATTTAGCTGTGAATCAAGTGAACTATATTCTACATCAGCTGAACTTCGTAAGATTGTATATGCAGTCTTAATCTAACCTCGTACATAGGGAGTGAGTGAATGAATATTATTCATTACAGTAACCTGAAACATAGAACCTGTATATTTCCATTTGCTAGTCTAGCATAAACACAATAAATTATGCTTCTATTTCTGTCCATCTAGACACTAAGGCAATATTGTGGATGTTTGTGCATGTTACTGAGGAAAAGTAGAAACTCAGAGATAGCATCAGAGCTAGTGCTGGCCTTCACCAGCCAAACCATTTCTGCACCTGTGTTCCTAATACTTAGAAAGTGGACTGCATGTTTCTCACACACTTCATCTGTTCATAGTCTGTGGGGGAAGGACTAGCACAGTCTGCTGGCAGTTTCTGCAGTAAATTGCTGGTAGAAGTTGAGTTTGGATCGGTGTTGAGTCACACCCTGTAACTCACCTGACATTCTGGAGGGAGAAAGTTTGTTGCCTTACAAACAGTTTTCTGTGGTAGAAATGAAACAATTAGGAACCTTCCCAAGTGACCTGTTATGTTTACTTAGTTGAACTGTGCTCTGTCTAGCAAGGATGGGGGGGAAGAGATTGTATACACACTAAATAGCTGAGAAATTTGTTCATGTTAGCTATTTTTCTCTCATTACTGAAGTTATGAGGGGCCATATTTTATTCTGGAGCTTGTGAATTGTTTTTTGTTAATTTAAAACAAAACCATCTGAGTTAACGTTCTAAAATGTGTCGTTACCATCCTGTGGTTGATACTTCTGTGATTACTTGTATCTTGGCACTAGAAGAGTGCTCAGAATGGCAAAGCAGACGGTGATAGAGCAAATGAATAAAGAAGAGAAAGCAAAGATTAGAAGCACTGGGGAATTGTTCTGGCCCTTAAGAGCATCATGAAGGTTTTCCTCTGAAAACATTAGTGGTCCACATATTTTCTCCTCTAAAGCTTAAGGATCATTGTAACTAATGCTATGACTAATACAATCTGCAGCTTTTAGCAAAACTAAAACTACAGAGTCGTACCTGATGTCACAAAAGAGAAGCTGTATTTAAAACGTGTACTGATTACTATTTCAGTTGAATTACTGAATTAGACAATTCTTCAGCATTTGATTCAAAGGAAGTAATTCAGAGCTGTTGTTGACTCCTGTTTATTAGCAACCCTGCACACACATCTTAAATTAACTCCCTTCTCCCCAACTTTTTCTGCCTCTTACCTCTTCCTTCCTATTTTACAAAGGTCTGAATTACGCAGATCCTCAGAAATCTGGGTTTGGGGAATTAATGAACCCTTTAAGTATCCGTCAGGGATATTCTGTGTGAAACACGTGTGCTGGGAGAGACATCTGGGAAGGCAGAGACAGGAAGACAATCTTTGCTCCTTTCTGTCATGCAAGTGCCTTCCTGCCCGTAGACCTGTAGACCTCCCTAACAGTAGTTCTGATCTTCATCTTTTATTCTGCTTCAAGTTTAAATAGCTAGAAAGTTTCTAACGGCCTATTAACTTAGTACATAGTCTTAGTTCGTTAACTTAGGAGAATATTTCAAATTAGTATCTAGTATGAATACTCGGGGCAGCTATCTTCCTTCTTGGATGCTGACGGGGAGGAGGTTCTGCAAGTTTATATTAGACACTATTGCTGAGTCCTTTTGTTTAGTAAGAAAATTCTCCTTTCAGTCTTACTGTAATCTACTGAAATATTTTGCTTTTGCTTTGTGAGCAAAAATATGCCAAGTGATCTTTTCTAATTCACCGAGTGCATGACTGCTTTGGAAGAAACTTCTATAAAACAGTATGTTAAAACCAAGGGAAAAGAATTTGACAGCCATGCTTAATCTTAAAGTTTCTGTGAAACAAAAGAAAGATAGTAAAGGTACAAATCAAATTTTGCAGGTATGTGGGATGCACGGTACTTCTACTACTAAAAGCTGTGTCGTGTCTCCCTTCTTTCACTATAGAATCAGAAATCTGGAATTTACTACACCTGTATGGACAAGGCATGCTGCATGAAAATAATATGCCTGATACTTATTAGATTGTAGTTGTTGCTTGTGTAACACAATGAGTGTGGGTGGGAAGTATTCCAAGTTTCCTTATATATATAAAACTTTATATACATGGGGTTTTTTTTAAAGGCTGAAAGAAACTGTTCTTGCTGCCAGGACAATTCATTTTCTAGTCTCAATACCTCTCTTTGCCAGAAATAATTCAGAAGTGCACAAGAAACAGGATTAAATTATTTTGGTGTCTCTGGTAAAACACAAATGGCATGTGCTCATAATATGATAGGGCTATGAGAACCATGAAAGAATCTGTTGATTCTTTGCTTTTCCAAGTTTGGCTACATAATTAAGAGATCTTCACAGGGGAAATTAAAAGCTAAATGAGGGTTTTAAATCTTAGAGAAAGCCATTGCCAATGTTTTTTCTAATAACAGCCAGTCTTGGTTGTCAGTTTTGAAGGACAAAATTCAGTGACCTGACAGCAATCCTGTTTGAGGCTTGTAATGAAAGATCAGTTGTGTTGAACCTGCAGGGCATTTCCTTGTTTTTCTACCAAATGGTATTCCCCCTTGAACAATTATAAAATATGTTTTAAAAATATTGTAATTCTGACTTAGTTTAAATAGAACAACTCGGATGCGTAGGTTCTAACTGGGGTAAGTCTTCGCTGTATAGAAGGCTGATCAAACCCAGAAAAAGTGATTGATTCTTGAACGGATAATGGAAAGGCTATCTTGAGGATAAGTACCAATATATCAAGTCCGTTGTTTAGCTGTTGTGTTAACTGCTAAGACAAAGGAATAGGAGGTGATTATTATTGTGGAGAGGATGGGGAGCTTGACGGTGTCTGAACGCTGTCTGCTTAAATCCAGAGAAACAAAAATCCAGTACAGCTGCCTGATGCACATTCAAGCAGGAAGGGCTTGTTTGTTGGGATAAGCATGAATAGTTTTTCATGGTCCATTTCATTTTCCTTTCATTTTGTTTATTGAGCTTTGCTGTGCTAGGAAAGGTTTTATCCTCTGGTAACATTACCCGTGTAGTGTTCTGCACTCTACATATATCTGATATTTGAATTTGCTGTATAAAAAGCACTGGAGATGGTTATACTCATTATTACCCGATGACACATGAAAGATATTTAATGGTTTAATAGTTTTATCAAAGTGTCAAAACATAATTCATGTGTTTATTATAGAATGCATATGTTGAAAATATCCTCTCTTTGTATAGAACAGTTCACAGGCATGATTTATGTTTTAGGAATAGGTACTATTCCTGTTTTCTAGGGTAGTGTTGCAGTCAGAAATCTAGCTTCCTTTTGGTATCACCGTCATGCAGGATGTAATGGATGCTTCTGTGACAGCACGTTTCTAAAATTGCTGTGCCCCACTGCTGTGGTGGGTTGACCCTGGCTGGAGACCAGGTGCCCACTAAAGCTGCTCTATCACTCCCCTCCTCAGCTGGACAGGGGAGAGAAAATATAACAAAAGGCTGTGGGTTGAGATAAGGACAGGGAGAGATCACTCAGCAATTACTGTCATGGGCAAAACAGACTTGACTTGGAGAAAAATTAATTTAATTTATTACCAATCAAATCAGAGTAGGGCAATGAGGAAATAGAAACAGATCTTAAAACACCTTCCCCCCACCCCTCCCTTCTTCTTGAGCCCAACTTTATTCCTGATTTCTCTCCCTCCTCCCCGGAACGGCACAGGGGGACAGGGAATGGAGGCTGTGGTCGGTCCATCACACATTGTCTTGGTCACTCCTTGCTCCTCACACTCTGCCCCTGCTCCAGCCTGGGGTCCCTGCCATGGGAGACAGTTCTCCACAAACTTCTCCAGCGTGGCTTCTTCCTACAGGCTGCTCTTCTTCATGCACTGCCCTAGCGTGGGTCCCTCCTATGGGGTGCAGTACTTCAGGCTCAGCCTGCTCCAGCATGGGTCTCCACGGGGTCCCCAGCCCTGCCTGCAGCCCTGCCCCAGCCTGGGCTCCTCTCCCCACGGGGCCACAGGTCCTGCCAGGAGCTGCTCATTGCGGGCTGCCCATGGGGTCACAGCCTCCTGCGGGCATCCCCCTGCCCCGGTGTGGGGCCCTCCCCGGGCTGCAGTTGGGGACCTGCTCCCCCGTGGGCTCCCCGAGCTGGGGACACAACCTGTCTCACCATGGTCTTCATCACAGGCTGCTGGGGGATCTCTGCTCTGGCACCTGGAGCCCCTCCTGCCTCCTTCACTGACCTGGGGGGCTGCAGGGCTGCTGCTCTCGCATACCCTCACTCCTCTCTCCCGCTGCAGTTGTGCAGGTTTTTTCCCCTTCTTAAGCATGCTATCGCAGAGGCGCTACCACCGTCGCTGATGGGCTCAGCCTTGGCCCGGTGGGTCTGTCTTGGAGCTGGCTGGCACTGACTCTGTCAGACATAGGGGAAGCTTCTAGCAGCTTCTGACAGAAGCTGCCCCTGTAGCCCCCCTGCTACCAAAACCTTGCCATGCAAACCCAATACAACTGTCTAGTGAATTATCAGTTTTGATATTGTCATGAAAAAAAATCACTGAGGTCAAATCAGCTGAGGTAAAATTCAGCTGTGAGCATACTGTGGTCCATATTACTGTTTTAGTAATAGTGTAGTTCCAAGTGGGGAAGACTATAAAGATGTAGCAGCTATTATTAGCAAGACTGTCTCTAAAAAGGTGTTTATTTTAGTCTTGCATGACTCATCCTTATTCTTACATAAAAGACAAGACAAAGTGCAGTTCACTGACTTTGGCCACTAATCAAAATACTGGCAAAACCTCAAAGCACATGCTTTTTCATTGTCGGTCTTTTTAATCTGTCTTGCTACACAACAACGGGAAAGAAAATAAGTAACCAGAGTTTTTTGTTTCTGTGACTAAATATTATCTAGGAAGCTTTTAACTAATACAGCAGCTACAGTGTAAATGGTTCTGAAACTATATAATGCTCAGTGAGGTTTTTGTCATTTGCTGCTTTTTACTAGCTGACTTGATACTGTATTAAATCATAGCTTTCAGCCACATTACATCTCCTACAACCTTCCAGATGGGCTACAGTTATGTCAAACAAAATTCTTCATCTCTTCTTGATAAATTATGTGATAACCCTGGGGTGAGACAAAAAAAGAAATAAATCCAGTTATGCGTAGTTAAGTGAGGGTGGTCTGTATTTAACCTGGGGGCCAATGGTGGGAATGCTGTATAGGGAGGCAGCTCAGGGATGCTTCAGTAACAAGCAGCCTAGTCACCAAGTGAGAGGTTGCCCATGTAGCTTTCTAAACAGGTCATACTCATTTTAAAAACCTTGAAGAGGAAAAAAGGAAAAGTAGCACCATTTCTTCAAGCTGAAATAATTGCAACTCTCCAGTGAAAACAAAAAGCAAAAACAAGAGCAAAGAAGACAATTGATAAGCCCTCAAGTCCCAGTTGGTAATTATGATTTCCCGATGGAAAGATTTAATAGGACTTTGCTGATGTTTCAGTTGGAGCTGTGATGAATGTGGTATTCAAGACTTTAAACGAAATTAAAAATTGTACAACTACATTTCCTGCTTAGAAGGCAAAGCAAGAAGTAAAAACAAGATACATGGCTTTTCTCATACTGGTTTGAAAAGTGAAAGATTGCTTTGTCTTTTCCAGATGGAGGAAACTAACCATTTTTTATCACAACCTGCAATCCATCGTTCCTTTCTATTTTTGGCCTTTAAAAATTTTCCATTTCACCCTCTTGTTTGGGAGTATATCTTTCTGGCTGAAGAAAACAGACTCTGTCCTACTTATCAGTTATGCTTTGTTAGCTAGTGGCTTAGCTCCTCAATGTTATGAGAAACTTTGTCCATGATTAGAGGACTAAGTTTGATCCTAATTCTTACTTCACCCCTGTTTCCCTGATTATTTAGTTGATGTTACTGAAGTGAATGGGATAAAGATGGTGGGAAATGTTTCGTATTTGCAGTAGTCCTGCCTGGTCAGAAGGATCTAGAATTTGTAAAGTCCCTCACTGCAGTGCAGAGAGCTGAGCCATCTTCAACAGTAATAGACTCCAGTGGCCCCAGAATAAGGCTTTAATGAAATACTGTTAGAGGTCAGAATTCAGGGAGACTCATTTGGGTTTGTTGTCAAACAAGAATATATTTCCCATGCATAGCAGGAGTCATATTGTCAAAATGAAGTAAAGTTTTAGTTGATTGATTTGTAACTAATAACATTACAATTATACTGTCAAGATGGAAAACATTAAGTTATAGATAACCAGAAAAAGTGATCTTACTCTTAGTTCACCTTCAGGTTCTGAAAGAGAATTTTCAATTGCTGAGGAGCTAATGCCAAGATCCTTCCTATTTCAGAGCTACGATCAGTTTAATCTTGGTGCAGATAAGTATATAAATTCTAGTTTTGGCTTGGTTTCTAAAATTTCAACATAGTTGCTTTATTTTATATGCAACAAGGACATATATTTGCCTCTACCCTAAGGTAAGTGGTCTGGGTTTATGGGAAGGAACCTGACCTAGTGAAAGTTGTCCATGCCCATGGCAGGGGCGTTGAACTAGGTGATCTCAAAAGGTCCTTTCCAACCCAAACCATTCTATAATGCTGTGATTCTATGATAAGAACTATTTATTTTGGAGCAATGTTGGAAACAGAAGGTAAAGTGAGAGTCTGATGTTTTGAGGGGGCTGCATCATGGTTTTTAGGTCTTTGATCTATAACCAAACTGACTGAATGTCTGGTTTTGGAGTTCTTGCATCCACACAACTTCCTACAAATGGAAGTTCTGTCTGTCCCACAGGAACAGGACAGCTTTCCAGGGACACACCCTCAATTTCTGAGTAATACTCTGTGATATGCTCTCTTCTTTTCTCTTTGAAAATAAAGCTAGCCAGGAAAGTATTCAAGATCTTATTCTTACGAACACAGTACCTCAGCTCATTAAGACATCTCGGCAGTCTCTTTCTCCTTACAGTGACCTCTAAACCTGAAAGACATCTTTAAGAATGATTGAAAGTTCCTGACTTTTAGAGTGGGGTTTTTTGTCATTGTTGCAGTAAAGAATTACTCTGTACTCCAAGTGTGATTTCTTAAAAATTATTTACTAATGCCGGAGTGAGAAACTGACTGTATATGCTATAAACCTGATACAGTCATTCCGCTTAACAATGACAACAAAAAATTGAGCACTCTAAATAACGAGCAATGTAAGAAGCAAATACATTCAAATTCTTAGTCTTTCACAGAGAAATTTGTCACTTAGCAAGGACATATGTCTAAAACATTGTAACAGTCTAAAGAACATGGAGAACACAGAAAAATACTAAGCTAAGATGAAATAGATACCACGTCGGTAAAATGTCATTATAATGGCCCATCTGTATTACAGTTTATTGTAGAAAAAAAAAATAAATTCACTGCTTATATACCAGAAAACAGTTAAGTGTGCATTTGCTAGCTAAATTAAAGCCTGGACTGGGATGTCTTTTTCCGAATTTACAATCTTACTTAAAGTCTTTTTTAACTCTAAAATGCAGGTTGCATGGGGGGAAAAAGTAATTTTACCCCATTAATGACTAGGAACTGCATGTCTAATGATATCCTTGACTTCATTTCCGAAAATGTGAGTGTACTGGGAAAGACTGAGAGCTGGTTTTGGTAGTGTCTCTCTTTCTGGGCAGTTTGAGATGCAAGGAATAGTGAGGAGTCAGCATCTAGACTTTAGAGTACCGGTATTATACGTATTTTTCTCAAAAGTCAAGGAAAAATCTGGTCACAAAATGACAGGGTTAACTCTTCCTCCTGTTGCTGCAAAATGACAATTCTGAGCAAGTTAGAGGTGAAATCTTTACAGTCCTATAATTACATTTATCTGTATCTTTCAGCTGCTGAAGGATAACTACTGAAAGCCTTAGCTAATTAATCCCTTATGTTCTGAGAATACTGTAGTCATTAGTGTTCAAAATCATATTGATTTTGATTAAATTTTGAAAACTACACTTAGCACCTCCAACAGCAATCTCCACATGTCATCCCTGACCGTTGTCCATGTATATTTAATGTCACCAGTGCAGGTGCGCACATTAACACTGTGCCTGGCCTGTGGTAGAAAGAGCCTTGAGCTGGCATTGAATCTACTAGCTCCGAAAACAGAAGTGACAAAAACGTGTTGATGCGGTGCTAATTAGCCTGAGGGCAGCACCATGCTGATATGACTGCATTTCTTCCAGGATTCAAGCTCATGTCTCTGCATGGTGTCACGCTGCATCAGTGAGGTATGCCAGATTGCTCCGTGCTAGCCCAGGTGCTCCTAATGCAGTATTCTCTCTCACACCTTGGGAATTGTTCTCTCCTTTCTCTGTGTCCTAGTCATGTCCTCAGAATAAATTATAATGAGATAAAGGATGAAGTGATTTTCAGTGTCTTAAGATCAAAAGGAGAGGAACAGGGACATTCAGTGTGGACAGAATGGTACGTGGGAAGGGTGCACAGGAGCGTTACCATGTTAAACAGGGATTGCAGGGGTTCCCAAAGAGACAGCCATCAAGCCCATAGGGATAGCACAGGAATTCAGGAAACCCTAAATATTTGCCCTGACCTTGACATACAAAACTAGTGAGTTTTGCAACTTAGTTTTTCCAGATTTGGATAAAGTCAATTTCTGAAGTAGATAAGGAGATGCAGTCTCTCCAGGAGCACAACATTTCTAACTCTTTCCTTCTGAGCCAGAACACTGAGAAAGAACTGCCATGTAAACATGAGTAAAATTGCTTTAAAGGTTTCTGTTGAGATGACACTAAAATTGGAGTCAATATGTTGTTGAGAAGACAATTAATTTCCCAGTCGATTGTCCTTTTGCGTTATTTTTATGTAGCCCTTGCCTGTTGTACCACTATTGGCCATTTGATGGGAGTAAGAAAAGGCTGTATCAGATTGTAGCTGCTCCTCACCACTTAGAAAACGTTAGAGGATTCATTAATGGCATATTTTGTCTGCTTTATTTATTTTTAAATTGCTGCCTCTGAATGCCACAGGTTTTACTGTTCCCATGCCTATTAGCGGAGTTATTTCTAGCAGATCTGTACATTGTCAAATGCACACCTACATTTTTCTCCATTCCCCTGGACAAAACTGTGCTTCTTCAGTAAGAAATGTATTCTTACTGATAAGTATGTATTATATATGTGTATGAAACTATATATTGTTAACAATTGATGATAACCATTTCAGTCAGCATATATTTAGAATGTCTTAAAATACTTTTAATTTCAGAAGCTCTCAGGAGCTTTGATTTTGGATCAGGAATTCCTTGCATTCTGCAGGACGATGCCACAAAGACTGACCAACATGCAGTAACGAAACCCAATGGCAGGTGACATTCTGCCTCACACTGGGGCAATTCCATCAGTGCTACCTGTGCAGGTTTTGGGGTACACATTAGCATGAGTGAGCAGCGTGCATTAAGGTTACATTTTACTGCACGTTTCCTAGAACTGAAGTTTTCCTGTTGCCATAGTCAGTCTTTGGGATCTAAATCACGTCTTTCATGGCTGTCTTCCTTGTAGTCTAAAAAAACACACCTGAAAATCAATAAAAAGAGTATTAGAATACACTGAAATTGTCCCTCTACCATTGCCAGACAGACTTGTCAATGTCAGTAACTGGGACAAAACCGATTTAGGTCAAGGTATTTGGAGAGAAATCAGTTATGATGCTTCTGCAATTTGGGCAATTAAGCAAAAAGCTAAGAGGCTGGGATAAAAAAAGATGGCATTCAAAGAGAATCAGTTACTACTTTAAAAACATCTAAAATTTATACATTAAACTCGTGAGTGTACCTCTTTTTCACAGTTCTGTCACCATGTGAGTGTATCACATGGCAAAGCCATGTGAGCAACATGTCATTAAAGAAATTGCTATTGCTAGCTATGAAATGAAACCAGTAACTTTTAGTGGGATTACCTGATGCATATTTGGCAAAATGCCGTTCTTTTTCCCAGATAGATCTTTAGCATGTAACATTCACATACACTAGTAAATTAAAGTATTAAAAGTTTTCTGGCATGGGTGGCATGAAACAATCATCTATCATACAATTAGAATCAGCCTCCAAAGCAAGGCAGCTGCATCCATCGTGTCTCCTGGAATGGTCCTTGGCCCATGCTGATTCCTAAATACTTGAGTGGGTCTGGCATGAGTGCCCTTGCAGGTGCTGGCCAAACAGGATTTAGTAGCCCAGCAAGAAGTTCAGCGCTCAGGAAGGCGGCCGGGTGGTGGTACGTAACTTGCCATCTGTAATGCTGTCAGGAGTGAGCATTTGACAGGCCCTTCGCTGATGATGATGATTTAGGATTAAGCTTTGGCACGTCAGGTGTTCACAGGAATCGTCCCAGCATCTTAGGTAGTTACATCTCCTTTGCAGTGGGATGCAGGTTGCTAAGTATTTCCAGAATTTGAGCTTCTAAGTCTGACTGAAGCTGTTCGTCTCACTTTCAAGGGTAGTGTACAAGTCACCTATGCACAGCTTTTGGCAACTATAACTTTGTGGGAAATACTGGCTCTTTCCACAGTGCCTCTAAGTTTTAAATCTTTGCATAAGAACTTGGTTGATGTTTAAATTCCATTCTACAACACTCAGTTAGAAAGCAATTTAATTTAAATTATAATGGATTTGCATAATAGTTGGTGTTTAAATCCAAGCTTCTCTTCCTTACTTTTGGAAGCACCTAGTATTTCTGCCCTTCAGTGTGTGGCAGCATCATCCCTTTCTATTCCTCCTTTGTTGTACATACTAAGTTCCTTTTCTGATCTTTCCTTGCTCACTTTAAACATAATTCACATTCCAAAAGATTTGATATAGAATCAAGCTTACCGGGGTTTTGCTGTCTGCGAATAGTTTTGGTTTGGGGATTTTTTTAATGTAATGCACAGAAAATAAAAATGGCAGATAGCAAGTCTGCAAAATTACTGTTGTTACAAATGAAGATGCCGTTTTCTAATTGAAAAACCTCTTATGTTACCTCCACTTGTGCTACATTTATCTCCCTCTTCTTAGTGTCTGTGTTCAGGTTTGTGGCATGTTTATTTCAATAGTGTGCTTCTGATGAGTTGCTACATTTTCACATGGTTGTAGCTATTCAGTGTGTTCCTGAAATGTCAGTGGGTAACAGCACTGATTCATCCAATACATTGCACAGCTGACTTCTGATTGTGAAGCAGGCAATTTTGTTGCTAACTTTAGGTGTTGAAAGAAAGAGGAGGGCAGGTTTTGTTTCCTTTTGACCACTAAAAGGAAAGAGTATTTCCAGCGAAGTTTCCAGCTTGTTGTGATGGAGAACTTGACTGTGGAGCAAATGTTTCCAAAGGACAGACTGCATCATCTCATTGCCACTGCAGGCACCCACGGACTTGGAGCAATGCATAAGGCAAAACATTGCTCAACCGGTTTTGCCTTTTGCTGCAAGGATATTGCCTCAGGACTAGTGTTCTGTGTAGGCTAGGTGGAGCTGCTTTAAAGGCCAGAAAATTTCCTCGTGCTCCGTGAGTCATCAGATCATACAAAAATAGATTTTTATTTCAACTATTTACAAATAAAATCAAACTTAATGGAAGGCTTTTTGTTGATTCTTACTCATTATGACAAAAAGCTCTGAGGAGTGTGCTGTTATACTTCCATGATGCTTGTTCGCTAACCAAAATAAATCAGTCCTCCTTAACAGATAAGCTTTTTGCACTTATACTCTTGCTTGAGATAATAAAAAGTCGTTTTGTGTGGATAGGAAGTCAATTAGAACGTTGCTTCTTTGAAGTGGTAACAAAAAGACTCATTATGAATTAATGAAGTTGCTCTTACAAGTTTGTTTTCTTTAAAGGGAACTGCAAAAGTTGTCGTCTGCTGCTTTTGAGTTTTTGTTGAGTTGATATTGTGCAACACTACATATTTGTGGGTAGTGTCTATATTACATTATAATTATGCATATACATTCTGATATTCTTTTACAAAGTAGGATGAGCGGGATTTTTGTTGTCCTTGTGGATGCATCTGGTGAATTCTGACACTCCTCAGCAAAAGTACGTACTAGAGGATTGGCCATTTTGTTTTTTATCATGCGTTGTGCTTCCTAATCAGATCTCTTAGAGCTTTTCACCCCGTTGATTGGGCCTTAGCGGTTGGTTAGGTATGTTACAGCGGATTAGTTACTTTCCCCTTTTCAAAGCTGTTGAGCTGAAGCACAGGCTTAAAGGTCACAAGATGAGTCCCAGGCTGAATTGGGATAGTAGTGCAATTCTGATGCAGTATTAAAGGAAGAATAAATTTGAAATAAAATAATGGAATTCTCTCTAGTCTTCTTCAAGAACCATAATTATCAAGACTAGATTGAATATAAATTGTTGGGAAGCAGTTAGAACAAACTGCATCTGCCATGCAAGTAATACATTCTAAGTAAGGAAATTTGGGTAGCTGAATTTTACACTGCATGGTTAGAGTTCCAGGAATCATTAATTTGACACAGAGGACCATTTCATTCTGCAAACAAGCTGCTACAATTGGAGTGGATTTTTGTTGTTGTTGTTGCTGTAGTAATTCCAATTTATTCTTTTTTTATAGGTAGTTCAAAATTTCTTTGTAATTTAGTCTGATAGGTTATTTTAAACTAAACATTTCCATGTTTGTAACTGTGGTGTGCTATGACTATGATTGATAGCTCTTTTGGTTTTTATTTTCAGTTTTGGAAGTCTTGCATAAAACATGCACGTTCTTTTGGCAATTAATAGAAAACTGCAGCATGGTTAGTGCAATTAGTAATCTTCTAAATTAGGGTGGGACACTCCTAACGTCACCAAGTTCATGACTCAACTGACTGATGCATATTTCTTTAATCTAATACAGAAAACATTTTTAATGTGAGGTTTATTATTCCGTATGTGCTTAAGTATTTCTTAGGGCCAGACTTCAGTCTTCATTCACTCTTGCTCTCAGGCATAGCCATGGCAAAATGGTCTGCAGGCTCAAACTCTAACTCTTTAACTAGTTGTTTACTAGTTCTTTAGTTGGTAGTGCTATTGAAGTCAATGAGCATAAAGTTAATCAAATCAGGACTTTGTTGAATCAAAGGATGCCTTTCGGTAGTACAGGTCAGCTGCATGACCCTACTGGGCAAAGAACAGCCAAATGATCCAAAGATCTTAGAACAGCCGACGGAGGAAAACTTGGGCCTGCCCACAGGCTAGATGGGTCTTGGGGGGTGACAAAGCACTTGTCCATATAGATAATAATCATAGAATCATAGAATGGTTTGGGTTGGAAGAGACCTTAAAGATCATCTAGTCCAACCTCCCTGCAATGGGCAGGGACACCTTCCGCTAGACCACGTTGCTCCAAGCCCTGTCCAGCCTGGCCGTGAATGCTTCCAGGGATGGGGCAGCCACAGCTGCTCCGGGCAACCTGTGCCAGCACCTCGCCACCCTCACAGTAAATAATTTTTGCCTTCTATCTAACCTAAATCTACCCTCTTTCAGTTTAAAGCCATTACTCCTTGTCCTATCACTAATGTATTAATAGGTATTAAAACAGAAAAGACACTCCTTCCCAATTTCAATCACTAAAGGCAGATGTCAAGTAAAATGCGGTTACAATGAGGCACAGTCTGTGTGGTTGAAAAATCAAGCTGAAGCTGTTCCTATGCAGGTTTCTGTTTCTGGAAGCAGTCCTGTTTCTGCTCTTCCATAAAGACAGTGAGTGTATTGCATGCCTGAATAAGGAATATTGGCTTACATTTGTTTCACCTATTTAAAGCTCTGTTATGTAGCTCTTCTTTCCTTGCAGCATGTATCTCTGAGGAACAAATAATTATCTACAAGTCTTGCTCTAAAGACATAAATGTTTTACTACGTTTTCTTCTAGGTTTGTATAGCAAATGCTATCACATACATAGAATCATAGAATCATTTAGGTTGGAAAGACCTTTAAGATCGTCAGGTCCTACTGTTAACCCAGGACTACCAAGTCCACCACTAAACCATGTCCCTAAGCACCACATCTATGCGTTTTTTAAGCACTTCTAGGGATGGTGATTCCACCCCTTCCCTGGGCAGCCTGTCCCAGTGCCTGACCACCCTTCCAGTGAAGACATTTTCCCTGATACCCAACCTGAACCTCCCCCGGCGCAACCTGAGGCCGTTCCCTCTTGTCCTGTCGCTGATCCCTGGGAGCAGAGACCAACCCCCTCTGCCTACAGCCTCCTTGCAGGTAGCTATAGAGAGCAATAAGGTCTATCCTAACCTAACTGTTCTGTGAGATTTAACAATATGATATGTGACCTCCAAAAAAAACTTATAAGCAATTCCAAGTTTAAGGCAACATAGTTAAAACTAACATGACTTTAATAAAGAATTATCTCTATATGCTGTAAGATTAGGCTTTCCTACGTAAAGAGAAATACATGACCAATACATTTTTTTATTGTTCCTAGTATAGCTACGTTTTCTGGAAAGTGACTATATGTGGGAGGAGGAAATATCGATTATCTGTACTTGATGACAACACATTCTGTCAATATATCTATGTAGTCTCTGTAAAGGTTTTAACTGAAAATTATTTACATGTAGAGAACTGGTCAGTTTATATTATACCTATAATGTTTAATTTTAAATTGTGTTGCCTAACTAATGTGTGTTTACCTAATGAAAAAGAATATTGCATTATTAATACTCATAAAGAGATCTGTATTTTGATAAACTTTACAGAAATGTCTGCCTAATGGCCTTTAATGCAGGTATGAGAGTTGTAAAAATAGAAAAGCTCAGCCTGCTATCTTCTACCTATTGTAAATAGTTATCAAGTGGTTCATTCAGAATTCAAATAAAGATCTATTGTCTTCTCAGTGCTTACATAATACCGCTGTAGTCCTGGCTTTAAAAAAGGTATATTTTTAGGGTTGAACATAGCCTCATGTTTTTATGAAGTGATAAGTTGGGAGTTGTTTAATTGAGGTCTGAAGTATTTAATCACTTCAAAGGTCAGTGTGGCAGATGAGTGCTGTTCCCAGGGTGTAATTGCACGAGCACTTGTAGCAGTAATGCTAGCTTCAGCTTCCTTCGCTCTTCATTCCTGTCCCCACACACCCGCTCAGCTGCACAGGTGAAGCTGTTTGTGAAGCTGCTCAGTGAGAAGCTCCAGGAACAGACCTGGCTTAGAAATGCAGTCTGTCCAAAAGTTGTCCCGGAAGAGCTGAGGGATGCAACAGGGGTGTATGGTAATACAGTAGTGCCAAAACTATGCTCGTCCACAGCTTGTCAACCAAACAGACTGCAGCCGTTTGCCAGCCCAGAGTCAGATCACAGTGATAGTTTGTGAAACCATGCATTAACCGTTTCACTTAAATGATCCAGATTAAAATTATCCTCCTTTTTTTTTTTCCCCCCACTCTGGAATCAGCTTATCCAAATAGCTCCACAAAGCCTTAGTGACTCTGCTGAGAGAAGGGCAAACTAGTGTGAGGGTGAGTGGGTCAGCAGAGGAGAGGGGGTGGGAGTCTGTTAAACTTGCTTTTCTACTGCTGGACCATGGCTTGAATGTGCAGCCTGGGTTGCATTTATTTTCTTTACATGAAAAAAACTGTTTGCTCAGACCTCAGAACAAACCCCAGCAGAGGTAGATGACGATGGCTATGTCAGAGATATGAGGTGAAAACAGCTCTGGTGAAGGGCATCTGTGAAGGGCAAATATGCTAGACATGTTTCATTAGTATATTGGTGACCCCTAGTTTGCTATTTTTGGTACCCTATTTTTGGTGCTGTCTGTGTACCATAATTTACAGGCTATCATAGCATCTGAGAATAAATTAAATGTAAGAGGCATATTCATGAAATGAATGTTAAGATACTCTCTGTTGCATTTCAAACTTCATTTTAATTTTACTGAATTTTAAATTAGATCTTTTTTTTTAACGATTGGAATTTGAAAAAAAAATATATAGTTAGCAACTTATCTTCACTGAGTTTAAGGAAAAAAGAAACAAACATACCAGAAAGTGGACAACTCTCAGGTACTAATGGGACTCAGATATACAAAGTAAGTACATGCTGAAAAGACAAAAGGAGTAGCAAGTAAATACAGCGCCAGCAAAACTAGGGCAAGGGGAGAGGTGAATGCCTGATCCAGCTGCTGTGATTAAATTAGGCCACCCTCCTCCTAAGGATCATTGTGAACCAGCCAGATGACATATTTGGCTCTGGCATCTCCTAAGTTATCAGGACAGGGACAGGGAAGAGAAGAAAGATTTGGTAGAGAAAAGAGATGAATCAAACTGTGCCCAGACTCTCTTCCTAGATATGGACCAAACTGTGCCCATAATCTCTATTGGAGCTCTAAAGCTTGTTCCCAGGTGCAGACCTCCTGTCTGATAACTGCTCTGAGCATGCAGGAATTGAGAACTGGTCAGAGACCTGCCCAGACAACTGCTGCTCATCTTTTGTTCATCTTTGACATTCCCAGACCATTAAATATTCAGTGAATATAAGTCACATTCTTTAAAAAAGGTTAATAGACCAAGTGTAAGTCACAACCTCATACTGTCTTGTATCAATATATACCAGGTAGGTGTAATGCCATTCTGAAGATTCCTCAGAAGCTGAAACCTTTTCAGGTGTGTGTATGAGAGAGCAAAACAGATGTGCACAATTCACCTGATTTTTTTCCTAAGAGAAGTTATGACATGAGAAACTGCCACCTTTCACACCTGAAAGCCATTGGACAAATTCATCCTAAGTGTAATTTAATTGATTGCAGTACACTGCAGTTCAATCAACTGCGATAAAGTTAATTGAACTTCTCCTAAGAAATGTGACTTAAACCAAATGATTCAAAATAGTAACAGGTACTGATTAATGGAGACAATTATTTTTAATAGGAATGGGTCCAAGTAATTGAGTGATGCTTAAATGTTCCGTATAAGGTAGTCTCATGAGGACAGTAGTTAGTTACTTCCAGCAGCTTTCAGACTAAAGTACACAAAACACAAATTTTTAGACTAAAATGCTAGTTTAACATGGTTCCACCTTGTAAACCATGACATGGGTAAGAGATGAACCACAACGTTCAGTTCTGCTGCTTTTCTTATAGTGTATGCTTTCAGCTTTGACCCCAAACTTAACCGGTGAGCTCTGTACAGAAACAATGCTGCTGTTTGTGTTACTTGGCAATGTTTTTAATTAACCATTTTGATATGTTATTCCACTGCTTATTTCTTCTAGTAAGGCTGGATTATTATTGAATGCCCTTAATTAAAGCTGGGGATAAGGGAAGTTCCATTAAAATATCCAGCTGTGTTTTCTTATTATGCTGTGTTTATGTGCATATCTCTGCCCATGGTCACTTGAGCAAAATTCATACCTTGACTCTTGTAGAAAAAAGTTGGGGGTTTTACAGTTTTTAACCAACATTAGGATCAAATATTTTGTTGCTGAACTTAAAGTTGCAAACATTTTTCCACTGGCTCTGTGTAAGTAACTCTCTCAGATACTCAAAAATGTCTGTGTGCCAGGTCAATGACTGTGAGGAAGAGGATAGTGCAGGCATTCCCCACTTGCATCTAGTAGGTCATTAGAAGAAAATAAGTTGTGCATTTCTCTTAAGAGAGGTCAGACACTGACAAGGGTGCAGTGTAGGTTAGGTGAAATACAGGTGAACATATGACCATCTTTATAAGCTAATATGACTGAAATTAGACACATTAAAAAAAAAAACAAAACACCAAAAAACTGGCTTTGAAGTGCTGGACAGCTGTTGTGCTCCATTTGGGTTTTAGACTCCTTGTCATAATAGGTTATTAAAACGCTTATTTAGCCGAACCAGGATGTTACTCCCACCTGATGTGTTTGTAGAATGCATGGGGAGTGGGGGGGAAATAGCTACTTAGGCTATTGGCAGTTTGGCACAGGAGATAAGGATTAATATAAACGAGTTCTAGAATGGAAATTAGAAAAACAAAAGGTTCTTTTCAGACCTTCTGGGCCTAACAGGAATAACAGGGACAAGAAATCTAAGAAGTTCCAAGATGGAGCTTGGCTAAATGTTAAGAAACGAATTATGTGATGCAGTTGCCATGACAACAAAGGAGTCTGGAGTTTATGATCTGAGGTGCCTCTTCATTCCAATGCTTCCATCAGAAATAGATGTTCCTAAGTGCAGCTGAAGATTTGCAGTGCTGGTGCTACTCAAGGGGATGAAGAGATGCAGGCTAAAGCCTTCCTCAACAGCACAGCTCAGCTATCTCTAGGCAGAGACCAGATTCATGCTGTGGTTCTGAAGATGGCAGTTTTGCTATTGCTAAATCTATTGAAGGAAAAGTCTGCTGCCTGGCTGGGGCAGCCTGCAGATCCTGGGTTTCACCAGGGAGACTGCACTCAATCTGTCATACTGCCCTTGCTTGGAGCAAGCACCAGGCAGCACACCTTCCCTTGCCATGGGAGCTGCAAGAGAAAAGGCACAATATTCGCCATTTGCAAATAGAGGGGAGTGTGGTGATGGGAAGAAATGTAAAACCTCAAGACATTGTAACTCCACAGGGTGTTTTCTTTTACATATCTTATACCTTGTTTGTTTACCCCAATATTTGATCTTATGCAAAGAAATTTGTATTGTGGCAATGTTACTAACGATTTTGATACTTTTTCTCTAATTCATATGTACCTGTTTTTCTGAAAGGCTGTAAATACTTCCTTGTGATATTTCTTCTTTTGAGAAATCCCGTAGAATCACAGAATTCTTGGGGTGGGATGTGCTCAGTGGCCTCATCTTCTTTACAGCCTCCCATGCATTAAGGCCACCAATCCAGGCAAATTTATGAGCAAGTGGATTACTATTAAAAATTTACTACTGCAAGATTTTAACTGGAGTTTCCACATGCTTGTATCTTTGATTCTGTGAAGCTTTTTTTTCTTTTCTTTTCTTTTCTTTTCTTTTTTTTTTAATGGTGCCTTTTAGGTCAACAGAGTGCATGAAGTCTCTGAGGCATCCTTTTCACTAAATTAGATTGTGGCATATGGTCAAATAGTAATAACAGTCAGAGATGATTGTGTTGGAGATCAGAATGTAAACTAACTTCCTATTTGTCTTAGTAAGTTTTCAGGAATTTTCCAGAGACTGAACAAGTCCTGTTTCAGGACCTGTTCAAATAAATGAATAGTTGAGGCCCAGTGGACTGAAGCCCTCTGCTTTTGTCTGTTTAAGCTTCTAAGGTATGAGGTGAATAATTGGGTTTACAGATACAAATTCATAAATTAATTTCTATTATGGAATTCATTTATATATTATATTATTACTTTCTATTTTAGTCTAAGACACAGATTAAACTCATGCCAGCTTTGTGAGACGATGAATCTTGAAATTGTTTGTGGTTAAATGCAATTTATAGGTACATAAAGTATCATATTAATCCAAAACGTCTTCTGGATTTGGACCTTTTTAGCTTGCCTTCTCATTTGGATCACCAGACTCCGTCAGCAGATGTTTCATTCAATCCTTTCTTGTAATACTCAGGGAAAAGTATGCTGCTAACAGAATTTGTTAAAAATTGCTTTGCACAGAAACCTTTGTAGGTGGACTATCTACCTTCATGCTGTTCATGAGCCTGTTGATGATGCTGGATTACAATAGAAGGAAAGCACTGGCAAAAGCATTCAGCATTTGGAATTAATTTAGGGGTCTTAACATTAAGCAGATAATAGAATTTTTGACACTTAAATGTATTTGTAGAGTGCAAATTTTGGACACAGTCTAAGTTTGTGTTAAATACTGCTCCAGCCCATCACAAAGACTTGAAGGTCAACACAAAACCATAGACACCACGACTGGTTTCTGGTTTTCAGTGAATGAAGCAGTCTTGGAGCTGACCCCTGGGTTATCACTGCGGATATAACAAGCAAACAAATAACTTCCCAAAGATGGTCTAGGTCACTGTGTCTTTCTTCATCTCACATTTTAGTCTACATAAAAAAAGTACTTCACAGATGGGAAATTCATACTGGTTTGTGACATGCTTAGACAGTGTTATGTGCACAACTGTGTAGTTACTTGAAATGCGAAAGTATAATCCGAGCCTACAAAATCACTTCTCTGCTATTTATTTTGCTGGTACAATTTGAAATTGGGTTAGCATGTGTTTAGTATTTACAAAAAATGGTGGATTTTTAAAAAGTATGTAGGCAGGGGTTTGTAAGTGTGTGTAACAGGTTTGCGTTTTTGATGTTTTTTCAAGTAGTTCAATGGATAGGAAGAGCTTATGAGAAGCTTGTTTTGACAGAATGTGTGTTCACAACTGCAAGGTGACTTTATTCACCATTGCACCAATGGTCATTCTGAGCAGAATGATTGAATTTTTTCTACTTAATTACTGTTGAAAACAATAGACTACCTTTTCCACTGAGACAATGTTCAGATAATGGAAAGATTAGGGTGATACATTGAAGAAATTAAGATTTTTTCATTATTAATAGAACAAACTCTGCAAAGGTCTCTTTCTCTGGTAGTGTTTTTTCTTTTGCACCTTCCTACGGGAAGGCTGCTCTGGTGAATATGTTCCAGCTCATGCATCTGCTATCCTACAATGTGCAGGTTATTTTAGTTTAGTTTAGTTTTCAACCCATTGCGTAGTTACAAATTTCAGAAAAAAATGTTTTTATGCAGCCTGTCCCAATATCCATAAAATCTACCCCAGCATCTCTAGGACACTCATTAACACACTTTTCAAAAAAATGCACGTATTTAAATAATACCATTTATTCTTTCCTGTCTAAACCAGCCCATGTAAGTAAACTAAATGCATGTATTTACACAGTGAAGAGTCTGTCTGCAGCCAGGTAATGCCTGGTGGTGGGGTGTGGCAAAAGAATGGGGACCCACCCAGTTGTGGCTTCTGTGGGGAATAAGTATTATAATAATACACTTTCATTTCCTCTAAGATATGGAAGCACATGTTTACTTGGGGGGCTGAGGGGTGAGTTTAATCTTCAGAAAACAAATTTCAAGGGAATTCTATCTCTAACCTTGCTTCTAAAGTAAATACCAGCATAGTTATCATTTAGTGGTGTGCGAATGTCATTATACATGAAACAACCAATTTACAATTTCCTATGCCTCTCAGCAGCATCTGTGTGGCTATGCTGACTTGCATCTTGCTGTAGTCCTTTCTCTTACTGCATCATATTTAAGCTCTTTGCTGCCTTTGAGATTACCTAAAATGTCTTTGTAAAAATAGACCAGGAGAGAAGATACCTGCTTCCTCTCCTTTGCACTCGTAGCAGTCATCTCACGTTAAGTACTGCTTCTGTCTTCCTTCTTTGCTCCTGGCTTCATGCCTTCTGTTATGGTACCCTTTCCAGCTGGAGTACATCTCTTGAAATCACCCATCAAATGACCTACTGCCTTCCATTCATATTTACTGTAAACTAATTTCTACCGTATCCTATCCTTTTCTAAACATCTTCCATTTCATAAGCTGTTGTCATTCTCAGTTCTCTGCGCTTATCTCTGCTGTTATCAGATTATAAGATTGCCTGAACAGGAGCATCTATTTCTTTGTAAAGTTCAGGAGACGTTTATTGATGTCATGGGTGTTCATATATCATCTTTTAAAAGGAGGGCTCTTTCATGTAGGGAATATTTCACACAGAAAAGAAAATTGATTACTTAGTTGATATTTTGCTCTTGGAGACCACATCATTATTTATTCTTGAATAAAGTTTCATGATTTTTATTGAGTTTTGTGGGGTTTAAACATTGCTGTGTATAAATGCTTAGCAAGATAAAGTCAGAGTGGTGAACCTGGATGTTAAAGATAGTGAGATTTATGACTGTCAATTGTCTTTGTCACTGGTCCACTCCGTATTTCTGATTCACCTCTTGAGAGAGTGGCCATGTTGGAGAGAGAACTCTTCATCATTGGTGTTCAAAGCTCTTTGTGCAAGAGAAACGTCATTGCTGATCACAGTCTGTGGTTTGGAGCCTTCAGCAGATGTGAGTCCCGGCTGTGAAGCACATTGAATGCAAGCCCCAGAGCACTTTCAGTTCTCCAGGAGGGTGTTGGAGGAAGCAGCAATGTGTCTGTTGTGGTCACAGTGGTGGGGGTGGAGAGGAGACACAGCACACTGCTTTTTGTCTTGGAGAACTGAATGTTTCATGCTGAAGTATATTGCATTGCTGTAGGAAGCTGTGAAATGACAACTACATGAATAAGTGATTCCACCAGCTAGGAGAAAGGAATGAAACCTCTTAACTATGCAGAGGTGATGGCAAGTATTGTTTGCTGTCATGTATGAATATTTAGTGTCTTAAATGTATCCAGAAGTGTCTGGAATAACCAGTTGCATGTACCTCCAATTATAGCTGCAAGCTCGTCTATCCATATCTCCTCTAAATACTGACCAACACATGAGCATTGCTTTGCTTGCTTAGCTGCCTTTAGCTGTAAGCTAACTAGTAATGGTGCAATCCCTTGGGGCAAAGGCTAGGTCACAGTGTCTTACACCTGCTGTCCTTGACTCTGTTCAATGTCACTTGATCCTTTTCACCAAGTGGTTCACACAGGGTTATGTTACACGAGGTACATGAAGAACGGTGGGATAAGCCACGTGGCTGATACTACTTCAAGACATTGAAATACAATGCATTGCGCACTACTAGCAAATTATTGTATCTGGAAAAATAGTCTACCATGAATTTTTCTTATTTCTGTCTCCAGCTTGCTCTTAAGTTGTAATTTTCCTGCCTTGTAACATTGTACTGCTCAAAAAAACCCCATGTACATTGATTATACAAGGTGGAAAAAGTACTGAGGCATATAGTTGAAAAATCTTGATATTCACAAAAGTCTTCTTCCTTTTAAACACTTCAAGAACACTTTGTAAATACCCAAAAAGTAAGTTCAGGTTGAGATAGCTCAGGCTTCTGGTTTAGGCTATTTTTTAAAGACATTGGATCTATGAGATTGTATTATTTCATAAATTATTTATCAAATTCTCTCAAAGTGGTCAAAGTAACTTCTATCCTCCTGCCCAGTTTTAACCAAATGATAATAAAGTATGAATTTCAAGCATATAAACTTCTGGTGCTTTTTCTGAGAGTTGGGAGTGGATAGAGGAGTTATTGAAATTGCTGGCTGTCCCAACGGGCAGTTTTCCTTGCATTTGGCTTGTTGGATGACCAGTTGCTGTTGATGTAGCATGGAACCAGCCACAGCATGTATCTATTTCTATTACCTATTTTCACCTATTTGTGAAGGACATGGGAAAGAAAGTTCTGTGCAGGAAAATTTTGGGAAAGAGTCAAAGTTAAAGTTTTGCAGTGAAAAATTACAGAAAATATGCTGAAAGATTGGGTTGAAGAAGACGGAGAGACTCAGATTTGTGCCTGCAAACCATCTTTGCTAGTTTGACTGTTTACAGAACATCCTTCTAAACATTTTGCCACTAAAAGAAAAATATTTTTTTAGCATTTCAAAGAACATGATCACATTTAATACCAAGTACACATGTGATTATTAAATGGAATTTCCATGGGTGAAATAGATATCTATTTTACTGATTATAAAATTTTACCTTCTTCAGCTTGTTTACAAAGCCTAGATGAGATGCAGTAGTCATCTCCCCACTGTCAAAACTTAAAGTGGAAGCAGAGAGACAGTCTCATCAAATTATTCACACCTGAAAAAGTTTTGCTGAGTAATATCAAACTAAAACAATCAAACAAGCCTGCTAGAACTCTGCTGTCTTGCTGTTTAATTACTATTTCTACAGTCATTTGGCTTATATATAAAATATTGAAGAAGGGTAAAAGAAATAGAGAATCTGTCACTGAAATCCTAGTTCCTTATAAGTTATTGACAGTTCTGATGTTATTGCTTTGTAATTATTCTACAGTTTTACACACAGAGGTGCTAAAGATAGTGAAGATGAGGTACTGCTCTGCTGATTTTACGATTCTTTTGTTATCAAGTATTTCTGCAAACTCTTAGAGTTAAATAATCTTCAGATCCCCTATCAATATTTTTATTTTTACAATATAAATCTTTCTGGTACCAGCTTTTGTAGCTATGTCTTTTAAACAAAGCTGCTATAAACAGTCATTTACAGGTTCTGTTCTGAAGCAGCTTTAAAAAATGTGTCGTATATATTTGCTCCTGCTCTAAATGTTAAATATCATTGCACATAACGATGTGAACAGATGGTATGCTGCATAAGCTGTTTATCATTTTACACATTTATCACTTTACACTAGTGTACATGTGTCTGATTAATATTAACTTTTTATTTATTTGGAGATCTCTGTTTTTTGACAGCATTAGGGGTTATATTGTAAACCATACTGGCTTCCAACCTTTAAAATTTAATTCCAGTAAAGATAAAGTAGATGAATTCTGTAGTTCTTAATTACATTAACTTTTTTGCTGTGGAAAATAATTACCTTGTTGAGGTTTTAACACTGAAAGGAATTCGGAAGTAAATGGATAACTCCATTTGCTAAAATGTTTTAGACAGATTAAATTTAGATGCCATTGCTCCAGCTAAATAAATACCATATCTTGGAATGAAATACCAGATGCTAAGAAGGTGTAAAATGAAACAAACCAGCAATGGTCCTATTCAAATCAATATTCTTTTATATCCTCCACCTACAGAATGAGAGAACTTCATATTTGCCTGCTCAACAGGTCTGGATGTTCAGCATGTGTTACACCTACATCACTGTATATGAAACTGAAAAAGCATCTCAAGCTTATAGACATAGCACAGACCATACTTTGAGACTTCTGACTGCAGCATTATATTTAAAAAATGGTTTACCAAGATGTAATTTCATCATAATGCATTTTGTCTGAGATAAAGCCTGAAAAAATACAAGATTTTCCTCTGATACAATGGATGGAAAAAATATTTCAAGTTGGAGTGCGTCTGCTTGTGCTTGTTGCTCTGCTAAATGGCAATAATATTTAATGAGAGATTTTGCTCTGAACTGTAAATTCTTTAGAGTGTGAGATGCCCAGCCTGTCAGAATAAATAGAGGAGGCTGAAAACACTTACTTTGAAAATGACTGTTCATTTTGGAAGGCACTGAGTGATCTCAGTGAAATATATCTGAGTCAGTTGAATTTTGGATAGAGATCAACTTCCCAGCATGTATTCTGGCAGCATCTCTTCTTCAGTGATTCTATTCCTCAATATCTTTTATGTTCAAATTGCACATACAGCACTTCAGTCTCATATGCTGCTATCATTCAGATTTCAGATCACTTTCAGTGAATTCGTACAGATTGAATGAATAAATAAATTACTTGTATCCATGCTTATTTACAGCTTTTATGCCTAGGCTTTCTTTTATGTCTATTAATATTATGGAAAGGCGAATATGGCAAAAATGATGATGTAGCACTAGGAATTACCCGGAGAGTATACATTTTAATGTTGCAGTGCAGTTTAAAGTTTAATTGACATGACCACAATAGCTGGTCAGGGCTTTGTATAGTTAACTCATCTTTTTCCAGGAAGACTGTTTTGGACAGCTATGGCCCTGTTGCCTTTGCTTACAGGACATTAGATCCTTCCAGAAACTTGCAGAAGGAAAATGCTGGGAGTTTAGGAGAGTGCATATAATAAAAGAATGTCTCTTGAACATGGGAGTTTATTTCAAGAGTGAAAATCTTTGTTCCTGGATGATCTGGAAAGAAAAGCTTCTTAATATCTCATCGGTTATGTTAGAGAGCATAAAACACATATAAACCTTTGTGGATAATACAGTCAGTCATGAAAAATTACTATCATTTAAGAAAATATTTTTAGTGTACGATAATGCAGAGTTGTAACACTAATTGTTGGAAATAAAATATGTAAAAGGAAAGATTTGGTTGAACGCATTAACTTTTTTTTTTGTAAACTGGTAATTATAATGAAATTAGTCGCATATTTCATAAAGAGCTAGCTTTGTTTTCCTGTTACCATGTCAGCTATATGCTGTTTCTTAAAAATGTATTTTTATTCAAAGACAGTAATTAGAAATTCTGTATCTTCCTGTTCTTTCCACCTTCTGTTTTTAAAACTGAAAGAACAGAAGTTTTCTGGATTTTGATCTAAAAAACTGTTTTCTTTCTTTGCAGGTTAATAATGAGAATGTAGTGAAAGTTGGCCACAGGCAGGTGGTGAACATGATTCGACAAGGGGGCAATCACCTAGTTCTTAAGGTTGTTACTGTAACCAGGAATCTTGATCCAGATGACACAGCTAGAAAGAAAGGTATATTTTTCTCTTTTCCTAATGGAGTCCTTTTGGTCTTGCTCCACAGAAAGCAGCATACGGATGTGAAATTCCTGTTTTATAAGTTCTGATTTTCAGACTTCACTTTTAACATTTGAAATACCACTCTCTTAACCCTTCTCTTATTTAATTTAGAGTAATTTAATTCTGTTGACTTATGCATTAATATGTGACAAAAAGGGTTATATTCTCTTGTCATGCTTGCCATGAAATTTAATCTTTATGCATCTTTATACATCTATATGTTTGAAGATTCTGTAGTAAAATTTCTTGCAGTAGCGAGAGAGAAAAAGCACCAAAAAAAAAGCATATTGTCTTTTATTAATTAACCCTGAATGTCTTGAGAGGAGGTTAGTTTGACTCCTCTTGAAATCACTGAGAACTTACGATTTTGCAGAACACATTTTAGAAGGGGCCTCTGTAAGAATAAGAAAAGCAAGCAGTATGTTTAGACTGAAGTTCTGGTAGAAAAAAAGTACATTTTAATAGGAAAATTCCTTTAGATGAATTCAAAGTAGAGGGATTGTTCCAGTGAGGGAAGATCCCTTCTCCTTCCATAAGTAGAAAACATGCACAGCTGCTTTCTCTGCCCCTTGGCTGCTAGCAAGAAAGCAGCTACTGGAAGAGAGGTTAGTATAGAATCATGTGCCACAAAGACTTGGGGAAAGAATTGTCTGGGTACAAACAGGACGAGTGGTTTTTTCCAGCCTAGATTTTTTTTTTTAATACTAATTTTAATGGAGTTTATGGGTTAACTTACATCGTAACATTGGACTACTCCCTGAAGAATTTCAGTGTTTCCCACCCACCCCAAAAAAATGCCACCAAAACTTCACCAAAAAAAGAGACACACACAAAAAAGGATTTTGCACTACTTCCTTCACCTTACATACCCCTGACTGCTCAGGTAACAGCTGCTTTGGGAAGTAATTAGGCCCTCATAATTATCATTAGGCAGAGAAGATTGCTGTTGCTAACTAGTGTTCAATACAGCAGCAGCACATTTTTGAAAATTCCTGTTCCTCCCATCAGTTTCTTGCGTTGTCACTCACAGCCACCTAGCTCTTCAACACAAGAGCGGGCTAGAAGCTGGCACCCATGGGCTCCCTCTTTGTCCATGAGTAAAACTTTCTATCTACCCTGTGAGTGTTCTTGACATCTCCTGCTTGTTGGGGGGGAGGGGGCACAAAAAAAAGCACCTTGGGGGGGAAAAAAGCGCTATATTAAATTAAATACTGTCCAAACATGGTCCTGCATTATTTTTAGCTTGATAGAATTACTATTCACACGTTTGAAACAAACCTTTCACCTCTGCCTTTTGGGATGCATCATATTGGCCTTAAATAAAAGTGCTGTTGTATACAACCCAAAGGGAAGTTGCTTCTATAAAAACACAAACCCAGTTCTGTATCATCTTTCCAGAGCCTTCTGTTGTTAATGTGTCATTTGCCAAAAACTTTCACTTTGAATCTTGTCCCTTTTTGATGCAAATAAGTTGGTAGCCTTTCTTGTTACCTGGCAATTGCCGTCGTACCTTGGGAATTGTGTGGAAGGACTTTCTTGCCGTCAGTCTCCTTTATGGTGAGCCCAGTGTCAGATACCCAGCCTCATTTAACAAACCAGTATTTTGTGCAGTTCCCCTCACAGATTTGTTGTCACCTCTCTTGTTGGGCAAGGGCAGACCCCAGACGGGTGTTAATACGTGCGGTCCTTAACGCAGCCTCTTATCTGGCACTAAACCTGAGTATATTTTTGCTTTCTTGTGGCATACTGTCAAGTCTCTGTAAGAAGATGATGGAGCTTAACAGGGAAAGGATGACGCTGACATAGTGGATATAGGTGATATGGGAAGAATGTTGTCTACTTCTTTCCTCCATCACTCTTTCTTGCCCCCAAACTGCTTTGCCACCTCTTGTCAAAATCCCGTAGCCTGATGTATAGTATTGACCAAAACACTTAGGAATCCTGAATTTTTTCAGGTGTCCTAGAGCCATTGCTCTTTACTGGAAATCTCCAACGTTCCTACCAACATTGGCATAATCTTTTCTGATGTTACGCTCCTTTCTGACTGCCAGAAACATTTGTTGTCAGGAAACTAAAACACATGCTGGGTTTTAGTTTCTGTGCTAGATGATTGCCTTGGTATTTTAAGATCTTATTTATTCTGAGGATCACCTGTTTTCCCTAGTCTCACCATAACTATTAAGATAAATTTGAATCTTCTTTCTTGTATTTCTCAGATTTAACAGTTTCTTCAAAGATGAAATTAATCTGGCAGAGATTGGCTGGTCTCCAGGAGATCTTTAGCTATGTACATTTCTTAGAAGGAGGGGCACAACTGCTGTGAGGCACTTTCTCTAGAAAGTCTTTTTCCTACTGAAAAACAGAAGTGCACAATTATTTAGCTTTAAATGTTTCTATGTATCCTGTTACATAAAAGCTTGCTGATGTGTCAAACAACCTACGCTAAAAGTAGAAATGGTATAGAAATTCAGTACATGAAAAGCATCTCAGGGTTTTTTCCTCCATATGAATGTATGTATTATTACCTTATTTAATGTAGCATATTCTTTTAAAGAAATATGAAATTGTGTATGTGAATATAGTGTTTTAAAGATGTATATTTACTTACACTGCATATCCTTCTGTTTAATGCAAAGCCCCACCACCTCCTAAGCGAGCTCCAACCACTGCACTGACCTTGCGGTCTAAGTCAATGACCTCAGAGCTTGAAGAGCTTGGTAAGAAAGCGTTTTTTGACAAGCATGCTGGCATAGTAGAAATGTAAAAAAAAAAAAAAAAATATATATATATATATGTATATATGTTAAATTGATTAAAAGGAACTGCACTGTGTACAGTATATAGAACAGAAAAGGTTTTAAGAATGCTGCATCTTTGGAGAGTTCAAATGTGCATGATTTGCATGAATAATTTTTTTTTAAACTTGTGCCTTTACTGCTACGCAAGAGAATGTTGATACATTTTATGCATCATCAAAGTTTGGCACATCTACTAAAAAGTAATGCCGTTATCATATTTTGTTAGCTTTGCTTCCTAAATTTTCACTTCATCTAATATTGTTTTATTTTAAATTTCTGTGGCCTCTCATTAGTGGATAAAGGTAAGCTGCCAGAAGCTGTTGTTAAAAAGCTGACAGTGTTAAAGCAGCTTCAACTTCAACTTGTTTTCATTAGATTCTGATCTGAAAAAGTGCATATTATGATATCACTTTGACTTCTGTGCATGATATAGACTTAGTTCTTCTCACTATTGGTAATAAAAAAGTATTGAGCATTCAATCTTTTATTTGCTAATTTTAAGAAATGTGATTGTAGATTCCTTTGCTTGATCATCCACATCTAGATATGCTATTTCTTCAGGAGTTTTAGTTTATTTTCTAGAAATAAGGAAGGCAATAGTTTTCTTCCTGGTTTTAATGTTAGATCATTAAAAAGTGGAATTTCTGCAGCTAGTTGATTAATAAATATGTTATGAATGGATCATATATACAAAGAGAAAAGCCCAGTGCATATTTATATATGGCTATGACACTAAAACAGTGGGTTTAGCAAGTGATGATTGAGTATAAAAACAGACCACATCCCTCATTGCAGAGTAATAGAGTCTATCTTAGAATAAAACCATTTTTCCATGTAACCCTGCATTGATTTAAATACTTAAATTTTATAATTTTGGGGATTTTTTTCTGGCATGGACTCATATGAAGGCCAACTAAAAGGAATCAAAGCCTTGTGCCCACTTTTTTTTCCCTGGAAGTTAATGTTTTCTGGGGCAAATGGATGCCATCCGTCCTTTAGTGAATCAAGTCACATAGCTTCAGTGGGAACTCTTACCAACAAAGGGGTGCTGAAGTGGTTACTGTCTTCTCTGTGGTATAACAACCAAATGAAGACCAAACGGAGTCAGTGTGATTATTTACCTCTGACAGATCTCAGAAAAATTTGATTTTTCTGTGCCAGGAGGTTTGGGAGCTTGACTAAAGGTTTCAACAGTTTGTGAATGCTCCATAATTTTTCTCTCAGAATTAAAATGTCAAATATTATTTCTGGAGCCACTTTTTGGGTCTGGGTATTTTTATTTGTTTTCCCTTCAGAGAGTGCTAAGAGCTTGTAAAACTTTGCTGGTTTACCAACAAACTTTCCCAAGGGGACAGAAATACTTGGGTACCATTTTCCCCCTTCATTATCCCCTTCTGCAAATCAATTTCAAACTGAGGATATTCTTCTATTTCTCTTACTTTTCCATCTTACATACTAGGTACTGTTCTGAAAGCAGAGAGAAGCAGCACTCTTTTCTAGGGGCAAATAGCTTATAATTAGTAACGTCACTTCTGCAGTGAAGACCCATCGTATTTTAGCTTTCTCACCCCCTGTTGAGGTTATAGTACTCGATCTGCTATTTGTTCTCATCAGCTGGCAGAAACCACTGCAGCTCTTGTGACTAGCAGCCATGGGACATACTTGAATCTTTAAGCATGTTTCCCATCCATATCTTTATCGAGATGGGGCAAATATTACAGTGACAAGACTTCACTATTCTGAAGAATAGTCCCGAACCACATTCCAGAAGTCTGTATCCCCTAATAAAGCTGTAGTAATATTAGACCATGGCAGAAATTTGTCTTCTTCCTAAACAAGACTATAAATACCAGTTGTGTGATACTCTGAACATTTGCCACCCTAGCAAACAATACGACTGCTGTTATAAATAACATCTGTGGTCTACCTATTTTAACATTTGTCCTGTAAAAGGGCAGTTATCAGAAGGAACAAGAATTCTTAAATTGCGCAACAGCCGAACAAGCTTCCAAAGAGAAAATATTCTCCCTATCATCAGAGTTGTCTTCTGACATAAAACACAGATTGTATGTGTGTATTTATATATAATTTATATATCTTTATATGTATATGTGTATATATTGGACATCTGTATGAACTATGAGAACACCCACGTTTTTATACCCATTAAACTATCTAATGAAAAAGCAGTTGTTTCATAACATATATGTGCAAACTAAATAGGAAGTATGTACAGATGAACACTGTGGATGTTCTCATCAATATATATGTGTAATCTTTTTTTCTGAACTGAAGAAGCTCATAGTCTCAATAATGTCTCGTGGCAAAGGATTCCACAGGATAATTATGTGCTGTGTACAAATGTATTTCCTTTTTATTGGTTTTAAATGTGATGCCTTTAATTTTATTGAATGTCCCTTGTTATATAATAGAAGAAAAAGATAAATAGAAATTCCCCATTTGTTTTCCCTTAGAGTATGTATTTTTGTAATTTCTCCTAGCTAAGCTAAACAACATCATTTAAAAATATATATATATACATCTTGCAGTCTTTACAGTCACTTCCTTTGCCTGGCTCTGAACTCTACGTACAGTTTTACTGACATGTTTTTAGCTACTCTCTTCTCCATAATACTGAGCAGACGTATCAGTTGTTCTCTTTCAAATGAGTTAATCCAAAATATGGCAGGTAACGTGTCCTAACAATTCCTTTCCACTTCAACCTGCAAAGATTTGAAAATGCCCTGTTACCATAGTTTGAAAACCCTGGTATCAATAAGTTGCCCCAATTACTGTTTTTAAAAAGAAAATTAGAAAAAAAAATATTGTACATGTATCCCTAATATCTGCAGGGGAACAATTTCTTATAGTTAAGGTATAAACCCTGATAAACTGTGCTTTTGCCAAGCTGTTTATCTGCTGTGGTTTGATAGATGATGCATAGTAGAGGCTGGCAGGGAGAAACTAACTTCTTAGATGGAAGAAAAATGTTTATGCTCAAAGTGACAGACAAGGATTTAGCATATAAAAATTACCTTCAGAATTGATTCACAGTTCATTCCCTTTCTATTTCCAAGCTTCAGTACGGAAGAAGAAGGGTAAGGGGAAGCATTTTGTCTCTTGTTTAACCTGTTTCTCACCTTTCCATAGTGAAGGATAATAACATAATGTAAATGTTGGCATATGGTCCAGTTTATTTTATGGTGTCAAATGTACATAATTCTTGTATATGTTTTTTAGTTATTTAGTTAATAAATTGCAAACACACTAAGAACTCAAACAGAAGACTACATTTGAAAATATTCCCCACATTTCTTCCTTTTGTCTCCTTTCCTTCATCTTGCCTTTTTTTCCTTCTTTGTATCCAACTCTTTTCCAAACCCTTCCATATCATCTCACAGTTACTGTGCTAACTGGCAGCCGCAGAGAACATGTGGCCAGTAACATATCCTCAGTGTAGTCCTACGTTAGTGAGTTTGCTTGTCTTTTTAATGGCCAAATGTTACTCCCATAACCACACTGTCTCTGTCTCAGGAAATAGGGATCTTTCACACAACACTTGAACTTTTGACCTGGAGAAATGCTGCTCTGCACAATTTTAAGTTTTCAATATAACATCTTCCACGCTGTCCTGTATGCATGGAGTGCCCTCCCTGAACTGATTCATAAGGCCACTACCTTCTCCTTGAAATCTCTCCTAAAGACCCACTTCCCCTGTGATCCCAATTAAACAATCATCTAAGTAATGATGGCTAGGCAGAGGGGCAGGTAGAAACAGTGGTGCTATTTTAGTAGTTTTTATAAATGTAAATGTATATATATGTATACAAAGTTTGTTTGTGTTTAGCTGTATTTTTCCATACTCCTGTATGTCATTTTGCTTTCTTAGATTGTAAGCTCTCCTGAGCAGGGACTGTGTCATTTACACGTTTTCATGGCGTCTAGCCCAAGGAGAGTCTCGAACCTCCCTGAGCCCCTGGGTGATAGCTGGTAAACCAGTCTGCATCCTGCTCTTCGACAAAGTTCAGTGTCATGGAAAGGAAAGCTAGGCTGTAGGCAGTGTCTTCTCTTGACAGGGAAGCTTTTGCTTTTTGACATTAAAGAGGACAAAATTGGGTTATATTCCACTCTATTTTTCTGTTCTTTCCTGACCTGCTTTCAGGTCGCTAACAGAGGTTCCATCTAGTGATATTTTCTGTTCTCCATTCAGAGAATATGACAGAATAAACCCAATTGCTACTGGTATTTTTCTGAAAAATATGTTTTGGCAGCATATAAAAAAATCTTTACGTTGTTATTGTAGGGTCTTCTGTCAACCAAAAATTCAGTTTTCTGGGTCATAGGTGAGGGAGGCATTAAGATGAAAATTATGGCTTTTGTGGTTCTGTTGACTGGGGGTTTTGGTTGTCGTTTGAGAGGGGTTCTGCGTCATTGGGAGGATAGGAGAAGGGAAGGACATAGGTTGTATTTTTTATATTTAGGATAGAAGAGACCATGTTTGTGTCTAAAGAGATAGGTAATAAAATCTTAAGGTTCTCAGCAGTATGGCATGGGCAGTATTATGATTTTACTGAAGTTATACATAGCAGGAATTACTAAAATGTAAACTGTACATCATCTGTGCCACTGACTTTCTGCTTACAGTAGTTGCCTGACTCAGAGGGATAGCATCCAACTTCAAAATGTACGTTTGGAGGGAATATGTTTTCAACAGTGAAACTGCTTTCTGGATTTTGTGGGACATCTGGGAGGGGGAAGAGGCAATGTTTTGGTTTTTTTCTTTGTGGGTTTTTTTGTGACTTGTAGGTTTCCAAGAATTGTTGAATGAGTAAGTTATGGCAACATGTAAACTAACGGTTAGTTGTAGCAGCAATTTTTTGGAGGCAGTACTTAAAATATAATTCCAGTAATGCGTAGCTAGCCCATTAATACTGAAGAATAACCAAAATATTCATGCGGCAAATTAAAATCAAGATTTGAAAATCCTGTAAGAATAAAACATTAAAAGAAAAAATTTTGGTTATAATTTTCATCATCACTACAGAAAATAGGTATCATTAGAGTTTCAAAACTAGTATTTTAAAATAATAGATTTAACTCTATTCATAAAAAGTTTATGTGGCTCATTAAAAGCTTGTTTTTAAAGGCTTTTTTCTTCAGTTTTTGGTTCAACTTATCTATCGATAACTTTTTGTGCATGGAGTATTTTAAAATTATATGATACTTAAGGAACACATCCATGAATTAACATCTGTAAATAGCTAGATACATGATTTAAAAGTTTCATGCTCCTAAGCTTTTTTTACTGCCAGGAAATGGGTTTAATTTAGTGAGCAATTTGGGATTTTCAGTGAAAGCTAAAGTGGATAGTGTTTAATTTTAAAAACCTAACATAAAAATCCTCTAAGAGAAAGTACAAAATGAAGTACAGAGCAGGCTAAATTTTCATAGTGAAATGGGAATTACAAGACAAATAATTCTTCTGCGTCAATAAATATTACTTTGACAGTGTCACACAAGTGTCAGTTGTGAGCTAGGGGTGGTGGTTTGTTTGTTCTTAGATTTGACATGGTAATCAATATAAAAGAATCCCTCTACATGTGTTGATACTGATCTTTGGGTTGTGGTGTGGGCTACAGTACCAAATACAAATGTAGGATTTTCCTCCTTTGAACAGTCTAGATGCTAGTACCACCTCAGATACAGAATAACTGTGATATCAACACAGAACATTGTTACCTGGCATCAAGTCTTAGCAGCATTTGAATAGAAAAATATCAGTTGATGGCATTCAAAAGAAATATTATTAGCTCTGTCTGCAATAAGCATTCACACTTCATCCCATTCCTGTTGTCCATTGTTTCAAAGGTGGCACGTTCTAATGGCATCTGAAACAATGAAATTGCAGAGCAAATATATATACGTGAATGCCAAACAGCGGATTAGCTTACACTGTTATGTTTGAAGAAACCACTCACAAAGACATCTGGGTTCAAAAATAATTTTTTTATTTCGCTGTGGTGGAGTTGATGATGGAGATTTGTCTGCAGGAAACAATGGAAATACCATCAAAGCAACTTTTACAACACTCACTGCGTCGACTACTTTGATAGTTTCCAGCATCTTCAGTGCTTCTATGTAGGAAGAAGGTTTTCTGATCTTCACCAGACACTGTATTTTAGAAGATGAGAGCAAAAGGCATCAGGCTTAATGAAGAATTCTTGAAGGGTATCCTTGTAAGTAATTGATTTGCATTACTAATTTGAAATTCTAATGAGATAGCAATATAGTAATAAGATCAAGTTTGTCATCAGATGGTCATTTTTCATGAGCATAAAGCAGTGACTCTGGGTGGAATTTGTGAAGTGTATGCGTGAAAAAATATGGGCCCGTTTTTTGTTGATGTAGCAAGGTTGCAGGTTTTATGACTTGTGGTCTTAACTTGTGGGGAGTCCACAGCAGTGTAAGAAGGCATAGGATGAGGACCATGCTTATGACATATGTGCTTTAAAAACACTGTAAGAGAAAAGTATTGAAAATGAGCACATTTCAAGGAGAGCAATGCTAACCCTATGTTTTCCACTGAAAAAAAAAGAATTGGCACCTAGCTGGCAATGTGCTAATGGCACAGAATCTTAAATTAACAGGTAACTCAGTACTGAACACCTCTTCAAACCGGGGTTTATCTTGCGTGAGGTGGGCAGCTTGAACTAACATTTTAAAAACACTGGGAATCCTGAGCAGAGGTCAGCTGAGTCTCTGTGTGGGTATTCTCATTTACGCTAGTATTATTTTGAATTTATCAGCTTATTCTTGAGTATGTAGCACCCTTTCATGACACTTGTTTTTCTTTACTACAGGACAGTAATTGAAAAGGTTTTCAAAACCTTTCTGCATCAGCCAAACAAGACAATGGTATAAAAGAAGTTGGAAAAGGAATTGTAAGTGTTAAAGAAAATGTGGGTTTTGTAGCATTTGGAAACAGACGAATTAAATATGTTGGCATATGTGAGTGTCACTTGCGCAGATATTAATTGAATATTTAACCACATACTCAAAATCATGAATGTTTGAGGAACAGTAAAAATTGCATGTGTTTTCCAACATGGCACAGTTAGGGCAGTGGAAAACTTTTTCAGCACTTTTAATATGTTCTCTCTCTTTTTCAGGAGCCAGGGAGATGAAGGACTTATCTCCCTCATCTCAAAACTCCCTTTGCTGCTATTTCTCTTTTTTTTTTCTTCAAATGTTCATATACCCGTGTTAATTAATTTCTAATATAATTAAAAATAAATGTTTTTAGATAATTCATCATAGTTTGTTTGGTTTTTCCCCTCGGTGTGGAAGTGTGAGAGTAAGTGTAAGAACTGAGAAGGCTGCAAGTGTCTTAGGTCCTCCACCTTTCTTTTTGGTTTCTTTCTGTTGATTGTCTTTCTTTTGCGACTAGGCCAAATTTTCAAATGCTGTCTCTTAAACAGAACATCAAATTGCCGCTTAAATTCCACCTGGCTTGCAGGGCAGGAGTGGGTATTGACTATATTCTCTGCTTTGTTTTTGTTCTTAAACAGAAACCACTGTTAGACAATGACCATTCCTCTTTCAAGGTAGGCTGAATTGTAAGGCTTCAGGATTGCAGGTGCATTTTAAATGCCTGTATAATTATTTCATTAATTGAACATACTGTTAAAGAGCTGGTACTTGAAAATTGTATCTATAGAAAGAATTTGAACATATCAGTTTTCTGCCTTCGTAAAATTACTTTTGATGGTGTGATTATAATATGTAAATGTGACTTATATGTACTAATGCGAAGATATTTTCAGCCATAGAAACACAAATAAGACTTTCTTTCAAGAAAGTTTTGATAGTTTTTATTGTGAATACATACAAATTGTTTTCATAAATCATGTAATGGTATTTATAGATACTCAATGTTAAATGATTAATTTTAGTCACTAAACAGTTTTTATGTTTTACTGATTTATTTTACATAATTTTCCCTTTTTTGGATTTTAGTGTACTTTGTAGAGTTTACAGTATCCCAGAGAACATACAAGTATTTTTACTCAATTTTCATAGAAGGAAAGTGTTTCGAATGGCTTATGGTTTTGACTGTATTGCAAAGCACTTTTATTATTTCCTCATTATGCTAACTGCTGAAGTAATATTCTCTGCCTATTGTTTTCAGTATGGTAAATATGTGTTTTTGGCATTGTGGTTTAAGCACAATCCTGCAAATTGTTCATTGGAGGGGGGAGGAGGGTGGGCTGGAAGAAGTTAATTCTAGATTAAAATGTGCTCGTGGTGGCAGATTTATGAGGATTAGCTTAATTGTCTAAATGAAAACTCAAAGTCAATTTCTGTATATTTTTAACTATACATTTACATGACATAACTGTAGGCTGAACTTGTTTCCTCTAAATATGATCATAAACAATAACTGTGGATTTAAATCTTAATATTTAGTACTTTTGCTCTGAAACAATGCTTTAGCTAAGTTTAGTCTTAAAATGCTTAGCAGTATGTTGAAGGCCTAGTTATACTTTATCTACTTTTGGTCTTTGATGAATTTTTATACATCTATTCCTATTTCAATAGGTAAAAAGACAGGCATTAGTTTTCAGTGGACACAGCTAATATAACAGAGATCCATTTTCAACCATCCTCAAATAGGAGTCACTTGTTTTTTCCCAGAGACACTAGACATCTATTCATCAAGTACAATTGCTTCTATGACAAGCAACGTTATCATATAAACTTCTACAGTCTCATCAAGCTTTCTTTTGAAATCAGTGGGTTCTCATCTTTCTGCTACCACCCCATTAGTACTGGAGAGCTGTTCTAGAAATGTTTTCATCTACTTCTTTTAAAGTGTTTTCTAGATTCCCATGCGTACTGTTTGCCCAAATTGTCCTTTACGTAGTCCTTCCCACCCATAGACATTCACCCTGAAGTATTTATCGAGTTACTTCCCAGCTATTCTTTTGTAAACTAAGCAGGGCAAGGTCTTTTGCATATGTATGGGAAGTGACAAAAGTCTAAAAGGAATACAGTGTAAATAAGTGCACCTACTTGGTTTAGATGCTTTTTATGAAACTTACGTGCATAATCACTCTTGGTCTTTACGCTAAAAGCTACTTTTAGTTGAAAATAATAGAAGGTTTTAAAATCAATTCATAAGATAAAAGCAACATCACAGCCATATTGTTATGCAGTTTAAACAAATAAGCATTTTTAATAAGCACCTGTAAAGACTACCCCTTTAGTTTTAGTACTGCTTATGTAACTGATTTTTGCAGATTATTGACAAGGAAACAAATTTTAATGGCTAATGAAAGAAATTAAACTAAACTTGCAAACTCATATTTAGGGAAGGCGATGGAACAAAATATGTGCATATGCAGTACCTGACATTAAGGGCTATGTGCCTAGACCTGTTGACAGCAAGGAAGAATGAATGTCCTGTGTTCCCATCACTTTTCAAAAGGAAAAATACATGTGCCAAATATTTGACTGTGGTTGACTGCAGATGCTAGAAAAGGTGGGTGATACTACAGCATATAGGTGCAATTGGCATTGTATGAAGTTTTGCATAACTGATTGCGCCTGGTACAGTTTCTGTCTGTATCTATCTTAGGTATTTACAAGGCATCTATCACCTTGGTACCTAAACAGTTTGAAAAATGCACCCACCCCAGGAGGCATGATGCAGATACAGGCAGAGGCCCAGGTCCAGAGCAGCAGAGGCAGGTCCCAGGAAGCTCCCAACTGTGTTACCGCTGTTGTTGAGCTCCTGGCCCACTTGTTGTGGCCAAGGAACATCTCCACCTACCTGTCAGCAGGAAGACGGTACCCCACCCCTCACGTCCAGCTCCACTGGTGGGGAAGCTGAAAAGCAAAGATAATGGAAAAGGCAACGATCCAGTAGCAGAGGTGAAACAGAAATGGTGGGATTTCAAAAGGAGGGATTCTTAAAGAGCAGCACATCTCAGGGGAGGGATCAGCTGCCAGTCCAAGTGGCAGGTAAGGCACAACACAGGCATAAATCTCAAATGTTCTTCAGTGAACAAAAGTTAAAGAAATACCTCTGATGTCTCTAAAGTTTGTCTATATCCAAAGCCCTGCTCTGTTCTTGGCCTCTGTCTCAGTCCTCTAACCCTGCAGCTGAATCGACTGTTCAGTTCTCTGTGTATTTCAACCCAATAATTGCTGCAATCCTAGATATGTCTAATAACAAACTTAAAGGACTCTCATTGGTAATGAGTGTTGTGGTGCAAAGAGACAGCATGGTATAGCAGTTCTCCCAAATGATGGACATATTCATGAACCTAAAGGCTGGAATAATCCTGGCTTCTAACCACCATATTCAGAACAGGATCGGGCAAACCACCGATCACTCCTGCAGGCACAAAAAGATGGAGCAGTTCTCCTGTGGCCACCAGGAGCAATTGCTGATCTACCACATCAGACCAAGCTCTGTACCAGCCCAGTGCAAACACCCGTCCAGGCAGCCAGCTACGGGCTTTGCTGCAGAAACAAAGGATCTGTCTAACAGGAAGGAAAGGAAGATAGCCAGGACTTTGATGAAGGTTCACTAGTTATTATCACATGGACCACTTTAATAACAGATCTCATTTTTTCTTTAAACACAACAGAATCAGCGAGGTAAAACAAAAAAACAGTCTTCAGAGACCTGTGAGTCCCGTGTGACTTTTGGAAATAGCTGCATAGTACTCACAGTTAAAGTGCAGTGGGTCACTGACTTCCAGATGTTTGCATTTCTGTTAGCCTATATGCATGCTCCATTCTGATTCCCTTACTTTGTCACTTAAGTCATGGGAGTCATGCCCTGTCAGAGCAAGGGACATGAGGTTAGGAACATGAAGCAAGTCACAGCTTTGGAGACTGCCAGTTTGTTGGCTGATATCACTAGGTATAAATATAGAGAAATCTATAAAAGCTGTAAGTGACCTATTTTGCCTGTAAGTCAAATATATCTCTGTGAGCAAAATGCTGCATGTAGGAACGGTGTGCAAGGTGGAAACAACTAGAAAGATCAGAGAATCTGACCTTTTCCCTTTGCTTCACACCTAAGGAAGCTAGCGGTGCTTCTTTGTATTTAAAGCTTGATTTTAGAAGAGAGAGATGTTTTTTAAGCCAGTTAACAGCCATGTTGATACATAGTTTGGTCCATAGCCAGTTCTGGTTTGACAGTCTTAGTGGTAAGGCAATTTATCCCAACGAGGTAAAGGCAGTTAGCTGAGTTAACTCTTTCAGCCAGCTTTAATCCTACGGTCGGTGGCTGTCCAAAGCAGTCAGCCTCTTCTCTGGCCGATAAGGACAGTTTCTGGCCGAGCCAAGTTTTCCAGTGCCCCTACTGTAAGTGGCATGCCTTTTCCACAGCACCAGCCTAGCCACTGGTGCAATCATCTTACCAAGACCTGGTCTGAATTTAGGGCAACCTTTGGTCATCAAGGAATGGATTTATTGGGCAGAGACTGACACATTCATGAAGGTGGTGTCAGCCATTGACCTTCAGACAGTTTTCCCTTGATTGCTCTGTAGTGAACAAAAGCTTGTGTAAGGCCATGCCTGTAACGCACCCTTGGTTTCCCCATGCCCCATGTCAGTGCTTCACAAAGCTTCCAGAAACGGCAGTTGTTGAACACTTTGTTACGAATAATAACAGTTACGGCTATTCCTCCTTTTCATTGCTAGTCAAGTTAACAAACCTATCCTAAAACCTCTGAATGTATTCATTATTCATAAGTATTCGCCAACAGTTTCCACAATTAACTTTCTGCTCAGGGGTTTTCACAGACTGTTTGCTTGTACTCTTTGTCATTTGTGTTATTGGTCACCTATGCCAGATGCTGTTCTTTCAGCTCTGAAAGGCTGAAAAGATTGATTAGGAGGATAGAAAGTGGTAAATTTCCACAGAGAATTAGGAACTTTGCAAAAATTTGTTGTGTTTTTCAGAGAAACTTTTCTTCGCAAGCCTCTGGCAAATGTGTAAACATGCACAAATAACAAAAGTGTTATGATCCCCCTGAATCTGAACAAACTAAACACTCAATGATACTATTTACAGAAATACTCATAAATTAATGTGGGGTTTGGAGCTTTTTTATTTTGTTTTTCTTCAGGTTTTGACTTTTAATTGAGTTTGTTTCTATTACATACCAGTTGCTAGGTGGGCTCTGTTTAGAACACTTGTCAGGAAAATGGAGTTTTCAAATACAGGGAATTTTCTGATGACATGTCAAAAGAAATACCAAGACATTTTGTATGACCAGTGTCTCTACCAGAATGAATATATATGATCCCTTATCTTTCTTCGATTCCATAGAATTTGACTGAAATGTGTGTTTGCTATGTGTGGTAAAAATAGGACCCCTGTTTTTTTGTTCTTTTTTTATGTGTACTCAAGTAGGAAAATGCTGAGAAGTAATTTCATGGTCTTACACTATAGTTGTTAAGAGAGTTTTGGTAATGAAGGATTGCAGCTATGGCTGTGTTAGGCAAAGGGGGAGAAGAATTGCAAAGGAAGAAGCAGTTATTACAGTTAGGTTGATATATGGTCCCTTTCAAATATCCATGGAGTGGAAGAGCCAACAATCCAACAATTGCATGACAGTTTGTCCCTAAAATTCATTTTCATAAGGAGCTCATGCGTTTTTACAAATACAATCTCATCCTCACTTTCCATAACACATGCAACTGGACAGTCCAGCCAGACACAGAGAGAATGTGAATACTTTGAATGTGAATACTTTGAAGTAGTGAATATGCTAAAGGCACAAATAATATCCATTATTTTAGCAATTAAAAAATCATAATTATGTTAAGCCACACAGAGTCCCTTTTAGAGCAGTATAATACTGGAGGCACTTGTGTGTGGAAATAATGAGTGCCACATTAGGATAGACAGGGAATGATATATAGGAGGAGGGATCCTTGGGTCTGTCAGAGGAGCTTTCATTTAAAACCATATAAAATAAAATAAAATAAAATAGATTAAAAATCAAACAAAAAACCCCAACCCTGATTCATAAACAGAACCAGAAGTATTGTTTAACATGACCTCAGCAACACTTTCCAGGTATAAGCTTACAGCTTCGAACTGAGGTCTGAAGAGCAGCATATAAAGCATTTCAAAAAGCAGAAATTAATCTTTAAAGAATAACATTTTTCAAGAGTGGGAGGCCACCAAGTAGGCCTGACACTGATCTGGCATTCAAACCACTGTAACGTGAGCAGCAGCCAGCCAGCTAGCAACAGTCAGCCACTGCTGTTCAGGTCAAAGTCTTACCGACAACAGCGCTTCTCTCATGTATCCCTTGCCTGAGTGTGAGGAATGCAGACTCTTTGGGCTACCATACTGCAACATTTTAGTCAGACCACCCCAGATTAACTTCTGATGACCAAATTGTCCCATCCCATCCCTCCCCGTCAAAAAAAACCCCAAAGTGGACTTGTTTTTTTTATCTGAAGCATGGAAAGGGTGAGAGTTACAGCCACCGACTCATGTAATCAATAATGGTGCTGGGCAGATCATGCTCTACTGTGAGCCAGTGATCGCTGTGGGTGCAAAAAGCTTAGCCATTTCTAGCCTTTGGGAGTGCATTTTATGTAGGGGAGGATTTAGAGTAAGCACATACATAATATCCTCCTCATTAATGTATATAGCAATGCCTCTTTGCACACTAAGCTGCCACAGGGAAGCGCTTGCACCCAGATTTCCACCGTGTGCCCTCAGGCAAGGAAAGAGGTAGCCAGGGGAGGGAAAAACGAAGTTTATTTTCAGAAGACGCTGAGATCCTGGCGAGCAATGCCCTCAGATAGCGTTACCTACTATTTGGGGGAAAGAGCGAGAAAAATCTGGCAAATGTTGGGGAGGGCATTGCTCGCAGGATAAATGCTGTGGACGGCCACCATCACGCTGCAGCAGTGGTTTGGGAGAGAGCGCACTGGGGGTGGGGGTGACGTGAGACGTCGGACAAAAGTGAAGATAGCCAGCAGTGCTTCAGAACAACAAAGGGCTGCCCTCAGCCAGTGGTGGAGCACATCTGGCACCCCAGGAAGCTCAATTGGACACTTGGCCCTGAGCTCGTCCCAGGGATTTCTGACTGACACCACTGCAGTGCATAGGTGAGCTTTTTGCTAGGTTCACTGACATTTCCTGTCGCAGTTACGATGAGGTGAATTGGTAGTTCCTGCCTTGGGATGCAGCATGGCTGTGTGTGTTATGGGTACAGGACAGTGTGCATTTATACCAAAAGTGATTAATAACATCAACTGCCACGTGCCCAATGCAATCACTAAACTTTAGTCTGCCCTTCCGTTTGCCCAAACACATACACTCTGGCTTCCCAACTGGCTTCTTTCTATGTGTTGTCCAATGCATGTAGATACCTCCATCTGCCTGGCCTCAGATACAGTGGTTGTTGCTCCTCTATTTGATTGCCAGATGTCACTGGGGAACAAGATGGGGAGGTTCCTGGATCCTCGGGGCAAGCCGGCCATCACCGAGGGAGCTCGCTGTCCACGCCGGCCGAAGAACAGGAATCCTCGGTGCCTGCCTCTGACGAAGACTCGCCGGCCAGGACCACAGAGAGCTGGCAGTGGCCGTTGTCCTCGTCTGAAACGCACAGCAACGTTGGGGAGGATTTTGAGGGATTTCAAACGCCAGCGCGGACTCCGGAGTGTACCATGGACATACAGTCTCCTGGGGATCAGTCACTCAGTAGGACTCCTCAGTTTGAAAGTGACTCTCCTGAGGAGGAGGAGGGAAATGATGAAATGAATGAAGAGCGCTGCGGTGTTGAGCCTGTCCCTAGGGATCGGGGTTGGAGAGGGCAGCCCCAGCTAACAGAGGGAGAGAAGCTGTTGATGGAAACCAACAGTAGGATTGTGCAGCTGCTGGAAAATATCAAGAGGGAGCATGCACAGTCCATGGGTCTCATGTCACAGTCCATGGGCCGTATGGAGCTGCAGCTGGGCATTGTGGCTACCTCCACAAGAGCCATCCATAACTACCTGTCAGAGATTTTAGCTTTCCTCAAGCAGCCAAGGACGCAGGTCCTTGAAACACGCATCTCCCAAAGAGCCACCCCCCATGTTGAGTTAACTTGTGCCTCGACATGGACTGGTGAGGACGCAGTGGCATCCTCCACTGTGTGCTTACCAGGGGCCGAAGGGACGAGCGACTCTCGAGAACCACCACAGGCCACGCTGCCTTGTCGCAGTGGCCGGCTGCAGAGAGCCATAACCGAGAGGGCCTCGTTGCCCATGCCTACACGCCAGGCAAAAGGGGGAGGGAAGAAAAAATAAACACACCATAGGATTTTTAGGGTTTTTTTTAATGTGCCTGTCCTTTTAATTCTTAGCCATAAGGCCATCAGTGGCAGAATTCAACCATTTCCTACATTGGCTAACATTGTATCCTGGCTGACTAGATTAGTCTAACATTTTGTAGTTTTTATTTGCACTGTTAACGATTTGTGCTGCTGGTATTTGAAGAACATTTGCCTCTGTTCTTTCACTTTAACTTCATATGAGCATTTTTTTACTCTGTGCCAGGCATTCATTGCTTTTCTTACAAATACAAGTCATTTCTTGAGGCAGCTGTTTTTTGAGTTTTCTTTCTCCATTATCCCATCCCCTCTGAGCAAGCATTCTGGACTTGGTGGTAAGTATACAGGTCTTGGCAATACTCGCCTCCAAAACTGTGTTCGATCAGTCTTTGCCTGGTGTTTCTGGCATGCCAGCCTGAGGTGTTGGGGTTAGCCTGTACCGGATCATGATCATTCTTATCCTCTGTGGGTCTGACAAGCTCACTTTCTAAGACCCTCGGTGGAGCTAATCCACATGTCTTGGCTATGTCGTACAATAAGTAATGTTGCCAGGATCATACCTCATATTTATCTTTTGGGGCCTGTATAGTGATGTGCCACCAGATCTATCTAGGCACCTGACTCTCATTTTCAAAGTTCCTTTTACGATGGATCTGGTGGTTTGATGGGCAGCATTATAATTTTTCCTCTGAGAGAGTCTGGGGATTTGAAACAGGAGTCACTAAGCAATGCGTTCTACGGGGATAAGAGCCATCTCCTGCAACAAATCTGTTAGAAGGAGACTGTCCCCTGTAATTATCACAGATATTAATTATTTAAGGAAAAGAAAAAAGAAAAAAAAAAGCAACTTGCCTAGCAGCCAGACCTCTTGAGAATGTAAAAGTCATGACATGCTGTTGGGTACTGTGCTACTATGTCTGTGATTAAGAGCTTTTCATCAGAGACGACCTACATGTTGATAAAATGCAACTACTTTCTGTGCCTTTAGGCCATCTAATTCCTGAGGGCTGGCACCCTGAGCAGAGCATGGGTTCGATTGGTAACCCACAGGGCGGATGGAAATGCACTTTGCAATAAATTATTTTATATCTGTTGGTGCTGCCTCTCTCGGGGGAATTTAATATAGTGGCACTCAAATTGCTATATGCATGCTGAGGCATCAGACTGGCTTATACATGTGGTATCCCTGACAGTTCTCCGAAAGGATGCTGTTACCAGGAGCCCCTTGAGCAGTGGTAACGGATTATCACAGGTGTAGCATGGCTCCTGTGTTTGACTCTCAACATGCCATTGTAACTTCTCGTAAAGGTTCAGAAGAGTTTATATGGCAAAGCAGTGATGAATTCCTCCTCTGGCAAATACTAGAGAATAATTGTAGGCCTAAAAATCCTCTTCTATGATTACAGCTGAGCTGCACTCTCTGTCCATTGAGCCATAGACTCTTCTTCCCTGTCTTTCTGCGAGACTGAATTTATTCGAAATAAAGCAGATAATATTTTGTTATTCAACCAGTCAGCCACAAATTGCTCCCTTATAAGTGTGTGTGCGTGCGTGCTTGTGGCTGTACTTTGCTAAATGACCGGTTTAACGACGAAATGCAGCTGGCATTGCCAACCTCCAATGTAGGCTTTTTCCACTACAGAATATTTCTTCCCTTCCACCTACATCCAGCTGCGTTCCTTTTAAGAACGCCATTGGAGGCGTGCTTCTTTGGCCACACTGTTGACACACCTCACACCAGGTGCAAATTTTTGCACCCATTCTGTGGCTTTTTTCTATCTCTTTTGTTAAAACTGTTTGTAAAGGTATTCTCAGACAATGTCCAACACAAGCTTGTAAGATTCCCCTCTCAATGGTACAAGAAATGCGTGCTGCAGAGTATTTAAGATCACAAGGAGGTTGGGAGAGAAGCCGATTAGTAAGCCTGACAAATTATTCCAGTACGTGCGGCCTTTGCAACATGTGTTTCTGGTGCGTACATGGTTTGCACACTGGTACTGTGGATGTGAGCAGCCTAGTTAAAGGCAAGTGAAAGTTGGTCCCAATATGCTTACGTCTTATTTCTTTGGGATGAGTTTGAATGAAGCTAAATACAATTCAGCCAGTTAATTTTCTTGGCCTAATTAGCACGTTTGATAATACAGTGAGAATGTTTTTATTTTACATAGTGCTTTCACTTCAGAAGTGTGGTGCGGTTGCGGCCAGATGCTCAGATTTTGACGTATTCTGCAGGACCCGCCATGTAGCTGCTGCCATTTAGAATCAATCTCGTTCCACATGCTGGCTGCTTCCGTAGCTTCAAATTTTTTGTTGTAGTTTTCAAATGACAACCTCCACTTTGCTTTCTGATCAAAGGCAGTAGAGCAAAAGAAGAAGCTGCGCAGATGTAGCAGTGCTGTCGTTGGAAATACTGCGCAAGGAACCCCTAAAGGGTTCCTTGCAAAGCAGCTTAAGCTTTAACCTGCTCTCCTCTCCCATTTCTGAGTGCCTTAGCTAGACCTGGCAAGGCACAAAGCACCACTTGAATGGGAGCAGCTGTAGGGTGAGAAGGACTGAGAACCTGTCTACAGACAAGAAACCTGCAATAAACTTACACAAAACAAAGTTTCTTCCAACTGGAAATAGTAGATGGTTTTAAAAATTGGTACCAACTGATATTTTGGTCAGATCCAAAATTAGGATCTGATTTCCAGTATTGTCTAGCAAAATCAGTGCAGTTGGAGGGTATGTATGTTTCATCCCCAAACAAATATTTTCATGCTTTTCAAGTGTCTGTCATAGCCTCATCACTCTTTCCCTGTAGCTTTTTGTTGTCTGGATGGGTATATGGTTACATGTGTCTGTTAAAAATAAAGGGGATCAGTTCTTACATGGTATATTTATATTTCTTATTTACAGATTTTGAGTACCTAGTGCTTCAGTTTCCAAAACTTCCTTCTTTCTGTATCCCAAAGACCAGTTGTTTGTCTTCTGGGATGATAAAAAGGGTGGGAGAGACTTAACAGGAAATCTCTGCCCAGTTGAAGCTCTTGGTGATAGATCCCCTGAGTACGATTCTACAGTCTAGCCGTATTTTTGCTGTGTAGGTCAAATGTTCATGGTTATACCATTGCTTTCTGATGCCTTTTGCTGAGCAGAAGTGCAGACATTTTTCTTTCAGAAGTTCACAGTTTGTATTACAAAGTCTTATGAAATGTGACTTGAAGTTTGTTTTATTTTTGAATATATGTGATGATTTTAAGAATTTTTTTCCTTTTCTCCTTCCACTGGATGATTTAAAACCCACAAAAATAAAGCAGACCAATGAAAAGAATTGAATGCTAACTTCAATTGAAAAGAAACAGCAACACTACTCTTGTGAGACAGTTTTCAACAGTGTTCAGCTTACTGGTTCTGCTCAACCTTTCCTTTCCTGCCTGCTCCCTGACCCTCTGTGACACTGAAATATCCACTTCTAGGACAACCTTCTTCCTAACCAGAAGGCTAAAAGTTCTTCCCTCTCTTCTTCTCCTCCCATTTAAAATATCGTCCTTGCATCAGCCAGATCTACTGTTTAGAGGGATCAAAAGCTCTTTTTCTCCTGCCTTATTCCCATCCATATCCATATCCAGGGCCCTGAGTGCGCTGCTCTCCAGTGAGAGGTAAAACTTAAATCCCTAAATCTGATACTTGGCATAGTAACACCATCTCTAGACCACCCAAAGCCTGGGGGTTTTAAGTCTATAGTATCCTAATGGAGTAGCTATCCTTGCTTGCTGAAGCAAATAATCAGTCGTTTGGGAGATGGATCCAATTGCTGAAAAGTAACATTGCTCTGACTCACATTGCGGAAGCCTAGGAGCCAGGCTAAGGTATTTTACTCACGTAAATGCCACAGGCTATATAACTAATCCTTACTTTGGTGAAACTTCCAAGGAAAAGACACTAAATTAATATGATACAGGGAAGCAAATGCAATGGAAGGCGTAGAAAAGAAACCTGTTGGTATGCTTCAAGTTTGAATTCTAGTACAGATTCAAAAATCAAACTATTTCTGCTGGCTTAGGCTAGTCACTTAATTTCTCCATGTCTTAGTTTCATACTAGTAGAAGTGGCAATAAAGGAGCTGTCAGGCTATAATTAGTTGATTATATGGTACTTTGAGGTCTTCAGTCTGAGGGAGTAACGTTATGTATTAAATGCTGATAAACCTTGTTTGTGACCAAAGTTGAAGATGGGGCTAAAACTAACACTCAGCTTCGGAAGATCTTGATTAAAGTTTTCCCTATATTTTATCATCATGTCATATGGTAGATCAGAATCCCAAATCCAAATGTTGAAGTTCTCGTTCAGATTTGGACTTTGCCTATTTGGTCTGTTTCTGACCACAACTAAATACATTCCCAAACTGTCCAGTCATTAAAATAAAAAATACATATAAAAGTTTCATTTAAACAAATGATGCAATTACTAATGCTAATCTAATAATCCAAGGGTGTGAGTAGATTAGGATGTGATTACTTAAGGAGAATAGCCATAAAAGAGCACTTCTGGAGTACTTGTTATTGTCCAAAATATCACTGAAATTCTGATGACTAAGTACAGTCTGCTTATCTCTATTTGAAACAGTGCTGTACAGATTCATTATTTCTAAAGGTCTTCTTTCCATTTCTATATAGATATTCTCCCTTCACATTTTGAAGGTTTGAAGAAGAGGATTGTTTTTCGAGTCACACTAAGTAAACATTAAATGCATGCAGGCTTAAAACTAAAGCATGCATGTTATGTAGCAGCAATTAAAAGTGCTCGGCTTGCACGACTTATGATGCTCAAGCGTTGCCTTGTTAAAATGCCAAAAAAACTTTTTCTTTGCATTTTTTTGAAAAGTAAATCTCTTCCTTTGACCTTGCAATACTTACATTTTCAGTATTTGGACAAATGATATTTATTTTACTGAATACTTTTATATTACAGATAAGGTGGATGAAATAGTACCAGTTTCCAAGCCATCAAGAATTGCAGACAATGCAACTGTGGACTCAAGAGTGGCAACTATTAAACAGCGGCCTTCTAGTAGATGTTTTCCCTCAGCTACAGATATGAATGTGAGTGGTAGCTATGAAGTACTGCTTTCATTTCTGAAACTGATTGGAGGGGGTGTTTTGGCAGTGTGCAAGGCGTACAATAGAAATGAATTTACAAATGTTGCTTTATATACTCATTTTACTTTTATTACCTTGTAACTTTAAGTCGTGGTCTACTCTGCATTTCTAATAATGTTTTTTTAACAGCAGAGTCTACTTACCCCTATGAAACTTTTCTCGTTGTATACTTATATTTATTCTGAGACTGTCACATCAACGACATTGCTACCTCAGTGTTATTCAAACAGATGTGAACTTGTTCTGCCTGTAGTCTGAGCTGGTGAGATGCCAGTAAGTTCTGAACTTGAAGGTGTCAGTACAACACTAAACCCAAGCTAAAAAACTTTGCTGAAAGTCAAGGTACGTTATTTCAGTTTCAGCACCAATTAGTGCAGCCACACAATTTCCACTAATGTGAAGGTTTCTCCTACTGTAGGTTTTCATTATTCCTAATTGTATGTATAATATCTTGATTAAATAATACATGATGATTTGTAAGGGAAGTATTGACATTAATACTGTAACAAGTATTAAAAATTTTAACTCCAAAACTCTGAAATTGGATTATTCAGTTGCAGAATTTGCTCTTACAGAATTCTGCATGTGAAAAAATAATTGGATTTATTGGATTTTAGATGTATTTTTCCATTACCCACCCCTCCAAAAAAGCATCGGTCCTGATACAACAAGCACTTTGCTGTTCTTAGGCAGCTTGGGATCCAAGGAAATTACAGCTATTCTAAGAGGCAGAAAATGAATAGTTTTGTGATGACCTACAAGAAGGAGGGACAGTGAGTGCATTGGGATTCAGGTGGTGTTCCTCAGTTCCTAGCTGAGATGCTGACTGCCAGTGTAATCTGGCGCAAGACACCTTGAGTCTGTGCAAGACTCCAAGAATAGGTCTGTTCTTCAGAAGTGAAGAGAGCATATAGCCTGACACAGAGTGAACGATAATAGCTATGCAGCACACGACTAGGTTTTTGGAAGTGAATGAAACAAAATGCAATTGCTCATGCTTCATTTTCATTACAGCACACAAACTGTGCTGAAAACTCAACATATTGCCTTGTAAATAATCTCAACTAACTCCACTTACAGCTGTTGTCATTTTATGAACATCTAAGTAAAGCCCAGCCTTCCCTTTCTCTTCACCTCCTCCCTGAAATAATACCAAGTTTGTTATTTTCCATAAGAATTCTAAGTAAAAGGAATGGTGGATTAGCAGATATGACAGAAGAGTTATTGACATGTAAGAGAAAGACTTGCACACTTTAACGCTTGTGGGATTTTTTGTTTGCTTTTTTGTAGTCCATGTATGAGAGACAGGGTATTGCTGTGATGACGCCCACTGTACCAGGGAGTCCTCAAGGTCCTTTTCTGGGTATACCTCGGGGTACAATGAGAAGACAAAAATCTATAGGTAAAATGCTTCTCATGTATAGTTTGCTTGTGCATTAATCACATACTTTTAGTAACTTTGCTTCTTTCTTAAAGCATATTTCTCTAACATCTTTACCTCAGTGAATGACTGTTTAATTTTTATACAAAGTTCATGAGAAAATAAGTTTGTGTGTAAGATGGTGTAATTTCCACATTCTGCTTTGATGGCAGTAGGCAAGTATTATGGAATTGAATTAAATTTAATTCCTCTCTTTAGAATGTTCCCCCTAACAAGGAAAGGCAGTGAGAAGGAAGAAAACATAATCAGTACAAGCCCTTTGCAATGTGTTACCTGGGGCAAAACACTATTCCTTTTTCCTTTGTCACTGAGGCAAAACGATTGTAATGGTGTGTAATTTACAAAGGAGTTCTTATTGATTAAATGAAATAAAATTCACCTCTTTTTCATTCCAAATTATGACAATAGATGATTTTACAAAAGAAAAAAGGAGAAGAGTGGACTAAATTTGGCTTTGCTTTTTTCTTGGTAGTAATCTTAGTACTGATGTTTATTGATTTAGAAACACATTATGCTGATGTGAAATTAGCATCTAAATTATCCCAATATTACCCAGTTTGTTTGTGTTAAAAGCCGTATTTGTAATAATAGAATGTCATCTTTTGGAATGAAACATTATGATTTTTTTCCCCAATAGAATCTTTGCAGTCCCTTTGCTAAGTTTCAAATGCACCTTAAAAATTCATTAGGTTTCTAAGTTGCATTATTATATGCTTTTACAGAGTGCTAGAATAAGGCATAAGCTACTCTTCTGCACAGAATGTCTTCCCTGTTCACTAATTTTCAAAGAAAATGTGCTTCTCTACAGCTACCTTGATGATACATAAACCCAAAGCATTTGCCTACACATCACTGATCAGTTTAATTAAAATTCTGTAGCATCCTTTTTAATTCTGGCATCTGGGTCTCTGGAAGTTCAACAAGAAAGAATGCTTATGGTAGGAATCAACCAAAAGACCTCTTTCATAATTTTACATATGCCTCATGTCATGTGAAGTGTACCCTGGCATTTTAGGTTGTCTACAGAAATAATACAGTATGAGGGATCCCGGTGGAAGACGGTGTTTTAAATATACTTTCTAATTTTTAGGAATAACAGAGGAAGAACGGCAGTTTTTGGCTCCTCCTATGCTGAAGTTTACCAGAAGTCTCTCAATGCCTGACACCTCCGAAGATATCCCACCACCACCACAGTCCTTACCTCCTTCACCACCACCACCTTCTCCTTCTCTGTACAACTCTCCCAAATCCCTGACATCAAGGAGCTATGGAACTATTAAACCTCCATTTAATCAGAATTCAGGTTCAAAAATTTCTTTGGTTAGGCCTGAGAATGTGGGAACAATGATAAGGGACAAAGGGATCTATTACAGACGGGAACTGGACCGATACTCTCTGGACTCTGAAGACCTGTACAGTCGGAGTGCCGCATCTCAGGCAAACTTCAGGAACAAGAGGGGTCAGATGCCAGAAAACCCGTATTCTGAGGTTGGGAAGATTGCAAGCAAAGCAGTTTACGTGCCGGCCAAACCAGCGAGGCGGAAGGGGATGCTGGTGAAACAATCCAATGTTGAAGACAGTCCAGAAAAGACCTGCTCTATTCCAATCCCAACAATTATCGTGAAAGAGCCATCCACCAGCAGCAGTGGGAAAAGCAGCCAAGGCAGCAGCATGGAAATCGATCCTCAGTCTTCAGAGCAACCTGGGCAGCTCCGCCCCGACGATAGCTTAGGTGTCAGCAGTCCGTTTGCAGCAGCCATTGCTGGAGCAGTGAGAGACAGGGAAAAGAGGCTGGAAGCAAGGCGTAATTCTCCAGCCTTCCTTTCCACAGACCTGGGAGACGAGGATGTTGGACTAACACCACCAACACCACGTATGAGGCAATCAAAATTTACCGATGAAGCAATGTTTAGTAGTGAAGATGGTTTTAGACAGCTTATGTCACCATCTCCAATTCCCGCACCCAGAGAGCCTGAAAATCTTTTTAATAGCAGTGAACCCAGCAATCAAAGTGATTCAAGGACATTAAACGCTTCGTCCAAAACGAAAGGTACTGAAAACAGTACGGTGGCAGCTAAGTCCACAAATACATCCAGCTCAGATAATTACGTTCACCCGGTCACAGGAAAGCTGTTAGATCCAAACTCACCACTAGCCCTCGCTCTCTCTGCCAGGGACAGAGCCATGAAAGAACAAACACAGCAGATTCCAGGCAAAGGAGACACTGTTAAAGCTGACCTTAATAAACCACTTTACATCGATACAAAGCTGAGACCCAATATTGAAACGACTTTTCCTGTTACTGCTACTGTCGCTAGGCAAAATACTCGTGGCCCATTGAGACGGCAGGAGACTGAGAACAAGTATGAAACAGATACAGGGAAAGAAAAGAAAACTGAGGAGAAGAAAAACATGTTGATAAACATTGTGGATACTTCACAGCAAAAGTCAGCTGGCTTGTTAATGGTTCATACTGTGGACACAACAAAGTCAGATGATACGCCTGAAGATGAAGAGGAAAAGAGAGCAGAAATGGAACCAAACCCTGAAAACTCCCCACCAGAGAGGCCAGAGGCGAGTGAGGAAGCGGAAAGTGAGCTGAACGTGCCTGCTGCATCTGAGCCACCGGCATCTCCCTGCAAAACCATTGTAGCAGCAAGCTCTGTCGACGACCCTGTCATCTTGCCGTTCCGCATCCCTCCGCCACCCTTAGCATCAGTTGATATCGATGAAGAGTTTATTTTTACTGAGCCACTGCCACCCCCCCTAGAGTTCGCCAACAGCTTTGATATCCCCGATGACCGCGCAGCTCCCGGTTCAGCTCTAACAGACTTGATTAAGCAAAGAAAAAATGGCACGCCTTCACCCGCACCGTTTGCCCCCAGCCAGTCAACAGATTCCTTAGACAGTAAAAAGCAAGTGGGTCTTTCAAACTGTTTGCCTGCCTCCTTTCTGCCACCCCCTGACAGCTTTGATAATGTCACTGACTCTGGGATTGAGGAGGTAGACAGTCGAAGTAGTAGTGACCATCACTTAGAGACAACCAGCACTATCTCAACGGTGTCCAGCATCTCTACCTTATCTTCGGAAGGGGGTGAGAACGTGGATACTTGTACAGTCTATGCAGATGGGCAAACATTTCTGGTGGACAAACCCCCAGTACCTCCAAAGCCAAAAATGAAGCCCATAATCAACAAAAGCAATGCACTTTACAAGGACGCGCTAATTGAAGAAACTGTAGACAGCTTTGTTATTCCTCCTCCCGCTCCGCCCCCACCTCCAATCAGTGCACAGCCCAATATGGCTAAGGTTGTTCCCCAAAGGACATCTAAGCTATGGGGTGATGTGACGGAGGTGAAAAGCCCAATTCTCTCAGGCCCAAAGGCTAATGTTATTAGTGAATTGAACTCAATACTCCAGCAAATGAACAGAGAGAAATCCTCAAAGCCAGGGGAAGGATTGGAGTCACCTACTGGAACAAAAACTGCAAGTCTCAGTACAAGGTAAATGTAATTAACCGAATAATTTTCTAATGAAGACTTGATTTTTTTCCATCCCTGCACTAACTTCCCCTGTAAATCACATAGATTAAAGAAGAATGTACTCTCTGTTGTACATGTTTGCATAATGAATAGTCTATGACAAACAATTTTACAGAGGGAAAGAATTTCGTACATTGCCAACATCTGTATAATCTGCACCACAGGACAGGAGCTTTCTCAGTCTTCTCCAACTTCAAAGACAGTTTCCACAAACGTCTCAGTTGTTTTGATGCGAGTTACTTAGATCTATTTTTAAGTACTGTTCCTCTCTTTTAAAAAATTTTCTTTCAAAATGTGGTGATAATTTAATTTTTCTTCAGTCCCATAACTTATTGTGGCTTCAGACAGGTGAAAAAAGTGGGTTTGCCTAGGCTTACTTCACATTCACTGTGTGATGTCGTTTGATTCGTGCTGATACCTCTCATAATCCACTTTACCATGAAGTATAAAGCTATCTTAGAAAATCACTCATTGAAATCTCTTTACACTATTCATGTTACTACTAAAAAGTTAATATAGCATCTCTACCACTTAATATTATGGGTTTTAAGTTCTTAATTTCTGTTGCGCACAGTTGTTAGTGAATAGTCTTCGATGTTTACAGGTTCAAGGAGGTGGCCCATTGCTCCCAAAAGCAGCATCCCTGATAGTGCAGTGCAATACATTTGCATGTAAATGGTTTCGGAAAGGTACTTAATTGATAAGTATCTTACCGTAGTCAGACAACATTGGGTAAATATACAAATAATTGCGTAGTCACATTTGTGTGGAATATGGACATAATATCATGAAATCCACCATTACGAAAAAAAATTGTTAGTTTTGTTGAGAGCCTGGGATATTTCTTTTTGTGGTGTGGAATGGTTTGGCCTTACCTACAGCAGTTAAATGTACCTTTTACTGAAGTATTGCATGGTTTGGCCTGACTGCTCCACAGAAATGCATTTTTTGCAGATATACAGTGCTGACTTTGTTTTTAAAAAAAGGTACCATCTAAGCAAATTTTACTCGAATTATTCTGCTGGATAATAACTAACTTGGCCTTTGAAAAGCTACCATTCCTTGCATGCATGAAGATAATTTGGTTTTAGGGAAGGGTAGCTCTGTTAATTGCTAATGATTACTCATTCAGAAAACAGGGGGATCACAAGCCTCAGCGTCAGGTCACTATATTATTTCCTGCAAGATGGAAGTCATCAAACTGGTGACAGGGAGGTAAGGAGGTTATACAGTTTTTAGAATGAAGAGATGGAAGAAAACCACTGAAATTCTGGAATTCCTGTTAGTGACACTTGACTAAACAGAGTAGAAATGGAGTTGACTGTACAGGAAAAACCTTGATGCATGAAATAAAATACTACGGAAACTGCATAAGAAAAACAATATATACTGGCTGCCTGATGAAGACAGTATTTAAACAAAGTTAGTACAGCAAGTGAACGCTATACATTTGAGAATACCTCAGGCAAGCATAAAATCACAAGTGCTAAGCTTGAATTTACATGTCTTGTCTTGCAGATGACTCTGACAATTTCATTTCATATTATTTTTCTCATGCCTTCAAGAATACTATTTCTGCTAGACTGTGATCGTCTTTCTTGTTAAGCTACATGAACATGTTGCCTCTAGCTTCATATGTATAATATTAATCATCTTTTATATTTAAACTGATAGCTATTTCCAGGTTACAGTAGAGATCTTTAGCATCCCTTTTTTATTAGAAAATAACTGAGGGTAGCAACTACAACATACAGTAAATATGTCAAAATATTATCATTACTGAAAGGAAAATGAAAAGTAGAAGCAAATAGAGATACATCTTTTTTGTCAAAAGACGTTTAAACAGGTATAAAGGCTGGGGAGAAAACTGAAAATCTATTATATCACTTCATTGGAGGAAAACAAACTGTCATCTAAGCAAGAGTAGTCCCCTATGTGTTACATTTTAGAGAACTATCTGACTTGGACAGTGTTAGAAAGTTTTGTTGCTTTTCTGTCCTTTAGCATTTTTAATTCTTATAATTCAGCTTTGGCAAATTACCTAGTCTTCGTTATGGAATACAGAGACTCAGTTTGGAACCAAACCCACAGAAAGCATTATTTCAATGTGGCTGAAATCCTACTTCTTTCCTGAAACGTAAACCCAAACAGACATCTTTGCAAACTAGAGAGAGGACCTTGGGATAAAACAATACTGAAAGACCTATGAGGTAATAAATAAGAAAAGCTGACAGTGGCATAGAGCAGCAAAACTCTTGGCTGCTGTTTGACTGTGGAAGAAAATGACACCTCCACAGAATTCCCGGTGGGAATGGAAGGTAAGAGAGCTGTATTTTGTTTCCTTCTGTTTTCAAAACTGATGTGATTACATGATTTTTTAATTGAGGTGAATTGAAGATACTAAAATGATCAGAAAGCTTACTCAGGATTTCTTTTTTAAGCTAAGTCATAAATCAGAGACAGCAGAAGAGAGCCAACTATCTACGGATATTAGAAGTATGTTGTAAAAGGTGCTGCAGGCAATTCCTTTTCATCTACCTCCTCACACGAGTGAGGTAGAGAGATATAAATGGAGAAGTTCATTTGTAGACTCAGAAGTCCTGTTTGTAAACCAGAGGTGGGTTGTTAGGTGGTGGCTGCCCGGCTGCGCCTGTGCCCGGTTCCTGACTGCCCCTGGAGCAAAGCTGGCACCTTCCCCTCTCTCTGACCTTAACCAGCTCCTCGTTCTGGGGATGGATGAGAGAGGATTGACTTCTGAGCTTGATAAAGAGTATGAAAGAGGGAGCACATGGCTAATAGCAAAATTTATCACAGTGGAGAAAATGCTCTTATTTCTTTTTGTTGTGCTATGTATGATCATGCCCTGAACTGTCTGCATTAAATTTCACTTCTGTTCTCAAAGGTGTCTGCATAAAAGGGACAGATGCATGGTAAATGCTTCCCAGGCAAAGACATTTTTTTGAACTGCTTTTACTCCTGCCTTATCTTTCAGAAAGTTAAATAAATTACAGCCTTTCTAGCCCAATTGCACAGCTGACACAGTTTTTTACAAAGCTGTCAAATATTGTGACCAAGGAATACCATCTTGCCAAAACGCCAAGTATTGAAGCTAATATTTAAATTTTAAAGCTAAATTTCTTAGTTTCTTGATTTTTTTTTCAGATACTGTAAAGCCTAGGACAACCAATTGTGGAGCTTGCAGCCCTTTTCTGTGAGGTAGCATTAGAAAGGGAGCAAGGAATTTTAGCTCTTGGAAAGCAGGGATTCTGCTAAATTAAAGAACAACTCGTTAGCTCTGCTAAAGGAAAAGTGCTAAAAAGTGTGTATGCCTGTTCATATCCTTCAGCCAAAGAGAAGTATTGGGAAGTGTTATAAATAGGAACATAGTTCACAGACTCGGTTGGATTGTCTTCACAGCAGTAGCAGCCTGATGAAATTAAAAATAAGTATTTGCTCATTGGGGCATACAGGAAGTTATAGCCCAGATAGGGAATCCTAAATATCACTGAGAGTTACTTCTGCACAGCCAGTAGACATACAATTGTAGTTCACTCATGGCAATTGCCCCGTTAGGGTAGCATAGAGGTGAATTAAATTATAGATAGTTGGGTAATGGCTTGCTACAGAAACCCATAAAAATATCTTCTTTCTATATTTTTGATAAATGAGGATTAGGAAGAGATTGTTCTACAGTACTGAGCAGCATTTCTCTCTCAATTATTACATTAAAAAACGACCCTAGACTTGCTTTTTCTCTCTGCACATTGGTTTAGTGATAATTTTACAGTGTATTTATAGTTTTCCTTGGTTCTTATGGACACCGAGTTTCAAGTTTTTTTTAAATAGAGCATGGAAATGTTTGACTGGAAACCATCTGCTACTCCAAGGCAGTGACCAGCCGTGGGATAGGAAGAAGGAGACTGGTAGGGGAAGGAAAAAGAGGAAGAAGCAAAAGGTTGTGCTTGCTTACTTTGTACTAATCAAAGCATAATTAAAGGGTTTGATCAGAAGGTTTTGGAACAGAGCTCCAGATCCCGCTCCTAATTCTGGCCAGCATTTACTTTAAGAAATTTTGGAGATCAGTCCTGGTGACAGATTTTTATCTGGTCTATCCATGTAGTAAGGCCACACCACCCGACTGTCACTTCCTTCGGTTTTGCCCATCCTTCCTTACAGAAAAGTTTGGGGGTGTTGGGCTACAGGGCTCCATTTGACCCAAATACCCCGAACTAAAGCCCTAGTGATGAGCTCTGGTCGTGATTCCCATTTCTGAATTTGGATACGCACAGGTACAGAGATGGGAAAACCCAGCCTAGGGGAGCCCCGCAGCTCGGCAGGTCATGCTCTGCTGTAGGCCAGTGAGGCGAGGAGGACGGGGACGTGTAATGGTAGTATCGACTATGATGCTATAAATATAGTGGTGCTATAAATTCACTGGAAAGGCTACTGACTTTTACGTGGAGCTGATAAAAGAAATGGAGAGAAGACTAATGCAGGGGTTTTTATCAGGTTAAGGGAAGAGTGCTCGCTCTGTCTGTGAACCCAGCAGTCGCTTAGCAACATAATGATCAAGTGCAAGCCTGTGAGATCGACTGAATAATGTCAGTGTGATTAATGCAGAGTAGACCCAGTGGCTGCGAAGGAGAAAAAACACAGCCCCCAGCGAAAACAGCATCCTTCCACCTCGAGTCCAATGTACTAGTAAGGAATAATGAACAGCAACTGCTGCTGCTCTCTACCATCACCATACCAAAATGATCAATAGCTTTGCCATAGGGAGAAACGATTTCTGTTTCAGATTGGTGCTTATGTTCCTCCAGCTGTGTTTGCACCATGTCCCCGTGGCCTCTAGGGCAGGTTGGGTGTCACTCCTAGTAGTGGGAAATGCTCATGATAAATGTGGGAGTGGTGGAGGATGCTTAACCATGCAGGATCGAGTCCTTTAAGAAAAATAACCTGTATTGTGTTGGCATAACAAGTTTTAAAAGTGAAACTGCCTATGGCCAGGGTTTTTCTCCATCTCTGAATTTTTTTTATGGAAAAGTTCCTGTTTTTTCACAAACAGGTAAGGCAGAACTGAACTGAGTAGTAAGTCTTGCATAGGGACTGATCCTACATTTGGTTTATTGTAAAGGATGTCTGGATTTCGCAGATGATGAAATATGTATCTGCTGGGATAATTCTCAAGCCTTGATTTTTCACTTTACTGCTGTCCCATTAGATTCATTTCATGTTGTTAACCGTTTGTCAGCCAATAGCACGGGATTGCTTGCTTTGTCCGTAATTTCTGCAGTGTTTCAGTCATTCCATTTTGTCATTTTTATTTGCTGTCATGACTGCTGTTGTCAGAAGAGGGTCATGCTGAAGTACCATGAAGTAAGTGACGACCATTAAGCACAGAGTATTCTATGTTGTACATTCTGCTTCTTTTTAATGCTCACTCACTGTTATTGCATTTTAGTGATTTTGGTGTTGACTCTGTTACAAAGTACAATGTGGATTAGATCATCCTAATCCAGAAATGGTAGCCATTCTAAAACCAGAAATAGGATGTCTTCTCAAGCTGAAAAAAGAAGCGACTTCCATCAGAGAAGTATTCAGGAAATGTTTTGATAACATGAGCACATAAGACCAGATTCCTGAACTTAGGTCTGAGCACCTAAATAATATCCACATTCTGATGGATTTTTGGAGGTGGAGAAGTGGGAAGGGATGATTGGTGCTGTTTTACATACCTATGGGAGGTTAAAAGTAAAGACAAACTAGCCCTTGAAATAATCAAGATCTTCTGTGGTCATCACTGTTGAGTCTTTCATCCTTGGAAGCTGTGGGATTTCCCCCTTTCTCCTTCCAGCTTCCCTTCGCCTTTTTCCCTGCAGCTCTCCAAGGAGAGAGGGATGAGGCTGTCTCCTGGTCCTCTGCCCCTCATCCGCACCATTCCCTTACTGCCTGTTTCCAGAAGTTTGTGCCATTTGCATGGAAACTGTTGTTCTTGAACAGACTCCCACAGACCTTAATGATTATTCTTCACTCCAACCAAGGAGTGTTACTTGCAACAGGCACTAACCATTTCTCAATTCTTCTCACTAAAATAACACTATTATAAGAAACTCTGTATCCTGCCAGTCATCACATCAGCCCTTGTTCTTAATCTTCCCCAAACAGACAATTATTGTCTTACTTTCCTACCATACAATTTTCCTTTGACAATCCAAAAATAAAGTAAAAATATTGTAAGAGATGAAGGCAAAGTTTTGGGTCGGTGTTCTCAAAAATCTGTAAAAAGTTAATTTCTCACAGTGCCTCTGTATAGGGACTCATTTCACTCATTGGTTTTCTTGGTTGTGAAGATTTTTTCCTCTGATTCTATGATCTTTGTCAGAAACAGCAAGTCTTTTGGCAAGTTGCAGGATAAAACAGCTCCCATGAGAGCACGATGGTTTTTTTGTTTTTTACATGGGAGGCTCCTAGGAGCTGTTGCCATGTGCCATCTTTCACTGATTTGCTTTTGATATTAAGTTAACAGTAAATTTGAATCCTGCAAATCTAATTTAAAATCTAAAAGAATTTCTTGCCCACAAGCTGTGTTGATGACTTTTGTACTTGGAGGCTGCATCATTGTGACATAGGAATTATATATTGTGATTTTAATGTGAGGCAACATAATGGCCATTGCAATCAGTGCAGTCTTACAGTAGCAAATGTTTGTAAATTACTACCATATGCTGATACTAATAGAGCAAATTTTATTTAAAATAATTATCAGACTTTTCACCTTTTTAAAATGAAATTTGGGGTTAGGCAGGTTTAATATAGATTTAATCTGTTTAGTATAACAGATGATCAAATCAGGCGTGAGAAATTGCTCTTATTAAAAATCTGGAAAACCCACAACACAACAAAAACATGCCTGCTCTCCAGCTGGAATGCGCTTGGTCCTTATTGACCAGGATACCAATCAACCATAAAATGCAAGACAGCTGATGGTTTCAAGGCTGTATCTGCATGACAGATTGTATTGGAGATGGCATAAATTATAATTTAGGATGCATAGGCATTACACAAATATGCATGTTTTTTTCCTTGGATTACAATTACAGTACAGCAGTCGCTGTAACATGCTGGAGGGCACACAGCAGGTAAAAGAAGAGAAAAAGAAAGGGAAAAAATGAGTCTTGGAATTAAAGATTTCAAACTGAAAGCCTGGAAATGCAACTGTGGGCTTCAGCAGACTTGCATGACCTTCAGGAGGGCTGTGTCTGCACCATGAAGGCTGCAGAGCTGATAGCAGAGAGGGCTGAAGCACAGCAGCTGGGAACCAAGCACAAACTCGGGCTTGCAGGTTGCTGAATAATTCTGGAGGCAGCAGTGACCTCAAGTTGCTGTGGTTAAAACTCATCCTAAACAGGACTGCTGTTGCAGCAGTGAGGACACATACTGACTCGCAGACTTGTCTGTGTTCCCAAGAACTTTCTTGAAGAAGGTGTGTTCCTGTAGCATCAAGTCTGTTAATGTTAACAATGTGCGCTGAGCTTTCTGATAAAAGGGTTAATACTTATGACAGCTTCAGTACCGATGTGGCTGTAAACTGAAGGTATTGAAACTTCATTAATCAGCTAAAATTTAAAAAATACTTATGATTGTTCCAAAGATGTATTTTAACAGTCAGTAGTCCAGAACCTATGGCTTGAAAAAAGCAAGATGCCTGCAGATACTTTAATATTGCTTGTAGCCATGCAAAGCCATTACTTTGATTGAGGCTGACAGAAAGCAAAGTGCAGTGTTGCCTGTGTTGCTTTGCTCACCCGGTATTACTGCCCATGGCTCTGAGAAGGTTAGGTAACACTAGTCTAAGGAATACTTAAAATAAGAGCACACAGTTTACTTTGCAGGATTTTGTTTTAGCGGCTTAATATACTTTCTTTAAAGGAACAGTGACAATGGTTTCCTGAGTAAGGATCAACAGGGAGTCTATGAAAGGAACAATACAGAGAAACAGCAGCAAAAGTGAGTTACAAAGCAGAAGGTGTGCACTGAGCCTGGAGCTGTCAGTCAAGTAACAAAAGTGATCTTTCGGCATCTAGTATAATAGAAGGTAGATTTTCATCATCCATTTGATATTGCCACAATGGGTGTGAATACAAAACTGTAAATTCTAGTATTTGCAAGGCAGGAAAGTTAAGTAAAAGGGTAATTGCAGGTAAAGAGATGGGGAGATACTTCCACATTTATACAAAACTTGTCCTGCACTTCTCACAAGCACTAAGAGGACATTAGCCCAGCCTTTTTCAAAGCAGGGTTTTTGTTGATTTAAAATTCTATCATGCCTTATTAAAATACGTGAGACTCGTAAGTTGAAGTAGGTAGAAATAACTTGCTCCCCTTGGTTAGTAAAATTTAATAGTTTCTTGCCATAGACGTTTGTAAGAATACTTAGCTCCAGTCCTGGAAGACAATAAGAGCCATTAAACTCCAAAAAAATAACAGGAAACACTCAAAACCTTGCCAAGTGTTTCCTTTCTTTGTTAAATTACAAAGACCAAAGTGCTAAAAGTGTTGTTCCTACTGTTTTAAGTGAAGTACCAATCTTCCAACTCTCAAAAAGATCCCCCCGTTCCTATTGAAATATATGGAACAATTTATGGGAAAACAGTGGGACTGCTCATGTGAACAACATGTACATTCTCCAAAAAGTTATTCTTAGTGCTTTTCTAATAACAAGGTATTGGAGCTTTATTTGAATGAGACTCGCTATGGTACAAGCATGCTCTGAATCTTGGTGTAGCTGTGCCGTAGGTTACCTGATGTCTAGGTTTGTTAATTATGTGCCACAGCCCCAGACAAGATGCAGGGAGTATGTAGCTAACAGGGCTCACAGCAGCCAGCAGCAAAGCAAGGAAACACTGAAGAAGGTCTCCAGTTCAGCACTACAAGGACCACAGGAAGGCTTATACAAGACAAAGGGATGAATAGCCCGTTATCAGTGCCTCAGGTTAGTTGCCTGCATTTCTCCCTCTTGGTAAGGGATTAGTACTTCACAGGGGGGATGGGTTAGGGTAGATGATGAGGAAGTGCTGGTACCACCATCTTTGAAATTTTAACCACTTTTCTGTTCATGATGTGGGTGACCAAAGATAAATCACTCCCCTTCACACTTGTGAACATTGGATGTTCACAATCACATTGCACGGGGGAGCAGACCCAGCAAGACAGGACAACCCAACAGGCTACGTCCTCCTTCCCAGCTGTCGCAGCACTCCGAAGGGAGGAGCAAAGTCATCGTGATTACCTAGGGCAGAGGAGCATGAGAGGGCCTCTCATTTATAAAGCTGATCTAGCGATGAGGGACATCCTTCAGAGGGAACAGATGTGGGTTTTGACCCTGGCTGTGTGGATTATTTTTGCTACTTCATTTGGTGGCAATTGACACATAATCTTTAGCAGTGACTTAGGAAGAGACTAGTTTCTTCCATAACAGCATTTTAAATACAGCAGCTCTAGAACCATGCTATTTCTTTGGCTCCATAAGATCCTTTCTGCACAGTGCTGAATCCGCATTATTAATTAAAGCATTTGTATCTGACATCGTGCACCCAAGTCATCATCGGTTCTGCCCAGGCATGGCAGGTCAGCCTGGGGGCAATCTGGCACTCACAGAGGGCTTCAGTCAAGGTCTGGGTTAGAAATCTAACTATGGCATCCTCCAGATCGTCCTCTGGAGTCTGTGGCATTGCTTCAAGGATAAATAAATCCTTCCTTTGGTCTGGAAGTGCCTGAAATTAGTTGTCTGAAGGTTTTCCTACTTGGCAAGGTATTTTAAAAGTGAAAAACTCTGAAGGGTAAGGCACCCAAGGGTTCTGTGGAAGATCCTGAAGTGTGGAGGCTGACTGGCAGACCTTTCTCATAAGTAAGGGCTGTGGCATTAAGCAATTTATGATATGAACAGACCTGAACCTGGATCTTCTGCTTCTAAATTTGTTCTATAGCCAGTAGACAAAAGCAGATTCATCTGCTCCTTCACCCACCCTGTCAGCCCTGGCATCAGAGCTGGCCTCTCGGCAAGTTTCATGCCTGCTTGGTTTGTAATCTCAAATTTCCTTTAGGCAAGAGATAGGTGCCAGTGACTTGATCGCAACTACATCACCTCTGGGCATGCACAGTAACAAGAATTTTGTCTCCTTAAGTTTTGTAGTGGAACTGCCACAGTATAATTTCTGTGTAGAAGGAAATGGACACAGAAGACCTTTTATGAACCTTAGGACTGTTTTATTTTTAAAGCACAGAAAGGCCAGCTGAACAGAAAGGGAAATAAGAGGAGCTTGTAGAGCATGTTCCGTGAACAAATGGGAATACTAATAGATCCTAAAATACAAATGTACTGTAAAATTCACTGCATAGATGCCCAAAGATCCAAAATCCAATGCTTCCAGTACTTTCTGTAAGTACTATTATTAGCTATGTTACCTAACTATGTGTAAAACTGGTAGGTTAAAACTGAAACGAAAGATCCCCTCTCTCCATACAGCAACGGGAAGATCAACTCCTGATTGCTCTTCATGGGGAGCACAAAGTGCTCGTGTGCTTATTCCACTCGGTGTTTCTTACTTAACCAGGAGTTAATTTGGGTTGGCCTCAAAAAAGGAAGATTGTGCTCTGGAAGGTCTTTTTCTGACCTGCTCATAAGCAAAGGTTTTGTTTTTAACTATGGCTTACCATTGATGATTGTTTTATGGGAAAGATTTAATGATACCATCTTAGTACTTTTAACCTGATACTGCTCATTAAAAAATGAAAATATTCAAGCTTTCCAAAACCGTATTTACCACTTGTTGATATGGACAACCCTTCAGCTGGTGGCTGATATGTCTAACTTTCCATGTCTGTTTACAATTTCAGGAGCACGGAAGTCATGAGTACTGTCTCAGGTACACGAAGTACAACAATCACTTTTACTGTCCGACCTGGAACCAGCCAGCCGATCACACTGCAGAGCAGGTCCCCAGACTATGACAGTAGGACCTCAGGAGCAAGACATGCTCCAAGCCCTGTGGTTTCACCAACAGAGATTAATAAAGACATCATGCCTGCTCCTCTGACTGCTTCTGCTTCAGCTTCATCTCCTTCTCCAACTTTGTCCGATGTATTTAGCCTACCCAGCCAGCCCCCTTCTGGGGACTTATTTGGCTTGACCACAGGGCGCAGCAGGTCTCCTTCTCCCTCAATATTACAACAGCCAATCTCAAATAAGCCTTTTACAACTAAGCCTGTCCACCTGTGGACTAAACCAGATGTGGCAGATTGGTTGGAAAGTCTAAACTTAGGTGAACATAAAGAAACATTTATGGACAATGAAATAGATGGCACTCATTTACCAAATCTACAAAAGGAAGATCTGATAGACCTTGGAGTGACTAGAGTTGGGCACAGAATGAACATAGAAAGAGCTTTGAAACAGCTGCTGGACAGATAAGAATAGCTATTTTGCCTCACAAACTTCTGTTGATAACTAGAGATGGGCTGGTACTGAAATACCCCAAATGCCTTGTCTGTCTGCGAGTGCCAGCAAAATTGGGGGGGAGGGGGGAAAACAGTTCAATTCCTGGTACTCAGGTAATGCAGACTGTGCTACATGCCCAAACATAAATCTAAATATGTTACACGAGTGGGGCCATTTTATTTCAAAGTTGTGGGGAGATACGAGAGAGAGAGAGAAAATTGTTAACTTCAAAAATACTATCTCTTGGTAATGCCCTTCTGCTGGGACCATTACATACCACTTTTCTTTCGATTTAAAATTGCCAGCATTTCATTTTTTTATTGAAAAGCTCTATCTACTCTTCTTGACATTCAGTCTCCGAGCAGGCTTCCTTCCCCAACCCTTAGTTCATTTTAAGAGGACAGATTGCTTCATTACCATTCAAACCCGTTTTTATTAGTAGCAGAGGCACAATATTGAGACAGGTGCAGGGGTTCATACTACTGGTTTTTACTAGTTTAGCTCTGATTTTTTGGCAGTGAAGCTGGTTGTTCTGCTGGAATTAGTTCAAAGGTAACCTTGCTCTGTTTTACCTGGTATTTCTTTATTTCTGCAGTTATACTTAGCACTCTTCCAAGGTGGCAGAACAAGTTCAATACATGCTCCATTGACTTGACCTGTAAGACGATGCAGACGTTGCATAAAAACTGAGGAGGAATGCACACTTAGAGGTACAACAAAATGAAGCTAGTTTGAACCTGAGACCCCCCAGTTTTCAACCAGCTAAACTACTGCTAAGTTGCAATATGAACTCTACAAGCCAGTAAAAATTTGGGGTTATGTACAGACGCGTCTTTTGGACTTCACAGTCAGATACTCAAATATGCTGAACCCTGGGAGATGCTGTTTAATTCAGTGAGTGGTAAGTGCTTAGCTATTTTGAACATCGGGCCAAGAAAGAAGAAAAAGACAGATGAATGTTCCCATTGAAGTCAGTGGGAAGATTGCCAGTATTTTAAGTGAGAGAGGGATTTCAGCCTGTTAGCAGAAATGGGAATGTTTCAGCTTGTTAAAAAAACCAAAAAAGGTAAAAAGGTAACGCCAAGATGGAAAGAGGTGTATAGCGACTCGGAATGCATGTGTTCCAAGGGCCAGGAGAGTTGGGTAGGTATCTAGTTTCTCATTTTTGTCGCTGTTAACAGGTTTTGGCTTCTCGACAAGGACAGCAGACTGAGCACTTCAGGGGGAGCTGGATGCTGCCCGTCAGCCTCCAGTGATTTCTTTGCACGGCTGTAGTGAGGTCTCAGGAGAGGTGCGTGCACCCTGCTAGAAAGCGGGCGGCTGTGGCTGAGCATGGACTGGGTGCTGGGGTAACAGAGCTCGAGAGCTTTCCAGGAGACTTCAGTCAGCAGGGGAGAAACACACAGATTTGGTTAATCTGACTTTTTTTTCTTTTTTTTTTCTTTTTTTTTAAAGTTAACAAGTCTCTCTCTGCATGTTTGAACTCCCCTTGTAATTAACACCTCTTAATATCTGTGAGTTTTGTAGCTCTTTATTGACATAATATTCAAGATGTTCAAGGTGGAAAAATTGTGTGTGGATGGCTAGACTGCCTACCTACCATACTTTCAGGTTCTCTTACATTTTGCAAGGTACCTGAACTTTCTTTCCTTGATATGGTCCTTGATATGGTCCAGCCTATCTCTAATTTTTTTATTGTGATTATTTTTGCTCACAAACAAGTGTCTAATTAGGTCTGCAACAGCCCTAGTATGAGTACATAAAGTTTAGCATTTTAAATATCTTTCTTTACTGCAAGTTTAAATAGTTGTACAGATAGTTTATAAGCACAATATTTTAAGAAAATAAGTGGCTGGTCTACTGGGCAGCCTTTGTGCCACTTCAGTGCTAGAAAGTTAAAAACATAAAAAAAAAAAAAAACTTTTGTGGTTTACTACTATTTCTGTGGAATAATTATAAAGTCTTGACCTTTTTAAAATCAACCTCATTTGGATGCATCTGAACCAGCAGAGCTGTGTTATATTTTCTATCTTTGCTAGAACTTCTACAAAGGAGGATGAATATTTCTTCAAAAGTGGTTATAGTTACCAACGCATTGGATACTCATAAAAAGCAACTTATTTAGCCTCCTGCCCCCTTTACGGAACAACAAATCTTTTGACTTAACATCTGTTACTACGCTATATTTGTATTTGAAAGTTCCAAGTAACCTTGTAATAAATTTCAAGTACTAAGGCATTTTACTTTCAGGAATACTGAATTTTTCCATAGGTGGTGTAGAAAGTGGCAGTTTCATTCAGATAGTCAATACAGGCAACTTGAGGCCATCAAATACTTTCAGAAGTATAAAAATGGTAATTTAGCCATCATTGTCTTCCATTTGGTGATACGACAGAATTCAGTAAATAAACCACTAATGCCATGCTCTTTTTTTGTTTCTTTGGGTACAGTTGATATTACCTCTATAAACATGTGCCAGAAAATACATTAGAAAATACAGTAGTAAAAGAAAATGTAGAAGTTGACTTTTAAGCTGCTTTTTAATCACAACCTTCTTGTTGAATTTACGTTGAATGAGTGCTGACATACACGGTAAATTACAGTAATCCCTTTCTTACACAGGTGTGTTTCTTGCTCGTGTATCTTTTCAGGTACTGAAAGACTAGGTACAATACAATTAGTAGAAAAGAGGTTTAACACATTAAAGAGCTAATGAAATAGTTTATTTTTTACATTGTGTCTTACAAAGTAAAGGTAAGGAGACCTGAGAGGACCTACTTTCACCAATAAAATACACCTCTGCCAAGATGAATTGGTCTCTAGCTCTGTGTGATGATTTTGCTACAGAAAGCAATAGTAACAGATACGACGTTGCCTCCGAGTATTTTCATCAGTCTGGAAATGTTGGGGGGAGGAGAGAAGACCCATTTATTTCATGCTACTATGATAGTGAAAAAAAGTTGTTAGAGATCTATGAAATACATTATGATATTCTGGGTTTTAGGATCAACTTTTGTTTATATACTGTAATTTAAATAAATTGCATTTACATGCCTAGTTTCTGTAATATTTGTGTATACAATACCAAAATCTTACAAGATGTAAATTGTGTATAACTGCACAGACTCCTTTCCCTAGGTGTCTGAGAACATTTTCAGTTTAATTCATATATTATAAAATGACTAGATGTGACTGTTGATTTACAGAATTTACATATCACAAAAGTTAATTATTTGTGGTACTTAAGTTAATAAAAATAGTGATATTTTTTTTTCTCAGTTCTTAAAAAGCATTACCCAGTTGATCTGGCGATGATTATGTGTATGAGCCACAAATATTGACAATTTTTCCATTACATTTTTTCTTTTCTTTTCTAGATATTAATATGTTTCTCGCTATAGTTTGTGTAACAACTTGTGTTCACGTTATCTATGTTGCTGTAATTTTTGTGCTTTAATTCCTCTTATTTCAACTGATTAAAAAATCAAGCTCCTGTAACTTGCACTTTTCCCCAATCCTTAATACTCTTGTATGGCAACCAAAATTACTGTAAGAAATAAATATAATATTGCACTAAGGTTGTGGTTCTGATTGCAAACAGAGAACACTGTCTGAATTTTTATTAAAAAAAAAAAAGTTGCCAAAAAACTTGCAATCTGATGTTATTGAAAGTGCATAAAATGCTTTAACAAAATGTAGGTAGAATTAAGGCAAAATAATTGATCTATTTTTGGGAAAAAACATTTCCTTTTTATTTCTTCTTTTTGGTTAAAGCATTCTTTATGCCGAACGTTAGTGCATTTACTGAATTTCAGATCTGTGTTTGAAATTTGAAAAGTAAAAATTTTCAGCAGAGGTAGAAAAATACATGTCTATTTGCCTTAAGGTGGATTTCAAATATTCATTGAATATTTTTTTTTCTTGGCTGAGCGTGTGTGTGGGAATGCATGCTCTGAACTTAGTACTACTGGTCACACAAGGCACTCGATTCTGGATCTGTTCTGCAATTTAATAAGGCACTGAAAAGTTGGGGGGGGGGGTGGAGTTTTTGTAGGGCAGAGCAGCTTTACAGAGCAAAGGAAACAGTGCTCCTTATCAGACTTTGTGCATCTTGTGACTAAAAAAATGTACCAGCAGGGTATATTTGTACTGTGAATAAGCAAGGCTTAAAATGGAAAACATAAGGAAACAATTCACATCTTCTTTTGGCTTAATTAAAGATTTGTTTTTCTATCTTTAAATGGTGATGCAATTAAGAATATTTTTTATTTTCTAAGATATTGGAATAAATGCCTAGAACTGTTGCCATTTCGTTTCATATTTCCTTAACTATTATTCTCTTCTCAGATGTTGTTCTAGTTCATCATTTTTGTAGTTACCTATTATTTCTCTCATATTTTTCCAACAACAATTACTTGGCAGCTTTGTTTTGTTAAAAAAGATAGAAGAAAAAAAAAAAACAGCCTTTTTTTTTTTTTTTAATTTCAGGTATTGTGGCAATTCAGTGATAAACATCTGTGTATCTAAATAAAGTCGGGTATTTACGGTGCAAAACAAAGAGTGCTTTGCAATTGTCAATGATTTGTTAGTCAAAGAAATGAGAAGATCTGATCATTGCTGTTGTAGTATACGTTGTATCAATGTGTTGTGTTTTGTTTCGTTCTTGGTTTTCTGTATTTTTTCTGCATTTCGTGGTCTTTCATTCCTTTTGTCCAAAACCATGAAAAAAATACCAGTAGCTATGATGGGCCATCCAGAATAGCACGATTGTAACAATAATTCAGAACATGTGGTTTTAAAAAAAAATGTACGTGCCTTATGATTTTCAACCTGGATCAACTACACTGTATTTAACATAACAAGCTTTATCCTCAAGGTGTGACAGTACCTGACAAAAAGAGCTTGTAGTGCTGGTTTTTTGAAGTGAGAAGTCCATGTTGCTGCATTAGGAAAATGGTTAGAAAAACTGAAATTATTTACATCTTATTTGGAAACATTTTCAGCATTATGAGACTGATTTGAGTCCTCTATTCAAATCAAGTAAATGAAGGGGGAAACAACGAAATGAGACTGTTATTTTGGGTTCAGTTTACTACCGTAAATACTTGCTTGGTTATTCATGTAGTTGACATGTACTGTACTTCACAGACAAGGTAACAATAATAAATAAACCATGTGGACTTAATGCTTTTAAGTCTGAAACAAACTGGTTCTATAGCGCTGACATCTAGTGGGATTTGATGAACATAGTCTCAGAGCAATATAAGATCTTTTAAAATATGTATTTATTTTAAACAATTGTCATTCTTTCTACAAGAAATCATTTTAGCAAATTTTTTATTGTTGTAAGTTGGCCTGAATATTTAAGTCAGAAAAAAAAGGCTGACTGTATAATTACACAAATTATACACTGAATGAGAAATCTTTAAAGAACTGTAATGTGTTTTCTAGTTTGTACGTGGTTATGTTTTATCAATTTTATGTTTTGAATGTTAGCATCTTCATATGATCCTTCATCTGCATCAAGCATGTTTTTTAATGAGAATATAGTTTTTGTCTCCAGTGCTGTAAATCTTGGACTGCTTTGAATAATTTCAAATGTTGCGAGCTGATGAATGGCAGATATTTCAGATCCAAACTGCAGAAGAGTGCAAGGTATTTAGATTAGGAATTAGTTCAGAATAGCTGGTGGGTTATTTCCCAGATGTACTTGCAGAACTGAAGTTTGGTTTCTCGAGTAAAATTTAAGTTTTTCCTCAGGACTAATGCTAGAAGGAATACATGCACGTGTGTGTGAGTTCTTGTATGCTTTTAATGTAAAGGTTCTTGGACAGCATTAGAAATTAATGTACAAATAGGACACCAGTGTTGCATGTGCTTTAAAATGTATTGGAATAAATGTTGCAGTGTACCTTTTTGCTTTGAAAATCTGAAGAGAATACAATATACGGAAATCTCAAAATGTAATTCATGTTTTAATGGGTTATTTTCCACTGATATTTTTGCATTATCTAATTGTCTCCAATCTCCTGGCTTCCTTATATGCTTAAAAGCAATTTAAAGCAATTTCTTGTATCTTCTGACAAAAAGCCTCGTTATAGCTGAAACTGAGTTTTGGGGGAGAGGAGATAACCTCTCTGCTGCACGGCCTTCTGAAACCTTTGATTCACTTTCCTTAAGGATGTTCTTCAAAACAAATCCTGAGGGAAGTGTTGCTTCATTACCGTGATGTAAAGGATTCACAGCTCCCAAAACGGGCGCTCCGTTGCCCATAATGAATTTTGAGAACTGCCAAGCCTGGTACTCCCTACCGAACCTGCCCCCTAGGAAATATTTCATGAGGAACGACTGTGCCCGTCTCATTCATTTGTCAATTTGTTTTGACCTTGTTGGTGCATCTTGAGGTCTCAGGTGAAGCTGGTATCAGACCTTTTCAGATGTGCAGTGGTGAAGTCGAGGTGAGAGCTCTTAGGTCTCTCATCGGAAAGGAGCAGATAGAAAGGTGTCTGAGGCAGAAGTTGAAGTGTCATTTACTTGTTATCCCACACGCGGTGTTGAAAAATGAACAAAAATAACTACTTTTATATCTGGACATAGTAAAATTTGAGCTCTGTGTCTAATTGTGCCCAAAAATGCTATTGTGATTAGAATTCTATTTTTTACTTCAAGCCACTCTGTATCCCCTGTTCTCCTTTTGCTGTCTCAGCAGTTGTCTTTCTTTACAAAGCAGTGGGTATTAGTTTTATGGTGTGCAACATCCTGTAGGTCTGTTTAATTCACCTGTAAGACTTTAGAGTGACCCAGTAGCAGATTACATGCTGTACATTTCACCTGAGGTTATCTGAAATCTCTAATAATGCTGATTTTCTGCATTACAGAGAAGACTTGAAACAAGTGTAGGTGACTTCCAGAAGATACTTTGCAATTTTTAGAAAACAAGTTTTCTTTCGGAGAAGAATTCTTCACGTGCTATGTGTATTCAAAGCAGATCATTTACACACCTTGCCTTTTAGTCTATCATTTCTGCACGCGTCCTCGCACAAACGACTGCTTTCATACCACCTCGGTACAGTTAGGCAGCCTTCAGCCCTTTAAAGAAAAGTCATGAATACTAAACCTAATACTGTGTGTATTAGCTGTTCGTGCTGATGGCAAGGCTGGTTGATTTGCAGGGAAGATCAGTATAGCTTATTATACACTTGAAAGACCAGCGCAATGGAAACAGGGAAAATGTGCTTGTACAGAACTCACCAGGTGGAAAATCTCACCATGAATCCACGGGACTGAGCTGTTGGAGGTGACAGAAAGGAAAAGAAAACTTTGTCTTGATAAAGAGATGCACAATACACAGCCATGAAAAAGGCAAGGCATTTTCAGCATGAAATCAGGACCTATTAATACGAGTGGGCTGAAGGGCATTCACAGGAGCTCATCTGCGACGGGTACAATGGGGATAGGTGTGGGAAAGAGCTGCTAGCGAGCTGCTGTGAGTGGGGCCTTACAGCAGGTTTTAAAATGACTCGGTCTATTTAACCAAGCAAATAGAAGGCTGGAATGAGATGTCTGCTTTTCCCCCTCGCATGAGTGGGTGAACAGCCAGGAGAGGGATTTTAACTAAAAGGAACGTCGGCGCTAGAAGAACATGTTACCAATTGGCAATGAATAAATTCAGATTGGAAACCGGGAGAAAGTCCTAACTGTGAGAAGAACAGGGCTGCGGTGCAGTCTCCTACAAGGAGTAGCGTGGGAGTTCACAACCCCGGGCACTGAAAGTTCATAAATCCAGGAGAAGGCCTGTGTTTATTTCCCACAGCATGCAGTTTGGCCTGGAGCACCTTTTTGCAAACCCTGCTGCCGAAGCCATGGGCTTGGCTGGGAAAAATAGTGTGGTGGGAGCCCAGCCTCCCCCGGGGGGCACACCCCCTTAGCTGGGAAGATGGAGAGATGCTCCAGACCAGTGTTTCCCTGCTGGACTGGGGTGTTTGTGCTGCGCTGTGTGGTGGCACCTTCCCCCTGGAGCCCTCATGTTGTAGGAGCGCAAATTGTTTGGCCCAGGACGGCACAGACGAGGCTGCAAAGGCTAACAGGACAGCCTCCTTCATCAGAGAGCGGGGTGGGACACGAGGAACTGGCAACGGGGAAGCCCAGCTGTCATAGATCACGACACCTGCTACAGGAGGTGATTATATACTTTACATTAAAAAAATAATAATTAGATTAATACCAAAGCACTAGATGAAGTTGGAGCAGAGAAACAAAACCTAAGGCACGCATCTAGGAGGTGCAAAACCTAACGCTGGGCTGCAGCGTTAATAGATTTCAGGGGAGAGGGGCCATGTACTGGCAACAGTTTGTTCAGGAAAGATGAAATCCTGCCACCTCTGCACAGCAGCTCATCCTCTTGTTAGCATAAAAGTAGGTGTTTGAGCTGCAACTCATTAGGGATTAAATTCAAGATTACGCAAGTCAGGGACTAATCATCCAGCCCTGCTGTTGCTGTTAGTAAGTGCCATCCCAGTCATTCACCTTCAGGTTTGTTTTCACGGGTCGTTTTGTTTTTGTTTTTTTTTTTTTAAGAAAGAAATAAAACAGCTGAAGGCCATTGGGTTGATGTTGGCATCACTCACACCCTGTCGGCTGCAGCTGGAGTTTTTAATGTGTATTACCTCACAGCTGATACAATATTGTAGGTCCCTCTAAAAAATACAACCAGGGAAGCAAACACCAGCTTTTGTATTACCTGAATTAAAGAGAAACAAATGTAAGTTATTCTTGACAGATTTTGTTAGATGGCTCTGCGGACACGGCTCTGCTCCCACACGTCCGTCTGTAACAGGCAGGATGTTATCAGGAAGGACTGAGGGTGCACTCACCCCTCGGGAAGGGCAGGGGACCCTGGGAGGCTGCGCCCGAGTATTGGGGTGCGTCGGCACAGCTGCACCCCGGTGATGCACTGTGATACACGGGTGATGCACTGTGCTGCTTTGTTAGGCTCAAGCACCCAGACAAGCCAGTCTCTCTGCAAGACGTGTTTTACATTCGATGGAAGTTACTGGAATTCAGAGTAATGGACTAGCACCTGGTGAGGCCTCCTCCACCACAAGTTCCTGTAACGGCCCCTTGCTGACCGTGCTAATGAGATGCCAATTAGGACAAAGAGAGGCACCTGAGCACCACTGCAGCCTCCCCGCGTTTAGCCACTCTGTTGCCGGGCCATGTGGCAGAGCCATGAGGCTTGTAGAAGAGAAGGACTGTGAGGTGGGATGGTTCTCACCTCTCTGTCGGGAAGAGCTGGGGACAGAGCTCTGGGGCTGGAAGTCTTGTTCCTTTCCTTGTGCTGATTAAGGGTAAGCATTTTTAATTTCAGCCTACTTTGCTTGAATTGCTTTTGTTTGTTTTCTCCTCCTCTGCCTCCTCCAAGCTGGCTGGTGCTAGGTCATCTTGTCCCCCTTCTTCCTTCACCTTAAATAGAAGTTATCAGGGCAGATACCAGGGCTGAGTTTTTAGTTCAGCTTGTGTGCAAGGTTAGCAAAAATTTTGTAGCAGTATCTATAAAGCCTGAAAGCTTAGTGTTTAACAAAACACATAATTTTATTTTTTTCCCACCATTAAATAACAGATGAAGGGAACTTTCTAACCAGATGATACTCCACCAGGTGGGGGAAAAATCCTGCCTAGTTAGCCACAACAACAAATGTTATAAAGAATGATTTTCAGAGACTTGAAAGGGGAAAACAATGTGTGGTTGTGGATGATTCACTGTCCTCTAAAGGGTGGCAGAGTAACCTATTGATAAGGATGTCAATGTTACCATCTAGCCGGACTGTGATAATATTTCATTGTATTTGCTCACTTACAGTAGTGAAAGCACAAGTTTTATCCAATTATTTGAGACTCTTGGGTTAATTATAAGAGTAAGTTTTATCCCTGAACCGTAAATGAAGGCTCAGTGAAAACCTCCCACAAAAATACAACAAACTCATTTGGGTTTACTTGGCTTTTAAGTCTAACAGCTGTTCAACATTGAGGGTTGTAGCATTGCCTTATGTAGAGCAAAGAGTAAAAGCAGCCCCATTAGTCTGAGTGGTTCTCAGAGCAGCTGTGCTGGTTAACTTGGGCTGGGAGGGCTGGCAGGGCATTGCATGACTGAGCTGGAGCAAGTGCTTCACTTTGGTGATGTTTTTCTATGCTGTGTTGAGAGTGATGGTGCATCAAGACTATCCAGAGATCTGAGTAACATTTCTGAAAGCACTTGAATGCGTTTGTCATCTAGGAGGGCATTTACAGGGGAATTCAGGCAAGCAAAGATGTGGGCAGGTGGCTGACAGTTGCTTATATTAACGAAGAGGAAAGTGGAAACACTCAAAAAGGAAACCTGTCCTGTCGCTAGCTGGTCAGCTGTCACTTTGGTTTTTTACTCAAGACAGTTTCCTAACTAATCTCTTGTTCTTCCTGGATATAAGACATTCCTTATTTTTCTTCTGGTGCTTTGTACATAACATTAAATATGTTGCTACAATTGCTTCCCAACAAAATTTTAAAAGAAGTAGAATTTGTGTAGAGCAATGGCTAAAGGAGGTGTCTGGAGCGGAGCGTTGGAGCTGTAGCCAAGCTCTGCTAGGTGTAAACCCCCGCTGCTGTAGTTTTTTCCACGAGTGCGTGCACATGGCTGAAATCCTGACTTCAATTATGATTAGTCTTTTTTAATTACTACCTAGGCTAGTAGACACAGCTCCAACCTATAGTTTGGTGATCTTAATTTGGTAAGGGTTGGATATTTGTACTGTCATATACACCTAACTGTTAAATTCAGACACAAATGTTAGAACAATGTCTATGCAATAGGGTTGATAAAGGGCAGGATTTAATCAACCGTTTCTAATATGTTTAGAGTCCTTCAGTATAAATAGCATTTTCTTTATAATGTGGATACTTACAGCTTCAGAACGTTTGAATTTGGATCTATTTGTAGTTTTCAGCTAGAAAAGCCAAAGGCCAAAACTAACATCTAAGGTTTACAGAAGGAAAAGGTTATTCAAGTGCAAATTAGCAGCAATGCAATTTTAAAAGCAGTAGGCTCGGGTAGAAGGAGCTCACTGGAGAATTTGTTTCCAGATTGCAATGGAAATAACACCCAATATTTAGTAGGGAAATGTTATTATAAACTTGGAATGCTACCAGACTGTATTTGAGTTCTTGTATTGCTGCATTAGGAAAGATTTTGATTGCCTTTATTTTTATCAGTGCGCATTAAGGTTTCTTGCACTGTTGTGCAAATACAGGGGAGCCAGAGCCCTAAGAGGCTTGGTTAATGAGGATTTTTTCTAGCTGGCATAAATAGATGAATACAGGGTAAGGTAATACATGCAGTAGTTCATATTTTACCAGAAATGGTAATAGCACTCTGTGTGCCTGGGAATAATAATTGATCTTGAACTCGAGCATGAAGCTACTGACACTTGTCGGGCTGGGACGTGTGTAGACCAATGTCCAGGGCTGTTTGGCAGTGATGAACATGTACGTTTGACTAATAGCAATGTTAATAATAATATTAGAAGTAGTACCAATGTAAATGAGTACATAATTAACTAGTACCATGTAGGTTAAATTATCACATGTTGCTGAAGAAAATTAGTAAGCGGGTGAGCTAGGGCATGGAACGGCACGCTTAAGGAGATGGCCAACAGACCTGAGAAACATCACCCGGGGACGGAACTACCCGCTCTGGCTATTTCTCAGTACAGCAGGCAAGGGAACACTAGCTGATCTTGCACATAAAAGTGCTTACCTTTTTGAATTTTTTTAGGGGTTTTTTTTAATAAGAGAGGGTAACTTGGCTGCTCTTGGTTTCTACCATGAAATACAAGAGCTCCGGTAATGGTTGTTGAGAGCATGAACGTACCCATGAAACAAAGAGCTACTCCTTGGCACTGGACCCGCTCCGCATCTGGCAGTTAGTAGCTCGCTTTCTTCCAAAGTTTCGGCAAATGTCAATTCCTGTCCAAGATTCAACAAAACACCTAACGTGATTTTAAGAATGTCTTTGTACTTACGCTGACCTACATGAGGTTTAGTTTGTCATATGCTTTGCTTTCAAAGAAAGGCCACTAATTACTGGTGCTAGGGATGTGCACTGTGGGCTTTGTTCCAGAAACCCCAGACCTTTAATTTAAGAGCATTTTACATTAAACGCTGGACTGCGGACCTTCCTTAAAAAAATCAACATGACATCACTTTCACTTCCAGCGACTACTTGTCATAATCACCATAGATTTAAATAGGATCCAAAATATTCTCTAACAGTGATATCAGCTACAAGGCTGGCGAAAAGTCCTTATGAAAAATCAAAACTATTTGAACAGTGGCAGGTAGGACTGGCTCACCTGTCTTGTCTCTCCCAGTGCTGTTCTAATGGTCTACCCATTCTAAAACAGGGACATCTCTAGCTGTTATGGCGCTACCCAGGGATTTTGTGTTAGCCCCCTGCTAGCTGCCAGGGCTGGTGGTCTAGATCATACTTGCATCGTGGTCTCACCTGGCCAAGGAAGGACTTACAGCACAGCCACGAGGCCACGGAAAGGACAGCAGTGATTCAGCGCAGCACGTGCTGCGCAAAGCAAGCTCAAGTGTTAAACCGCTCTCGCCATCGCTTGCCTTTATTTTACCAAAAGCAGGAAATGTGAAATCAGAAACTACGGCTGCTGCAAGAGGACGCTGGCGTGCAGAGGCCTCTGTTTATCAACTGGAGCTTTCCTCAGATCCCAGGGTGAAAATGGAGAGGACGACTGGCAAAAGAAACACAGTTTAAAGCAGTCACCCAAACAGCTGTAACAACACCTGCATTTACCAAGAGCACTTTCAACACAAAAACACCCCACGTGAGCAGACACAACTGAGCATCTGGAGGAGCCCAAGTATTTGAAGAAGGAAATGGGTCAAACAAGTTAGTAAATGCTGTGCCTCGAGTTAAGTGTCTGGCCACACCAGCAGTGCCAGGAGCTGCGATGGCAACTCCCTGATGGCACAGGAGGGCCGGAGCCAGCCACGCAGGCAGGGCTTGCAGGCATGGCACGCATGTACACAGGGGCACGCGTAGCACCCGCCGCAGCAGCCAGATGTGGCGACGTCGTGCTGGGGAAAGAGGCGGCACCAGACAGCAGGGTGGTGTCGTGCACACCGTCACTGGAAAAATGTCACATCAAAGGACATCAGGCACAGGGGACCAGGCAGCATCTATAATGAAAAGATAAGCCTCAATATGATGAGTTTGCTGTAAGGCAAATGAAATTGCTTTTGATGCAATTTAGGTTCTGTCTTGTGCTGTTGCACCCAAGCAAAGGTTTATGAACGGTCCGAGAGTGATATTGCTTTCCAAGCTGGACCATGAAGGCCGTTAACACAAGAAACCATTCTGTGACTAGCGAATACTCTCTAGCCTGTACTTCACAGGTGAGGGAGCATTGCCACAGGCTGTGAAACCCAGCCTATATGGAGGATGCACAGTCCCACTCTGCGTAGCACAGTAGCTCCGATGGCACTGAAGGAGCCAGCAGCTGGGGAGTAATCTGTTCATGCAGTAATTCATGCTGAACCTGAACACTAATCAGTTACTTCATAGGGCTATAAAATTACCATGGACTCCTTTCAGGCTAGTGTCATCCTCTGAGCTTAAGGTTTTGTGTGTTAATTCACCAAAAAATGTTAAGTTTTAAAATTTTTCTGCAGAGAGGAATGATGTGGGTGCGGGGTGGATGCTGGCATCGTACTTGCTCTTGCCTTGGTGTCTCTGGCATGAGCTCCAATGTTTGATGGCTTCCTGGCCTGCTCTTTAATCACTGATGCTGTTGGAGTGAAATACTTCTTTATACAGTTAAAAAGGTCTAACAATTCTTCAATGACAGCTTTACTAGGCTCAAAACAGTGAGGAAAATTGCTATGAATAGAAACTATAAAGCTTTTTACCTGACATTTTCACAACTAGCATGAGCAAAGGTAATATTATTTAGCCTCTTTGGCCTCATTGCCAAAATGGGCAAGAAAGCAAATAGCATAATTTCTCCAAAGCTTTTGCAGCCATCGGCCTCTCAAACCTTTTAAAAGAAAATCAATCAAGTAAGATTCTTGGTGATGCCCCAGCTCCTGACTTGGCATTAGCCTGACATTTATTCTTCACTTAGGACTCCTTGCAGTGGAGCTTCCTGTCTAGATAATTAATGAATCTTGTTTAGCTTTTAATTTTCAGTATCTCTGATATCTTGTATTTTTGCAGCATGCTGCACTGCCTAAAACATATAGAACCCAAAATCTGGAATTTAACACCAAAATGCTGAGCTGGGAAGTCGTGTGAGCCCACCTCTCTGAGGAGTGTTGGTTTTTTTAATGGTGGGAATTCTGCTAGGCGTTTATGGTCAGTGCAAACAGTGTAGCCGTCCCCTGGGCTCTGAGCTGAGCTGGAAGCACAGCTCGGAGGACGAGGACACCAGAAGTCACCCTTCAGCTCTTCGGTTGTGAATTGGCCATTCTCCTTCACCTCCAGAAAGAGGTGAAGGCATCTAACTGCACCGTGGTGTGATTTTCTGCTTTTCGGAGCCTTTATGGAGCAGGCTGGCACCATGCCTCATCTGAAGGCTAACACGCCAGTATTTTTAGCTCTGAAGCGCCAGTGTCTCTCTCTAGGTAAGTGCATAGATGGCTGCCATGTGAACAGCCAGCTGGAAGGCAAGAGGTAGCTCAGGTCCCGTTTTCTGCAGAGTCCCCCGGCCTTTTCATTGGGCTTAGGTAATGGAAACAGCTAGGTTTGTGGGTTTTTTGCTTTTTGGCTACTTAAATAACAGTAATTGCTAAATTAATTTTGCCTGACTCTAAATGGCCATTACACGCTGGTTTTGTGGCACGCTGTACTAGACCACCAGGCACCTCTTTTTAAGGTCCCCTTGCTGTGTGCAAGGCACTTCCCGGGCAGGTGAAGACCCATCATCTCTTTTCTGTCTGAGGTTCGCAGATTCTGGGACAAATACGTCAAGTAAAGCTATTTTGATCAATTCAGATTCCCTTTTTGGAAGCCATCCAAGGCAGTACTCTGTACACTTAGTGTTGCACTGTTGAGATCGATTTTTGTTCTTTTTCTCTTTCCATGGACTAATACATCAATTTCCTTTTCGCCAACTAACTTTATAGCAGTGTCTGTAAATCACCGTAAAAGTGGTGTGCTCAGCGTGAGGAGAATGTGAGGAAGCTTTTCCAAATTTACTAAAAATTAAGCACCATGTCATTAGCATCCTGTGGATATTTAAATATGGACAAGCATGTGATAGCATGTCTACATTATCGCAGCCTGAATCTTGAAGGATCCATGTCCCTGTTTAATGTAGAAAGGCTGCAGCAAGGTGAATACTAACTACATGAAATGGCAGCAGTTCTTGAACTTCATACCACAAGGAATCGACTTGCTGGTTGGGTATTAAGCATCCGTGGGTCGTGCTTTGAAAGCTCCTATTGTAGGCTGAAGTCTCTCAGAAAATCATAGATGGCTTTAACTCTGTGTTTGCAAAAGCACTCCTCTGAAAGTAGGTGCTTCAGAGTAATATCCTTGGTAACCAGCATTTAATCTACTTGACAGAAAAGGGACTTAAAAACTAGAATATGCCAAAGTGATTGTGATGGTTGACCTTCCAGGTTCAGAGAGAAAAACTGCAGAGGACACGCAGACCATGCGCAATATGCAATTTTTACTGGTATGCATTTTATCTGAGCCAAACTGCATCTTCAGAGGAGCTTGTCTCTGCTTTTTTTCGTAATTTCCCCTGCTTCCTTTCGTTAGAAGTCAAATACCGGTTAGATTGAGTCCTGCTATTGAAAATCTAATCAAAATTAACAACCAACAGCCACCAGTGCCCTGCAATCAGGGATCGAAGGCAGAAGGATTTAATGCAGCCACAGTTTCTGCTGCACCAATGTGGCAACATGGGACAGTTCCAAGTATCTCATGTTTCTGAGAATTTCTCCATCTCCCATGTAACTGCTTTTCAAACTGTGTTCTTTTTATCGTTATTGTCGCTAGCAATTATTACAGAAATATGCAAATGAAATATTTTATAACATTTATATACTTTATTGAGCATTCTTACTATGTGCTTAATTACAATTAATTCAGAAGAATGACACTCAGACATGTAAAAGCATCAAGTGATTAGACAGTGAATGAAATCAGGGCTGCTGCTGCCTTCTGTCAGCTAGAAGCCCCAGCAGGCTTCAGCGTGACAACAGGAGCGCGTTAAGAAGCAACATGATAAATTCAAGGTGCCAGGAAAGTACATAGCTCACCCAAAGTCAGATAGTGAATCGGTAAGACATCCATTAACAGCAATTAATGGCCTTGCTCGCTGTTCACATTATTTACCCACAAGGAGGGCTGAGCAAGCCCTTCTGATGGCAAATGCAGATAATTTGGGGTGTTTCTTCCAGGAGCAAGTGTTTTGGATAACTTGAGCAATCACTGCTGATGGATAAGAGTGATCTTAAAACTTCAAGGCTTGACTACATCTGATCTCATAGCAGCAATAGTACAGTCACAACGCTGCTACTGAAGTACACCTGACAAGATATTAATGAGATCTAGCATAGAGCGTCTTGCCATGCTGTGATAGTGAGATTAGCAGTTTAGAGATGAAACTTTTTCCATTAGGTGAGGCAATGCATGGATAAGCTCCCAAGACTTAATACCCATAATGCTGCTGATAGCGTCACCTAATTTGTTCTCCCAGTAACTCAATTAATTCCTCCCCATCTTACACTCTGACGCAGGAGATGGACATGGGACTGCAGTTATTTTCCCCGTGACGCTGTTTATGAAGATTACCCGCAGCGAGTTCACGCAGGGTGCCATTTCTTCTTTCCCTTGGAGCTTTTCCCTCCCTGCTAGAAGCTCGTTTCTTGCCAGGCAGGGAGCTGTGACAGTCTCCTCGGGGCCTGTGTTTCAGCGGCTCTGGCGGCAGCAGCAGCCGCCAGACCTTGCAGCTACACCTCATGTACTGTCACCAAAAGGCCTCAGCACAGCAGCCACCCGTCACGTGGCACAGTCCCACCTGTCCTGCCCTGCTGCTGGGTCGAGCCCAGGGGGCTGCTGCCTCCCACCAGCAGGCTCATCTCCCACACTGGCCCCCTCAATCTGCTGTTAGCAGCAGTAAGGCCCCCAGCCACCCCCTCGAGTGCAGAAAGCCTACCTCTGCCTGCATGTTTTCTTCTCAGGTTGGGTGTTTTTAAGTTACCGGCTAAAGCAGCGGCTCAACTTGCTGTATTTTAGGACTCACGGCAGCGAGCTCTGAAGCTTTGGATTGCCTGTTAATATAGCAGCGCTAAAGAATGATGAGGAAAAAGGGTGTTAGGATTTTCTTTCTTAGCATTTCTAGCAGTGCATCCTCAAGTATCAGATCCTCGGAAAAGTTCAGGATTAGGAAGTATAAGACATGGGCTTGCGGAGGCAGCAAGGCAGGATACCTTTCTGTAGCTGAGGCTTACAGGAGCAAAGCTTTAGGAAGGACCTGACCTAAGCACTTCTGTCGTGAACAACAGCAAACAGCTTTAAAGCGATGGAAAATTTTATGTGACCCGCAACTCATGGCTGTGTTTTCAAGAGCACTCAGTGTCCTGCAGACATCAGTATTCCCAAATGCCAGGAGCAACTCTTCTCACCCAACCCACAGCTCCCTGGTATTTTTAGCAGAAGTAACAGGCACATAAAACAAAAGACAAAACAGCTCCTGATGCTAAAATGTTTTAAACAAAAATTTAAAAAAATTCCTCTCTCCTTTAAGTTCACCAGAAGTCTAATTTTGATCTAAAATTTCTACATGGGAGTAGGAGTAAAAGACAAAGCAAATGAGTTTCAGAGGAAGGGAATTACGTGGAAGGCAGCAGCAGCCTCGAGGAACGCAGGTGCCCTTCCCGCCACAGCAGGCATCATGCAGCAGCTCTCCGGAGGAAACATGGTTTGCTGTATGCAAGCTGGTCCGAGACAAGATGAGCTATCCAAAACAGACTGACAAAGCAATTTAAAAATACAAAACTATTCCATGCAAATGGTTCAAAAAGTTTATTGAATATTTAATTTACAAAAATCATATCCCTATGAGGTGTTCTATGCAAAATTGGATAAAATAAACTGCATATAAAACCCAACCCTAGTAATGCAAATACAACACAGAAATGAGACCATGGAAAGGGAAAAAAAAAAAAATCATGACACACATATGACATTCATTAAGGATTGTCCCAACCATCCAAGAATTGGTTCAACATGATGCCTTCTTCCTAGATACATTATACATTTTACCATTTTATCCAGGTCTTCTTAGTCCATTGGTCTAAATCTAGTTTATAAAAATCCTTTGCATTCTTTCTTAGCTACTACACCGGTTCTGCCATTCCCATTGTGATCAGAAGGTGGAAACAGACAGTACATACATTGAACGTGTGCACTATTAGACACAACTTGCTTATCTTTGGTAGGGACCCTAAATCTGCAGTGACTTCAGCTTTCTAGAACAACAAGAATTTCAGGTTTAGTTTTGGCAAACAACAGGTTTAATTTTGTTGTTTAGTAGAACATTACTGGCAGTTTCTGTTGAACATACAAAAAGCACAGCTGTCTCTTGTATGGTTTTAAAACGGAGATCATTTATATGGATTTTAAATCTAATTACCTGTATTAACATTCCTTGACTCAAATATGGTTACATAAAATGTCATTACTGCACAGCAGGCCACTCCTCCTATGAACAAAGGATGTATTGCACAGAGAACACAACTGCAATTCCATCCTGCCTTTGCTCTTCCATTTAAAGCCATGAGACTTATCCTGCAGGTAGTTACACAGATTTGAATGCCAGTTTCCCTTTGAACAAGCAGGAATCTCGCTGAGTGACTCAACACTTGTATAGTAACTTTTCCAAGTTCTCCTGGGAAAGAGGAGGGTGAAACAAAAAAAAGTAAAGAAATTCGGGACAGTCAGTGCTGGAGTGTTTGCAGCCCTCCCCTGGAATAACATGAACAGGAGGAGCAGGAGCAGGAAAAAAATTATTAAAAAAAAAAATATCAATGCAAGAGCCAAGGAACTTCACTTTATAAAAGAAGGAAAAAGTAACCAGACTGTTTCCTTCATAACATTAATATTCCATAAATATTGGACAGTATCTGATTAACTGCCATTAGCTGCAACTTTCAAGCATTCTCTTTGCTTTGCCAAGCACTATCTGGAAAAGGAAAGAAAAAATTACGCACCTCCCCAGCTCCCCCCGCCCCATCCCGCTTAGTGGAAATGCAAACAACCTGGATAGCCATGATTTTCTTAGCTGAAAACATTTAGTGGAAGACTAACTAGACTTAAACACTAAGTAAATCTGCTCACTTATGAGTAAGTAAAACATGCAATATTACAACAGACAGCTAATTGTCCTTGAAAAGGCTTTTTATGACAATTGCTAATTTGGCAGAGAAGAAATGTTTCCAAATGCATGAAAATCATCTTAAGAGCCTTAGTGAAGAACATAGTAGTTACAATATATTAGCGATTTCTGTGGCATAAACATTTTAAAAAGCATCAGCAAAGTATTAAATATAAAAGCAATATGTATATACCCCTCCATCCTCAGAAAAGCATCATGATTTGTAGTGTATTAAGTCAGATTTATTGACTGGGGAATTAAGGCATAACCAGCAGACAATAGTCTTTATTGTCTCAGCTCCACGTAATTTGCAGGGAACAACCCGTATCGGCCTTTGCAGACACCCCTCCACCAGCCGTCATCGATCATTTCTATGTTTGTGATGATGTCATCTGGGTCAAAGGAAATCTCGTCATCACCCGCTGCAGAGAGAGTTGAAGAGGCTCAGTGTTCACACGGGAGCAGTCCACGCTACAATCTCACCTATCAACCCACCATCGCTAAAAACAACACAGACACCCATCACCTTCCTCTTTCCCAACAGGGCGTTTGAAACAGGGAACCGGGCAATGACAGTCTGTAAAGCGGACGCTTTCTCATCCTCTGGAGTGATGAGGTAGCTTCTTACCTGCTGCATTTTGGGTCTGTTTCTAACTTAGAGCAACAACTACCACCTGACACACTGAGAACCACTTTACTTTCTTGATCTCTCCTCAGAATTAACCAGTCACGATTTTAAACAACAGCGTATGCCAAGAGTTTAACAAGAGTGTTTAACACTTAGGTAAAAATTATTTTGAAAACCCCCACCCTTTCCAGGAGCAGTGGCTAATAGTTTCAAAAGTGTCTCAATGCTACTGCTAAACCACCAAATTCCTAACTCTTCCTATCTTCATTTCAGGTACTATTACAAGACACTACAAGATGAAAGGCAAAGGAAAAATCCAAACTTATCTGGCAGAACGCAGTTTCCAAAGACAAGGTTAAAAACAAGAGCTTTGCTTACCAGCTTGATAATCATAAAGGGCTATGGCTGTAATTCCAAGTTCATTTTCATATTCATCATAAGCATTTTCTTCTAAAGAGAGAGAGAGAAGAAAAATTAAAAGCAGGAGCCACACTACCTACCTATCACCCTGAGTTCTTTTCTGTGGTGGTACTCCTACTTCTACTGCTAACCCACACAGGAAACAGGGAAAACCTTTGCAGTTTTTTAGCCGTGCTGATGTTCCTTCTGAAATGAGTTTTTTCCCTAAATCATACACCTGAAAGGAAGTACTCACAAGTAGGCATTTAATGTGTAAAATAAAAATGATCAGCCATATAAAACTTTTGTAAAATGTGACAGAACAACAACTGAACCCAAGATCACTGTGTAAGAGACTATTTAATACAAGTTAAGTGCGCGTGCTGGGGGGGAGAAAGGGGCCTGTTTAAAATTCCCAGGTTTCCGTACCACAGCAAGCAGGTTCATTCTTCACACCTCACTTTTAGTAACCAGAAGAGGTGAGAAAAACAGGAATTCGAGAGAAACTAATTCTTGCAGTTTCTTTAGTTTCAGTCATCCTTACTCCAATTTCGAAGTCCAAGAATTGCTGACAGACTTTGTCGCTCGGTGGCAGGCCAGCCCTGGCCCAACACACATTTAATCTCCATCTCTGTGCCTCATTCTCAAGTTGAGCTGCATTATGTAGGGTGGAAATGGCTACCCCTAGATTTCTTTTTGAACTGATAGCCTGGAGAACACTGTAATTATTCCAACATCATCTCACAAAGGTTAAGTAATTTCAGCCTTGCTCTAGCCATATCTTAATTTCCTAATTAAGGTTTGTTGGTGGAGAATCTAAAAAGTCTCATCAGGCTAAGACTTTAGAAAACTAGGACAGCACGCTACCAGCACAACTACTCATTAACACAATAATGTTACCAGCACAAGGCAATAACCTTCATCTTAGAGGGTTTCATACCAGAAACAAACACTCTACCTGCTTGATAATGGTCGCCTGCCCCTGCCACTTCATAGACAGTCTCTGGCTCATATTCTGCCTCTCGCTGACTCACTGCTTCTTGGTAGTCCGACTCTGCAGCTTTGTAGCTGGACTCCGGCTCGCGTGCAGCTGAATATGTTGCGTTGGAGTTCTTGTAGGCAGGCTCTGCTTCATAGGAAACTGCATCCTGCAGAAATACAGTGAGGTTTGTCAGGGTTTTGTCAAAAGGTTCATGTACTTGGGATCAAGAACTAGGTGCTGAAAGTGATTCTAACAAACCTCATAGACTGGGCTTGAGGGTGCCTTCTGCTCAGCTGGCTGTGCGGTAGGAGACGGCGGTGGAGTTTGTTTTTTGGATTTAGCTTGTTCCTAAATTGAAAAGAAAGAAAAACTTCAGTGCAGTTTAGCCACTGATGTCATGACACTGAACAAGAAACAACCCTCCAATAAGAAAGACAGACAGCATATTCTGCAATAAACTGATGTGAGCAGGGAGCAGAAGGCGGCTGGACTGGCTGGATCATTAGACCTGCCTGAAGGTTTAGACTAGCTGTACGGTAAAGCCTCAGAAATACAGCAAAGCAGAAGAGAAAAAAGTGAAGAAATGAAAAACACCAGTATGTATGCATGCATGTGTTTAAAAACAGAGTACCCGATGTTCTTTGGCATGTTTCCATAAGGGCTGCAGGGTTTCTGTGTTCAGTATATTCATTCTGTTCATTAGCTGGCTGGGCCTCATGTCCCATTTTAGCATAAGTTTAGAGAACCTGAAGCCCGCATGTTCTAATTATACAACTGATAGGTTATCTTTGATGAGAAATGATCCTGCAAACTCTTGCAGGTCTGCAAAACATCTGCCAAGGCAAAAGACTGAATAGTGCAGAAAAAACTAGGTCTTACATACTGACAGTGAGGGATTCAAATAGTCAGAAGAGTTATACATGGTAGAAATAAAAGCAGTCCTGCTATTGTGTTCTGCGACACAGAGAACATGGGTCTGAATCAAGTGTTCTGGCACTCAGGCACTTCACACTGTGCCATCCCACCTGTGAATCAGAAGGCAAATCCACAATCATCATTAGGAAGCCAGATACCATAGTGCAAGAAATGCTACATTGCTTGCATGACTTAAAAAAGACTGCCAGCTATTTCATTGTGCCTGTCTTTACGATACGGAATAAGAAAACCGTGGATCTAGGTCCAAACTTTCTTCTTTATTGTAAAATAGAAGAGAGAATAGGTATTATGGGAGACTGTGCACTCCAGCTGTTTAGATCCATCAAACTAACTCCCCAAAGGATTCTCAGAAGAAATTGTACTCCAGAGATGAAGTGATAGGACTCTGCTACAAAAAAATTCCTTTCCTTTGTTTGTCACAGCTCAGAAAAAATACACCTAACAAAGCAAGTAAAGCGTGTCTAGAGAACAGAGCCAGCTTTGAAGACGATTCAAAGCTTAGCGCTGTCCTTTCTGGAAAGAAATCTGTCTTGATGCAAACAGTCCTCCCCCACTTTTAACTCCTGTGCTACAGATAAAAAAGCACCAGCAAAGCATTTATTAGAAGTCAAATCTACGTCTGGGGACAAATTAAGTAGTATCAATCCATTAACAACATCAAAGATGGCAACAGTATGAACAATTTGGAAACAGGTCTCTGCAATCCAAACTACAGTTGAGCACAGCCACAGCATAATTGCCGTAAAACATTCAAATCGCACGGTCCCCCCTCAGGCTGGGTTTCTTCCACACCGGAACACTCCATGTGAAAGAGCATCCTGCCTTGCTCTCTAAGGCAGCAGAGGCTAGCTAAATCATGAAGCACCCATCAGTTCAAACCAGCAGTTAAAGAAGAAAGAGCTCCCTGAACACCATGTGACTATGTGACATATGTGAATAGCAAAACAGAAAAGGATTACCAGTAAACAGAGCTCTTGAAGGAATGCAGTCCATATGTACATTGCCATTGTGGGAGTACGTATGCCCACATCTTAAAGTGAGAGAACTTTCCGACTGTGCAAGGAAGTTCACTTAAAAAAATAAAGTTCACTTAAGTCAAAGTCCATCCCCACCCTTCACAGCATCTGTGGATGTGTGGCTTACATCCCTCCCCCTTTTCATGCTCAGCTTGTGAGTGTGGGGCAGTGCAGCCAGTGCCATTTCAGTTTCCCCTTAACCTTGCCCTCCCTCCCTCAGTGTCTGCAGAGTCACACAACTAACCATGGAGATGCTCAGTCTGGAAGAACGTTAATCATCTGGTTATGGTGAAATTCAAATACCAGCTTTGGAAAAAAACTTCAAATGTGTCCAGGCAACAGAATCTTTGATGAAGCACAAGAAAAATCAAGCATAATGGCTTGAATTTAACCCACACTTACAGCAAAAATACCAGTAATGAAAGAAAGTAATTTCTGAGACAGAAAAGGGGGGGGGGGGGGGGGCGGGGGGAAGACATAACAGTCCAA
>JAVJGI010000002.1:20209363-20230930 GCA_035590275.1 Ibycter americanus
CCCCCCCCCCCCCCCCCCCCCCCCCCCCCCCCCCCCCCCCCCCCCCCAAGACATAACAGTCCAATGACTCATGAGAACCTGTGTTACTACGTTTAAATCCTGGAGAACTGTTTCCTCAGCAGAAGAAAACCTCAATGAAATGCTGAAATGGGTAACCAAAGCCTAAATTCACCACTCTCCATCCGCAGATCTTACTTATGAGCATATGATTATCCAAAAGGAATGGCAAGAGAGCTAATGGAGAAGCTGAACAACTTCCCCGACTCAGCCCAGGCTACAAACCCATGCAACAGAAGGGAATACTAAGCAGAAAGCCTGACTACTCTGGCAAGATACATATGATCAGTCATCTCCTCCTCACTGGTTAAAAGAAATGGCTCCAACGGGGTTGGAATAGCAGTAGCCTAACGGAGAGTCACTCAGCATCTGTAGTGTGAAGTGGACTGTTTCAAGATTGACACGAGTAAGAAAGACAAACTATTACACAGGTCAGACCGAGAGAACTGAGGAGGTCACTGAAAGGCAAAGGCCCAGTACCAAAAGTCACCGGCCACACTGGGACGGAGCCAGCAGGATGATGTCCTGCCTTACCTGAACCACAGTGCCTGGCAGCTGAGGTACCTGGAGAAAGGCATGCACCAGTCCACTTGGCCAATCTCAGGGTCGTACCCAAGACCAAGCCTGGACACAAACCTTCTTTGAAAAAGCAGCATCAATACTTTCTGTCAGCTGTGCAACCTTACAAAAAATTCACACAGCCACCAGAGCAGATTTCCCACTTGTCGCTGAGGACTGCAAGACAGTTCATCTATCAGAGCTGAAGGACTGACATGTGCGAACTTCAGAGTCCCATCCTCCCCACACCTACTGCTTTGGGCAACTGCTGTCTCAAGGGAACAGAGGATCTCTCCTAAACCATATTATACTGTCATCACTCACACACACAGCAGGAAAGCTCTGTCCCCCAAATGGACCAGATCCCCAAAGCACTGGCACACAGCTGCTGCTCCTTCTGAAAATGCAACTGGGGTGCAATGAAATCACACAGTATTTTCGAATATACCGATATCTCTACTTGCAAGACAGAGGGAACATAAAGGGCACACCCCTGGAGACATGGCTGCCACCACACTCCTTGTATCTTAAGGAACATCAATCTGCTTGTGGCAAAGGTGCAGAGCAAAAAACATACATAAAGTGCAGACAAGATCAGTATGAGGTATCAAAATTGCCACACGCCCTAGAAGAGACACTTTCATGAGGTCGTTGCCCAAGAGATGAAGCACTGAGTTAAGGGTCCTGACATCCTGCAACAAGAGAATTCTTACCATCTGAGAACTGGTAATTGCTCTGTGATAATGAGTCAAGTTTTTTGCTTCAGAACATTCACTTTAAGGCCCAGGTGTTCAAGGATGGACTGCACTGTTTACAGGGACTGGTCTTTTGTAGAAACAACCAAATCAAAGTAAGGAAGTAACAGTCCTTGGCTGAGGAGTGTTATCTAGCAAATACCATCAGCATCCTGAAGATGACCTAAGAAGCTTCAGACAGGCTGAGAAGTGCCAAAACCACCAGACACTTTGTCTGAGAACAAAGCAGAAGTAGTGATGATGGAATGGAGTTACTGCCAGGTGAAAATACCTCAGAGAAAAAAAAATGAAAGAGCAGGATAAATTCTGAGAAAGTCCATTTTCCTTTGGGACTGATGCTTCTCAGCAATTCTGAGCAGTAACTGGAAGCAAGGGCTGTCCAAAGTGATCTCATGGGTGCAGAACAGCCTTATAAACAATGCAATACCTGTGATATCCATCAACCCATATCACAGTTCTTCCGTATTTGCAGAACTGTAAAAGTACCTACTAAATTACGTCCTGCAAAGATGACAACGCTGCTTGCTGTAAGTCACAAGTCATAACGCTATCCAGATCCAATGTGCTGACAGAGGAAGACAAGTGCCAAGAAAAGGGAGATCTCCTGAAGGAGTGAAGCGCACTTTCAAGAGCAACGTACACCACACGGCTGTCCCCAGGTTGTGTCCAGAAAGAGTACTCATTCCCATTCTTTGTCACCGCCTTGCAACGGATCCCACAGCTGAGGGACTACAGCTCTTAGGCTAGAGTTGCAGCGTTGGTGGCAAGGACAAGGACTGGGGAAGATAAGTGAAAAATCACTTTGTTAGGGAAACAGCTAGGTGCTAGATCTAGACACCAGCGATGCATAAGCTGAAACACACTGAAACATGCTGGGAACAGCGGACAGCAGTTTGGGAGCAGAGACAGCCGGGCAATAGCTACAAGTGCTATGGGGGTACCAGCTGAATGGTTACACCAGAAGGTAGTGACACATGCTGATAGCATTTTGCTGTGGGTCTAAGTGAACAACCGCTGAGGCATTTAACTTTCCTCATCTGAAGAGCTCCCGGAGCAACTATACAGACTGGATGCATTTCAGGTTTACTGCTCTGTGGAGAGGGGAGCCAAGCGATGCTCCTCAAGGCAAACATTCAACTTTTCTCTGTGTGGCTCAGTGCTAGAGGCTGATGCCAGCGCTGAGAATGACACAGAGCAGTCCAAGTTGACTAACAGAGTGGCACCCTGGAGCAGGCTCACTGACCTTACCAAACAAGTAACACTGAATTCTCAACTTCAGCTCTTTATCTCTTCCTCTCCCAGCTTTATGAGAGTGGCAGGTGCTGTGTTAAAGGTGTAACGTTTTTCTCCAGGACAGTAAAGAAACCCAAACAGTGGTTGGGGGAAGGTATTAAAAGCCCACAGGGATGAAAGTCAGCATTAGAAGAAATCACTGACACACAAAGATGAACTCCCATTCATCTTGTGACACATGTATGCAGTGAACATATGCTCACACTCTACATCTTGAAGTCGTAAGGGAAAAGAAGCGATAAGCTGAAAGAAAAAAGACGAAAAACAACCAAAAAAAGCACCGATCACTTTAGATGGAGAGACGTGATTTATCCTATAAAGCTAGAATTTCCCAAATTTCAAACACAACTCAAAAGGAAGTTACCAGTTTTCAGGAGTCAAACAATACACAAGATACATAAGCCATGCAGTTTCAGCACAGCAAAACTACAGAGCTATTTCAGAAGCAGCTCTGGCCTGCACACCTGCGAACAGTGGAGCTGAGAAGCCAAGCCACTGAACCGGGCAGGGGAACTGATTTGGGTTAGCTAGATGTTCCATTTGTTAGGGTTAATTTTCCACTTTCGTGTGACTATACAGATGCTTTGCTGGCATAAGGAACAAGGTGGCTCGAGAGTGCTGCCGTTAGCACTCCTGCCGGTTTAGGCTAGCTGAGTTAATGTGAAGTAATGTGCAGTTTCACTGCAGTGCATTTTTCTTAGTTTCGGAAGGTCGGAGCTAGGTTACCATGAACTTACCATGCACTTCACTTTTCATACTTGTAAAACAAATTATTTATATCAAGTCTAAATTTGTGATGAATTAGACCATACTGATGGAATGGGATGAACACCAGACTCTGACGTCCTGTAACAGCATCCTGCTAAGGGGAAGTATCTTCCACATCTGAGAAACCAGCCACTGGGTCTGCCCCATTTCTTGTTAGGCAAAGGACTGAACAGATCTGAGAAACCGTCTGAGAGTCTTTCCTGGATTCCAGATGTCTCACAGAGAACAATGAGACAAGTTCATGTGCAAGATTTATTAGTGGGGTCTGCAGCTGATGGCATACATTGGCTCTGACAATGAAAGACACTTTTGGTGGAAAACAAAAACAAAAGAGAAAGAAAGAAGGAAACAGGAAAACTCCTGCATAGCCAGCCAAGAAGCACAGTGACAAGGGTCCCAGACAAGCATTCTCCTCTGGGAGGGTCCCTTCAGCATAGCATGTGGCAATGATGAAGATGATGAGATCATTTTTCCTGTGCATCTCCTAGAGTACTGCGTACTTTTCATCAGGACCTGCTCAGTCTCCCTACTGGTTATTCCTGCTTGGGACACTATCAGCACTAGTTGGAGCATGCTATTTCAGCATCAGTGTTGCATTCCACTTGGCTGGTAAGTCTCAGTCCACATGTATGGCTAAGTAGCATTTATTTAGAATTTAAAAGATTCTCTCTTTTTGTGTCCTATGCTTATGTCTTCTCTAGTATAAACTAATACCTGTAAAACAAGAAGTGAAGGAGGAGGGGAAAAGAAGGACTGCTCTTACACCAGCATCAACTGCTTCCTACTCCCTGCCACAGTATCAGGGTTTACAAGTATGAGGTCATGAAATCAGAGTAACAGCACAAGACCACACGAGACACTGCCACAGAGGCTCTCGACAAACACTGCCAGGGCAGCTTGCGTGAAAGGTTACGCAGCTGCAGACAGCAGGCCCTCAGGATTGGTGATGATAAGGCAGCTCAGGCATTGTGTGGACAAAGCAAGGAACAAGACACGAAGGACAAGTTACTATTAATGCACTAGTCCTTCCATCTCAGCAGCAGAGTTCCACCAAATATGCAAATTCTGTAAAGCAGCTAAGATGTAGTTTCTGACTAAGCATTTCCTGGAATTATTTTGCTGATGAATAACATAAAAATCACAAAGCTTTTAACCATGCCAATACTAAACTAATTTTCTTAATTTCCAAGCTAAAACTCAGTTAACATTTAGAAGATTATTTCCCCTAATCTCATGGGCATATACTATACCAACGGTGATACCACCTCCATCTTGCACAATACTAATTCAAAAAAACCCAGCATCACCAACTATCAACGTGGTATTAAACTTGAACAAACACGCATATAGGGCCTTTGAGGGACCACATGTCTCTCCCCTTATGAGCTCCTCAAAATATCCTCCAAATTCGCTATTGCCTAAGCGAATCTGGTATTACCAAAAGGCAGAAGTACAGCAGGAAAAGGTCAGGCTGCAAAGATTAGTGGTCAAGACCAGCATACGTATTTTGAGATAGGCTAAATAAAAAAATTATATACTAGCACAAGCGTTACCCTATCACCCTATCTGATGTCTGATACACATATGGTGCATGCTCATAGATGGCTGCAGTTGCAAACAGGTGAAGCACAGGTATAAACAGAAGCACACACATAAACAGCTTTAAAGCCTAGCTGGAAAGAAGGAAAGCATCTCTTCTTAAAAGATTCTCTTGTCTCCCAGCATTGCATTGAAACACACTGGACATGCTGCTCAAATGTGATTTGAATCTTACTGACCTCCAGTTTCCTTCGAGCCTCCTCCTGTTCTTGTTTCTCCCTGGCCATTCTTTGCGCTCTCTCAGCTTCTGCCTTCCTTCGGTCTTCCTGCTCTTTTTCCTTGGCTAGGTTTTCAAAGTTAGCTCGGATGCTGCTTGTTTTATTAGCAACTGTAACATTTGAAAAAAATAAAGTCAAATGTTAAGGTTCTGTATAAAGGTAGCATGGAATGAGGTTTTGGTACAAATGTCTGCTAGGATTGAACATTTTCTGCTTTTCTGCTCCCTGCACTCACAGCCCATTCAGGAAAGTCCTTCTATCCCTCTTTCTCCCTCTCCACTTCCAAGCCCAAACCTCTTGTGCACCTCCTCTTACCTAAAAACCACTGCAACACCTTCTCCCTCCTCTCCTTCACTGTACAGTCTCTACCACTCTACTCTGCTACTCAGTCTGTTCTCTACTCTGATGCTTTTTATTCTCCCTCCATCAACTCTGATGACCCTCAAGAAAAAAAGAAAAAAACCAACAAACCAAAACAACCTCTAAAGGGAGGAAGGAGAGAGTAGTTGAGGTTGCTAGAGACCTGCAAATACAGCAGTTCCCTCTGGATGAATCATACGCAGCACTACTACATCAAGAGTAATATCCTGGGCTTTGAACATTACCACCTCCAAAGAAAGGATTTGGGGCCAATGCCTTACCAGCTTCTATTGGCTTGGTCTTCTGATAAGTTGATGCTGGTTTCTCAATATCTTCAAAAGTCGCTGCATTCTATCAGTAAGGAGAAAAGAATACGTTTAAAAACCAAAAATTAATGAAGACATTCAGACAGCTTCAATCGGTGACATTTCACTCTAATACTGCCCCTACGGCTTTTTACAGACAGTAAAAACCAAATCAGGAAGAATCAAAACTTGACAAATGGAATAATCCTTTCTGTAAGTCAAGCTACGTAAGAATTCATCTTCAGGGGCAGGTTTAGACACATTAAAATCCTATTTATTAAAAAACCCCAGGTAGTTTATGAACAAACTACCCATCAGTACTAAAAATAAGGCAATGTCCTAAATATTTATCGTGTAGCTGTTGCTGTTCTAAGCCACATTGTGCAGGACTTCTACCAAGGTAAAAGAATCCAGTTCCCTTAAAGAAGCAGATACTGCTAAAACATAAGTATTTTGAGAACAATATTCAAAATACGAGTGTTTTTTTAAATGAATGGTCTTGAGTCCTGAAGCCACAAGTAAAAAAACCCTATGGACTTTCAAACTCTGCTACTTTCTCACTTTTAAATGTTCTACATGAAGATGAGAGTAAATTTATTCTGTAAATACATTTAGTGATGACTTTTTCGTCTTCTGGTTTTTTAAGTTTAAAAATGGACAGGTAGGAAGGGGGTATCAGTTGCCCTATCTTTCACTGTTACAGAATACTAAACCAAATTCCCCTAAAGAGCAGATCGCTGATAATGAGAGTGGGCAAAGTTGCTAGATATCAGTCACCTATTTCAAGCAGTCCACTAAAAGGATATCCTCAAGATATAAAGCATTAGCTAGTTGTTAGAAGACATGAAATTGTGGAATTAAAGGATTTTCTCATTCTTTCATATACATTTTGCTATTCTTTCCTTCCATGCTTCAGTTTTCCCTACTTAAATATGCACATATATACTACGCACACACATGTATGAACTGGCATCAGCTCTGTGTGTATAAACTTACTTTTTAAAGATTTACAAGAGCACAGAACTCTGCTGTTAAACTGGAGAAGTATCCAGAAATAAAGAGCTGAACACTACAGATCTAACCAGACTATTTTGTATCCCTACAGACTATTTATGTCATAGCTCTTTTCACAACTTACCTTATCCATCCGATCCTTCTGTACACCGTACTTCCCACCAAATCCTTTTGAATAATCTAAAAGCAGGATAAAAAGGTTAGAGTGGAGAGTTTGTTGTCCCTCCCATTTTTTTCTGCCAAACGCAAACAGCCATTTCAAATGCAAAGAGCCATTTCAGCTGCATGCAGAGATACAGTGACAGCCGCCAAAGAAAATGCAACTTGTTTTTTGATGCAGAAAGGATACATAACTGCAAGAGCCTTCAGGTACACCAGCAGATGACAGATTGTGGGCCACATGCATTCTTTGAGTAAACATTAAGCTGAGGATTGATAAGGTAACAAGCAAGGAATAAGGGATAAGCCCTTCTAATGCATCACTTCTGTAACACAGCCTTTCACAGCACCAATTCTTGGCCCTCTGCAGTAATCATATAACCTAAGCCATTTTGCTTTGCTCAAAGGAGCGATATCCAGTCTTCGGTGACCACAGAGGTGTTTTTTTTCTCTTTAACTTGGTAAATTATATGAATGGCAGGAAAATATAACAAATTTCTCATTCCAGTGGATTTGGTCGTGATACCCAACTGATGAACACTAAAGTCATTGGAGACAACTCCTACTCTACACATGGAAAGGGGCAATTCCGCAAGACAGCATGAACCTGCAACAACTCACCACCACAGAAATGGGGTGGCCACGCTATTCCACACCACGCCTGAGCTGCACACTCTTTCCCTCACCTGATGCTGACTCTAGCACTTGTTATACTTCAAAATCAGTTTAACTCACTAGTGGCATTAACAAGAAAAACAACAAACCAACCCGAACAAGTGTGGCTTTCTGCTCTTCCTAGTGAGTTGCACTCAGAGAAACAACTGACAAGCACCAGAGCCAGCGCAACTGAAGCAGCAAGAGTGTGTGGCTGGAAAAACACCTTTCTGGTGGCAGTGAGCTGTAGGAACATGCCCCTAGAGCCTGTAGATGGACAGCCTTTCCTATATGTCCCTGGAATACAATTATTCCTTCTCCTCTCAGCCCCAAAATCACTTGGGTCCCCTAGCCAGCTATTTCAGTGTTTGTACTTGGGCTCTGCTAAGGCACATGAACTTGTGTCACTGTAGCACAGAAAAATATTGACTATCAGAATGAACAACCTCATTTTCTTCAGCTTTGTATGTATTTTCAGCCAGAATAAATGTACTACACTTACATTTTCCTGATCCAGACTTCTCACTTTAAGATAACGGAAAACCAGGAATTCATGGTTTGTACCCCAACTATTTCACAATGAATAAAGAGAGCATTATAACAGTATTTGCTCACCCAAGAACCACAAACATTCCCTACTTCTTGTTTTAAAGACTACAGTAATTTTAAAATGATCTTGCCATAACCCATTGCTTGTTAATGGTTACATGCACGGTCCTTATCTGAATATTTTTCCACCAATTTATCCAGTCAAAACTTCACATTTAGACTCTAAAACTGGTAAGCACGACGTCATTAACATCATACTAATAATAATGTTATTATTATCACACTGTATGTATAGCTATTAACTAAATGCATAACGATGTAGAGCTGTTAACGAAACATTGGATATCTGTTTCCTGAATACAGGCTTGCTTTATGTAACATTTAAAGAATAAAATGGAAGAACATTGCTAGATCATGTAGAAATAGAAGCGCAAGAAAGTGTCTGCACATTACTAGCATAGTCTACTCAGACAACTATTTAAGACTGTGTGAGAAGTGGCTGCACTGTTAAGAAAGTAACAAGTGAAAACGGTGCCTTGTTGAGATTCATGCTTGGCTAGTTTCTCCTTGTAATCAAACCCCACAGCAGATGGATCCTGCCTTTCTGTCTGTACACCAAATTTCCCTCCGAAACCACTCTTATAGTCTGAAAAAGCCACATGTAATAAATTAAAATGAAGGGAGGAAAATAAAGAAGTTTAGTCAGAGACACTCAAAATAATTTTTGCAGTATCTTCAATTACCAATAATTTTGGATGGTGAAAAAAAAAATTCTCCACACACTTTTGTAAGAGTAAATTCAAAAGAAGTTGCCACTTGAGATTAGGAAGAGGTCAACATGATTTATCAGACATAAGAACACCATTCTGAAGTCACAGAAAAAAGCACTTCTCAACATTTTTCATACATACTGCATAATGCACTTGCATTTGATCAACATTATGAAGACAAACACATAGTACGTTCGTTCACCAAAACAAAACAACAGACAAAAGGATACAACAGAATAAAATGAGCTTCCTTCATCAGCATGGTTAACATTTGTACGCTAGGTATCTGACTTCTAAAGAGGTGTTAAGATAGGGTCCACAGAGACTATCCTCCAGATATTCCTACGCAGTGTTGTTTGAAGGAAGAAGGAATATTACTGCTGCCACACAGCTTGAGGAAAAAAGGCTCTCAGCTGAGAGCTACAACCATTTCCCACCGCTGCCTTAGAACTGCCATTTTAAAACATGGTATAAAATGAAGGCACAAAAAAAAGGACTTCAGGTAATCCTCTCACAACAGATCTGCTGCAGCATCCAACAGAACAATTTTCTAAGGATCACTTTTTATTTCTTTAATTAAAAAAAAAGGAAAATAATAATTTAATTTCTTTAACTTAAAGAGTGGCAACAATCAGAGGGCTGGGAAGCAATTGTTATTTTGCAACTTTTCTGCTGGGTACCAGTATTTCATAGGAATAGGTGCCTCACAGACAATTTAGATACTAGGTTTCCCCTGCATGAAAACAGGGGTATACATAACAGAAACCACAAAAGGAAGATTATTTGTGGAAAGTACAAATAAATTGCTAATTTGTGGCTTGCACAACTCAACTGAAAAAGGGAAAAAAATAATCCAGGCTGAAGACTCATGAAGCTTCTCCAGTGAGACCTTATCATTACGTCTCAACCTTCAGGGACTCAGTATCAGATGTGTTAAACCTGCTCTGCAGACACCAGTATAACCAGTACACAGCAACCATCAAACACAGAAAAAGGAGACTCATGGCAGCTACTGTAAGGCATGGCTAAAGATACCAGGGGAGGAGGGTTCACACAGGGAAGAGAAAAGTCAAAATGAGGGAGGGCAGAATGGCAAAGAATTGTGAACTGATATACCTTTCTGGGATTCGTGCAGCTGCACTTTCTCCTGGTGATCCCAGCCAAGCGCACATTTGTCTTGTCTGTCTGTCTGCACACCAAACTTGCCTCCAAACCCCTTTACATAATCTGTATGCATGAAGTTTCAGAAAACATTATTGCAGTTCATGACTGTAAATGGTACTTAATAAAAAAACAGTAACATGTTATGGCATAAGCTGCCCTGTCATTACTGATACTATCTATCACACTTTTTAACCCCGGTACACTACCTCAACAGAGGGGAGGGATACCCAGTCAGTAACTTAGGATCACAATGCAAGGAAGCACCACAAATCCAGTGAAGGTTACAGCATACAGACTCAGTAATACTCAAAAATCTGAAGAATCTGCTGCACTTTCCACCTAAAGCCATATAACATATATATATATATATATATGCACAATGTAGATATATAAATAATGAAGGACTTGATACTGTCTCTGAATACCACAGAGATCTGTGCAGTTGCACATTTATTTCAGTAACATCCATACAGACACAAGGTCCCTTGGAAATTGGATTGTGAGACTCAGGGACAATTTACAATACCTTCCTTTTCACTTAAGGGAAACAAATATCTGCATACACAAAGGACAAACACACATTTACCACACCAAAAAAACCCCCAACAAATATCCCAGGTTTAAAAGGCTGATTGATTTGAACTAGTATTTTTAAATAATATAATAAAAACCTTTCTGTGATTCATGTTTTTCCGTTTTGCCTTGATATTCAAAGCCAACAGCACTTTTGTCCACTTTGTCCTTGTCAACACCATATTTACCACCAAAGCCCTTGGAATAATCTAGAGATAAGAGTGAAGAATTTTGTTTGTAAGTGTTCAATAACAAAATATTACCTTGAAAAATGGTGACAATCAGACCTGCTAACATTCTCTCAGGATGGAAAATAAAATAGCATCACACGTAGTTCAACTGCTGGTGAGATCAGCAATTGTGCTACTTGACTTCTTGATAAAATTCTTACAACACTTTGAGGAAAGTGAACTTCAAAAACCGTGTCAGCAACAGCCTGGATGCTTTTAAAGAAACACCCCCTTCTTCTCTTTAGCATTTCTAGAGTGCAAACATTTCTTTGAGATAAACAGAAAACAGATGGCAAAAATGTCAAAAATTTTCAATAAAACGGTTGATTTTTGATCAGACATGCCTGGAAACCTGTTTAGCAACACAATATTAACTCTAAACATGACTAACTCTGATATATGTTTTAATCTACAAACAGCTGATTCTTTTAGAAACACTTCGCTGTTGTGCTTAACAGTGCTTACAGTCTCAGTATTTTAATCCACAGCTTTGCAAAAGAAGTCGTAAAAAACCTCCAGACAAACCTATGTGCCCCATTTCCAAAGTAATGGCAGTTGGATCATCACTTAAACCCAGCCAGAACCTTTGTTTTAGGTTTCTTTTTCAGAAGTCAAAGTTTTCAGCAACATGAATTTTATTGTGTTAACTTTCAGCAGGTTAGGATTGCAACAGATGTAAAAAATTAGTATTTTACAACACTGCCTATCATGAATGCCTACTACATCAGAGTATGAACTCACCAACATGCGTGTCTACTCACCCTTCTGTGACTCGTGTTTCTCAGTTTTACCCTGGTAATCAAACCCCACTGCACTCTTGTCCACTCTGTCAGCCTGTACTCCGTATTTTCCACCAAAACCACTTGAGTAATCTGCATTGAGAGTAAAGCACAATAAAAATGAAATGAAGAAGCTTTTAATGGAAACATTCTATCCTAGCAACTGAGAGGGGAAAAAATTATTCCAGAACTGAAAAATTCCTCTTTAGCACACAAAATTAAGTTTAATTTAAACACAGAAAATCAGATGGACAACAGTCCTATAGTTTACGATGGTTCCTCTAAACTCTACTCCCTATTTCCAACAGGGTACAATCTAGCAAAGAACAACTCCCAGTCTTTCTAAAATGTCCTCGAACCTCACTTCTAAAAAGAAAATTAAGACTCATGACGACACGCTATTTCCTTCTCTTAAAACCTCATCAACTCATGAAATTGCTTTGAAATTCAGTTTTTCATCTTTTCTTCCACCCAAACCCCTTAACATTTGATTCATTGAGAACATCGTATGGAGGCCTCACTAAACAAGGTCTTTTACAAAGAGTAAAAGAATAGAGATCTATTTTATCATTTATAAAAACATACATCTACAGAGGCGACCACCTCACCACTTTACCTTTTTGGGAGGCATGCTTCTCAGTTTTCCCCTGGTATTCAAATCCAACAGCTGACTGGAAGAGAAATAAAATTGCATGTGTGACAGAGTTAGATACTAGTAGAAAAACTACATGCACTTCAGCAGATAAACAGCACAGAAAGTTCCCATGTCTTTCCATACTGCTCTGATCTTCTTGATTGGGAGCATAAACACCTACTTAACTTATAGGCTATATTCATTTACATGGTCATTTAGTACATGTATTTATGGCAAGGGTTTTTGTCATCCCTTGCCAAAGCAAATTGTACTGGCAACAATCTCTATAGTCTTGCCAGGTTCAGCAATTCAGTACAACAGGAATTCAGCATTTCCATGCAGTAGTTGTTACAACCTTGGAACAGGATGCCAATTATCCTGCCCAGTTGCTCATGTTGCAATACATGGCAAACCATCCCCAGATCATTCCTCCTGTAGCATTCACACCGATTTTATCCTCACCAAAGAACACAGCCTGGCTAAACGGCATATTTTAACATCTCTCTTCAGTTTCGTTTTCAACTTACCTCAATTCCCATAAGGGCTTTTTTCTATTCTGTTTTAAACAGTAATTTATCTCCATAACAGTCAGCATTAAGTTTACTGCTAAACTTCAAATACAGCAGGAAGACCAGACCCCACCAGCACCTTAAGGTACTGGAATTTTTCAGCTGTATGTACAAAACAAGAAACTTTACTGTGAGTAGCTGTAGTATGAGATGAAATTGCTTACCTGGTCAACTCTATCGGTTTGTACTCCAAACTTGCCACCAAACCCTTTCACCGAATCCACTTGGGAGCAATGTTTAGAAAGCTTGGATTGATATTCATGTCCAACAGCTGACTAAAAGAAATTGGAAAGTTCAGAAACAGCCAGCAGTTCTATACAGTTCTGTAAGTAAGAGAAAACACTGCACCAAGTAACTTGAGGATAAGCTTCATTACAAATGTGCATCACTGCCACTCTTTTTATTGAAACTAACTGAAATTAGTTCCTGAATTTTGCTGAACTGAAAATTGCTGCTCACTTGAGAAGTCTTTACAAGACTGTCGCCATGCTACCAATACAGCCCAGGCAAGGGAAGTGCCAAGAAAGAGTCTGACAGCAGTGACTATGTTTTATTGGGTTTTTTTTAATGCTCTGCATTTTTACTTCAAAAGCACAGGAACAAAACCAAGAAAGATACAGTCTTAATGGTGCTCATGCGGAATTTCAAGCGAGGATTAGCTCCAGATAAAATACACAGCCTTGTACCTAGGCACACAGCTACAGATCTGTTTTAACTGATGTTAGATTGCAATCAAATACAACTACGCCTAGGTTCTTCCATTGACATTCTTTTAGGGAGGCACCCTGATCTTCTGCACAAATCAAAATTAGGCATCTGCTCTTTATACTTTCTTCTCACTTGCAAAACGGCATTGCAACATGAAGCAATGCATCCACATCAAGAGAGAGCGCCCTATGCCAAAGGTATCCCAGCCCTGCAGTCTCCCATTTGAGCTTGTCCCTGGAACTGAAGCTGAACAGAGCAAGCCAAGGGGCAGTTACATCACACGGTGACTGGCTTCAGGATATGTAATTACACACCTGAAAGTCCATCCAGATAGTGTTTGCTAGTGTTACACTAATCTAGTGCTAGGACACCCTTCTAGATTCTGGAATCAATGCTACAGCCTAGCACCCTGAGGGCTGCTACATAACATAGCAAAAGTGGCTTTTTCTTGTCCAGTGCCAAAACTGAGTACCGGCCAGAGCAACCTGCAATTTTAATCTAACGTTTGAGTCTGGTGCTGAAATGCATACTATTCCTGCCACAGGCAGCAAGAGAAGCCCCTACAAGCTGCTGCACACAGCCGTGTCCAGACTGAGAGGCTGCACCCTGTGACAGGCACCTCTCCTGACACAACACCATCACCCATCCTGCACAGCACCGCCAGTTCCAGCACCAGACTGCACTGGGCAGCCAGCATCTGCAGCAGAATGCCCTCTCAGCAGCTGCCCCTAGCTCTGACCTTGGAGGAATGAGAGGCTGCTTATCTCGTACCCATATCAGACAGCTGGACCAAGGTGAATTAATTTGAGGACACAAGGTGTCTAGAAACGGTAAATAACTCAGCTTTTACAGTATTTGCTTTTTTTTAACACAGGTGCTGGAGGGAACATTCCCAGCACATAGGAAAGGAAAACATAACTGCATAGAATGGCTGAAGTAACTGCCAGGTAACAGAACAAGGATGTCAATAATAGGACATTACCTTAACTTATAAGCAATATAAAAGCTCCTTTCTTTTCCTGACTGAAACAGTCATACTCTTGTTGATTTTGCAGGTGTTCTGTAGTAGAGTAACTGTTAAAGGTCACAGAAAAGGCTCCCACCTCCTCTTTCTTCCTGCTACCCGTTACATTTTATGGAAGATGTGAAGCTCTGAAAATTCTAGGTTTTATGTGGTTTTACATGATCTCTCTTTTGTTACACCAATTGAGGTAGGCAAGGTTTAAGCATGTTGTTTCCTTATGTGGTACCAGAACTTTCTGCATTTCATCAAAAACCAAGCATTACAACATAACCCTTTTCAGAAAAGACTTAGGAAAATATTTTTCTTGAAAATTTGTATTCAGAGTAAACTGCCCTCATAATTCCTCATCACAATACACTGCTACATTTTAAATGAGTTACGGAGGTCTGGCATATAGAATGATGTAACTGTTCATTTTAAGTCAGCATTAAGGTTTTGTCCTAAATGCAGCAAAAAACCTGTACCATGACAACACTGCAGTACCGCTCGTTTACTGAAGGTGAGTCAAGCCTTAATACCAGCACACATGCACAGAGCCACAGACACCTGTGAAGGAAAGATCTCAATGGTAAGGTTTTGGAACAACAGTTAAAAGGAAGAAAGCTTTATGAAAAAAATAAATAGAGAATGTCTCCTGCCACCAGTATCACTCAGATGGGCATGACCATCATGTTTTTCTTGATGATTAATTCTGGCCTACAGGAAACAGTACTCACTTTTTCTTTCTTTCTTTTTGCCCATGGACACAGGTAAGGGATAAACTGCTGACACTAGAGAGCTACAGAGCTGCAGAACAGGCCTAGTGGTTGAATCTGCTCAGCAATTCCTTTCCCAGACTCAAAAGGATAGGTTAGCCTATTTCAAAGGCCCATTGAGAATTATACAGCGATTTACTCTGGAAAACGGGAATCCAGCAAAAATTTAAGGCTGCAAAATTACTAAAAACCCTGAAAGTAAATAAAGTAAGAAAATCATTCTTTTTCAGGAAACAGTTTGACTTTCATTTTAACAGAGTACATGAAAGAAACTAGAAGTTGATATGCCTGTCTAATTATCACATGGCTAATGGAATTCCCTTAAGAATTATCGTTTCTTTTGTTAATAGGGTGTAACAAACAGCCATCAAGTCCTTACGTAAAACATTACCATCTGACTGAAATACAATAATTTTTTGAATACGTGGATTAGTTGTCACTGTTCACAGTTTACCACTGTTTAAGAGAGCTGCTCTCTACTTTAAAAGAAGCAGCACACCTTTTTCTTCATTCTTTGGCAACCTCTATATGCACACAAGAGCTGGCACAGCATCAAAATAAAAAAAAATACTGGATTTATTCATGTATGAAGTACGCTGTTAATTTAGAAATATACATTTAGAAACTTGAATCTTGACTTCAGGGGAATCCACCCAGGACACAAGCATGCAGACTTGCTCTAAAGACAGAGCAAGCATCAAACAAAGCCATGTGAGGCTGTTGGACATTCCAGAACTTCTCATCATTTACAGATTCCTAATTTGCCACCTGAAATACTTGTTCCTGATGCTTCAAGTGCTTTATTTCAGTTCTTTCTGTAAAAGCATCTTGATTCAACTCGGCAACAGAGCACGATGGCCTGACAGATTTGGGTAGTAGTGTCAAGTGGTACAAGTGTCCTTGTTAGAGCCATCTAAATGAGCCACCGCTGTATATAATTTATTCCATGATCTGAACTTCTATGTCTCTGAACCTAGCAAGGTTGGAACGACTTTGCACCTTCAACAAGCTTAACTCACATATATAGTTGTTCTGGCCACAGGCGAGGCAAGACAAGCCTTATATCATCATCCCAGGGAAGCACTCATACTTACTTTATCCATGCGATCTTGTTCAACGCCGAATTTCCCTCCATAGCCATGGGAAGCTTTTGGTCCTGTTTCAAGCTCCTTCTCTTTGAGGTTCTGGTGTTCTTGGAATACATTCTCTCTCAGCTGATGAATACTTTAAAGACAGATAATTAAGCATCAAGTTTTACTAACAAAGTTTCAGAAGATAACTTCAAAAAGATGCAAAATAAGATGATGATAAAAATAGCACCTTAATTAAAAGTTGGACTACTTGTATTTTTCAAGCCCTTCCCATTTTTTCTGTGTACAAAGCACTTTATCATATTCCATGAAACAGAATTTATTTCACTGCAAAATACTGACTAGAAAAAAAACAAAAAACCCCCACACCACTGGTTTCAAGACTAACATGCTAACATGGAAGGGTATTATTTGAACAAACAATTACCTAGAATGTATATGTGCCTGAAACGTATCTTCTTATGTCCTAATTTAATTTCTTTCCAATGCTTTTTATTTAGATGGCAACTTTTCAGAATAGGGATTATCCCTTATCACACAGTCCCTACGGTAACGGGACTCTAATTCCAACTGAGCATTCTGGACACAACTGTAATGCAAAATAAGGATGCAAGGAGCCATGCACCTCCTCTTCCCCAAGCGTTCCCTTGTAATATGCAGGAATTGAACTTACAGTAATGAAGGCTACATACAAGAAGGATATACCAAGACGGTAATTTGTACCTTAAAACACTTCCCACCTGAGTTTAAAGCTTCCTCAGGTGTAATTCAGCCAGTAGGCGTCCCCACTGCACTCCACAAAGGGCAGAATAAAATTGATCCCTGAAGTAAGCCACATAGTTCAGTCTCCCTGTTTGCAACACTGATGACATTTATTCTTAGCTTTATACCACCAGGGTTGATGCCCCAGAAATACACAAGCAAAAGCAAAATGAACATCACAATGACAGATTTCCTAAAAATGCATTAAAGTTAAGTCTTAAGACACTTTTTGTAAGAAATACAAGATTCAGAAGATGGATTGTTTCTGTCTCACATAGCCCTCCATGATGCATTCATTTGCTTTTGTGCCAGAGGACTCAATTTGTTACTTTTTCAGAATTTTTATGAGTTTGGTAGCAGTTTTCTAAACAAAGCCTAAGAATTGAGGGACCAAATGTATCCTTAGAGTACCAAACTGGAGCTGCTCAGATCACCCAACAGAAACTTCTCCCCTGGCACTATTTGCTCTTGCACCAAAACTGAACAAAGAAACTTCCCAGACACAAAGAGGCAGTAAAAATAACATTTCCAGTTACAAAGAAAGATTTAAGAGTCCCTATGCCATATTTCTGATCTTAATTTCAGATGCTAAGATACTGACATATTTGAAAGACCAGCAATCTGGCAAATAATCAATCTTCTGAGAAGACTCTCATTTTAATTATGAAGATACAAGTAACCGAGAACATGAGTTGATTAGAAGTCGCCTGGGATTGTGACTATTAATAAATTTAAAAAGAGAGCTGCTTTACTTGATATGCTCTTGATGGCCAGATCCTTTCACAGTTTTAGCCCCCCAGCGCTGTTCTTTCTCACTCACGTCATTCTGCGAAGGACACACATAAAAACAGTTAAAAACCCAAAGACATTACTAGTTATCCGCACTTTAGAGCTCACAGCAAAAGCCTTCAGACATCTGCAAGATCAGAAGAGTTAGAAAAGCAGCTACTACCATCTTCACTTCTCTTCTGCTGTGAGCCCTGTGCTTTGTCCCCTGCTGAAATGCACAGAGTACACATTCAGCCCCAAGAGGCTGCTGCTTCTTGACGCAGACCTCTTCTGTACAGACTTCCCTGAGGTACCCAGCCAAGACAAGGTAGTTTTATTAATCACTCACAGGCACAAAACACGGATTTTCCCTCCTTCCAGGAATATACTCCTATTGGTTTATTTTGCTGAGACATAGCCCCCACACCGAAGAACTACTCTTTAACATGTTACGCACGTGTTACACACCTCTGCTAAATCAGTAAAATTCAAAAGCCATACCACAAAATCAGGATCTGTCTCCCAGTCATCAGCTCCATCATCCCGACTGACAGAAACGGTGTGGCCTGCAGTAGCCTTCCACATCTGCAATACCATCAGAAGAAGCAGTCACACTCCAGTCACACATCAACTCATTTTATATTACATATAAGCTGATGGAGACACAATCCAAAATTCCCAATAAAGTATGTTATTTAACCACACAAACAGAAGCTATATTTAGAGTGAAAGTGATTTCACTGCTCTCAGGCTGTCTTCTCAAGCTGGTTTGAAAACCCCTTTTAGTTTTCCTATTTGCGCTGCAAAAAGGTTAGGAGCAATCGCTGACGTGATTTCAAAGACAACAAGGAAGTTTTTCTTTGCTCAAATTAATGTGTCTTTTCTTCACTCACCGCACTGAAAGCCTTCTCTTCAAACTGGTCTCCAAACCAACATCCACCTCCAAAGACGGCTGCTAATTCTAGATCCTGTGCGTATATTTAAGGTGTAGGAATAAGTGTTTTTTCCCCCAGCCATTAGTAATGATGAACATGATATTGTTCATTAGGCAGTATAACCTACATTATTCCTACACAACCTCCTCTGTTGTGTAATGAGTTTCAGTATTATGAAAGAAATCCAAACAGCTGTACCAATTTGCATGCAACCTAGACATTAGTCCAGCTGCCTGCAATAAGAGAGTAAACGAGTCACTGTGTTTCTCAGACAATCACCTGTGAAACACTAACTCGGCACCTTGATGGACTTTCAGGGGAAAGAGAGGACGAGTGCTGGAGTATTGACAGCAGGAAGCAAAACTCATAAAAAGGCAAGCAATAACATCTAGAAACAACATTCAATGCTTTCAAGAGGCTAATGATTTTGGGCATCTCACTTTCTGGAAACCTCATCCCCTGTAGAGTATCAAGTTGGAGGCTTTTAATTAACACTTTTGCACGTGACTAGTGAGCAGAATACCTGACCAGCATGGTGCTAGTGGCTGTATTTTATACCTTTTGTTCTTGGTAAATCAAAACAAATAAATTCTAAAAAGCAAAAACAAAAAACAACACAAAAAGCTTTCTGTTCTCACAGCTTTTTCAAGTACATGAGTCAGAGGAAGTATTTCCTTTTTTCATTGCTATTCCACTAGAATTCAGTTCTTCAACATACCATCATTCTGTCCACTTATTTTATCATTCTAGTTAAGAACATATTATAAAGATGATTATCGTGGACTATTTCAAGCATAATTCACTATGTGGAATGAAAACTCCCCTTTAAATGCATAACTAATAATTCACAGATAAAGTGCACAGAGAAAAAAACCACTGCTTGCTCTACAGCCTGACAGAATGGGCTGATGAGCCAGTTTTATGGAGCATATCAGAAATTTCAGGACTGGTAACAAGAATGAGAGCAACTGAAAAACTGACAGTCCAACACCGAGGTAGCAAAAGACAGAGTAGCCTAGAAGGAGGGTGTAAGGGCAGAGCAGACTTCTGACATAAGAGTAGTACATTTCCCTTATGCTTCTTCAAGACTCTCCAAATCCAGATGGCAATTAAGGAGCTAACATTTGTTGTCTTACTTAGTATCCAGAAAACTTTTGAGACTACGTGGCTATAACACAAACCTTTAGAACACTGGTATTTTACCATTCTCCTCAGAATAGCCTGTCTAAAGCCTTCTCTCATGCAATCATGTCTCAGGGTTCTCCTACTCTTTAGCTTGCCATGTAGCCTTTGCTAAAATCAAATCTCTCACACACCCAAAAAAAAGCACTGGAAAGCAGGACTGAACCAGCTCAATACTCAATAACAAAACTCAAGTCCAAGTTCTACCTTTGCAACCAAACACAAACCTATGGCCACTCCTAAGAGGGACGGCTTGTATGCCTCCCTCCATGCTCCACCATGCCGTATGCTTTGGAAGGAATTTAGAAACAGAATTCAGGTGATAAGAGCTGAAGTGCAGGTACATATGCGTATGGTTACTCTAGGTATTTCATGCAAAACACAACTTCTTTTCCTCAAGTACTTGCATTGATGTGTTTTGTTTTGCTTTGTGGATTCAGCTGTGAAAGCTAGATCCTTGCATCTAGATTTCTTTGCTTCTTCCTCAAACCCTCACAAACAGTAACGAAGGAAAGGATTTCACACTCACACCCTTACAAAATCCACCACGTTTCTTCCTAAATTATGCACGTAGCCGCCAACATTTTTCCACACCTCAACCCTCCGTTCTGTAAAGCGAATTACAAGAGGGAGCAAAGCAGCCTAGTAACAAGGGATCTCAGGCAAGACCTCCGATGCTTGTGGGGAGCTAGCAGGAATAGGCCTGACTGCCACAGCAGCTTGGTCTTCTAGCATCTCTTCCAAAGCAGAACGTGGAAAAACACCATCTATTTATGAGTCACTGACTCACATGGTCAAATTTCTGAAGGAAAAAAGAAAACGCTACGGTTTAAATGCAAACCCAGGCTAAATATATACTTTGAATTTATCCGGCCAGCTCTGCTCCTCACCGCTGTTATGACTAATGCGCAGTCACACCATCCTCCCATCCTCCCCAGCACCTTCAGCGGCACCCCGGGAACTCCCTCTTCCCCCGGGCCCACGGACGAATTCCTGGTGGGAACAAAGGGCGATGCCAACGCTTGGAAGCCCAACGGTAGCACCGCAGGTGCAGAGAGCCCGGCAGCGGCTGCAGGCCTCCGCCAAGGCTCGGGGGGCCTGGCTGCCTGCTGGCGCCCCGCGGGCCGGCACCGGCTGGGGGGGACACAGCCAGGTGCCCCTCTGCTCTCTGAGGGAGCGGTGGCAGCCTCAGCCCCGACCCTCGCCGGCCATGGCGCGGCTCGCCCCCGTTCTCCCCTCATCGCCTTTCCCCCAGCCCCCCCAGACTCACTACGGCAGGCGCGATTTCTCCTTGCAAGTTACCAGCTTAAGGGCCTTTACGCTCAGCTTTATAG
>JAVJGI010000002.1:20231334-20294093 GCA_035590275.1 Ibycter americanus
GAGCTCCCACTTCCTCTTCCCGCCCGGCGGGGCGGCCCCAGGTGGGAGCGGGACCCGCCCCGGGATCCGGGCTGCGCCGCCGCGCCGCGCCAGGGGCCAGCGCAAAAAGAATTGCTTAGTTCTTATTTTTTGACTGTAGCTGAGGCTGCCCCTTCCCCTCTTCCCTAAAACCGCTGGCCAGAGTGAGGTGGCCAGGCGGCACCGCTCCAAAAACACACCGGCCGGACCGGTTTGAATATATTAAAAAAAAAAAAAAAAAAAAAAAAAAATCTTAATACTCACTTTTGCACCATCATGTTTTGGAAATTGCGACTAGATCGTCCTGGGGGGTTCCCAGCTCTCTATCTGACGGGGTCTGAACTGCCGATCCCGAAGGAGAACAAGCAGGTTTTACTGCCCGCTGTGTGTGTAGGGCTGTGGGAGGGGAAACGGACTCCAAGGAGCGACATTTCTAGCGAAAAACATTACAGATAAATACACAAAGTCAAACTGTAACAGAGGGTAAGAGGAAAAAGAAAAAAAAAAAAATCCCAGGTGAACAGTTTCACAAGCTCTGGAGAGAAGCCTCCACGGGCCAGCTACCTCCAGCCACCTATAGCCAAATGTACTCAGATCTCCCTCTAAATAGGCTCAAATTATTATTTAATTAAACATAGGGTAATTTACTATATAACGTATAGAGCATATTTTAAAAATTGGGCTGAACTTACTGAAAAATAGAAAGGAGAACGCAGGCTCAGAAAACCTCGATCCTTTTGGCATTACCCTCTGGCTCTGTCACCTGTCCTTCCATTTACAGGGAGGAATATACACATTTATACATCAACTTCTCATCCATTCCTCTATGCCATATAAAACCAGAGGTGCTGCTACCTAGATTAGACCACAATTGCCTTTTCTCTTTTTATCCAACATTGTATTAATTTCATTTTTTGTTAATAGTAATTTAGAATAACTGGAGTTTAAGGAGTGCACCAGAACTTGAAAACAGTTATCAAGAAGTGAAGAGACTTTCCTTTTAAAGGCAAAGTAACTCTTCAGTTTCAACAAAAATATCACCCCTCATACATAATGTTGTCCATTTTTACTTACTTCAAAACTAATTTTGCTGCCCCTCCCTCCCATCTTTAGTCTACCCAGTACCGAGCATAAATTCCACTTTGAACTACTTCACATGGTCTCTGCTCCGAGTTTTGGCATGAAAAATCACTGCTGTCCATAAGCTGCTGCAAAAGCAACCTCTTTTTTAATTCTACATCGGTCTGAAAGGAGAAAGATGAAGTTATAACATCTGTTTTGAGATTCCCTGCCCTCTAAACATGCAAAAAGTGCAAGTTTAGTTCCCTCCGATAATTCTACCATCTCCTACTGCAGATAAAAACACATACTTTTAATTTTTATAGCACTCTTTCCAATGAAAGCCTTTAAAAGACATTTGGCAATTTACGGAAAGTTGTATTTAACCAAGCTTTATATAAAGATTACTGTAACATACCCATATGCCTTTTACATATCCAGTTGCATGTTTTTCTTTGGGGTGTGTGTGGGGGTGTGTGTGTGTATTAAAATTGAGAATTGTTTTGCTTGATTTCTCTGAGATAGCTTTGCTGTATAATTCAGAAGGAAGTCAACACACATTTTTGCCAGTTCGTGAAAGCTTTTTCTATTTCACTCATTTATTCTAGCTCTCATGTCAATTCCATTGTTCCATTCCATAACAGTTAAGGTTTTACAGGCTTAAAATAATAAACGTATTTTCTTTTCACATTTTACAAGTCTATTCCGCATTGTTTTCACTTTTGAGAAGCAACAATACATGACTTTGAACACTTACTATCACATCAGTGACCAGAAACGTCTATGCAATTTTTTTCTAAACAGTGTTTAGCTGAACAGTGAGTCAAGATCTCCTTCTGCAGTTTCATTTTTGCTTTCTCTAGAAAGATGAGTTCTCTGAAAATATAGAAGAGACTGCAAATGATCAGGTAACAAATCACACAGACAAGCCAGACAAACAGAGATGCATTATTGAACAATGTTTAAAGCATCAATCACAATATTTCTCCATTCCATGCATTCCACATCCTGCTGTTGATCTAGAGGACATGATGAAATACGCTTCGCTACTGCTTCGATTATCCTGTAACTTTATCCCTCTGTCTTCTCTTCTACATAAGAAATGGTTTACAAATATATTAAAATTGACATAAACAGCCCTGTTGTGACCCGATTTTGCATTGGTTCCCTCGACTTTTATATATCTCCCCAGACATCACTATGGTCATAACCTCATTTTATTAACAAAGCAACTGTTGCTGCTCTACAGAACAGCACTTCAATCTTCCTCATGTGGACCAGAACACATTGAAGCTGTGTGATAGTTTTTGATACTATTTTTAAAAGTAAACCATAGCTCTAACTACGAGTAGAAGCAGGCAAATAAAGCAGTTCTTTTCAGAAAGCTGTTTCTCAAAAACTGATTAACGCATGTGAACTTGAACAATTCCAAAGAAAATGTCACATCTAACGGAACATTTTTCTACTGGAGAGAAGTCATCATTTGAAACAAGATCTACAGGGCAGCATACAATCATTAAGATGCTTTATTGACAACATCCATTCACCGCAAAAGTATCTGCCTGCATACAATTAGATCTTAGCTTTTCAATAGTGTTTTATTGGCAGTGGAAAACGCATCAGTACTTTATTGAAAGAAAGCAATAAATAATACTGTGATAAAAATAGTTCAAAAGTAGACTGTACATATTGTTACATAATCTGAAAATACACAAAAGATTAATAGAAAAACCGAACAGTAACAACGAATTTCAGTTTTACAAGCAAGTTAAAAGTGGAAAACAATATAGGAAAAAAGACATGCTATATATATTGTTGCATAATAAATAATGCATCATCTGAACAGATTCTTGCTGGCTTTTTAATATGCCATTTACAAGTGTTGGATACATTTTCTACTCATACAGTCCAAAATGGCTACAACCATCAAAATTAAAGTCCAGACAACTCTTTAGAACAAGTTTACAAAACACAAATGATGACTTACATAAGAAAAGTAAGGCCTTTATTAGAAGTTGCACTGCTTTAGGTTTCAGCCCATTGTACCTTCATTTTTCACCACTCGTTTGACATGAGCCTGCAGTGCTTCACGATTGGTCCATTAAAACTAGTTTCACCAGCATCTTTCCACAAGTGTTTTCAATCAAAAAAGATCTACGACAAAACCTCTCTGTGGCCTGTGGATTACGACCAGGAATTATTATGAACTCTATCTTCCCCAGTTAAGGAAAAATAAAAATAAAAACAGTTCTTGATTTATGGCTTGTTTTCAGTCACTGTGAAGGTAACGCTATATAAATACAGCAGAGAGTGTTATGACCGAGTCAATCACTTCTAAAACATGTTCCGTAGTGTCATAGTTCTTCCCAGCTTTTAAAACAAGTTATATTTTAAATAAAGACAAGCTCCCCCTACTCGACAAATCCGCTTTGTGGAAAGGTACAGTTCTGAAAAGAAGAACAATCATGTACCATACCTTTTACAACAACATATGCTTACCTGAAAAAAAGCTGGACTTGTTTTCAGATCTAAGCTAACATTTCCAAAAGACAAAATATATACTGCTTGGTGTCATGATACTTTTACAAAGGTATTAAAATCCTTTCACCTTCAGTTTCATTATTAAAAAACAATGATAATTACAGTAACTGCATAATTTACAAAAACCCTATATTACTTATAGGGACATATACATACAAGCATTACAGTACATTCAGTTGGAAGGACTAAAATTAGAATAAAAAAATCAGCAATGGTTTGATTTGTAGACTGAATAGAAACAGAAAAAGTAAGTAACTATATAAATGAGAAGTCACATAAATATAAGAAACATTTAGATTCTAAAATATTTTCTCTATAGTACTCATGAATTTATTTGCTAATTAAAAACTCTGTAATAAAATATCTCAAAGTGTCCATTTAACAAGTATTAACAGGTTAAGGGTTCCAAATGTTCAAAATGCTGCATATCACCGGTAGAAATAGTGTGGGTAAACTGTAAAAGCAACAACAAAACAAACAAAACACACACAAAAAGAAAAAGCACAAAAAATTCCATTAGCCGTATTTTCAAAAACATTTCATTCTAAGTTTCTCACAAAGAGTTCAGTAGTGTAGCAGTCATGCATTGAATTATTGCCATGCCATGACGTATACAATTTTACTGCCTTCTGTAATCTTCAGTTGCAATGCAAAGTAAAGCCCATGAGGTCAAATATTTCTGCTTCCTAGATTTTTATCCTAGGGTCATCTGACTATAGAAAATCCCGAAACAGTGGGGAGAATTTGGGGGAAGGGAAGACTTAAAACTTCCATCTCTTGAAACTAAAAAAAAATTTAAGATACCCTGCGAGATTATGAACTGACAGATCCATGTGATCTGAGTTGCTATGTGCAGGAGTTTCCCTTTCAACACTTCATATATAAGAACTCTTTAGAGCTGAACTTGCATAGGCAAAAAGGTTCAGAATTTGAAGAAAAGGCAGCCAATACATGAGTTGGTAGGGATGTTACTGGTGAGAAGAAAGGAAAGAAGCTGTAAGCAGAAGAGACAGGCAATTTATAGCCCATGGAAGATACAGCTAGTGAAAAAAGATCCACTGGATTTTTTTTTTTTTTTTTAAATCCAGTATAGTACAAAAATTTAGTTTCCAGACTTGTCTGCAAAACGAGAGAAATATTGTTCCATGAGAAAATACAGCAGAGGCTGCTGAAGAAAAATCATTCCAAAATCTAGAATAATACAGGACTACCTATCTTTTGCAAGCCGGAACGCATGTATCTTGTGTTACAACACCCTTGTGTTACCAAGCTGCCTTTTGTCATCAGCACTGTTCACAGCTCCCCAAATTTAGGCTGCAGGTAGCTAAATCCAACCAGACAGCCTCAGCAACCACAGCAGCATGAAGTATCCAAGAACTGAAAAACTATGCAATTACCCCTATAACAATTCAATATTTAAGTATGTTGTAGTGGGATAACTTTGACCAAGCAGAGACTCTGAAAGATCAATAATCTGAATGGCAGTGTCACACATTAAATTAGGCATGTAAAAGGAAGAAAATAGTTTAGTTTCCTTCCCTCCTCCCCATTTTCACTAGCTGTTTCATCCAACCTTTGATTTCAACATTTTCTACGTAGCTATTTAGCATGGATCCTTTCTGAGACTGTTCAAAAAAAAACCTCAGAAGAATACAATATTTACAAAATTATTTAAACACTCATAGTCTTGATTGTAGGAAATAGAACTCTGGATTTTCAATATAACAATCTACCCTGAAAACTTAAAACAGCTTTTAAAGTGTGTAAATTCATTGTATTAAAATACCTGACATTTTATTTCATCAATAGCTGTTTTACTATTGTACCTATCAACTTTACTCACCAGGAGAAGGCTTTAACAGGAGTAGGTCCTTACTGTAGCAGAATCCAATCTTTGTGTTCCTGATACACTGCCTATTTCAAGAAGCATGGGAAAAGACATGCAGAACACAGCATGCATGTTAGTTTTCAAAAAAAAAAAAAAAAAAAAACAAACCAAAAAACAACCCCCAAAAAAACATCACAGCAATGTGATTACAGCTATGGTACTCACCCAACTAAAGTTACAAGTCAGGAAAGCCAAATTTATTTTACAGTTTATGCATTAACCACTTCTAGTATCAGTGGCTAACAAAAAGAATTTAAAAAAAGTCTGCATGCCAACTAGCACACAAAAATCTGTAAAGACAATTCTTTAAGTAATTTATTATCTATTTTATATTTTTTTTTTCTGTTTTTTTAATATTGTAAAAAGAAAAGGGGTTTACATGGTAAAAATTTCACTTATTTTAATTTACAGATTTTTCCACATGAATTCTGGAAGAATATTTTGTGCTAGGGGCAATATTTAAAATTTAAAACAGCTCACATTTTAGAAAGTAACATCAGATGCAAAGGTTACTTTACTCCTTGAGTTTTTACTCTTAAATACGATTTTCAGAACTGAGACAAGACAGATTATGCTGAAGTTCTCAATCTGTCTGTTCCAATTAAATATATTTTCCATTTATTTTTACTTGTGTTTTGTAAAGCAAATTCAAGTAAAAATTTATTCTCATGGTACTAAAGAGACTTCTAAAACAGACGAGATACCTCATGTGGCAGGTGATCCACTTCTAGCTGGGGCTTGCTGGGTTTGGGTTTTTTTAATACATATCTATGTGTGTGCACACATGTATGTATAGATCATTAAGTACACAGCAATGAAGCAGTGATTTCATGTATGATCAATACTTAAGTGACCACCACAGGAGTAATGCACCTTTTACTCAAGTTTTAATAATCTCCAAATTATCCGAGGGAGATTACTTACATCATTCTGGAATGCATTTTACTGCATTTCAGAAGTGGGACTTACATTGGTCTAATTGCTGCTAATCAGAAATTATGCGTTATGTGATTAAAAGACTTCTACTAAAATGTCATTTTCTTTTCCTAGTTTAAAATAAATTTCTACCTATAATTCTCAGTTTGTTATTCCAATGAAGTAAAAAGAAACTCCACATCTAGTACAGCTTCCTGAAATTAAAAAGCACCCTATAGTTAAACACAGTGTTATATACACAACCATGCACAAGGCAGATGCTTTTATGCAGCAAAAAGGTAATTTGAACTTAATTTCCCTCAATCTCAAGCAAAAAAGCGCATCATGCTTAAAATAATACAAAATCAATACCGTCAATCTGCATCTTCTTTGGCTGCATAGAGGGTGAAGACATTGAGGTCGTAACTCTGAAATTTGCAGGAAGAGTCTCTGCTGATCCAGCAGCTAAACCTCTTATGTCCTTTGGTCTAAACTTCTTTCTCCATGAAGGTGCTCTCCTAAAGCTCTTATCATCATCCTGTTATATTGATAAACATCATTAGCAATTCAAAAAATGTAGGATTGTTACTGACATTAAAAGGATTACCGACAATCTTCAGTAAATGTATCACACCACTGAATGAGTTAATTTTCAGAACGGTTCAGGTGCCAGAGTAGCAGAGGTCTTCATTTGCAATAATCTGTGTTCATTTGCTAGTGTGTAGGCTCTTCAGCTCAGTAACTATGGAAATTCACGTGCTCGGCACATGTAAGAAAACGTTTTGTACTTCAGATGTTTGTACTTCATGATTTGCAGTAATTCCTAAGTGTCACATCACTCATTCTTAGGGGATATGAGGAGTGGAGCAGATCATAAAAGCTGCTTTGGGAACACTGATATATAGAGGCTTAATTTGAACAATTGCTTTTAACCTTCAATTTGTCTTACAGGAATGATGATACAGCTATTGTGCTTTCTCATGCTACAAATTACAGGAAGTGATAGTGAGGGGTGGGGAAAAAAAAAAAAAAGTGTAGTGAATACCATATTGCTGTGCAGTGTTTTGCTTAAGCACTTGGATAAACTTAACTTGTAATTAATTACTCAAGTGCATTTCCCCCCCTTATTACAATATCTGAATCTTTGAAGTAATATTCCACTTCAGAAATACACTATTGCATTTACTATGTACAACAGTCTAAGTCCCACTTCCAAAAATGTCTTTTGCAGTGAAGGTATTGTGTCAATGCAAATATACCCATCGGGCACCTCCATTTGCCATCTTTAGCTTTAGAAACAGTTCAATTCTTTGAATGACATTTTACCTAAAATGTATCACCTTTTAGAATTAGGAGACAAGTATCTACATTATTTGAAGAGATCTTTGTGATCAAACTGCCCTGTGCTGCTAGAAAACAGCAAACATCTGCTCCCTCAAAGCTCCTTCTCTTGCAGTTTGAAATCACTAAGGAAAAATACCTTAGAAAACTATCAAGCTGCTTTCTGATGATGTTATTACAACCTTAGCAGAGATGTATATTGAGAACAGAGCTGTCAGAATGTGCCAGAGAAAGGCTGCAACAAGTCCATAAGGCAAAACACGAACACAAAACCCAGTCAAGGTCTGCCATGACAGCCTCCTTCCTCAACATACTGATGTATGCTTCCCCTCACTGATCCAAGAGCAGTTCAAGCCAGCACTTTCACCCCTCCCCTGCCCTCTTCCTCAAACTAGCACAAATGTTTCTGACAGATCATGGACTGGTTCCCCGATCTGGTTAATCACCTTAGGGTTTTGCCACTTTAGTCTTATTCTGAACCAGTTTTGCCAATGCACGCTACCACGTAAACTGCCATTAGCACCAAAGAGGCGGCAGCACAGAGCTAGGGTTCTCCTGGGGAAGTAACACCAGCTTGAAACTGTTCACGGAGTTACAGCATAGAGAAACTTCAAAAGTTAAAGATGTAATACTCTCTCCTGTATGCTATGGGTTCAGAGGGTCTACAAAAAAGTCTCACATCTAGTTTGTTTAAAGTTTTATAGTCATTACATTTGAATTAGGTTTATATCCTGTAAGATCACAGGCTGCCCAACAGAAATTACTTTGATGTGTAAACATACCTGGTGGTCATCTGTATCAGTATTAATGGATATTAACAACACAAGCTTTCTTGAAAAACACTTGAAACTATTTGAAATACTGCCTGTTAGGACAAAGGTTTGAAATGTGCTATACACTGCCTTTCTCTGTTACAGCTTGTTCATCTGCAACACTGGTCACTAATTTTCCCACATTTTAGATTTTTAGAAAAAAAAGATTCAGCCCAAAGTGCTGCTCTTACATATTAACCACACAAGCTGCAAAAGACAAATTTGCAAATCATCTCAATACTGTCATATTCAAAGTCACCTTACTTAAGTGCACAAAACCTGCCATATTCAGAAACTCTCAAAGACAAAGAATTTCAAGTTAAGATTTCTGTCACTATTCTGTCAATAGCTTAAAAAAGTTTAAGATAAATTCTTTGGCTTAACGGTTCTGTTTTCAGGACCATAAAATGAGTCAACAGCTCAAGTAACTTACTTCATCAAGTCTTCTGTCAGTGCCCATAGCAAGAAGGTTATTAAATTCCCTCTCCAGAACAGCACGAGCCTGAAGTTAATAGTATGAAAGAAACAGAAATTCCAGAAGATTAGTAATTAGTAACCTAGAGTAATTTTTAGAATTTAATATAACCCAAGTTTTTCAATACCTTCTTATCAGATTAATAAACATACTTAGTACTTGAAAAATTACAATTTAATTTGTAACTTATTACAAATTTAAGAACAACTTAACAGCTCTCCCTTCCCTTAGTTGTGACACGAAAGTTCATGAGTTCTGGCTCAAACTTAATTATTTCAGAATAAAAACCAGCAAACAACAAAAATGATGAGTTTTACACTAATGTTGTGAAGCATGGCTACGAGGAAAATATTCAAACAGTTGGGGTTTTTTCAAGCAAATTTATCAACCAGAATTGTTACTAACAATAAGAAAACAGTAAGAAAGGCATAGTTCTATGTTTTTCTCTCATAGGATAATGGACAACTTTCCATTTCTGATGTTTTTAGAGCTGGGAATAGAAAGACATGCACTTACCTAAGAAAAGAAACACTCAGTTCCATTTTTAACCTTCCTAGAGGGAAGAAAAATCCTATTGACCATAAAGCAACTACTTCTTGCTTACCTGTGTGTTTTGAGTGGGTATTTGTAATAAGAGAGCTAATGCATTGTAATCAAATGATTCATCTAAGGCCACAAGTGCACCATGAACTCCGCTCTCTAAAAGGTTATTTGCGTATTCTTTAAGACCAATGGACACTACCCAATGGATCATTCTTTCATTGCTCCAGACAAGAACATCTATGGAGAAAAAAAAAAAGTTGCCCTACTTAGAACAATACAACTTTTCTGAACAAAAAAACCACAGTCCTTTCTTGATCTGTACGCTTGTGTTGAGGTTGATTTTCACATACACAGAATTAATGATAAATGGTCTTACATAGTAGCCCTCAAGAAATTTTGTTATTTAACATTTAGGTTGTGATCTAATCTGCCCCTGCCTTTTTGGTGTGCGTGAAATACTCTGATTCAGCAACAAGACTTCATGCTTCGACTCCACCACTTAGTGTTAGATCCTTTCCATACAGTAGTTTTCCTTGCACCCAGAAGGAATAGTCCTCGCTCAGTCGCTACAGTCACAGCTATGAGACAAGTTTGGCTGGGCATAGCGTTCGTGCAGATAGGGAAGACAGGATCTTCTAATTTACACAGCCACTTAGGGGCTTGAATGTCACCCAAGACAAATTAAATATTTTGGGGAAAAAATTTTACTACTCAAAAAAAAAAACCCAAAAAACCCCAAAATTATAACAGTTTCTCATGCACCTCCTACTGAATGTGAACAGAAAGACTTATTATTGCTTAAAGCTTGATTATTTGTTTTATAATCTTATCTACCTTTAAGTTCTGAAGGTGCTCAATTTAGTAACGCAGGCTTACCTTCAGCTTGTGTATGCATACTACTACACTCTTCCACAATCATTAAATTTAAAGTGGAAAGTAAACATATTAGAAAGTTTGCTGGAAGGCACTTCATACTGTAGCAGTTCAACAATCAATACACTCTCCCTTTTCAAATTTTTTCAAGAAAAACATCACAAAGCAGCATTTACATGTTCAGCCCAAATGTCAAAACAAAAACTATGTTCTTACAAGTAGGTTTTTTTACACTACTCAGGAATGCCTATACCAGTGCAACCGTTACAATGATTCACAGCATGCTTCTGGCTTGTGTCAGCTAGCATTCTTCCCAAACAATTCCCACAAGGAATTTAAGAGTTACATGTTCCAAGCAGCAATACCCTATAGGCAATAGATGCGGCCATACCATTTAGGAGGCTAAAAAAAGGCCTGCCAGCCACAACACAGATCTGTTTCATGCCAGTTTATTCCCAGAAGTTAAAACTTTCTCAGGCACAATTAGTAGAATAACCACCAAAACATACCAACACTTTAAAAGGAAAGGGGAAGAGCAGGCACAAAGCTTTCTAAGCAAATTGTGTACAAGGTAACCCTAAAATTTTAGTCTAAGACATCAGAAAAGACTTCTGGTATTAGACAGGGACAAAAATTCTATGGGAAGTCTTGGAAAATACTGTGAATCCCCACACTGCTTTTTCTTCTTCCTCCTCTCTTGTTCAATGATCACCATGAATCCGGAAGATATAAACACTTAAGTCACCTGCATATTTTTTTATAAAGTGCTGGGTAATAAAAATTACCAGCCACTAGCAACAATAAAATCATGTAGATGCAAAGTTTTTGTGTCAGAACAGGAAAAAAAGAAGAAAAAAACCCAACCAAAAAAAAATCCAAAGGCTTTTTTAAAACTGTCATCCTCCTAAAACATTTAGTTTTGTTTCAAACTTCAGAGCAGTAATAGTTTCAAGAATGTCTGCATTTGTAGCACATCTCTACATGAGCAAATGATTTAATGATGTGTTTCATGATTCTCTGTTCGGGACCTGCATCCAAACACATCTCCTGTATTTAACGCTTGGTATTTTATAAATAATTCCTCCCCTCTAATGCCTTTTTTTTTCCCCCTAAGTAAATTTTTGAGGCAGATCAGTCAAAACACATTAGAATCAGACTGAGGTCAAGACATTGCACTAACCCTTAATTTCATTCTGGCTTTCTTCTCTTTTCCTTTCAAGTTCTTTTCGATCATAATTCAGTCTTCGTAGGCACATAATTCCACACTGAAAACTGTTTCTGTTTAGAAAAGAGAAAAAAATAGAAAAGAGAAAACATTAGAAAAAAATCATTTAGAGGTAACAGAAACGTTTACTGTAAGTTAGGTCTCCAACTTAAATCTATTTACCTGTGAAAGCTGTCCACCATTTTTAGTTGCCCACGCAGATCTTTTTTAGTTAAATGATCCAGCATTCGAGCATCGACAAGACATTCCATGAAATAGCTGCGATACTGAGGGAGCCCCAAACTGGGGAGCCATTCATTGCCAATCCACTCGTGATTCATATCACCATATGCTAGCGTCTGTTTTTAAAAGATTAAGGAAAGTTTATTAAAATGAGAAATGAGACACAAGTCTTTTAGACAACGTGTTTTGAAGAAAAAAAGTAAAACAATGCTTACTTAATTCTTAGCTTATAAAGATAAGCAAATCAAAATATTGAATATTACACGTATGTTTTCTGAAGAAGTCATCCTCATGAAGAAAAGCAAGTTCAGATATTCAGATCAGCAAGTAAAACTGCCTTAATTTATTTCATGTTGAAGAATATGAAAAAAAATATGCAAAAGCTAATAAAAATTAAAAATCTATACAGTTTTGGTAGCAAGAGCCATAGAATTTCTTTTTGTTAAGATGTCGAAAATATTGTGTCTCTTGAAAATTGGGAGGAATCTTATTTTTCACATGACCATATAAATACAAGATACAAAAAAAAGAAAAAAACAAAAACTGCAGGGGGATTTTAATACACTTAACCATTTTAGAAACTGATAAAACCCCACTACGGAAGAACAAGCAATTCTAAATGCTGGTCCTTATCCTAAGAGAGTGAAAAAAAAGAGAGAGGAGAGAAAAAAAAGGAAAAAAGGAAAAAAAATACTTCTCTCACTGCATTTTTGACCTGCAAATCACGAGGCTTTTTTTTTTTTTTTTTTTTTTTTTTTTTGAGAAGAGAGTTCCTAACTATGCATCTAATCATTCCTTGAGCAACAAAAACCAGCAGCTCTCTTTTTCAAAAATGAAGGGTAATAATTCATTTTTACTGTACAATTAAAAGTCAAAAGCTTTATTTCTCCTCTAGAGGAAGCATCTTCTAGAAAGGAGCAAGGCCACACAGAAATGCATTTCTTCAAGCCATCGCTAGGCAGCAGACTGAAAGAGCATGCTACTCTTGTAACAGGGAGGCAAGCTATGATAGTTATCATTGACAATCTGCAAATGAGCATCTGAGAGGTAGTTAAAGGGACTTAAACAGGTTTAAGCTGGAGGGCTGCCAAGCAAGAGACTATACTGTCCCAAGATATGGGTCACAGACAAATCCTGAGTTTTGTTTATATTCCTGCATAAAACACTCAACTGTATCAATGCCTGAAAATGCAATTAGGATTTGTCACCACTTTACGGGAAAACAATTAATCAAGAAGGATTACAGAATTACTGCACCGAAATCTGCTTAACCATCTAGGCTCAGTATGTCTTGTGGCACACCTGTGAGGGTGGCTGGGTTGAACAGGGACTTTCTGCACAGATCAGAGATCTGTGGCTTCCTAGAGAACCATCCCCGACCAAAATATTCCATACTTTGTCATGAAATAATTTCAAAATTTGATCTAGCATGTTCAATGCATAGCATAAACCAACACTCATTAAAAAAAGAGTAACTTTCCACTACATTTTGGTGATTCATAAGCTATAGTAAACTCTTTTGGAAAGCTAATAATAATGAAGGCTTCTGAATATTTCCTCCCCCTAACAATCCTTATGCATAGCATATATTGTGATGTACTATGTAACAAAGTATTTTACAAATTTTCAATGATGAACCACCAATTCTTGGAAGTTTTAGAACATCAAAATATTTAAATCACCTAAATATAAAAGTATGTATTACACAGAGATAAGCCTGTAGTTTCCCCCTCTACCAATCCCCAAGCCACACCAAGAATCACTTAAACTTCTATAAAGAAAAAACAGATTCTTTAACTCTAAACTATTTTCACAGTTTACATATAGTCTATAATATTACATAAAGTTTCCAACCTGAGCCCAGCTTCCCTCCTCATCTTCCTGTTACGTGGTTAGAAAAGCAAAAGAACACACATATGTATTAGTATTTAAGTTTAGTAAGGAGATCAAAGTTAAAGGTGCACTGCAAGACTAAGTCTACTGCATACCAAAAACATCTAGATAAAGCAAGCATCATGCATTGTAAAAAAATATAGAAGGCACTCATTTTCGTGTGACAGGTTGTAAACCTCATCTACTGATTAAGTTTTCTGGAAAGAAGAAATTTCTGCACAAATAATTCAAATTGTCTATTAGTTAATCAAATCAGAGCTCCATTCTACAGATTAGAAAGAGTTTTGTTTACAATCTTATCAGTGTTGATTTTTCCCCCCCCTTCTGGAAAAAAAACTATCAAGATGCAGGTTACAAGGTTAATAATTAGAAGCAGCAATGATCCAGAATTTTAATGCATTAATTTGGAGGAAAAAAAAAAAAAAAAAAAAAGGAAAAAAAGAAAAAAAAAGACCAAAAGGCACTTGATTCAAATGTTCAAAAAGTGGGAAAAGCACTCTAAGGAACAGAAGTGGCAACACTGTAAACTAACCGTTTGTTGTGTGGCTGTAAGATTTTCCATTTCTTCATGTGTTACCCAGACATTTCCCGTGGTCTAATATGACCCCACAGGGAACCAATCCCATCCAGTGAAAGGAAAGCAGTAACAAAGAGGAAAGGTTGCAGAACATATAAGCAATCGGTACATGTAAGGAGCAGGCATGGGCAAAAGCAATGGTTTCTAAGGTCTTAAGTATAGGTATATCTACTGGAAGTAATGGCATGGAATAAAAGCCTATTAACATGGATCACTTTTCTTCAAAGATATTAACAAAATTGAATGTGATAAATAGCTTATACTGATGTAATTAATGGGCAAACACTTGACACTGCTCTAATCCGAAAAATGCATTTGTAGTCTAGTATGTAATCCCAGGAATCTCAGAAATAACTTTAGATTGTGAGCAGGCTCACACATGAAAGGAAATTCATGCTAACTTTAAGTGTCTAGAATTATACTACAGCATAGAGAGACAGGTGGACTCCTAGTGTTTTAGTCTGAATCGTTATTTGGAGTTAATGGCCTTATACATGGATTAAAAGAGCCTCCAACTACTTTACAAGTTTCTGTATGCAGATGTATACTTCACCCGTATTATAAATTCTTCTGAGGCCAAAAGATGAGGCAAATAACAACATTTTGGATTACATACTTACACTAATATAAGCTTCTCTTTCCCTTGAGAAAGAAAATCTAGTTTTTCCTTCATTTAATTTCCATGAAAGGAAGAAACACCCTATATTCAAATAATGTGTTCCTCTACAATTTAATGTTTCCAGAAATTCTTATTTGAAATTCAAGTCCTTTCAGTTACATGTTTACAGCAGAATTTTTGTAAATTCTGATGGTTCTAAAAGATGTTTAATGCTGGATCACTTTCCTTACCGTCCTTGAGGTGGGAGGGGCAGAGGGACTTGTTAGTGACATGATTTCTTGAATGGCCAGCCTCAGCTTCAGTCTGTGCAGAGGATTACTAATTCCAATTTCACGCTGTATTTCTGTATCAGACAAGGCTGACATGATAGCACCGCTTTTCACATTTGCTCGGCAAGCAGCCACATACCAGGCTGGCATCCCAACCCACAGCTGAAACACAAAAAAAGGAAGTAAGCAGGATCTGGAAAACATTCACGGCTCTAAAGCCTTTAAATCTTTACAAGTCTGTACGTTGAGGGTTTTATTTTTTATTTATTTTGGAGGGACCACTTACCTCCAACCACACAACTACAGTAGGCCCATCCCACTGTGCAAAAGGCAAACCTTGTCTTCTGGCTTCCTCTAGCAACTCATGCCTACAATTGTAGAAAGAGTTATTAATAACTAAGAGAAACTAGTTATAACTAGATGTTATAATTTAAACACTGCATTCAATTTACTATCTCATTTCCAATAGTTAGCTTTCTTCCTTTCTCAGCCTTGTATGATACACCCACTAAGGCAGCCACAGCACACATGACATAAGCTGAACTGGATAGGACATTTCAGAGTGGCAGAGATGCTGGACCTTGCCTTTCAGAAATTTGCGTCTGAAACTGCTACTGACACTCTAACCAACACCACCAACACAAAGTGGAGAGGTCAGACTTATTTGTCAGTCAGATCCTCAATCACTGCAATTTTCTGTTCAGCAAATGAGACTGAACCAAAGCAGTCATTTGCCAAGATGCAGATCTGAAACCTGTGGAAATCTATGAGTACATCAGATACCCACGCCATCGCAACAGTACTATCCATCAGGCTGTCGAGGCTGGAAATTGGGACAGTAACCATTTAATTGGTGACTTTCAGCCTGCAACAGCCAGCCTGTCAGAATTTCAGGCACAGCTTCAGACAACCATTATATTCAGAGACCCACGCTTTGGCAATTATACTCTGAAAGGCTGTGTACTGAAACTCAGCTTTCATCTCCCGTGATGACACAACTTCCTTTGTTATTCTGAAACAGAAGAGACTGAAGTTTAATATTGACAATTCAGCTTACAGAAACAATGGAAGCCCACGAGATCCCTATAAATAGCTGCCAAAAATGTTTGATAAACCAAGAGACAAAAATGAGTGCTGCGGGTATAAGCATGCAATGTTGCTTGCATACATGTGTCTGAAAAAATGGATGAAGTCTGAAAAAAGCATATTTAAGCTGCCTTTGAAAGCTAGTTGCATATGGTTAAGTCGCCACTCCCTGTCCTAAGAAGTTTAGAAAAAACAAATTCACCTGACTGGGGAGTTTTTACTGGTTTATGCTTTTTATTCATGCCTGCGAGTATAGAATTAAGGTGAACAGCTATACTACAGATTCAAGATTCTATGTTATGTATTTATCATTCTCTCACAATTTAGAATCACAGAATCATTTAGGTTGGAAAAGACCTTTGAGATCAGCAAGTCCAACTATTAACCCAGTACTACCAACTCCATCACTAAACCATGTCCTCAGGCACCACATCTACATGCTTTTTAAATACCTCCAGGGATGGTGACCCCACCACTTCTCCGGGCAGCCTGTCCCAGTTGCCTGACCACCCTCTCAGTGAAGAGATTTTTCCCAATATCCAGTCTAAACCTCCCCGGCATAACTTGAGGCCGTTTCCTCTTGTCCTATCATTGTATCTGGGAGAAGAGATCAACCTCCCCTGCCAGGCAGCTGTAGGGAGCCATCAGGTCCTCCCTGAGCCTCTTCTCCAGGCTGAACCCCCCCAGCTCCCCCCGCCACCCCCCCACCAGCCTTGTGCCCCAGCCCCCTGCCCAGCTCTGGACATGCTCCAGCCCCTCTACAACCCTCTTGCAGTGAGGGGCCCAAAGCTGAACCCAGGATTCAAGGTGTGGCTTCCCTGCCTTCATAACTATTGTTGAACATATCTAAGATGATAAAATATTTGAAAGTTACAGATATTAAAAAAACTACCACACAAGACATCTTGAAAAGGGGTTAGTGACTGACTAGTAGCTTTCTTTGCTACTAGTGCAAAACAGATATGCAGTACTCAGCTCTTTTAGACACGCCAGCATACCTAGGATCCTCACGTTATATTGGTAAATAACTAGCTATATAAAAATAATCAATCAAGTAATAAATATACTAGCAACTGTTTTATCAATACGCAGTACTTCTCCACCGGCATGTCAATAAATTCCTATCACTCTAGAAGAACCTCCCAATACTTTAACCTAGCTAAACGTGCTGCCCAGGAATGACAAAAGGGGAGGAAGGAAGGAATTGTGAGATTACTGGTTACAAATAATCATTCTAATGTACCCATTCTAGGATCCAACGATTAAGGTGGCAATATTGTTCAGCAGTTAGCAGTTCAGTAGTTAGATTTCACTGACAAAGAAGGGACAATTGTAAAAGCTAATTCATATTTGTACAGTTCAGAAAGATATATCTATTTCTAAATTATGAATGATCAGGTATTTTCCTGCTACTGCAGAACATATTACATTAACCCCACAAATCACTAGTCTGGAACTCATTCAGTTTTGCTTCACTTTGTTGTTTAAGATTAAAAAATAAGAAAAATAAATTAGTAAGATATTATAAAATACTGGTTGGTAAGAACAGAATAAAATGCTTAATACTGTATTTGCCAGAAAGGAATACAATGTTTTTTCTAAGTAGTTTAACTTCAAAATTGGTGTCTTTTGTCTCCATCTTCCTGTTCAGTGCTTGTGATAACATGATGGTGCAGTGAGGGAGGCCCATCAGTGATGAAAGAGCACAGACATGCCCAAAGCAGCCTCAGGTTTGACTGGAATGACCCCAGGAGAGCATGCAATCACTGCCTCTCCCCAGCTTATAGAGCTGCTTGGGGTATTGCATGGAGTTCAGAGAACTGCAGTGTAATTTCTGGTAGTTTTGTAAGTCTCCCTGCATAGTTCAGGTTAACTATGAAATGGTACATCATTTCAAGAACAGTAGTACAGGGAATGTATCAAAAGCGTAGGGATAGGTCATGATGCAAACTTGAAACTCATGGTGGTATTGCATGCAGAAAACAATTGTATGGCTGGAAGGAAGTGTTATGTGATGGAGGCAAACATGTAGAAATAGAAACAAACCAACCAAAAAATGCTTATGAGATAACTTTATGCAGAAATTATTCAATGGATCCAAAGAGGAACGCATCCATGAAGTGGAAAATTAATTGTGGAATTTGTTCATATGCAAGAAGAGATAGAAAACTTGCTTGCGTTGAAAATCATTAAACTGAAAGTTCAAGACAACACAGGCACAAAACATTTCATAGGAAGAATTCAACAGCAACTGCCGTTTCATCTGCAAATGATGCATCAGTGTTTTTTTCCTGCAGTGAAGAACTTCATTTCTCCAACAATTCCCTTTCAACGTCACCAAGATACTTGCTGCATTCCAGCAGCACATGATCAGATTATGTAAAGGTCGTAACTGACACACCAGTTTCATTTCACAGGCCATCCAATTATGCCACTTAAGACGTGAGGGCAAAATCCAGCCTCATATCTTTGCGAGGAAAAAAAAAAAATTGCAGTAGCAATAGCAGTGTTAACAGATGGTATAAAGCTGGCACTGGGAACTGCGAAAGAATGTCAAAGGAGTAGCTGGCTACTGGAATAACTCTTAGGTGACAAAACCAAGGGCTAGATGTCTACAGACTTAAAAGTTGGCTGAACATCACTTAGAATGGGAGACCAAATGTGCTGCTCAAGAGAACACTTGATGGACACATTCAAAAAGCTTCTAACACCAGCTGTGGAGAACAAAGAAATCGTGGTCATGTGGGACAAGAAATTACGTCAAAACTCCAGGTGCTTGATGTAGTAGTGAACAGACAAGGCCCTTGAAAGACCATCTGAGGTATTTGTATTTAGAATGGCTCTTGGCAGGCAACACACGCTAACCCCACAAGGAGAATAAAGCAGCCCAGAGCAACATCACTCCATCACTGGATTAAGACAGCATGGGAATGGATAAATCCAGAACTTGTAGCCAAAGGAGAATGCTATATTCTAGATTTCTTGGATGGAACTGAAGGTCTCTTCTCCCAAGTAAGAAGTGACAGGACAAGAGGAAATGGCCTCAAGTTGCACCAGGGGAGGTTTAGGTTGGGTATTAGGAACAATTGCTTCACCAAAAGGGTTGTCAAGCATTGGAAGAGGCTGCCCAGGGAAGTGGCTGAGTCACCAACCCTGGAGGTATGTAAAAGGTGTGTGTATGTGGCACTCAGGGACATGGTTTAGTGGTGGGCTTGGCAGTGCTAGGTTACTGGCTGGACTCTGTGATCTTAAAGGTCTTTTCCAACCTAAAAGATTCTATGATTCTATAACTGTTTTGGAAGAAGTTCGGAGCAGCAAAACCACTGTAGTGTGGTGGAGAAGAGTGAGCAAGGTGTTAAAACTGAAAGGCAACAGCAGCAAAACATGAGGTGAAAACAGGCTAACTTCAGGCAAAGCAACAGTGGAAAGTTAATAGCCTTATTATATTTTGATTTCAGGTATGCAATAAACTTTTTGTGTATAATTTTTTTTAAGGAGAGTTAAATTTAGGGCTGTCTTCCTTTTTGATTAATACAGTATTAAGTTTATTGTGGTGTACACAGAAAAACACAAACAGTTGTGGCAAAACCCATCAATAGTACAGCTCACAAAGAAGATGAACAGCATGAACAAAACACTAACAGATTCAGTAAACAAAGAGCAACAGTTTTACAGAAATACATCTACCTTGGACATGAATTGCCACAAGTATTTACTATTGCTAAAGAACTTTCAAAAGCCAAATTACAAAACTAATTCCATCTAAGTAGGGTCTAATACTTCCATTATAAACACTCACACCATGCAAATTAAGACAAGACATTGAACTAGCACTCACACTGAACTAGACGACACTGGATTTATTTCAGCAACACATTTTTACAATAAATTCTTTCGAATCTAGTATCTCCTCTCAGAATTAGACTGAGTTAGAGCTTTTAATATATTGCTAAAAAATCCAAATGTGATTATCATACTTTCACAACAATCCTAATAAAATAAAGATAAACTTACCCTGATTTTGCACTACCACATCAAATGGTAAACAAAAGGAAAATAAAACAATGAAGGAAAAATATAAAACTAGGATTAAACTGAACTCAAAGGCATACAAAACCAGACAAATAATGTATACTGTAATTTCATTCTGTAACTATAAATAGGTTTTTGTTAGTAAAGACATTGAATTTTGCCCTCAGCCTGTTTGTGCGCATGCATGCAGAAATCAGAAAGATAAGCAAGCAAATAGGGATTAGAGACAACTATAAATAGAAGTAGTTGTCAGTGTTCCAAGCATTCAGGTAACTGGAATTTTTTTTGCTGAATACAAGATTTTATAAGTGAACAGTCAGCCTCAAGAATTTGTTTTACCACCACCCTCTTCCATTATCAAAATGAAAAGCAATTCAGAGCAGCTTTACCACTTTTTCTTTTTGATAATGAGCATCTCAAGAAAGCACCAAGGCAAGAAGGCAAGGGATCTTTGATGCTTTGTGATAATATTGCTTTCTATGTTCAGAATACCTGTCAGGATTCTGACACAGCTAGATTAAAGTACCTTGCTGGGATTTTTAAAATGGCAGATTTGCTTCTCATGTAAATTCAAAGGGCCCTGCTACTGCTCTCAGCAGTAAAAGTAATGAACCTAAACATTATAATATCTATCTTCATCAACAGTCTTGTTTCATACCCACTTTCACTGAGATATCCGAATCATAGATACCTTCCTGTGAATAAACACGTACTGATACTTAATAGCTAGGCAAGGCAGTTTCAAACTAAAGGTTTTCATTTGTTTAATATAGACACTTGCCATTTAAGCAACCAACAACAGGCAGCCATGAGGAATACTTTAAGTAATACCAGTAAATTTGACAAGCAGAATGTTTACAAAGAAAAGTCATGATTTATCTGCAGCTGCGTTCTTTTGCATTTATTAAAGCAAGACAGTATAGATTGTTTTACTCTAGAATGAAATTTGTTGCTGGTATTCAGAAAGGTCTATGTTGTTCAAAGAACAGGCCTACCACTATTTAGATATGGCCAGACTAAAACTATTTATTCAACCAAGATGTGGTACGACTTTAAAGCTCTGTAGAAAAGGGAAAATACCAGATCATAATAATGTATGATTGCCTTCAGTCTAACAGTCTGAAGAAAAACAGCTGAGCATTCTGTTATACAAACAAAACCACATTCCATTCTGACTTTTCAAACTAACACACTGCTGGTTTTCATTAGCAGTCACCAGGCATTATTCTTATTTGTTAATAGAACTTAGGTACTGCAAGAAATCTCTTGCAAAGAGAAAATTTGCATATTTTCAACATTCGCTCCTCTGTCTTCAGAAGGCAAGTAAAAAAGCAAGACCTATCTGATCTTGATCAGCTTTTTTGACACAGAGTAAAGACAGCTGAACAGAACAGAAGCAACAAAAGTTTAAGGTATATGACTCAAGCTTTGGGTGGAAAAATGCAAAGAATGTCTGATCCTACTTACACAAATTTGAGTGTGTCCTGTATTACCATATAAGCATCAAGTCAAGATTTCTACTAGTAGCAATATCTATTTTTGACCTATTATTATAGTCTTTGCTTCATCTCAAGTCTGGGAACAACAAAGCATGTGATAAGATACTCAGAAGCTGAACAGTAAACTAAAGATTTTCTTGAACACACACTGAAAAAATTCTTGTGACTAGGAAAAGGTAACTGCGTCTCTAAAAGGTGCCACAAAAAAAGGAAATAGTCACAATTTATAAAAAAGAGAAAATCAAGAGTTGTATGGTGCAAGGAAAAAAAAAAGATTTCAGCTGCGGAAACGTATGAGAGAAAATGTTAAGACAACTTTAAACAGAAGCAAAAAAAATCAGTGACTGCAGCAGCAGTTAGCAGCTGCAACACAAAAGAAAGACTTTTAGAGTCACCAGCTAGAAAGGAACCAGCAAATGCATACAGAAGGATGTCTGCACAGAACATCTCATGCTTTCACTCTGTCCACTCTTAAACCCTCTGGAGCAAGTAAGAGCCAAAAGCAACTTTGGGAAATCTTTCAAATGAATTAAACCCAAAGCAGGTATTAAATATAATACATTTGGGGGAGAGTTTGATAAAAGTCCACTTTTATCTTCAAAAGTTTATTACAGCATTTCAACAATCAGTTTTCAGCACTGAAATTCATTTCAAACTTACCACAACCTATGCTACTATTAAAGTTCTGGAAAAAACAGTTAAAAAAATATTCTACAGAGGCTTATTAGCCATAGCACATACAAGGCAAAAATACCTGAAAACAAAATAAAACAAAAAGAAAACAAAACATTTTTAAACACAGCCATTCCTTAGCAACAAATTAAAAATATTTGATAACTTACTTTTTCTGCATTTTCCTGTTTTTTTCTGCTTGACCTCCGAGCTTGCTGAGACCTAATGCATCCTGAGAGGAACTATCTGCTTCTGCCATGCCAACTACAAAAAAAAAAACAAAACAAAAAAACCAAAAAAACAGTCTTGTTATCTTGTCTATTTTGGCCAGTTGTAACTCAAAAATCACTACTGCTTTTCCCAAACAAATTGTAATATTACTGATCAGAAAAGAACAAGGCCAAACCTCCAAGCACATCTATCACTCCATTTCCTAGTGGAATACATACTCATCAAAATGGTGTACAAAAATAGGAAAATCAGATTGCTATGGACTAAAATAGGTGCTGTCTAAATAAAACCAGCTGGAATCACACTGAGAATCTCATTTCAACCACCTGTAAGACGAATTCTCAGCGTTCCCATATCACTTATGGTTGGTGTCAACTTCAAGGATGCCGCTTTATGCAAAGAATTACACAAAAGAGAAAGGTAACTGTAGCATTGACTAAGCCAGCTGGGTTCATTTCAAGGGAGGTTCCTTTGGGTACAAAGTGAAGATGTACGTGATTGTTGATGTCAATACTAACAAAAGCCTCTTTCACTTCTGAGAAACAGTTGAAATTTTTGCTTCATAAAACAAGCCGTAACAGTTCAATAAGTTTCAACAACCTGGCTATGGGAGACTAAAAGACAACAATACCCAGCTAGCCGATCTTGAATCCTACACTAATAAAGGGAACTACTGGAAGATCAGTGTCACTAGTTCCAATGATTACTGTGCATCAGCATCAAAATAATCAGTCAAATATGCACATACTGACACGTACATCATAAATATTCAGTACTCGGTCTCTTGCTCTCTCACTGTGCAAAAAAACCCGCAAAATGAAAAACAAACCAACCTTGCCCTAATGTTTCTTTGCCTGTTTGTCCAGGTCGTCCCTTTTCTTTCTTGCCAAACAAGCGGCCAATAGAGGATTTGATGCCCTTCTTTTTGGGGGCTTTATGAAGGGAATCTTGGCTACTGTTACTGCTACTAGGATTACTTGTTTGACCATCTTGCGAGCCTGTTGAACTTTACAAAAAAAGGAGTCAAAGGAGTGCATGTATAACAAATTCAGTAGCATAGCACAGTGAGAAACAAGTTCAGGTTTCTGTGCAAGTTAATGAAAGCTCAGTAACTCTATAATGACATCTAATTTCAGCTTTTAATGAGTCATGAAAAGAAGCGTATCTACTAAAATACATGTCATTAAATAAACAGTGGAAACAATTAAGTCATGCAAGAAAGGAAGTGTGATCTAACATTTCAATACTATAGCATGGAACTACAAGGCAATTCTTACTTTTTTAAGAAATGAAAGTGTTTAAACTGCAATTCAGAGAGGCCAAAGTTGACAACATAAGTTCCTGACAAATTAAGGCAGATAACGGAAGTTTGAAATACTTGAGTGGAATCCATCCAGATACTTAGGCACTTTGAAAAGAACATCTGTCAATCAAAATGATGGCAGTTTTGCAACTTACTTCGAAATTCACAGCTAAATTCCAGCCTATATAAGAAGACTGGAATTGTACATCTTTGATTTCCTAAACAGGAAGCAAACTTAATGCAGACCTTGAGTACCAGAAGAATTCTTCACATCAAGCTATCCCTGATCATTAACAAAATCTGTACTGTTTTTTATGCAACAGTTACCCATTTATGTGTTCATACTCCTCACTTTTGAGAAACACTTCAATATCTAGACTAAAATCCTCCAGGCTGACCAGCTTTGCAGTTTCAGGATTTTATTCTGACGACCTGAAATACTAAGTTACCGGTAGGTCTGACCTATTCACAGCTACTTACTTCCTAATGTCCCTGATATCTTCATGGCTCACTGTATGCAAAGCTCCTTTTTGGACTCTGTCCAAACGCAAAGATCGAGGTGAAGAAGGTGGTGATGTCTCACATTTTATTGTGGTTTTATCATCTCGTACCTCTTCTCTAGAAGCTGGAGACTAACAGAAAATGAATGAAAACTTGAGGGGTTAGTTGGAAATGCCAAAACATGAATGCAGTATCAACACTACTAAATATTGAAAAGAAAAATCAGTTATTTCAGTGTTAAATGATTACTCTTGCCCTTACCATCTGCAGTTGCCTATTTTCTGTTTGACTTCTGAGTTTTCTGTTACCTTTAGTGACAAACTACTAAATTTCAGTCTTAGCTAGTAAAATGTGCAAGTAGCACTCATCTTTCATTCATTCATTCATTCACAGAGCTAAGAACAAAGTAATGTCTTCAGCACCACAAAACTAATATACCTGACTTAAGATTAAGCAAGTGCAAAGACAGAAAACCAGAGTCCTGTGAAAAGAAGGCATTTCAATTCTCACTATTATGTGTTTAGATAATCATTAGCAAGATTACTCGTTCTATGAAGTCAGTTTCTACATACCTGTGGGTATGGCTTATCTCAAAGTTTGAGTAACAGAAATTAAGACTTATTTTTGCGTGCACTAACAGACCTTTAAAATTAAGTATTGTTTCACGAAAATTGCAAAATAGTGGCTACAAACAGAAAGCAACACAACAGTCCCTCCACGCCAGCAAAAAAAACCCAAAAAACCAACCCACACTTATGTTAAGATTATAAGCTATTTTACATTTAATATCAAAAAGCATATATTCTTGCTTTGTTATAGAGTTACCCTGCAAATGCTTTCTTTTAGGCTCCTGTTATCCATTAATGAGTTTGGGGACAGGGAAGGAGACGAAAGGCCACGCCAGTAAACAAACTAAAGATTTTTACCTTTCTACGGTGTTTCCTTAAATCACTAGGCTGATAGATGCATGAAAAGAAAAGAAATTTGGAAAAGCTGATTTATTTTAAACTATAGCACAGACTGAAACAACTAACAGACAAAACATATCAGGGAGAATATAAATAACAATTATAGCAATGACACAGAGAAAGATACAGAGTATGAAGCACTCTTCAAATCACAGATTACTTAAATGTATCCCTGAAGAGGGGAAAAGGAAGCAAAAAATAATCAAGACTTATAGTTGGTTATCTACAAAAGTAGTGTAGATATTTGAATGTATTGGTACCATAGGCAAATTAGCAAACAAAATGTGCATTATCTTCAGCAAGAAAACTGGTAAAGTACATGGGGGTATAAAGTGTTGCTTTTAAAAGGTGAGACTATTGCCAGTCATATGTCAAGGACTTGCCTTGAACTATATAACCTACATGGTCACTATAGCAGGCTTAATACATTGTCTGCACTAGTCCCTTCTCACACCTCGGTGATTTCTGCAGTTGCTCCCTACTTGGCGTAAAAAGCAGCTGTACTTTAATAACTGTGAAAGACTGAGTGAGTACCAACAATAGCTGATTTCTATACGGTAACAGTATTCTGTTCTTTTTACTACGTTTAAAGTGCTGAAATGTTTGAGTAAGAGTCTACCACCGGTTTTATCTTATCCCCTATCCACTCCAAAAGCCACTGTATCTCACTTCCTTGGTACTTCTCACCTCTGCCAGCACACAAAGCAAGGCAACAACCTTGCGTTACATAAACAAGTTATCAAGTTATTCAGACGAATGCTGACAAAAGTTTAATTTAGATGATTTTTTTAATAGCTATCATTGCATTTGCAACAAATTAGTTCAAAAGGCTGTAACCAAAAATTAAGTCAGTCCCCTTTGAAGCTGGGGAGCAGGTAGGGGAGGAGTTTTGTGTTGTTTCCCTCCCACAAATGACAACTTCAAATAATTTTTTACTTAGAATACATGCAAGCTATGCAGCATTAACATGTAAAGTTTTGTTCAATCTGACCATAGAACACTATGTTAATGTATCATAAGTTCACAGAATCATAGAAGAGTTTGGGTTGGAAGAGACCTTTAAAGATCATCTAGTCCCTCCTCAAGTTCTTAGACAAAGAGCAGCAGACTCATTTTACCCTTGCTGCATCTTTCATCTATTAAATCTGATAACCCATAAAAATAAATATGTTTACCATATGGAATGAAAACTGTCCACAAGAACTGTTCAACACAGCTGTAGGTTGCACAATTTGTCATGCTGATGCTTTTTAATTAATCTTAATCACGAGGGGTTTTCAGCTAACTGAACTGCCTAATACCACTACTGCAGTTAGCATTAAGCTAATTTGCCTACATGATCATAAACCAATGCAACTTTCTATTAAAACATTGGGGGGAAAAAATGAACAACCACAAGAACTCATTCAGTCTAACAATTCATAATAGCCATTCTAAAAGTTTCTAGAAAGCTCTTGTTCTATAATTTTAGAAGCACAGCTTCTTGTTTTCAAGCTTTCACAAAAGCTTTCACAAATTGGTTGCCAGGTACAAAAACATCAGACAAATGCAACTGCAAACAACAGATCAAGTGCCTTTGCTTCACGATTCTTACAATCTGAAGTGAACTTAATTACAGGTTTTTTGTTCAATTACGTTAGATCTTAAAATGACACACATTTTTCTGATCTAGTTTACATGAAAATAGCTACTTAAAATTGTATATGGCTTTAAGAGAAGTACTTAGCTTAACTGCTTATTAGTGTGAAACATTAGAATATGAAGCACTCCACATTTTGAAATTTGTTTCTGTAAAAGAGGTGGCCTTGGCCCTGGATATGGATAGAGCTAGTATAATGATTTTTTAAAAAAAATATTCAAGAAAGGAGAAATAATTCCTTTTTTATTAAAGAAAAAAAAAGATAGAACTTTTGTTACATGTACACATTCATTTTAAAAAGCCAAAGGAAGTTAGCCGAAATCCTTGTTTTTAAACACTCCAATAAAAGAGACCTAAATGAGCCAAGTCAGTAATTTACAGTCCACTTGCTCTTACAGTGACAGATAGCATTCCTTGTCTACTGATTGGGACGGTATAGGCATGATGCAAGTACAGTAATCCAAGACAACAAGGTCTAGTAAGTATAGCACTGCACATACAACTAGTAAGTGCAGTTTCCAAATACATATGCAAATCTGGAGACAAGGTAATGTATATAGAACTAAATTAGAGAAGGAGCTTTTCCTGGAGAGTGCTTGCAAATAAATACCTGTATCCAAGATGCTCCTTAGCGAAAGGTATCCCAAATATGAGAAACTGTTAGGCTTGTTTAACATTTATGTAAAAACAAGAAAGTGGAAAACTTGCACCTTGTTTTTACAGATAGGTTTACATGCATAAAGCAGCTCCTAAACTGACTAGTTTTTCTAAGCAGTCATAGGACTGTCAAAAGAATGGATCCATCTTTCTCTACTTGCTGAGCTGCTAAGCCCAAGCTACTATTTCATCATCTACTAGGTCTAACATACTTCTTTTACCTACCAGTCTTAATAGGCTAAAACAAGACATTAGCACTCACTAATTTTAAAACAGCTGTGATACCTTTACAATCTTCAAGATTAATGCAATAGATGCAAATCACTTTTTAGCTGAATACTTAGTGGAACAGCGGACTGCTAAAAATAAAGTTTAAAGCAGAGGGAGAGAGTGGTTGCTGTACCAGGGGTTGAAAAGAAAACATTATTTCTTCTAGGAAGAGAAGTCAGAAGCAAGACCATAACAACAGAAGGAATACTTAGGCATGAGATGTTGACCAAATAATAGACTTGAGTTCTGAACGTTTTTCCTAATCATTATGACTGTATCTTACACTTTTTATAGAAGTTGAAAGGAAGCAGTAGAAAAACCTAGAGAAAGGAAAAATACAGCTGAGTAAGAAGGAGAGGAAGAGAAAAGTCAAACAACCCATTTCCTAGAGAAAAGGAACATTCTTCTGAAAAATTGAAGTTAATGGATACTTACCAGTGTCATAATACCTAGTCTGTCCACTTCCCGCGCTGGACTATGTGGAATCCGCCTTGGGGTGGAGCGGCCGCTGCCAGGTGGGGAAGAACCAGCAAGTGAACCACTTGCATAGGGAGTAGGAATAGAGCTCATGGACCGGAATCGGCCATGGGCATCCAAACTTCCACTACCCACTCTGCTTTCAATCTCCTCTGCACGCTGCTCTGTGTTTTCCTTTTCTTCTTGTATAAGTCTAAAAGAAAAAAAGTTTCAAAGGAACATGACATTCAAACAAGTACCATATAAACAGAATGGCCAACTCTGGCATTAGAAAGAAGCAGTACTTATCAGATAAAACAGCACAGTGGAAAAATCTCCTAATGCAATCTGAAAAATAGCAGTCAACACTACTGCTGTTACCACCGTACAGGGGTTTCTGTCAAACTAGTAATACACAATCCATTCCATAACGGGGCTAAAGACAAAGAACCTGAAAAGCGTACTTCGGCATAATCAAACCAGTTGCTTCTGTCAACGCCCCTGCAAGGAAACTGAATGGGCAACCACCATCTTCCCAAGTAACCACACAAAAAGGATTTCTAGTTTCACAGAAACTCATTTTGTATCAAAACCTTAACAGAAGATAGACCATACCTAATCTCTTTGTTGATTGCATCCAACTGTTCTTGAAGCATCATGGCCAAAGTCTGAGCATCAGCCTGACCACTTGGTGACAGCAGATCAACTGAACTGAATATAGTCTCCCTATCATCCTCAACATCAGACACATCAACATCACTTTCAAATGCTTGTGCCACATTTGCCAATACACTTGCTTGCTGGGCACGCTCCCAGTCCTGCTCGTTCAGAGTTTGAACCTAAAAGAATCAATAGGAAAAAAAAAAAAAATCCAAACTCAAATGGGAAAAATATGATATGACTTTTCTACTGCTTTTCAAGATGTTTGAAGTAATTTTTAAAAAGCCCACTTACATGCTGAATACATCCACCAAGACAGCAATGTTTAGAGAAAGGTAAAAAAAAATAAGCTATGATGTAGAAAACTTTGCATCTTACAGTTAAGTAAAATTTCAAAATGGACAGCTGCATTGAATAAATTAAATCATCATATATCTTGGCTATATACACTATAAATTACAGTAGAATTTTGCTATCAAATCCAGTAAGACTTTCAGAAACAGCTTTGTGTGATGAGAACTTAGGTGTCCTGAACGGGACTTGAGACTGCTTGCAGAACAGTAACATTAGATTAGTGTATAGACACAAAAGTAGGACTGTTTCAAATTATATTTTACAGGCTTATCATACTTAAACCAAATTGGAGTTCAAAATCATAATTTTTCAATTATTTGTTAACAATTAAAAAGACTAGTAGCTGTGAATTAGTTAGTAAAATTCTATAAACTCCTTGCAATAGGTTAGCTTCATCTAATCTATTTTGTGGCCAAAGTTTTATTTTTATTTAATTTCAGAGTTCTATTACCTTTGAAGGTTCATCTCTGAGAGCTGCCAAACGTCCTTTCTGGGGACGCCTTAACACTGATGAGGTGCCATAGGAGTCTGTATGACTGTCAGCCACAGATGAAGATGTCATAGGGTATCTGAAATCTGGTCGGCTAGAACACAAAGAAACATTTTTTCCCTTACGAAGGTAGGGGGATGGGGGAAACAAACCAAAACACCAGCCCAAATGATTCCTCTTGTCCCATCCAGTGCCAATTTTTTCTTTAAGCAGTATAAAAACTGCTTTATATGCTCCATAAAGCAATACATTATATAGCTATGACTGAAGTATTTTCAGTTATAATAGACAAAATCACACTTAGCAAATATAAAGAAATTAGAAAAAACTCAACTAAAATTAAGTACTGGTACCTATGATGAAGTGATGTTGCTCTGAGTCTCACTTGGTCATTTTCAGCCCTTAATGCTTCAACATTTAATACAAGCTGATCCTGTAAAAATAAATAGATAAAACACATAATACAATTAAAAATAATCACTGTCAAATACTGATTTGTAAACTCACATTCAGTCTTTTGATCTCATTTCTATGAAACTCAGAAATAACAGATTTTAAAACATACCCTTCAATGACATAAAATCTAAAAAATTTTTGCTATACACATTACAGCACCATCATGAAGGAGCATCTAAGAATGCTATGGCCTCCCTACACTGTAACTCTAGGTAATCACAATGTATATTTTAAAAACAGTTACTAAATAAAATTCACATATTATTAAATTCACTATAATGAAGTGATAATATTTAATAAGAAACAAGATTTTTCAAGCACTGTGCACAAAAGGTTCGAAACACGCTCACTTTTAACTGGGATGTTTTTACATGCTCCAAAACTCAGAATTTAACAACAGAGAAATCCAATGAATGAGAAAACAAAAGGCTAATAAAAAGTGGCTGATGATGAACATCTGTGCCTTGTGTGAAAACTGCTGGCCTACACATACAAAAATTCAAAGCACATTCTGCAAAATATTCTGAATGCGTTCTTCATTTTATTACAGAATCACTGCCTCTCCAGTTTGGCCCAGCTACTTACTAGAATGATTTGGGGAGATGCAGTACACCTGTGATTTAATAAGCAATAACAAATATTATTTCAGAACAGATAGTGTGACCACAAAATCAACTGTCACTGCTTAAGGAAGCAAAGAAATGAAAGGCCCCACCACCATTATTCAATAGGGGAATTTGTCAGTTCCAGCACAAGCTAAACACCAGATTGCTGCTATTGCAAAGGAGCAGCCAAATGTAATAAATATTTCTCTCCCTAACCCCCAAGTCTTAAAACTTTAAAAAAAAAAATTATCAGCTGAACACATTTTTCATGATACCCAATGCTTTACGAAAAAACTTAGGGGAAAACACCCAATATTAAAAGCAGCTCTCTTTTCTTTTTACTGTTCAAGGTCATTATACATTATAATACAACATTATAAAAATTCTATGCCATCTTCAAACTTTGGCAAATTACCAATATATCCAGCCACTTTACATATTCAGAAGTGTATTAAGTCTTTGGCTAAAAAGGTATGTCTTACCTATAAAATCGTCATAAAACTGAGGCAACACAATACCATAAAACGAGCAATAACAGCTCCCTACTTTTAAACAGTCCAGGTAATGTTAAATGTTATAGGGGAATTCAAATCTGGTGATACTAGGTAGCAATGCAGCAATTATTTTCCAATATAATATTTCAGAAATGTGTATTATACCTTTTCATGCTGAAGTTCCTCTATTTGTTTTTTTGCATTTTCAATTTCTCGAATGAGTGAATTCTAAAATAAAATATATCACAAATTATGTTACTTATAAAAGCTTTCAATTCTTAAACCACAACCAAGATGAGTATCCAAAAAATTCAGTCAACACTATACAGATGTATCTTAAGTTACAGATACTTTATTGCTCACATCATTTCACTTTGATTGTAGTTGAAGGTTTATCCTTTCAGGTGTACAGCCCTCTAAATAATAGATATAGTAATAGTACAAGTGCCATAAAAATTTAATACCAATACCAGCCTTTTAAAGCTCCGTTTGAGAAAACAAGTTTAAAAAAAAAAAGAGAATAATTAGGCAGCTAAAATAATTCAAAGTAATTAATGGAGTGGTTACTAAGGCATTGCTGGCTGTTATCATTAGGTTTTCATTTTATTTTCACTTGCCTGACCTACAAAATTATTACACAGTAATTCCTTGGATATACTATATCCCCAGAACTGCAACACTCACCGACTTAAGAGCCTTCATTAACAACAGAACTGTTGTCTTTATAGTTATACCATGACTTCTAAGCAACTCTAGTAAATGTAAATACTTCTGACTACTACAAACTCTACTCAAAGCAGTTTCCAAATTGAGACTAAGAATCATCTGAGACTTAAACATTTGAGAGCTACAACAATCAAAAATAATTTCAGCTGTGTATTTGACTGTAGTATGTGATACCAAGAAAAAAAAAAAATAAAAAATCAGAGAGTCTCCCTTCTAATAGGAAACTTATAACTGGGTCACTTTCTTTTCCTTTTCCACCACTGCCAGAAAGTTCTGCTAAACACATTTCCAAATAATACCATTACTACACATGTAAGATGCAAATAAAATTTCATATGTGAACAAATTATTCTAAGAAAAAAGCCCAAATGATCAGAAGAAAGCCTTAAAATTTTACCTGCATGTTTCTTCCCAACTTATCATAAAAGAATGAGCTGGAAGCCACAGCAAAAATACTTTACTAGAAGCTGTTACTCACAGTGAAAGACAACTAGATTTTAGTTGTTATTCATAATGTAGTTAAGAGTTTGGAAGGCAAAGGGGAGTTAGGGTAAACCCTAAGACATGCCCCCCAGCATTCAAGTATTTTAAAAAAAAAAAAAAAAAAGGAAAACCAAACCATAGCCAGCTGTTTCTCAGAAAATGAATTTATAAAGACAGTTAGAGTAACCTTGTCAATGTCATAACAAGGACCGTAAGAATTTTGGAAGTATTGGAAGCAGTTGGTGATGTTAACTAAAAAGTTTGCAGCCTTAGATGCCAGCTGATAAGCACTTTTATCAATTAACTCAAAGGACAAGAATCAGTAGGACCTACATTTGATCTGCACTACTCAATTCCTCACAGCTCTGAGAGCACAAGAACAGGGAAAAGAACTAACTAAATCTTTGTAATGATCTGAGGGGAGCACAGTCCTGGAATTCTGGAAAGACATGTCAGACACCTGACTGATGGTTTAGGGATGAGAACTGAGTTGACATGAATGCAAGAGAAAGTAAACATTTATTAAAACTCTGGATATATCACTACATACTGCAACTGAAGCATTTTACTGCCATGACTTTAAAACAAAAGCCACTCAGCTTTTATTGAAACATTCCCCCAGAAGATCACCTTGCCCTCCAGTAAGAGAAACAAAGTATTTTTTTAATCCAAGACAAAGCAATTAAAGTCAGCAACAAGCAAAGTGCTACTTTAAAAGACGCTGCTTTGTTCCATGCATAATAAGGGACTCTAATTTAAAGGTATGCATGGAAGAAAAATCCGTAAGGACCTAGATCCAAAAGCAGAAGGAAAAGAAACTAAAGTACATCATAACTTAGAAGATGAACTGAATACAGGGGAAAGCTTTGAGATGCGCATTGACAACAGAGGGAACAGCCTATTTACATTCATATAACCCACCTCAAAATAATCTACCTGGGAAGAAAATGCAAGACTGTTTCAACCGGCAAGAACCTCCCAATGACAGGGTAACAGACAAAACCAGTGGGAAATAAAAGAAACTGAACTGAAAAGGGTCAAAGTTTAGTCCTAGTTCTTTAGACTTCCTGTATTACACTGGATGAACCTATTTATGCAGTCCACACCAGTCAACTAGGAAAGGATAAAGCTTCTTAAAAGATGCCTTCTCAACACTGTAGTACAATGCCCAGGGACAACCTCAAAAAAACCCCCATGAATTTTAAGAATATATTTTCAAAATCCACACTAGAAAATAGCCTTATCAAAAGCTACTTATTAATAAGGGTATATTATTTATTTACTGAAGTTAGCCACATTGCAAAATACACAAATCACTACAGAACGCTGGACATCTAATTAATGTATATGCTGGAATGTGACTTCTTACCTTATCTTCCAAGGCAGCCATCCTTTCCTTCAGATGAAGCTGGAGCCTTTCATTAGATTCAGACAGAAGCTTATCAACAGTTTCTGACAAACGCTTATTATGTTCTTCATTCATCTTCTCTCTCTGTCTAGCCTAAGATACATAAAAGCTACTGAAATAACTTAAAATTTACTGTCTATAACAATTTCCATGTTGTAAAACCAGTAAGCTTTAATTCAAAAGCATTTTCTTCAACAGAAATATTTTTCCAAAGAAATCAGGAATACTGCATGTACCTCCATGACTCTGTAAGGGAGTATAAGGGACGCTTAAGACTTTAATACCTGTTTCAAGATCAGAAGCTTGAAAATCTGAGCTTACACATCAAGAAACAGCAGATTTGAGAATCAATTCCATTATTTATAACCCAGGAACCAATTTTTCCATAGTCATTTAATTCAGCAAGTTTTTGATCTGTCTTCTTAACAGAAAGAATGACTAGCAATTAGGTATTTCCAAACATATTTTCAAACTTGCACTAGAGATTTTCAGCTTTTTCTTGAAATTTAAGGTTAGCCATAGTACAGTGGCTCAAATCTCCTAACTATTTGCCAGCCTAAACTCTGGATTTATTTTAGAGATGAGAAATAAAAAGAGCTTTGCTGAGTGGTAGGCAGCCATGAAGGGGATTAGATTCTTTCTTTTTCAGCTTTATATCTTTGTCAAAAATATGCACAGTACCCTTTGCAGCTCTTGATTCTTTTCTTCTAGCTGTGCTTCCATCTGTCTCAGTCGTTCCTCTATATTGCCATGCCTCTCCTCAGCCTGTCAATTTGAAAACAAAATTAGCATTTGTTGTTTTTTTTAAAAAAAGTTTCAAAAGCATAGAAATACTGAAGCACAATAATTTATCTAACATGCTTTGCGCAACTGCCATTTATGGTAATACACAATGCAGAACAGATGCCTTTCTGTCACTGAAAGAACCTAGTAAGAACTCATATGGTAAGTAACAAAATGATGATGCCTCTCACCCCTAAGTACCATGAATCAACTACTATTTGCAAATGAGCTTGCAACAACAGAAGTTCATTCATATCCCCAAGAATTAAAAAAAAAAATAAATTCAAAAAAGTAAAAACTAAATGCATTTTCAGCTTTTCCTCACTAGCCTAGACGATATGACCCTTTGTTAGTAATCATGACAAAGCAGAAAGCAGCAAGCAGAAACAAGGACTAATACACAAATTCTACCTTCCTAAGCTTGGTGGTAAGTTCCAATACTTTAGCATCTTTAGCAGCAGAGTTCCCAGGAGACAAAAGGTCAGACTACAGAGCCAGTTAGGGACAGGAAAGATAACAGGGAAAGAATTGAAACTAAGACTTTAGAAGAAAACACACACACACACTTGAAAAGGCTCATTTGTAGTTACTACATATAATCCTTCAGACTTCATTATTCCATTTGCAGCCTTCTAAAAGTCTTAATAACAATGACTACCATTACTTCTCTCCCTCTCCCCACATTCCTCACTCGCTTAACAGTGGAAGAAATATGGGTTTCCCCTTCAGAAACAGTTCTTGCTTTAAAAGACTTTATGCCTACTATTGAATTAATTTTAATAAAAAGCAATAAAATAATAATTCAGAGGCACACTCTCCTAATGTAACAGAGTTAACAGAAAACCTGCTCAAGATCCAAAGAGCAAAATTTTTTAAAAAAAAGGTAAATCAGAGTGTGTTCAGAGAGATGAATGGAAAACACAGAAAACAGGGGGAAACATTTTCTGAACTAGTTGGGAGAAAAACCAGAAACACAATGTAACAACATCAACACTAAGAACAGATTTCGTGTAGCAGGACACCAACAGAGAAGAGTCTTGAGGACACTGCCCAGCTGACTCACCTTTGAAAGTGCTGCAACTCTCTGTGCCAGCTCAGCTTCCACCTCCGGCAAAGTTTCAGCTTTCCTCAAAGTCTGCTGCAGCTTTTGCTCAGCTAGTTCCAGTCGTTCTTGCAATTGCCTATTCTTATCTTCACTCTACACAGGATTATGATCAGCAAATGTTTAGTATTACAACGGTAATTAATTTTCATCAAAAAGGAAAGTAAGCATACAGATTACTGTCTTTACTAGACCAACGGAGAACAAACTGTTCAAAATTGGTTTCATAACCAAAGATGTGGCATCCTTCTTTTCATTACATGAGAAAATTTTTTGCTCTACAAATTTTTTTCTGCAATTTTGTGTATTCTGAAAGCAACTGTATCACCAAATAAACAGTTATGGTACAGGAAGCAGCACAGAACAAGTGAATTTTCTAAGTCAAGGCTGTGCAAAGACTTTGAGTTATATCATAGGAAAAATTCGTTCATATTTTAAATAACACCATGCATACTACTGCAAAATTTGTTTTTATTTAAAGTGTGTACTTTTTACGAATTATACTAAAAGGAACTTCTTTTGTTGACTAAGAGTTGCTTGCCTCCAGTTAGAAACTGATTGGCTAAACAACCATTTCTGGTTTACAGAGTTTGACTACTTCATGTCAATATATGCCAAATTTCCTCCTGCAGTAAGGCAACATTTACTTCTATTACAGGCTATAAAAATCACTACACTACACAGATTTTAAAACTGTTTTAGCTCAGAATGAGTAATTCTCACACATGAAGCTAAAGATGCTTGGATACACATATACTAACTTAAAAATCCACAATTAATAGGAACAACAGCCCTGGCTGCACCATGATCAAGTGCACTAAAATTCTCAGAACCATTTCCCCTCCTCTGTAAACTGCCTCATCTTCATTTCCAGGGGAAAACTCTGCACAGTGCACTCCAGTTACTGAAAAACAATTGCTAACAATAGCACATCACAGGCAATATTTGTTTTCCTAAAAGCAAAGAGCTTTAGTACACTATGAACACTAATTATTTCCATTAGTTTTAGGCTGAGCAAAATGTACTTCATCTTATTTCAGATTACAACCTGTCGATGCATGGAGTCTTTAGTGGCAATTTCATTTTCAAGTTTATCATTGAGGTCATGCACAGATGTAGCTTCACGTTGTGCAGCGAGGTAGCGTTTCTCAAGAGTTGTAATTCTCTCTTCCATGTCTTCCTTTTGGGCCATAGTCTATGCAAGACAGAACAGAATTTAGAATACAAGGGATAATTTTTTAGTGATCAAACTGGGGGGAAAAGACCCACAAAACAAAACTAATAATAAAAAACCAGAGATACTTATTTCATCCAGTAAAAAATTAAGTAGAAAGAATAGTCTCACTCAGGCTTACAAGTTCAATGACTTTTTTTTTTTGTTTAAACAGTGAATGCTTAAAAAGACTGGTCTTTACTATATTACTGCTACTTTCCTTTTCAATGGCACAAACACAGCAAATCCTTACTTCCTGGGGATGGTCAGAGAGTGTTTTTGGATTTAATTAAGCTCCCTTTCTATTTAATAAGGATGCAGTACACTGCACTACAAAGGACCTTGGAGATTAGCGATTGATCAGTAACAGGAACTGTCAATCATACCACTGAAATTAAAGTGATTCCTCAACCATGTACATCTTTAAAATTTCATGAAGTTTAAATTTTTTATAAGCTTAACATTTATGACAGAAGCAAGCATATTTTCAAGAAAATGTTAAAGTTTACAATGCCAAATCTCTAATATAGTCGTGAAGTATCTAGTTAGTCACAGATTTATTCTGAGGACAAATTTTCTTAAGCAACTGGTCTTTTAAACAAAAAATAGCCCCATCACACCCTAAACGATTTTATTCTCATCTATAAAATCAAAGACATTAAAAAGCATAAAGGTGTAACTAAGCACCAATGACACTGAAATTTTCTAAAGCAGTTGTGTTTCTGACTACCCAAATTTTGACAGTTTATTCCTCACCTCTCGTACATCTCTCTGTAACTTTGTATTCATTTCTTCAGATTTTATTAAGTCTTTTCTAGCTGTGTCAAGGTCTTCTTCCAGCTCTGTTACTCTACTAGACAAAGCAGTAAGACGTTCTTTCATTTGTGTCTGCTCTTTGTTTTGCTTATCTATGATGTCTTGGAGTTCAATCACTTTAGCAAGGTTTTCATCATGGCATAAAGAACCATCAGAGGATCGCTATTAATGGGTGAAAAAAGAAAAAAAAAAAGATGTATTCACATGTTACACAGAAATTTGAAAAACAAACTGTTACTCGCCTGTAAACACCCTTCCCCCAATATAATTTTATTATTGGATAGAGTGCAAAGATTGAAATTGTGGTAATTGAGACTTTTTTAATTAAATCATCACTCAAAGTTTTTATTACAGTTTAGAATTAAAATTTTAAGGTTAACAATTAAAAATCAGACTTAGCTAAAGAAAGTAAATAGCTGTACACCTTCCCATTTGTAGTTGGTGTATTTTCTTGTTCATGATTTATATCCAGCATCCCATCTGGAAGCATTTTCTTCTGATTATTTTGCTCTTTCAGAATCATCAACTAAAAGAAAAGTTTACATACATATGTTTCAAGTCAATTCCTTTCTCAGTAATAACTTAAAGAACAGCTGCAAAAGCAAAGCAGCAAAACAATTACTGATTCTACTGCAAGGTATGTATTAATAAAATATGGCACAGGTACTCAAAAACTTAGGCCCCTGCAAGCCAAAAATTCCTATTTTAAAGCCATAGGAACTCTTTTTGTTGTTTTGTTGGGGTTTTTTGTTGGGTTTGGGAGGCGTAGAGGGGATGGACAGGGGTTTGGGGTTTGGTTTGGGTTGATTTTTTTTGTTGTGTTGTGCTCCGTGTCTGCTGCACCCCCCACACGCCCCGCCCTTTTCCAGGTCTTTCAAAGTGACTAAGTTAAAAATTAGTTATCTCGTTTGGCAAAATCACAAAAACAAGAAGGGAAATTGAACCTTAACTGCATAAATTACTGTGTATAAATATTGACTAAAACACCCACAATGCACACATGAAGACTTCTTTTTTTAAAAGAAACCTACCTCTTTATGTGTAGTACCTAGTTCTTCTTCCAATAAGCTACATCTTTCAAGCGCTACTCGTAACCTCTCCCTTACCTGAAAGGGTAATTCCAAATAATTTGAAATCATTCAAATGAAAAAGAAATAAATTTCATTTATTGCCACGCTGCCATGCCCTTTCAGATAAAAAATGGCACTATTTCCATTACACTTAAACACCTGCTTAATCTTGAGTCAGTACTAATTACACCATATCCTATGAAAAACCTTCTAGAGAAACAATGCATACCTTAAAATCTAGCTTTTTCTTTTTTGTCATAAGCAAGTCATATCTCTACATGACCTGTACATTTAGGCAAGAATTAAACATATCCAGAATTTGCTTATCCTTTTGTAAGGCACAGAGTGTGTGCACTTTTGATTATTTACAACACTGAAGGAGACAGGATTCTACTTAAAATAATTTGCCAGACTTTTTATACAAGGGTCACAAAAGTTAGGCAAACTATGAGTTGGCAGCAAAATTCACAGTAAGCTTTACCACTTGCATATCCTGCCACCAACATCAGGCACAACTAAAGGGTGGAGATCCTTTAATTCAGATATTATATCCGTGTAAGCACATTCCTCCTGTTCTCTCTAGTCCAATATGTATTACATAATCAAAAGGCTAAATCCTGATATTATACAGGTAAGCAAATCTATGCATTCCTACAACAAATATATTGCCCCTGAACCATGCTTAGTTTACATTAACACAGTTAATGAAGTACTAGAATAAACTACAGCACCTTGCTTTAGTGCAACATACTAATTTAGAAGAGCAGTTATTGATGCAGTTACAGCAAAGCCACTATCTTAATACAGAGAAAATTCAGACTCCTACAACTTTAGTATGAACAACTGCACGGTCAACACAACAGAAAGAGGGGGCAGGATGAGATGATGTTTGCTAACATATTTCATTACCTTTTCATCAAGGGCTTTATGGTGCTCAAATAAAGATTTTAGTGCTTTGAGAACTTCTACTTCACTAGAAACTCCTGCTGGAGACTGAGCTTGTCTCTTCACAACAGTCATTCTGAGAGATCGCTCATGCCTGGAGACAAGACACTCCAAATGTTCCAGTAATAGCTAAAACAAAAAAAGGAACGATGTTTACTCCCGTTCTGCACCGCTGCAGAAAACTTTGCCTCCTAAAACATCAGGTTTTGAGTTCTAAAGTTCAAATCCAAGAGCCAAAGAGTACTGCATCAAGCATAAGGACCTGTTTTTAACATTTCACCCATGTTAGAAGTTTTATCAGAGCTAATGCATTTCCTACCTTTCTTCTTTCAGTCTAGTTTTTAAATGAGGTTTCTACTTAACCAGGTCTTTTCAGTTCCACCACCAGCCTGAGGAACTGCATGCTTGTCAGAAGGATACCCATAGGAAATGCTCTAAATCAAGAGAGCAACTGTTCTGCTGGCAGCAGCGTAACCTGCTGAAACAAATCACTACAGCTTGCCCACTTATTCCTCTGATCTTGGGTGTTGTATGATTACAAAACTTTTACAACAAGAAAGCTGAATGACAGATTGCTGTGCAGTCTTACAAGCTTTTCCTGATTTTGCACAGCAGTATTTGGAGCTCTGCATAAGCTTCCAACCTTTCTCAATCAACATACATTTGCACTTCCAGAGGGATTCATGTGCAAATACAAGGGGAAAAAAAATACTTCCAGCTTTTCAAACTCAACATTCAATGTTTTCCTCCATGTAGCTGGATGCTTTAACAATGGTGATCTTGGAGAAGACAAGGAACTAACCCTCGTATTATTCCTTTCTGCTTTCAGTTCAGCGATTTCTTCTTCCCTTTCAAGGAGTTGTTCCCTGCATACATTTAACTCTTTTGTAAGCGCTGCAAATTCCTGAAATAAATCAGACAGAAATATAAGCACATCAAATATCAGGATACAATGAGAGTGGATTCAGATGAACAACTGACATAATTTCTTGGCAGTATTCATTTCAGATGTCTAAAGCCAATGAAGTTGTATAGTCATGCTAAGCAGGCTTAGGTTCAAACACTTAAACACATTACACTGTCAACTGTAAAGATAAAAGATGTTTGACCAGTACTTTTGAAAACTTCTTTGTCTGAGTTGGGGTTTCCCTGGCATGTAAAGGGAAAAACCTATTTATAATGCACTTCTGTTTCATAAAGTTGTTGGTTGTTTTGGGAGGTTTTGTTGTTTTGGTTTTTTTAATTACTGCTGAAGGAGACATGAAAAAACAAGAGCACTATGCAGAGTAAAATACAGAAACTAGAAAACGTGATAAATTTCAAGTCAGTATTTAATTGTGAGAGACAATGCATAACCCTGGCATCTACCAGAATACACCGGTTACTTCCTTATATAAATAGGGCATTCTTGAAGCTACACCTAAAATCTCAGAAAATGGAACTGAAACAGCCCTTTCCCTATAGTCCTGCTAGAAAACTCAAAGGATTAGAATCAGAATTTTCCAAAAGCCAAGCCCTTGGGCTCAAAGGCCTCAAAAGGCGTTCCCTACAAATTCAATAAAGCTTTCAACAAACAAAACTCATCCAAAGTGAAATAGTACATAAAGTGAAAAGTCATCAGGGAACAGGAATTAAGCTAACTCCCATCAGTTACTGCATGCTTATTACTACTGTGAACGTTGAGACTAGTCAGTATTAAAGAATATATTTCTACATTTTTGGGTTTCTGTCAGGAAGATACGCTCGTAATTAATATCTGAAAGAACCACTACATCCTAAACCATTTCCACTCTCCATCAACAGCCTCACTAAAAATACTCAACATAAAGGGCATTTAAATGTTATATGAACTCAGTGAGCACACTCTAGTTAGAATAAAAGATACAACTATACACCATATTTATAAGCAAATACTGAGCATAACCGTATCTACCTACTTACACTGGCAAAATTTAAGTTGTAATCTGAACCACATTAGAAATTATTATTAACTGTAAGTGTGAATGTGAACAAGTTCATGCTTTAGAAGGGGGCTTTGCAGGAAACTGAAACATCGTGTCATCAATACAGCAATTTAGGATGTGAAAATAAATACACATCTACCACTCCAATGGCTGGTGAACACTCCAGAAGCAGTTGTATAAGAAAACATTGAAATGCTAGTAAATAAGTTAGTCTTTTCTATTGTCTAAATGAAGGAAAACTAACAAACAAGAGTCATGTCTAATAAACAGTAGATTAGTGCAGCTGAACTGGTGATGATCAAGACAAGATGAACAAGACAAATGGCCAACTAAGAACAACATAATAGTGAGGAGACATGCTGCACAAATGCTGCTTCCCTAAATTTTCCAAACTCTGCAAGATACACTGCTTAATAGACAGTAGCTGCACATCAATCAAAAGCTTAAGATGGAGCTGTTTTGCAGTAAAATTCAAAGTAACAAAACCCACATGCTTAAAAAAAAAGGACACATCAACTAATTATACGCGCACATCTGCAAATTCTAACATGCAGCTAAAATCAGCACACAGTCAAAAGACATTGTCTGCAAATTCCAAGATTGATTTGGTAAACTATTCTAAAACATACACGGGACTGAAAAGATAATAAAGTATGTTGCATAACATATACCTACAGTGAACTCCTTTGGAATTACATATGTATTACGCTTTTAAAAGTTGCTATGAAAAAGACAGTAATACCACCATCAAAGATTCAGGATCCATCTCCATAATCCCTCTTCCTAAATAAAAATCTGCTCATTGGAAAAGAGATTCAGTACAGTCCCTCTAGTTAATCAGCAAATGACTGCAAAAAAGTCTTAATTTCTTTTCCAATTGCTAAAAAACCAAAAAAATTATTTTAACATACTTAAATATGTTCATGCACATACTTCACTGCAGTATTTCATTTACATCCTCAAAAAACCCTGACCTGTTACTTTCAAGTAAAAATCCCTGGAAACACACTTATTAAAACAATCTGGTCTGTAAATATAGCTACTGGAATTTTGAAACACACAAAACAAACTCCACAAGGTTTCTGAGTGCCAAGTAAATCAAAAAAGGAAAAACCTACTTCTACCTTCCCAGGAGCTGATGGAAAAATTGACTCTGCTATGAGTTTTCGTTGCAGAACTCTCCTTTGTATCTGAACTTTTCCTGTAACTTCAACATCCCACCCATGGGAGCTTCCAAGACTCCCAGGCAATTGACAGCACCCATCTCTTTTGCTCCAATACAACCTTAGGTGAACCAGAATGTGGTTGCAAAGCTGCAGCTCTTCACAGGCTGTGCCGACTTATCTTTATGTATTAGATAACATTAGATAATTATGTACTACTGAAGCTACTACAAGTACTAATAGACTCAAAATATTCACAAAAGAGCTCGATATGACTTTATTTTCTTAGTGAGTTTTTGCCCTTTTCAAATCAATAATAATTTGAAAAACCCTCAAAACACCAAAAACAAAATTCATAAGGATCAACATTACATAATTCTCCGAAGGACATCAGACTGACATGGAAAGGTCTATACTTTTCCAGTCTCTTTCTCAAGTCTTGAGAACAGGATAAAGAAAGCAGTAAGGACTACCAGACCCTGTTTCAACACCCTTTCTCAACTTATAATCGCTGTATAGCATTAATATACATTTTCTTATCTGTATGAGCTTCATCTTCTGAAAAGCAGCTGCATATCTGAAAGGAAGTCTCTTCAAATTATTACAGTACACAGCTCTACACCACCGCATATTTCTGTGCAAATATAAATTGTAGCACATATATCATAATTTTGACATGAACCATCACACTGTCAGATGACCCAAAAAGAACAACACACAGAGGAATTTATATTTCTGCTCCATAAACAGACTGACATGTATTTTTGGCATTCCATAATACCTCCATTGCTGTTTGTTTTGACAAAATACAGTTGCTTTGAGTCCCATAAACTGCCTAATAAAGAACACTTGAATGTCCTTAGTTTCAGTTGACACTGCCAAAAGACATGTCCTTTCTAGTTTTAATACTTCCCTTCAACAGTAGGCAGTTTGTGATTACCTCAAGCAGTTCAAAAGAAGAAAAACTATCTGCAACTTTTATCATCTCAAAAAAGTCTGAGTTGCCTCATAATTTCTTCCTTGGCATTAGATGAATGTACAGAAAGAAAGGAAAAATAAAAATCCTGAGAAACTTTTCTACTTATCCACAAAGCTGTATTACTTTTCTGTAATTAAGGAGAAGGTTTGATAACATCAGAATGAAGTTCTGCTCTGCTTCTGGTTGCCATCAAAATAACAAATACCCACTCTGAGGATTGACAAGAACAGTACTCAGAATAATCACTTTAGAGCATTTACAAGAAGCAGTCTGAGCGTGCTGAATATACTAGGTTAATATCCCCTGTTGATTAGACCATACCGACAAACACCCATGCTCTGTACTAAACCAAAATGTTTACTGAAGAAAGTCACTTTCTGAACCACCTGAATCATCGCAAATATGACGCTTGCCGCCAGAAATAAGTACTCTCAACAAAAAGCTAAATTGAGCAAGTAAGTATGTTGTTCAGTAATACATTTTCGGGGGGTGGGGGGGTGGGTTCTGTCCACAAAGTCCATGATCTTTTAAAGCAATCATGTTTCTTCTACATGAACCTTCAGAACTGACCCTCAACCTTCAGTATTTTAGAGGCCACAACACAAACATCCTTCCAAAAGTTGGAACAAGTGGTTTCTACCTGTCAAACCCATATATTTCTGATGTCTGAGCTGACAGCCATTCGGTTACTTGTGAGATCTTGGTCCAGGAACATTACAGCTTTCAGGGAACAGGCTCTCTTCATGTTTATTACAAACATAATTTATAGGTACCACAGATAGTAGTACATCACAAACCAATAAGCGCTACATGACAGGGAAGACAGTAAACTGGGGGGGAGGGGGCAAGAGGGGGAGTGGAGAAGAGGTAATCCCTGAAAGTCTATTAACATAAGCTGTGTATCAGGGATGCTCTACAGACAAAGAACTGTAAGTTTGCTTGGAATTTGCTCAAGCCAAAAAAAAATTATTCAACAATAAAATGCAACATCACTCTTCAGTGCATAAGGAATCATGGATTACAGGCAACAACATGACCAGAAAGGGCAACAACATGACCAGAAAGCTTATTTAACGGATGAAAAGATATAAAAAAGAAACATACTTTAAATTAATCGCAGAAAGTATTATTAAATACTATTGAAGTAGTATCTTCTGGCAATACAAGGATGAAGATGCAACTGTTGCCTCTTAGGAACACCCCTGCCAGAAATATGTGAGTGGAATTTATCTGTAATTTCCAAATAATATTTTGGTTTACTGTTAACATTCTCTTCTGTAACCTGCATATCAAACAACCCACTCAAAAATCTGAGAAGCTGAAGAGAGCATGAGAAGATCAACTGAGGAAAGTGCAAGCCATCTAGGACAAGAAACCAATGGAATCTGAGATAAGTTTCTATTAAGTTATTTACACTACATATAAACCACAGTTATTCCAAATGACGCATGCATGAAAATGACAAATAGACAGTCTTAAACAAAACAATCAATGAAAACCTAAATATCTAGCCTTAAGAGGGTATTTCATAGCCATGTCATTCTAAACCTAAGGGTTTTTTAGGTAGCACACAGTGACCAATACCCCCAAGGTACTTGGAAGTTCCTAGCAAGCAAATATTTGTACCTATTAATTCAGTTTTGGTGGTTGGTGTTTTTTTGGTTTTGTTTTTTTAAGTTAACAGTCAGAACTATGACTGTTCGAGGGTATTAGAGCTAGGACTGAAAAGAATTGACGTGTTTTAATAATCAAATCCAGCCTTCCAAGAAAACAGTTACACATACTTTAACAACAACAAATCCAGAAGAAACAACAGCCAAATACAAACAAGCTCTGCCTGTTCCATGTAATAAATCAAACCGCTTTCAACCTTTCCATATCTCTGGCATGTGCTAATGGGAAAGAGAAAAATCAGCCCAGAGTGTGTAAAACAAAAAAAAGTTTGCTTTTCACCTAGTGAAATTAATTTCCAGTAAGTATCAAGCAGCCTGGATTTTCTAACCTGGAAACTTAACATTTATTTCAAGCATAAACAGAATCAGTATGTTCCTCTTGTTCTCATAACCCCCAACAACTTAAAATGGAATGTAAGAAAATACTTAAATATTAAAACATGGTTATGTCAAACTCTTGCATTTCAGAGCATTGCAATTTTTTTTTCATGCTCAAAGTAGCTGTTTTTCCAGCTACAGCTAACTACTTGCCAGAGTGAGAATACACCATAGCTTGTAATATAATTAATGTATCAACCTCCTTTCCTATTTCTCCTTATGCCTAAGCTGTTTTATAACTCAAAAGACCACTACCAAAACACAGGTGCAGACTTCTTTACTATTGAAATAGGTATTTTAAAACATTTAATACCACCTTCGGTCAACTCTCAGAAGTTTATATTTTCCTTGACTTAAAAAACATACCTTTTTTTTCTTCTCTCTAGAACTGTAACACTGCATGAAAACACTAAATTGAATATTGCTGCCAGCTGACAGTGACTAATGGTAAACCTGAGTTTCTTTTTATCATTCTAGCCCTCTTTTTTTAGTATGATATTCTTCAAGCTTACCTCTTAGATTGACCTATCTAGGCCTTGTCATTAACACTGCTCAATCCTAAACATGGAACTAAGTTTTAAAGCATTTACAGTTGCATGCTATTGCTCTGGAATGAAAACTCTGTTTCCAGGCCACTTCGAAGCTCAAAGTAGAATCAACTGCCTATGGTTTGACAAGCAATGAGCAAAAGAACTCTTAACTCACAGCCAGCAGGTACCACACATATGCCCAAGAGCAAAATGGGAAACCTTAGAGTAAGGACCAAGTCTCCATGGTAATAAATAGGTTTCCAGTTACCATCCTGAGTGAGTTACTTAAATTTATGCGCAGGGTTCACTGAGCCTGAACTACAAAGCATAAGTCCAGACTTCATTGCTAGGAGCTTTCAGGAAGCGCTGTATGCTGAAGTGCAAGAAAACATAAATGAAGAGCAGCAGTATTTGGCAGCTTTGCAAGAGGAATGCAGAAGCAACAGGAAAAGGGAGGCAGAAACACATCAGTTCAATGTTCACCCTCCTTCCCTGTTCTAACACATTTCTGACAGACATGTCCAATTTGCAGGGCTGGGGGATGTAAAAGTACTGGAACACAAACATGGCTGGATCCAGCTTCTCACTCCTTGAAGGATCAGAGGTTTTCCCTTCACCGTGTTAATCAATGCTCAAACTTTATACACACTACAGAACAGTTTGGAAAGTGAGCCTGTAAACCCTAGTACACAGAGCAAAGCACAGGTCAGAGAGGTGAACAAGAGCCATGTACACACAAATCATTAACCACAGCCTGTATAAACCACCCAGACTAGCAAAATCATTACTGCCTATACTCTTGCATTTAATTTTCTCTAAGCCCAGCAAAACAGTGCTGTTATGTATACAACACTAAGGGCAAAGCCTCATGCAAAAATGTATCTTTGCGCATCACTGGAGAGCCAATCATCACTGATTATATACTGTACGTTGCACTGCACGGTACACATGCCAATCTCCAAGCATCTTCCAAGCTCCACCATTAACCAGACCTACATACAACACAGTGAATATAACAGTCATATATGCAACAAATGATCTCTACAAGACTGTTTGCTGGTTATGTGTTGAAAGTCAAAACTAAGCCACAGTTGCATCCTACAACTTCTTTGTAGGTCTGTGGAATTAAGGAAAGAGAACATTAAGCTGTTTAAACAAATCACAAAACTTCATCCAGTTGCTCCTCTCTTGGTCTAACAACTTGCAGTTTGCTAAGCATCTTCCTGTAGTGAAATGTTAAGAATTTCTCCGGGTAGTTTTGTTAATCTTTTCATCAACCTTAACAAATCACTGCCAGTATTCACTTGTTCGAAGTATGTTAGATCACACAGGGCTTATTTTCAGTTACCCCAGAGTGGACACAACCATTTTTACCATAGCCTTTTTAGCTACTTCTAAAGCTACAGATGTGTATCAAAGATTACATACCAAACCAGTAAACAAGGATACCAAAGTAGTTACTTTTTGCCAAAGGCTTTCCCTAAATACTCAGTTGAGTGGCAGAACCCTGCAGCTTAACAGAAGGCACAGAGGATTAACAAGAAATGAACAAACTGAACACTAACTAGAAACATTAGTTTCTATTTTTAAGCTATTCTCTTCTCCTGTCTTTGTAAGATACTCAGGCAACATTGTGAATCTTCTGAGTAAGAAGTCCCAAAGTAGAACCATTACAACAGCTGTCAGGTAACAGCTGCCTAGCAGCAAGCACAGGAAATACAGAAGTGCTCTTCAGACCTGCATGAAACTTCGCACCTGTTCATATGCAATGTGGCAGAAAACCTTCTTCCATCACAAGGCTAGAATCTTTTCGTTGTGGTGGTTACACAGAGTTCCACCTTAGCTGCTCTTGGATGCACATGAATGTCCCCTGAAAGGGCAGATACGGCACAGAAGCATGCAAAACCATACCAAGGCTTGTTCAACTTGGAGAAATGTACAAGATCAGCTAAAATAGGTATAGAAAACCTTTAGTCATCTTTGAAAAACAGGCTTTTCAACTTGGGATGTGTCTGGCTACTTTGCGCAGAACTGTAACTGTTGAGACTGGTCAGTAACAGAGTAATCCCTTCCAATATTGTGCCAGTCCAAGTACCAATGTTCCAGAAGAATAGTTTACCTTAACACAGAAGTTTACAACACTTGGGGAATATTAGAAAAACAAATGCCTCTCAGTTACACTCTGAATCTGTGAATTCTAAAGGTTTCACAATATGAATTACCACATTCCTGCACCCCTAGCCTAGTCTATTTTGATTAGTAACTAATACAGTAAGTAGTCGCACAACTTCTTAGTTGTAGCTTTAGGCATCTCCATTTTTGGAGTCCGTGTCAGTGAAGAAACCTACCCACACCCATACCCACTATGGCAAAAGGAGAACACAGTTGTACTTAATTAAAGAGGAAGAATCTTGCGTTACCAGTTTGACAAGGTATGGGACAAAACCAGTCTCCATCTTTAATATGACACTATAGAGATTTTATTGAGTTTTTCCTCTCCACATAAAGGTGGTCAAGATTTCCTGGGATCCCATACAGGATTTCACAACATACAACGCTCTTCAAAAATGTCAAATGGTAAAACAGCTGCAAGGTATGCTGAGAAAATTGTAACCAGTTCAGTATTCTTCCTGGGACACTCCCCCCCACTCCATTACAGAAGCTAAGCAGCTACTACAAAAGCTATAGGAAGATCTTTTAAGTTATAAACATTGAACTGTCAGTGTCCTGGTACAAGAAAAAAAATAAATGTATTTTTCTTTCTATCAATTCTAAACATACTGCACTCACAAGAAATAGCACAATTCTGACTCAGCTGACACTTAATATTAAATTCCTATGACTTCTATGAATTAAAAAATATTTAATCCTTAATACTGCAATCTAATGTATTTTAAAAATTAATCCTCACATGACTGCTTCACTACTTTTTAGAAACAGACCCAGGACAAGATCCATCATGCATGATTATTTCAGTGACAAGATACTTCTGCTTGCAAAAACTCTTAAGCAGCAGTTGAGGCACTGCCCTGCCCTATTCTAATCATTCATCTTGGCCTCTAGTTGTCAGGTTTAGTTCTGTGGCTAGTAGTTGTAAAGTATGTTTTTCACACTACGTTAAAAGGGAGTGCTGTGGAATATCTGAATAAGGCTGGCCAAGCCACCCTCATTAAACAAGCATCAACATGTATTTCCCCCTCAGTGCTTTTTTTTTTTTTTTTTTTACACCAAGTGATGAACACTTCAGTCTTATAATTTCGAACTTGTTTAAGCAAGTAATACTCAATGAGGACAGATACATGTCTTCAGCAGGAAATTCAACTTACAGGCTCTTTACATTTTATTTTTCTATTTCTTTGTACTCTGCCACCCCAGTTTACATGCTAAGTGAAATTCAGAATAAACGCAACTGGACCATTCCAAAGAAAAGTTGCTCAATTTTTACAAATAAAGGCAGCTCTAAAACCCACGCAAAAAGTATAGTCTCACATCTTACAACAGAGAACTCCGGTATTTAAACATAGAAAAACTTAACTCAGCAACATAGATTAAGTGTCAAAGAGTTGTTTTGTGGGCTTTTTTAAGGCCTTTTTAATGTTCAAAGTAATTTTTTGTCTGCCACAAAAGATATCTACAATCAACAGTTCCAAACTTCATAACTACCTGAATCCAAAAAGCATGTTACATCAGAGAACAAAACTGAAAAGTCTGGGGGGAGGCGGAGGGAGGAAGAAAAAGAGATGAGGACAGTCTGTTACGACGCTGTAACCAGTAACAAATACTGAGGTGAAAAATGGATTGGTGAGGAACCTCCTCTGCAGAGAGGAAGAAGCTCATATTCCACACTGGGCTACAATCAAGGGAAAGATGATGCATTAGGGGAATCCTGCAGCCTCCTGCTAATTGACAGAAAAGGCATGCTTGGCCCATTTCTCCTCTACTGCCTCCCAGGACTTAATCTTTTATAACCATTGCACAAAATACAAAAGAGTGTTATGCAGTCTCTAGAAGACTACAGTTCCAACAGGGGATCAGTTACACCAATGTAATTATCAGCATAAATAAGATTAGAGGGGAAAAGGGACAGCTTCTTTCCTGCACAGACAAGCAGCGAGAGCTAAAATCCTAAAAAGCTTTTCCATTTCCACCTTACATGAAGTAAAGTTATTCCAGATTTCTTAAAACAAAGGCTCAGCTTTTGGAAGATAATGTTGTTGAACCACACCCTCAAAAGACATTCTGAAAACTCAAGCTGCATGTTCTGAAAGAAATAAATTACTAGATGCACCTGCCTCGCATTCTTCAACACAGAGGGAAAAGAATGTTATGACTTTCCAAGCCTTTTCCCAACGAACTATAAAAAGGTGATAATACTGCATGAAAAATATATTACTCAGGAGTAAAAAAATAAAAAAAAAAAAGTCAGTGGTATCCCAAGGCATCCCTGAAGTTATCTAAACCAAACTTAGTCAGCCACCCAAAGTTAATACAGCAAATACAGCTTTTAAGAGATACTGTGAAGTTTAAAGTTTACCTAAGACACACATAAACATGTAAAAACCCCAGCCAGGTTCACCCATACATCCAAGACTGCTCTCCACACATGCTCTGCTATTCCAACGTTGGTCTCAGGTGTACCAGTCATCCTTTACACCCATAATCAGATTTATCTGAAGAACTTCCAGTACTACAGGTAATTATTTGAGCAACAGAATACCATTTAAATTTTTAAATGTCCTCTTGATTTGGGTCAAAAGCTTTTTATTCCTGGGTTTCCAGATTAGAACACAAAAGGTAGCCCACATCTTAAATCCTAGTAGAAGCAAAAGATTCAAGTGTGAGGTGTCAGTCAGAGCTTAAATACAATATACAACAGAACCTTAAAGAACATAATATTACACAGAGTTCGGGTTCCCATGGGAACAACAAATCCACAGTCTTACTCAAGCAGACTACAGTGAAAAGCACAGCTAATAACAGAATTTAGGTCCAGCATCATTCATTCAGCAAGGTTAACTGAGACACATGAAGCTCACCACGTTACAGAGCACCATTTCAGCCAGCAGATTTCCCATTTATGGATAGGAATACAAAGAAAGAGTTTTGACTACGACATTCCATTGGCAAAAGTATATATTGCTAAATTATTTTAGTGACAGGCTCACTTAGAACATTTGGAAATCCACAACTCAAACCCATAAATCCACAATTTAAACCCTACCACTGATCGAGACAGAAGTCCTTTCAAATATTTGCAGCAAAATGCCCCTTTCCCCGATTTTTTTTTAAAACAATTTTGATTTACACAATGAGAAAACTTTCCTATCAAGCTTTCTGTGAAGCACATAATAAAACAAACAAGCAATTCCACTTCTGAATATCTTTCTCCCTTGGCTTGTTTCATGATCATGTTTGAAAATTCAGAATAAAACAACTTAATAAAATTGGTCACTGTTTACCAAGATAACGATGGATCCAGCACCATTAAAATAACAAGAATTTATGATCCCCTTTATTGCGTGAGCCCTTTGCACATTAAAGAAAGTTTTCACTTTTACACCAAGGATTTGGGCAGCCAAAATTCCTTGTCAAGTAATTCAAAATAAATACCATTTCTCATTACAGGAAATTGTCAATGTTGAGAAGACAATGATTAGTGAAATTCACCACCTGCAAGTTAGTTTCTTTACATGAACATTCAGTTAGACCTTTCAACTATACATTGAGCCAGTCTATCCTTTGAGTAGGTCAACACAAAAATTCTTTGTTTAGACTGCACATCTTAAGGTAGCTTTGTTTTGTTTTAGTTTGTTTAACTATATAAGTTATTCAGCTACCTAAGCTTACATAGTTAATATACTGTGTGCTGCTCTGTGAATTGGGGGGGGAGCGGGTGGTGGTGGAAATCTCCCTTCTTTCAACAGTAAAGAGTTTATTAACACATGGTCTACATTCTTTACTCATTTTACTAGATATTCTTACCCTGCAATTCTTTGTAAAAGGTAAATAGAAATTTAAAAACAGTGTTTCCCTACACATAATTTAAACTGAACAGAACCCAAATTCTATTTATATGGGAGGTGGGATTAAAAAAAGGAAGCACTGTGCTTCAGAATATTTCTAGACAATTAGACGTGAAACAGAATTAGATACCAAACCCTACTGTGTACTAGCAATATGAGAAAGGCACAACACAGCATGGCTCAGAGCACATCCGAATAGGGACTACTGTTCTATGGGATGGGGAGGGATTTAAAAAAAATAAATTAAAGATAACAAAGGCTGCCCATTTTCCTATCACAACAAAAAGTAAACACTCCTTATTTTCCAAGTAGAAGTTCTTTTTTTCTCCTCAACAAAACTAGAGCGATGTGCATACCAATTTTTTCAAGATTTTTTCCACATGGCCCTTTAAACAAGCGATGCTCTTGTCCTGAAGATACCTGATTATGCCTAATACTGGTAGCCTAAGGATCTTTTCATTAAGGAATCTTGAGTATTTCATGGAAGTTCTAAAACAAAATACTATTTCTAAGCGTTTATTTTTCTGAAAACATAACCATAAAACAGATGAACTACAGGAACAGATAGTTGACTGTTAGTATTCATATGCACCCATCAAAAGTCATACTATATTTCAGATGTAACCAAAATTATATTCCTGTTAGGATTTTCACTACCGTCCTCAAAAACCATATCCTGAGTAATGTGAACATAAACACAAGAGCAAAGTTCAAGGCTAGCCACTGTGGAATAGCAGAAGAGAAGATTAGCCAACAAAGCTTCTCTTTTAAAAATGTTACAGCTCTAGCCACTGTAGGAACAGGCCATAGAGCCTTGTCATGCCAATCAGAAAAGGAGCGGATTTTCAGTGAGCTTACATGAAACCCAAGGTAAAGTCTGAAACAGGTAAGGGTCATAGGCAAAAAAAAAAGTTAACTGACTATTTACGTCAATTTATAGAGAACCTAAAGGAAAACAACACAACAGAATGCAACTGCATTAACTTCAACAAGTATGGTACTCACAGCACTCCTCCAGTTCTGAATACATGAACCAGTAGAGTAATCTCCTCAAGTGACCTACAGCTATGTATTCAGCTCACTACACAACTATCTGGAGTTTACAAAATGCAGAAACAGTATTTCCATGCACTCCTGTGAAAAAGTCACCTTGAATAAAAGAACTCACTCCACTCGACAGCAAAATAATAATTCTCCTTTCAGCCTGGAGAATGTGAAAACACTTTTCCTGGCAAGAATTACCACACTTTTCCCCATTTACACTTGGAGAATCCACAGGGGGGCTTAAAAAAAAAAAATACACTTAGAAAGTTATGAACACCCAGATTACCTGACACACACAATGCAAGTTTATCCCTTCTCAGTATTTGTAGCTTGAGATCCATATGCGCAAGAGATTATGCTAAGTATTTTCTAATATATGTCAACAGCTACCAGTCAGTCTTACAGACTTAAAGTGACTTAAGCTGTCTACATTGCTAGCAGCAGCTCACGTGAAGACCTCTATCATATAAAAGCAAAATTAAGTTACAGTGTGAAGTATATTAATTGAGTTCTGGGATATAGTGTTAACTTAGGAACAGCAAAACCTAAAATAACTAATAGACAGCTAAAATATTCTCTCCAAAGATGCAAGTTCTCTGACAACCTTTTTAACTACCTACATATATCAAAACTCAAACAAACGCATACTCTTAATTCTAAGATCAAATCCTATAGTTAGTAAAACCAATATCTACCTCTCCTAAACAAATACCAGAAAGGAGAAACCAAAGTCACAGGCCAGTGGATGTTAAAACACTAAGAACTTGTAAGGGGGTGTGGGGAATTGTATTTTTAAATTCTTATTTGTCTTTTAAAAAAAAAATACCAGTTGTTTTTGGGGGTTTTTTTAAACATCTAGATGGAAATTGCAACTACTTATCCACACTGAATCTTTAAGTTTTTCTAACAAACATTTTTAAAGTACTTTTTAGTTATACTCTTAAGAAGAACAGAGAAAAAATAGAAGGGCTTGCAAAGAATTCTCAGAATACCAAAATAAACACTACCTGTTGTACAAGAGGCTACAGGCAAGTTAGCAACAAGTATATATGTGAAGTTCACCTGGTCCTAAATATACCATATATTTTTAAAACAGCTTCTTTTGATGACTGTTCTTTTCACTCAAGGTTATATACAGCCTGTTTGTTAGACTGAAAATTAGACTGTAGTACACCAAACATTAATAAACCCATTATCAGACATTTGGTACATAGCGACAGAACAGTAGGAAAAAATAATCACTACCTCATCTTTCAGGGCTACATCCACTTACTGAAAACAAAGAAAAGGCATTTCTGTGTAGTCATCAAAACATTCTTCCTACAAATAAACTAAGAAAAATAAAAACAATAGGTTTAGAATTCATAAAATCTTTTTATTAAAGGGATTGATAGGACATCATAACAGCACTGAAGTTCCTCCTCAAATACAAGAAAACTTAAAACTGATTCTAAATTTAATCTATCTAAAACATCTATTTATAATCAAGATAACCTAAATGAAAAGCACAGTATAAACAGCAAGTTCCTACCAACAGGCAAGCAGATGTCTGCTGGATAGGGGTGGGATGTTTTAATAAACAAACTCAACCAAACATATTTAAGTAAAAAGCTCAGAGGTCAGACAAATGCTAGAGACTTGGTCCTCAATATACTCCACTATATTATTTAGGTGCAGCTACTCCTCTTTTGGCCTGATCATAGAGCTACTTTCAGAAAACTTCATATTCTGAAGGTTTGGGACAAAAGGCGTCTGCTTCTACGCCTTGCAAAGAAAGAAACGTTTGGGACATTGAGGTTTATTGAAATAGTCAGTGAAGACTGAACTCCTATTTCCATCTGACTTAAACTAGCATAGACAAAGACAAATCTATCCAGTAATTTACTAACAGTAACGGCCGAGTAAGATTTAGCAACTGAAACTCAACACAGACAAAACTAAAATTATAGTTGTCTAAAATGCAACAGAAAGTCACGTTCATCTTTGCTGTCAGAATGGGATGAGAGAAGTGGAAGATGTCTGCTCTGACATACGTTTGCACATCTGAAATCCTTCTGGATTTCTATCATTTTTGGACTCAGGGCACTCTGCTGAGATTAATTTTTATCTAGAAGTCAGTTCCACATCTTGCTGGAGTAGGAAGTACAAGCTATGTCACCTCAAGGCTGAACAGTTGTGAATACTGTAAATGGAGCTGCACTTAATGCTAAGGAAATTTCAGCTGCTGTGAAGTTTGGCAAGCCCTTTACTTAATGCACTTTCTGCAACTGTGTCCTTCATATTATGTACAATTCAAAACCTCATTTCTAAATCTATGACATCCTGTAGTATTTAAAACTTGTCTGGAGGAAATCCAAATAACATCATTATTAAAACGGCAACTAAATCCTGAAGTTCATCATTACAAAACAATACCAGGGCAGTCTTCAGACCAAGTGTTTAGCCGTTTCTTATATCCAAGCCATCGAACAACATTTCTGAGACCGTCTAGGAAGATCTTTCTATGGAGACATACCTGAATTTAATTGAATACAAATATAAACAGATACACGCTACTTTGAAGTGTGTAGCAGTGATAAAATATTTACTATTAGATAGAAAGCAACTAAAGGTGGCCTCACTTTAAGACATAATGGGCAACCTAGTAAAGCTGAAGCCAAACCAAAATTATAGACAGCTTTTTTTTCCACATTTAACTCCACATTAAAGTGCTCTTATTTACACACAGACACACACACACACAGCCTCTGAAAGTTCTCATCTGCCCCTACATATACATTGCTGAATACTGAAGCTGAAACATGACCATCACAAATACAGGAAAAACTTCTAACTTCTTTTACTTACCTTGCATAGAAATGAAAATGAAGTATGATAAATTTAAGACCAAAAGATTAAAAGTCCAAGATTATGATGGATCTTAATAAGAGTGTTGCCGTATTACAGAAGCACAGTATTTGTACAACAGCTTATAAAATTCTTAACATACGTATTAAAATTGTCATCCTGGTAAAAGTTGCTGTGAATTCATCAACTGCGTTTTGATTTATGCTAGGTACCAGAGTCTCTGTAAATTAAACTCTGGTCTTTCCCACGTAAAATAAGCATCTTGTTGTCATTTACAGGAATATCTACATGAAACTCTAACAGTAAAATGAACCCTAGCCTGCAACATCTTAATAGCAAGAACTGGGAGTCACTTGGACCTCATCTACCGTAAGTTCAAAATGTAATGTTTAAATGCAGTAGCATCCTGTGTGTTTCACAGATTAACTTACACATTTTAAGCACACAAATTCTGAATTTTTTAGAATACACTCTAGAAGGCACATAAAGAGCATAATTAAATCCACTAAGACCATAATTAAATCATAACTGAATGTATTTACATCAAAAATAAAAGTCCTCTAAGTTCTCAAAGCAAAAAAATTCAATTTCATTTTTTCTGTAAAGAATTCTAGGAAGAATAAAGTTAATTTTACATTCTAGCAGAGCAATTTGATTTCATTGAGTTCATCTTCCAAGGTCAAAGTACAGTTTGACTTGGGTAATCTGTAATAGATGGTAACTCCCAGAAAACAAGAAGCATTGCCAAGAATCCAGTCATTTTATCAAGACAACGTTGATGTATTTCATTTCCAGCTGTCCATACAAAAAAAGCAACTTGTCAGTTTTACTCTGTAAATGTAACAGATAAAGCATATCTATATAAGATTAGAATGCTCTTCTCTCGTCTCTTCAGACACCCACAACAAAAGTCTTCTTAATCTAAATAGCTGCTTCAGGTTTACATGAGCTAGAACTGATGCCTTTAAATTACTAGCTGACCACCAGACCACAAGTATACTAGAAAAGTCTACTTCGCTGACATTTCAGAAAATGTGCATCACTGCTGCAGAATAAATTACATTTACTTTTATAATCTACAAGATTTGCAAATACACAAGTACCAATTCGCCATTTTGTAACTATATACAAACCAGTATAAGCCTCTTCCTTATACACAGAAACTCGGTGAATGTAAGGAATTAAGTACAGGGATGCCATTAGAAATTGAGTGTCTTCATACTAAAGACAGAGTAACAGTTCTGGTACAGAAGCAATCAATCTGGCATTCCTTCTTTTATACTAGGAGTTTCCATCAATCATCAGAATGGTCTAAGTGGCTGATTCAGCTAAATATATGAAACAAGAAAAGCGTACAAACAATTCAATTCAATGCTCCTTAAGATAAAGTACTCCAAAGTCAACTGCAAAGACATGTTACCAGTTACATGCCAAATCTGAGGGAGAAATAATACATTGGTTACATAGTGATTTAGTAATTCATGCAATTATACTAGTATTTGCACAACTAGTCAAACTGATTTTCATCTCTCTACCAAATTGAAAACAATTACTATGATAAAAAAAATATTTAAGAAGTACATTACTAAATCCCTTCTTCCTGAAAAAATATAACAACCCTGTCAGTAAATTTAAAGTTATCCTGCTTCTACCCCTCCTTAAAATCCACAGCTAAACAATGGGTCATTTGAGACAGTAGTTCAAAAGAATGCTCAGCTTGAAATAATTAACAAAAAAAGTTTGAATAGTTTCAAATACTACAGTCACCACACAGTCTTCCTAGTGAGCACTTCTTAGAATTTAAAAAAAGGAAAACAAACATTGTTTCACTTCATCAGAAATTTACATCTATGGAGTAACTGACTCTTTACCGTAACAAAAGAAACTTCTCAAACACAGAGGTTATTTCCAACTGTAGCAAGAATAAAAAAATATTTTTTACTTTTGAAAGCACCATCAATTGTCACCTTCCACAATCATTTGGGCTTAAGCACCACTGAGGACAAAAGTGACAGTTTCACACCACGACAACAGTATTTTTCAACAGCACTCTACAAAAATCCATGCACTGCTGTGTATTTAGACAAAATTGTGGTAAAATTTCTCTCTCAACTGAACTATGAGACTTGCTTTCCTACAGCTTTCACATGAAACCATACAACTATGACATTATTGAAAAAGGGAATTGTTTTTTTAACTGCATTAATCTTTCAGAAACGATTAGAAATAAATATTTACATGTAAGTAGCTTACTAGATTTAGGAAGGAAAGCTGAGAACTGAAAAGGGAAAAGAGTAACAGTACAGCTTAAAGCCCAGGTGACTCAGCCACAAATTCAAGTATAATACTTTACAGATCATGCAACTGGTTAATGGCATCCATTAATGCAGCAGACCTGAAATAGCGGCTAAAGGGAAGCCACAATTATTACAACAAAAAAACCCAAAGAACGGTATTTGCCTGCAGCACATGATTTAACACAGGGAGCAGCAAAGGTTGAAAACTCCTCTTTTCTGATTTCCATCATAGCACTGTAACACAACTAGATTAACATGTATTACTTTTTAGTTTCTATCCCTCAGTAATTACCAGTACCAATTACCACACCAGGAATCATAGCGTGATTACATTATAATGACAGCAGTGGAAACAGAAGGGTTTAAAACTACTGTTTTAAAGGGTATAAACAGTACCTACAATATTTAAGGATATATAAACGTCTGTAAAAATAAGTATTGTTGGAATAATATATGCAAATATAACATCATCATGACATACCTGGGACAACAACCAACCACGCTAGAAAGTGCAAGGCTATCAACAGTTAACTGACACCTGAAAGCAGCCTCTGCTTTGCCTACAACCAAATGCTTTTCAGAGTGTACAAAGTTCAGTTGTATTCTTTTTACTAGAATGGATAAAACCCAAGAAGTTCTGTAGACACCAATCACCTTTCCTGACTACACACTACTGCCCTACGTAACATGTTTAGCACTACAGGCCGTATGCTGGCACACTGCATCCTCCAGCAGGCAATAACTAGTAACTCCTAGCAAGACCAAAAAAAAACCCCACCAAAACAAATCCAAACTCTCCAAACGGAACTAAATGAGTTAAACACTCCACTTGGACTTCTACACTGCCATGGAAACTCAGCACGTATTCACAAGGTAGCAGTCTTAAACTTTTCAAGTTTTTAAATCAAAGTCCATAGCGGTATCAGAACAGCCTGCAAGTAATTCTTAAGCACATGAATTAATCAGGCAGTCAGAAACAACATTTTAAAAAAAATACCCGTGACAGATGGAAGTCCATCAAGTTCTATTAAACAAAAGGATGTAGATACAATTTCACACCCTGGCTAAGCCAAAGAAATGATAGAAACTGGGAAAGCATACCGGAGGGAAAGGGCTGACGTTCCCTGCTTGCCTTGCTGATAGATCTTTCTCAAAGTGAGCAAGCACCAACAGATACCTCAGAAAAGTACTAAGCCAGATTCATCTTCCCCTAACATAACCTGACTCTTCAGTAAATTAAATATACAAAAAGCCAACAACACACCACAAAGAATACAAAAAATTACCAAGATACCTTCCTTTCAAAATGTTCATACCTGTGGAAGTGCAGTATTGAGCTGTCTCTGCAAGGAATCTCTCTCATGACCAACTTCATGTAGCTTGCCCTGGGTCAATGCTAGCGTCTCCTGAGTTTCTCTTAGTGTTTCCAGAAGGCGATCCCTTTCTTCCAACATGGATACCATTAATTGCTCAAAATGGGAATCAGCATCTGACTGTAACGGGGAACCTGAACCATGGCCTCCATTTCCCCCAGAGGGAATCTCTGCCTCACTGATGGTTGGCATCACCTCACACATCATCTTGAAACAAAATAAGAAAAAACAAAGACCATAAATTTAAGTCAAACAAATTAAACAGGATAAGCAAAGGAACTTTGAATACTACCCGTAATACCAACTTAGCTTTCCCAATGATAGCATCAGCAAAGGTTGCCAACACCTTAGCGTTTGTCACTGTTTCATTAAGACTGCAGGAGAAAAGGTACACAATCAATTTAATCAAGACACCACTTCTTAATGAGAATCTTGGGACTTCTTGCAAAATCATATTTTTAAAGCTACATTTCACACTGTGATCTCATTTTAATGGATTTATGTTTTTGTTAAGAGCACACTGCTGCTGAGATCTTTAAAAAAAACAAAGATAAGGCATGCAGCATGCCACCAAAAATTACACACTTAGACTAGTAACTGATTACACTGCATATTTTGAGAATCATTATCTGCTGCTTCCAACGCTTGAAACATACAAAGATAGCATCTAAAACAGTACTTTGAGCTTCTGCTAGCTGTCGAAAGTCTATGGTAAAAGTGATGCATGTAAATAAGTGGTAAATCCAAATAGTCCAATTCAGGAGATACACATGCAAAGGAAGACAAAAAGCAAAAAAATCCATTACCAAGTAGCTGCAGCTGTCACTGTGGGTAACAAAAGTAAAGGTAAGCAAAAATAATTACAGGCAGAGTATGAATATGGTTAATAATGCAAACATAGGTACTGTACTACTGTTAAACTGGAAGGACTTTTAAGAGACCCCAGCAAGATCCTTACAAGAGGCTAAGGCATCAAGTTTTTGAAAAGCATAGAAAAGAACCACAAATATAATCACAGCACACACTCACTGAACCACTAAGACTCTGAAATTCTTCAGACAGCCTCTCTCAACATCACAAACTACAAGAACCTAAGGCAAATCAGAAAAAAATAGTTCTCTCAACATCTCTGGTACCACAAAGTTTGTTCTCAGCCTTAAATTTCACACTCATATCTGAACCATTTAAAGAACAACTAAACTTATTCTGAGCCTTACTGTGGGCCCTCTCAATCCCTTGAAATACTTGGAACAGCCTGAAGTGCTTTGTAACATTTTCATGCATGATTACCATAAGCCTTGTATTTTCAACACCACTACATTATTTACCTTGCTCAATAAAATAAAAAGGCTTGGAAAACAGGCCCCAGGTTTCCTGCAGTACCAGTTCTTCTCTGGTTTTAGTAGTTTTTTGTTATCCCAAAAAACCTTCTGGATTGCAAAGCATCCATTCAGCTCTAGTCCAACATCTATTTAATTGAAACACCCCGTCCACATGAAAACAAATAAATCTGCTGAGAAAAAGAGCAGATCCAGTAAAAAGCAGCAGCAGCGGCTTCAGCTAACTAGCCAAGTCCCCAGAACAGAAGAATGTGAAAATAAACTGTCTCAGCTTCCCATTCCTCTATTAGTGGCCCATAGGTCCTGCAACAGCTGGGATGGGGGAATCATGTGCTGAGGGGGGCTGGGGCGGGGAAAAAAAAATGTAGTCTGATGCAGTGGTGCAACAAGCTTCAACAGTTCATCGCTCATAAATTCCACTCAGGTCACAATCGCATCATTAAACAGAGTACAGGCAGCATGGGAAAACGGCAGGAGCTTTCTCGTAAAAGATGTGGAGAAGCCTCCCTTCTTTTCTCTTCTATTAATTCCAACGGGAGGCTCTCCTTCCAGTTCCCTGGGTCTTAGTTCAAACATTTATAATCCCAAGAGCAAGGCGCCGGTATCGCTCTGGAAGGCGAGGAGAAGGGCGACCTGTTGTTCCTCTGCGTGAGTCCGCCACCCGCTCTCGCCCCGGCCTGTCCCACCGGCGATGCTCCCAAACCGAGAAATCCAGCCGAGAGGGGTGGAAGGCGCCCGCCGAGAAGGGCGGCAGCGCCCGGACCGGCGAGGGGGGGGAAGGCCCCGAAGGGAGGCGGCGGCACCGGTAGCTCGCCGCCCGGGTCTCGCCGCTCCTCTTCCCCGCGGCAGGGCCCGACAAAGGAAGGTGCTGGCCGAGGGGCTTCTCCGCTCCCCCCCTCCGCCCCTCACGGGCAGCGCCGGGCCGGGCCTCCCTCCCTCCCCGCCAGAGGCCCCAGCGG
>JAVJGI010000002.1:20294461-20315597 GCA_035590275.1 Ibycter americanus
CGCCGCGCCAGCGCCAGCACCGAGCGCCGCCGCCTCCCGCTTCTCCCGGCGCCCTCTGCGGCTCCTGCATAAATCAGTGCGGGGCCCACAATGCACCGCGCGGCGAGGCTCGGGCGCTCCTGCTCTCCTTCCCCACCTCTGGGAGCCGCGGGTTCGAGACCCGCTCTCCCGCGGAAGCCGGGCTGCAGCTTTCCCCTGTCCCAAGCGATACTCCCGCCGCCCACGGGTGCCCGCCCGTCTCTGCCAGCAAGAGCCCCAGGGCAGGAGGCGTGCTCGCTGAGGACTGAGCAACAGGGCAGGATAGAGTCATCACCGCTGTGTGCGTGCCAGAGTCACCCCGCAATCGCAGCCCTTCCCGGGGCCTGCGTGTTGCGGCAGGGCCCTGCCAGGCGGGTCTGCCCGCTCCTGCCCACAGCGAGCTGGAGCCGGGCCCTGCCCCGATCGCTCTGCCCGTGCCCGTCGCCCCAGACGGCCGATCGCCCCAGAGGCCCATCGCCTCAGCGCGCCCATCGCCTCAGCGCGCCCTCCCAGCCCAGAGCTGCTCCCCGGCCTCAGCCCGCCGCCCACACCCTCGTACTGTGCATTCAAAAGTACTCGACTGGGGTGGTTAGCCCTGTATTCAAGCCTTGCAGAGCTGTGAGGTGATGGTTTTAACCAATTAAACGGTGTAACTAACGGCTCTGTGGCGAGTAAAGCAGCTGGAGGAGCCAAGGCCTGCGTGGCTCGGCATGGGCACTGAAGGCTTCTCCCACCTCACCCCGTGAGGAAGCCGCGCCACCATGGCCCCCGCACAGCCCCAGCGATGGGCGACTGCCGGCAGAGCTTATTCTCCACAGGAAACAGGTTTGGCTTTGGGGTGGATTTTTTTTGTTTCCCCCTCCCCATCTAAGCTGTTTCAAAACCAGTATATAAACGCTTTCCACTTGTATTTCTATGGCTTTTACTCTGTTCCTGGAGGATTGCGTTCCTAAAGCTTTTACCATGCACATGAGTAAGGTTGGAGTTTGTAGGCAAAGCTTAGAAAAATCTCTTTTCTCTCTTCCATTTCTGTTACCACTATGCATAAAGCATTTGCGTTTTGGACCCTATTCTTGCTTTTATAGTGGAAAGCTCTGAAAAGCATCAAGGGCCAGTTACACTGACAGAGGCGCATCATGCCAAAAAATAGCAGCCCCTGCACTGAATGTTGTGCAGATTTGTGACTGGATTATGGGACCCTTAATTTGTAAACACAGCATATATACACCTAGCACTGGATAAAAAGGATCATTAATGAGTCACTCTTCCTTCCCCCAAATAGGAAACTCTTTACAATTACAAGTTTACTACGTTGTGCTCTTTCCCTGTGGTATTTGAGCCCTTAGGGTGAATTCAGGTCACATTTTTAAGCTTTTCCTCTACAGCCATGAGGTCTAGATTTCTTTTTCCCCCACTTGAAGTTTCAATTTTGTCACATGACTCTGGGAGCTGGAACTTTAAGGAAAAAGCCAAATATTATGAGGTACATTCAAATCACAAGTTTTGCCAAATACTGGTTAGCACAGATTTAATGCTGAGTAATACACCATTGAAGTGTGATTGTATAAATACTGAGGTCTGACTTTTCAGTGTAGGAAGAGTAGCAAAAAATCTCCAAAATCAATTGTGCTCTTCCTGAGGAAACCTTCCAATGTAATGAATTAACCTGTGTTGTCAAATACTCTCAGTATAGCTCAGTGCTATTATTTATAAGCTTTGATATATTTATATTGATATATTTAGAAACTTAGAAGCTTCGATTGTAACTTAAACTACTTCAAATGATCATGGGAGGGGATGAAGGAAGGCATCATTCACCTAGCCCTCTCCTTCAACGTGCTACTGAGGGTTTAACCCACACTGAGGGTTTCTGTCACATAGTTCACTTTAATGTAGAACTATCAGCAAAATCTGGGCTATGCTTATGAAGCACAGCAATATATTTCTGGGGCCAAAGGCAGTTAATGTTTAAAACTAGGCCCTGAAGATTACCTTGAATGTAATCAGCTCTTTATTTCTAAGCATGTTTCTACAGATAGATGCTTTTGTTTCATTGCTCCAAATTCTTTTTGTCTTTATCTGCATCTACAAAATTTTCTCCCATAACTTGCATGCAATTCATTGATGACTGTATTCCTTACACACCACAGGAGCTGATTTTGTCTGATTCTTTAAAGAAAACAAAAATACTTGGCCAGCTTGACCCACTTGATGAAAACTACTAGTAAACTACCAGTAAAAATACTTAAACTCTTCATATGCAAGTGAAAAACAAACCCAGTTTTCTAACCATGGCCACAAATACATAGGCTGAAAAAATATTGGCAGAAGAGGAGAGATGGTATTTCCTTACCTCTCAGACTAGGATTTCAGATAATACTTTCCTTCTTCTATAATGCAATATTCAGGAGTGTAAAGAAGTCAAATTGATACCAGTCTAGTAAAGTAAGACTTTAAAAACAGAAAAGCATTTTAAAAAATCAAAGAAATTCCTCTTGCTCATTGTTTAAAAAACCCCCAATTTTAGTAACTTTTTGGAAGATTGAAGTTTTGTTCCCCTGCTATCTTCATTTTGTTGTCACTTATACTTCAAGTCTAATATCAAAGTGACAGCCTGCTTGATTTTTAGTATAAAGCCCTCAATATTGAAAATTACTGATTTCATTGTGAAATAATTTCTGAATTATAGTCTAAGCACCAGTTCTTCAAGTAACGCCCTGCAGGCAAAACAGCCTTTCCACCTGTAGTAGCAGAACAGCCATTTTGGACATTACCTCCACTGATCTACTCTAGGTCCAGTTTGTACAGTTTCTAGATTTCATGCTTGCACAAAAAATATTTTTGAAGCAAGGAAGAGTATTATATGTTAATTCTGAGAGGAAAAAAACCCATATTTTACAAACTGGTAAAGGTATATGAAGAAATGCTTATTTTTCTATCATTCTCCAATGGAGACCTGCAGCTGAACTATCATGCCTCAACTACTGCATGATGAAATTTTAAATAAAATGTGCACATGTAACAATTAAAGTATGCTAAAATAAGCTACCATCAACTGATGACAGTCATGTATTTCTTAGGCTTCTTTATTACCAGAAAAGCAAAATATTTCCATTGACAAAAAACAGCATGGAATTTCATCCCAGCCAAAGTTTCCACACTGCAGTTGCTTCAATGAATTCAGAAATTTATTTCAGATTTTTATTCAGAAGGGAACAATTTGTAGGATTGGGACCATAACTACTTTCGGAAAAGAAACTGAAAAATTACAAAAACTCACATTTCAAAATATTTTCAAGGATTTAAGGGAATTATCTTGTTGCCACTAATTGACAAGCAATGAACAGTTCCAGCATAGCAGCAGAGATCTGAACATGACAGCCAGCACAGGCAACTGATTCCCAATGCTGAGGCTTTCCCTGTGGCAGGGTCACTGGCGAGCGCTAAGTCTTCCTTGCAGACCTTCTAGGTTGTGCCTTGCCCCTTCCTAAACTGAGATCTGATTTTTTGTTCCCTGCAAATATGTCTCTCAGATGAGTCAGCTGTCGTGGTGAGGGCAATGGAGTCACGAGATACCTTTACTGATAGAACAGTGCTATTATTTTGTCCTCATTCTTTGGGAGTCAGGGTTCAAATGTGCTGAAACTGTTTGACCTGGCTTTGCCTAACCAATGTTCCAAGTCAAGGAAGTCCTTCCAGGCCAGAATCCTGGTGGACAGTGCATGCTAGGAAAGGCAAAAAACTTCACCTTTCATCTTGATCGCTTTTGCTGTACCGTTCTGTGGATGAAGTCAACTTCAGTCTAAGGAGCTGTCAAGGCAGCATCTTCAAAATAACCTGTTCAAGCACAACCAAAACAAGGCTGAAAAACAAAGTGGAATTTACGGCTGCATGAACAAACACAGTATCGCTTCAATTCATCACACATAAAAATGGAAAATAATGTTAGTAGAAAGAATCTGGCCTGACTTGGTTTACATTTAACACATGAGTCAAAGGGAGACTTTGTGAACTAAAAGCAAAAGGTTAAACACCGTAACAGGCACAGAGTTGATAATCTCTATCAAACTGGACACTGCAATACATCCAGTCAGATTAACAGATCTCAGAGCCAGGTTATGTAGAATAAATTAATAAGTGAACCTTGGTATTCACCTAGATCCTAAAAGATGTCATTACATTTTCTCTCAGTTTGGCTTGACTTGGAATGGGGTTGTTTTTTCTTCTGAAACTATGTTTTTCTTTGGACTTAAATAGTTAAAACCAAAAATAAACAGTCGTACCAACTATAACCATGCTTCATTAGGAACGCAAAGGACATACCACTGTATGGTATTCTGAAATGGAGAATAAGTATGAATGAACTCCATATACAAATCTTCACTTCAACCAGTTTGTTAACAAGGCAGAGACACTCTTGCATTCAGATTTCTCAGCTCCTCACATCTGCAGTTGGACTTCCCATCAAAGAGGCAGGAGGTTTTAGCTGCAGACCCTTCTCAGCCTCAAGGAGTTGTCACCTTTATCTTTGTCACCTTCAAATCATGTACCACTCTCTACACAAGTTTCAGAGGAGAGATGGAAATGGTTAGGCACTTTCTTGAGAAATGGGTTTCAGCCTCAGGTGGGAACAGAGTTCCCATGGCATATAAATGTCTGCTGTATAAAAGGGAGGCACTGTCTCCGCAGGTATAAAGAGCTAGGTACTTATTCATGCCCAAAAGGATGTCTTAGTCCAGGAGGCAACTTGAATCCAGAATATCGTAGTTAAGGAATATGCCTCCCACATGACATACTGCAAATACCTTCATTAGGCACCTCACTTTGTGAATGCTACACTCAAAAGCCCAGACTGCGGATACAGCAGAATTTCTGAGGCGCCTCAGAAATATCTGAAAGGCCTGATTTTGAAGCCATATTGCTATCCCTGTGTGCAGTCCACCATAGCCCAGAGCGGATCAGCATAGGGTCAGAACTTCAAATGCCACAAACACAGCTGAATAATCAGATCTTTGCATAATGCTCTGTGTTGCACATAATACACATAAAATAATAAAGTCAGGAGAACTCCCAGGCTCTGCAAATACCCAAATATTTCTCAGCATTCCTATTTACTTTGTAGTACAAGGAAAAGGGTTTCCTTTTTAATTCCTCCTGGGCATGTAACCCAAGATATACCATACAGCATGAAGAGCACTAGCAGCTCAGATCTTTTAAATGAAATGAGTATGATGTCTCTTTTGTAAGTTCAGCAAGAGGTCTGGCTCCCTGTTTGTGTCATTTAGTGAGACGTAACACTTGTAGACATGTCCAGAGCACGCCATACTCTACATCAGCTGACAGTAAAGTAATCAGTTCAGAGACCCAGGTTAAATAACTCTCCACTCTTTGCACCTTAAAACCACATGATGAAATTCAAACAAAAGCTGTTAAAAACAGGGAGGAGAGAAGGAAAAAAAAAAAAAAGCTTTCCTTTCCTGTCACATGATAAATTAGATCCTAATGTTTATCCAAGCTCAGCAAAACAGCAGTCTCTTCCTGCCAGCGAGTTTTGCGCAGCGAGGTGTCAGGGTCCGGCTGTGCCGAGCTGCCTTCCCTGCTGGCAGTGCAGCTCTGAGGACAAACACCTGCTGCCACTCGCTCGTCGTGAGGAAGAGCTGCTCACCAGAAGGTGAAAAAGCAAAGCGCTCCTCCATTTGCTTCACAGCAGCGCGGGGTTGCATCCGCTGCTTTCACTGCCCACAGAGTGCTTTATGGTTCATTTGTACTGAAATTTCCTTTGTGAGCCTCAAAGCCACCCTACACTAGCACAAAACCTCCACTGAAAATATTCCAAGATTGCCTACGCTTTTTTTTTTCTTCTGAGTCGAGCCAATAGTACCTTATTTACTCCCTGTCCTTGATAGATGACTTAATGACTTATCAGCAAAATGCATTTTGAAGACATTTCAGGCATTTCGTACCAAAATGAATAGATGAAAGAACATGATTTTTGCCAACAGCGCTGATTATTCTTTTGTTGGTAGACAGACATGACCTGGACCATTCTGTTACTGTAACAAACGTCTCCAGAGGTTGCTAGACAGAAGGGCCGCTTTGCCTGAGGGAGAAGGAATGAGAGGGGAAGAAGCTGGAAGGTGGCCTATAGAGAAGAGGACAGAGGTAATTAATGGTTATGCCCATGTATAAAGATAAGTGCACTACTAGTAAATGTGTCAGCCCTTCGGCAAAAGAAGCCATAACTTCTAGAAACTATGCCTTGACACAGTTCTTCTTTACATCGACACTTTATTTATATAATATGGGTCTACATGGATCTATGTCAGATTTAGGCAAGTGTAAATCAAATCAGAATTGGCTTCTCCAAAATTTCAGTGGGTTTTGAGTTGGACTTAGTGCACCTGATTGGAAGAAAAGTCTCCACAAAACACACAAACTGGAGACATGCAGAAAACACTGTGATTAACTTACACAATTTATTTTAATGGGAATCATACCTATGTCAAGACCATAAATATTTTCTAAATTTAGCTGCTATTCCTGCAACCAAAAGCACATATGCCCACTCAAGCACAAACCCACTGAACTTGAAAAGGTTTTCAGCTTAGTTTCAGCTTCAGTTGTGCAATTTGCAGTTCAGAATTATTGCAGCTGTTGTCTTTCTTGTATGGATTTACAGTGGCAGAATCCCCTTGAGCTAGAAAGAATTTCTAAAGCAAAGCATAATTTATTTCAATCTGGAGTGAAATATACCCCTAATATCTAATGTAAACGTAGTGTACACTAAGTGAGCGTACCAATTTCAGCACATCTTAAAAAAGGTCTTTTGGAACTATAATGACAATATCTACCTAAATGTGCATCCAGTTACAAGTTCAGGGCAATAGGGTTGTGTATTATTTAGCTACACATTTTTTTTAAAAAAAGAATAGTTTTAGGAAAGGCCCCATTCACGTGACATAGCTGTGAATAGTATTGGAAGAAGCAGCTCTCTGGAGTCAAGAATTCAGAACCAGCTGTGACAATGCAGCTCCTGACTAACTAGAGCAGGTCTGGATACATTCCACCTGGCTGACCACCTACGTCATGAACCCATTTACCCTTGGTCGCCTCTGTAATCAGTGGAGAGAGAGAGCCACTCCATGGGAGTGATTCAGATTTTTGGTGTGGTCCATGAATCACCTGCTCAAGATGCTTATCTCTCCTCACTGACTATGCCGGACTCCTGCCGTGGGAGCTGCAGTTAGATGTCCAAACCAGCGCGAGATGAATCTGGGCTGGGATGCTGGATACATGTGAGAAACAGCACAGCTTGTTTGTAGGAAAGCAAGTAAAATGAACATGCATGTCCATAGAAATAAACAATGTTGTTATTGGCTTCATTGCTTTGGATTTAGCAGCCCAAGGTTTGTCTCTCTTGTTAATTTTAACTGGTCTGGAATTAAGTTATGTATTTGCAAGACGAGAACCTAGAGCTTTAGAGCCATGGCAATCTCTCACAACATGTGAAAAATTACCAAGAAAAAATAATTGTGTTATTTTCATTCCAAAACACCTTGTATACGCATGCACTGATCCCACAGTGAGCTCTGTTGACATTGAGCTTTCACCTGTTTACTTCACAAGACCCCAGGAGAGAACAGGAGTAGGTTTCTATGTGGATCATTTCAAAATTGAGACTTCAGCTTTTAGAATGTTTTGAGAACTGTTAAAAGAGAAAAATAAAATTAAAAGATTGTATTATTTTAATAATATATGCAATAAGCTTTATAAATAGTCTGACTAGAATAAAAAGGATTTGCATGTGAAGTAACACTTCTGTTTGTGTAGATCAGTTTGAAGGAAAAAAATAGGTCTTTTTCACTTTGCCTGCTATGCAAAGGCTCCTACTGTTTCAAGTGGCATTGGAGTAGGCACTAAGCTAAGTGGACCATGATTTCTATGTACTCAGAATCCTCTATTATTAGTCCTTCATACTGTGGTAAAGTAGATAAAGCATGTAAAATATAAAGAGATCTCAAATAGCACTTAACCCTATTTTTAATCCTTAACTGACTAGATTTCAAATGGTAACATACCTTTCATTACATTCACATTGCCTGTATGAAATTGCATTCAGCAATCACTATCTTCATTATTCAGATGCATGCTGAATTGAAATACTAACTTGTGTATGTGAAGATAATAATGTTGGTAAGGTATTAGTTCCAACAATGCAACAAACTTCAGCTTATAGGCAAATGAAAATGTGAATAACGCTTTCAGTGAATCACTAGTTCATGTACATGAGTAAATGTTCATTTTCACCATTTTAGAGCTCCCCGTTGTCTTCACAGTATTTACTAAAAATACTAATTTGCTAAGATGAATTAGCTGAGATGGTGACTAAAAACCAGCTCGGCCTCAAAATGAAGTCATAAAGAAAACCGCAACAGATAAAAATTCTAAAAACTATGGAAAGTTGCAATGACAGCAATGTGTTTTGCCAAAACACATTCCCAGTTTCAAGGTGATCCTAAGGCTCAGATGAAATTGTCTGCCAATAGATATGGTGTATTAAACTGCTATTAAAGAAAGTTTATTTCCCAATATTAATTTCCTGTTCTTATTAACAGCACTTCTGCCTAGGCAACCAAGTCATTTAAAACTAAATTTCACCTTCGGCATTTTGAGAAGAAGAAGGTTACTAGGTCAAGATCTGACATGGAAAATAAGTATAGGTATAAGCCATGTAACAGTAAACATCCAGGTCAGACCACCTACTAGTAGCCTTAAGCAGCACAGTGACATTTAAAAGCAATCAGAGTCATAAGGGAACCTTCAGGGAAAACAGACAATACTTTAGAAAGAGCAGCTCTACTTTTGCCAGAGGAAAAAACCAAGACCTTTGGGAACAGTGCTCAAGTCAACTTGAAACAAATATTAAGAAGAATAATGGAAATATAGTTAAATGGTGCTTCTCCTCTTTTGCAAAATTATCATAGCATCTTTTGAAGTAAATTCCCTCCCTGCTTGCTTCTGTATTGGTCTGTCCTTACCCTTCGGCCATAAAGTGTACACTACTCTGATGTTTAACTAACAACTACATGAAAGGTAGCGCATGCCTGTCAACATAAAAGCCAAGAGAGCTGCAAGAGGTCTCATCCTTCACTTATGAAGAAACACCGTGACTTTGAGCAAAATACCCTGCAAATCCATAAACCCAGAGCATGTAGCACATGACCTGGGTGAAACGTGCAGCGGGGAGGAGAACCCACAGTGCCTCACGGAGAAGGCAGGATGCCAGCAGCATCCTCCCTAATGTCAACAGAAGCGGCAGCTGCCTCTGTGCCACCCTGCTTGCACAGGTTATTCCTACTGCTGGATTCACATTTCCCTTAAAGAAAAGCAGTTTTCAGGGTTCCTGTCTGAAATTATAATTTTACTGCTGCTGAGATATCCTGGCATCAAGATGTATGTGTTAAGGGTGCCTAAGTCCTTACTGAAGCATCTTTTTTAACAATGAATCAAAACACAATCATAGAATCACACAGGTTAGAAAAGACCTTTAAGATCACTGAGTCCAACTGTTAACCTAGCACTGTCACGTCTCTTCTTGGCTTGCCATCGGCAGCGTATCTGTTAGTACCCTGGCCAAATTTACCTTCCCCCTACAAAGGAATCTCCTCTGTAAAACTTACTGTCAGGGAGCACGCAAAGGATGGAAAACTTGAGGAATGCCTTCTGCAGCCCTTGGAATTAGGAGTTTTGGGGATAGAGTGCACTCAGTACACATAATCAGGGAGCCTAAATACCAGTAATTCTCCTCTCAACTACAAAGGCAGCGTACTTCAGTAAAATCTTCTCCATCAACGTTATTAATTGTCATGTACAATACTTACGTCTTCCAGAGTCAATACCTAATTCTCCTGACTTTGATAGCAATTTCTCAATTATACAACTGAAGCTCAACTGAAGTGGGCAATTTCTGCATCCCCTTCTAGAAAAACAAAAATAATAAAAAAAAAATCTGTTGTTAAGAACAGAGCAAGACATATGCAGCTTCAGATAGCTACTACTTAGTAGTACTTACATTGTAAACTGAAGCTAATGCTGCTGGAAGTAATTATATTAACCTCCTGTTTGATATTGGCATAACATGGCTTTCTGTCTGTCCCAAAGACACAAGTGCCAAGTCCCAGATGAGGCTTGGTTTAGTGTGTACAGTGGCACCCACACTGCAGTGCTGTGTACAGAAGCTCATGACAGAGCGGCCACTACAGAGATGGCAGCGGTGACAGCAGGGATAACAGTGAAAATGGACTCCCACCCCCCACCCCCCATATGGACATTTATGAGCATGAACACCAACCACAGTTCATATTGCCTCCTCTAGCTGGAGTCAGAATTCATACGTGCAGGTTGTGCTTCTCGACTGATCCCTATGGGTCACGCCTCTGAATTCAAGTATCTTACAGGAGTGTCTTTATCTTCACCTGAGGTTTGATCCAGCATGTCCTCAGCTGCCATTGAGGTCTTCACACATAGTCTTTTGACTCATCTTAGCCCCCAGCAAAAGATTTGCCCCTGTGTTGTGCCAGATAATACTCTTAGTCACTCGAGTTTTCTTTTTGCCTTTCTCCATTTGCCTGAATGCCTTGTTCCTTTGTATGGAGGTCTTCACATAGCTTTTGTCAAATTGCAATTAATTAATGCTGGCAGTTATTACATAAAAAACCATTTACAATCTAGCTGCTGAAAGTAAGGTTACATGGCGTGTAGCTTGCAAGAGAAAAAAAACAAGACAAAAAGGTATGAAAGGTTATCCTCTCCCTGCTCTTGGTTACAAAACCATTATTTCTAGGAAGGTGGACAAAAGCTGAAAAAGCCTTGTCGTTGTCTTAAGTTAATCCTTAAACTAAGTCAGAATAACAAAAAAATAAATAAAAATTTAGGAGATGGCTGAAAGCCACATGTAAGATAAAGGGGCATAATTCACAACAGAAAAAACAGCAGACCTGACATTGTTCATCTGTGTCATAACAAGCAGAGCAAATGATTTATTTCAAAGCTAAATTCCTTGTTCTCCTGAACACAGTTCATATGAAAGACTCTTTGACCATACCATCTGTTTGCATTGTAATTCACATTTAAAAGAGTCAACATAAATATTGACTCACGAACAGGTTCTAGCTTAGGCCTATAAGTTAAGCTGCCACAATACACTTAAGCTTTCACGCAAAGAGCCACAGGAATATCGGTCACTTTTTCCTTTCGTGCTACACGCAGTCAGTACTCCAAATACAGGTCAGATCTTCTCAGAAATCCAAATAAACTTTTAACTTCCCTTTGACCCTTAAACAGTTTTGAATAATGATGCCTAAAACTTCCAGGAATCATTAACATTTCCTCATACATGAATGTGAAATATTAAGTCTAGCCAAGGTGAGATTAATTTGGCAGTTTCAGCCTACTGAACTGTTGCCCTTGCCACAAAAACCATCGAGGAACTTGGCACTAACTCGTTCTTCGTACTTTTTACCTGTGAAGCCAAAGCCTGAAATGGCAAGGACTCACCAATCTTTCGCCATAACCATTCAGGGGCACCATAAAAGTGCACGCAGAACGAGAAGGAAAGATTCTTCCATTCACTTTGGTCAGGTATATCTTTTCCAAACTGTGCTGTTAAATAATTTCTTTGGTGCCTACAGCTGCTGCCTGCAAGTGCAGAAGTAACAGGGAAGAGAACAGAGGATTAAGGTCAGTATCAGATTTTTTATTGACCCAAAATATTAGACTGAAGGAAAAAGCCGAAAATTATAGTAACCAATGACTGCTCTAATGTGTACTAGGAATTAAGCCAACTTTTGCAGTGAATTCTGTGAGATTAAAACAATGATTTGAAATCACTTTTGCTCTGCCTGATCTTGAAGATGCAGCAGCTGGCCCTGAATTTGTACTTTGTATTTAGCACTGGCCCAGAAATACACCACCATTGTTTCCAGCAAAACTAGGACTGCTCCTAGAGATTGTCGTAGGGACATATTTCTTTACAGAGATAGCATACAGCTTGTAAATGATAGACATAAGTTTGAGAAGCAGTATTGAGAAATGGCCCTGCCAGGAAAGTCTTGTTTTCCAGATTATATCAAATAACTTTACTTAAGGGTGTGTGCATGTATGCATATGTATACACACACTATACACTCACACATATAGAAAGATATGTGTATATACACATACACAAGCATATCAGGATTTGGGAGGCACGTAATTTTCACGTCCAACACTTTCTCTCCCATAATAAACTGTACAGTTTCCTTTCACCAAAATAACACGGCACAAGTTTGATTCCAATATACCTTTAAGCGATGTACAAATAGTAATGTTCCTTGCTTAAGTATTCAGCCTTTACCTGCTACGTGCCCATGGATATTCAGCTAATAAGGGAAATATTCAGTATAAGTGATACAATGAAAGTAAATTCTGCGGTTTTTTGCAGATCTTTGCTGTAAACAGGATCATCAAATGTTATGCCAGCCAAAATCTACAATGACAATTTTAAAGTTTTAGGTACCAAATCCAGCGATGTTTTGCTGGATTGGGTTATCATACATTCTACAGAAAGGTCAGGATGTCCAGTAGTAGTGATGGGGAAGGTTCTTGACTCCCAGTTTTAAGTGCTCAGAGATAGCATCTCTTACCTGTCTCAGTTTGCAGCCAAAATACTGCAGAAAAGCCTGCGTACATGGACACGAGCTGGTTCTTAGCAAGGTTTAGGAGTGCACAAAGGGAGGGTTTTGCAGCTCCTAGGATTCAGTTTGGTTGCATGATTAGAGGCTTTTTTGTCTGCCTTTAATAACACCACCTTTGCAGTACCAAAATACATGACCGAAAGAAGCTGGCAGCGTTCTTTGGCCAGCAGCTCCCCATTACTTCTCTTTGTATGGAACAAACAGGAAGCTGCCACTGCTGCTGTAACATCTGACATGATAACGTTTCAAAAACAGGATATTCCCTGAGCTGCTTACAGGTACTGTGGCAATTCCATCCGCGCCCATTTTTCCCTAGCTGAGGTTGTCGTATCCTATTTGAATACATTAAAAACCACTGGAACAGGCTATCTGAATAACTAGGGATGATTCAAGAAATGTCAAAGTCCTCTTCAAACCACCAAGAAAACAAGTGTTTGTCCCCCCTCAGGCTTGTGTGTTTTAATTATTCAACATTTAATGATGTGGGGGGGTATAAGTTTGCGGGAGGGAGATAAGGGATGAAAGTAACCTTTTAAAGGCGAAGATGGGACAAGCCTATGGGGCACTTCAGGTACTGTTTAAATAAAAGAAACTGTGATCTAATTTCTCCATAATTCTTTCCCTAATTTCTCTGAATTAGCCTGTGGGAAGTTCTCAGATCTCACAAAACAAATTGAGCTCCCCACAACTCAGGCCTGCGCAAGAGACATCAGACTTTGCTGGTGAGGCCTCTTCTGGCATGGCATGGCACTTCAAGACATGGCACAACCCTATTTGAATCACTGATTATTAAAATAGTCACCCTTAAAAAATTCAGTTCAACCTAAATGCAAGTATCCCAAATAATACTCTACAAAACAGTAAGACTACTAACCTAGGAAACACACAGTGGCGTTACCTTATGTGTGAAAGCAAACTCAGTATTTTCAAAGGTGTTGATTGATATTAAAATTGGTTAAGTACACCAGCTGTTTTTGCAAAGGTATCTGCTTTGAGACTGTTGGTCAAGACACTTCCACAAACCTTAATTCACAGATGTAAAGACAGGTGAAATCTGTCTTTGGCTTTCAAGCTGCAAAACAATCTGGTCCTTTCACACTACCGAGTAGCTTATCCAGTAGAAATGATTAGTGGAGAATCAGGAATTTCTAGGGCTGAGGATTTCTCATTGATGGATTCCCACGTCCATTCCCACTTTAAGCAAAATTAGAAGAAAGGAAGAGATATTCCTAGGGACAAAATCATGATCAGAGTAGCCTGTGCCATGCTCCAGCTGCTTTTAGTTACCCAGAGAGGCTGTAGGGAGCACACGCATCAGTTACATATGCCAAGGAGCTCCAGGACCGTTCGGGATCTTGGCTAAGAACTGAAGCGGCATGCATACCTCCCTTCCCCAGCATTATTTGTGTACTGAAAGCGGGGTGGAAAATGAGGGTCCCATCCACAGAATTACTCTTACAATCAAAGTCCATAGTGTGGGTGGCTCTTGCTCAAAATTGAGGTACTCACTCATGTTACTGTTTTATTATGTTCATCTAACATGAACCCAAGGGATTAAAATTCTTACTCATTCGGTCTCACTTGGTCATGTGAATAAAGGTTTGAAGTGAGTCAGGGCTGGCGTGCTCGTAACTATGAAGTTCCAGGAAATGGAAGGAAAAAATACGGTGTGAAGTGCCTTATAAATTACAGTCATCTAAGATATACTGTAACATTTAATATCGCTTGAAGTTCATAGGCCTGATGTGGAATTTGACATTTTGATTTAAAGAATCACATGTACCATACGGAGACATGAAGTTCTTTAGCATCAAAGTGCTATTTTTTTGTAAAAAGTAGAATATGTTTTAAAAAGTAGAATACGTTAAACAGAAAATTTTCTGAGCAGGTCCACAGCGAGTAACTTAGTTAAGTGGTATATAACAAAGCTGCAAGTAGCTGTTAGCTAGCAATGTACACTGTTGTTTTTAGCTCTAATTAGTTTTAATACATCTGCATATATATTAGCTACTTCATGCACAAACATGCAGTTAGACACACAAGTTTGAATTTTACTGTTCAAGCTGGATACAGAAATGGAAGCGCCATGTGCTAAACTGGTGGTTAGAAAAATGTTGAAAGTAAATTTCTTAAATGTTTAGCCCTGTGCTCCCTTGTGTGCCCTGTCCCAATGGGGCAGTAGAAGCAAAAGGAGAGAATTCAGTCAAGAAATTTCATTTTACATTCCTGCACTCAGAGCTTGGGTTTTTGACATGGTCACTGACCGGAGACTGCAGCAAATCTCACAATTAGTAACAGCTTCCAAACATTATTCATCTGGCTGGGATAGCTGCAGCCGCATGCCCTGTGTACTGCTGTGCCATGGTTGCCATGGGGATAATGGCTTTGGGGGTAATTCAGGCTATCCAGGGTTTCCCACGGTAGGGACTTTATAGCTGGGAAGCTGTGACTAAATTCTGCTCACATTGAGCAGAACATAAAGAAAAAAAAAATATAAGATGGGGATCCCAGAAGCCATGGGCCCAGACCTGCCAGGCGCTGCACCCTTTTAATTCACATTTTCTTTGCAACTTTTTTTTTCAAAATGTGGCAATATGCCTAGAAGCAACAGGAAGCACACCTGGCAGGGAGACTGCTGGTGGGGGCAAAAAAAAGAAAAAAAGATAAGCATTTAGCTCGGTTGTTCACATATTGACATTAATGACAAGAAAAGTTTTGGAGCTTAACTTTTAGACCAAACCTTTCTCATGGTTTATATGCTTGCTGTGTATAAAATCTGGTACCAGCTTTGCACACAAAATTCACTTACCAAGTCATGTACAGCAATGCAGTCTTCATACATCCCTTTGGACAAATCTTTGCCACTGGTAACATGTACGCTTGCAGAATAGCTGTTAACTATTCCGTTAGTTAAAAGTTAGACCGCAATAACAAGTGCTCATTGATTACATTCTGCAAATTATTTTCTGAAGTTAATACTCCTGCTGAGATCAACAGGAATAACAGAATTAAGAAACAGAAAAGAAAATATTATCGAAATTGTGAGCATTTTTAATTGCAAGATTATTGCTTTACAAAAAGTTCTAGAAAGCCAGGCTCACCTGTAAACAAAATGCCTACACAGAAAATCCTAGTTGCATGTTTTTTACATCTCTGATGACAACGGTCCAATTTTTTCTCTGTGTAACTTCACACAGCACAAGAGCCTGGTCTGAAGGCTTCAACACTATGAAGTAAAAAAAAAAAAAGCCAGTTTGATAATTTTTGAAGCATTTAGACACACAAAGTTGACACTAAGCTCCTTTCTTTAACAAAGGTACTTACTATACTGTTACTGGAGATGTAATTCTCAAAACCTTTTGTAGAGTTGTTATAATAAACGAAAGAGGGAAAACAACTTAGAAAAATATTTTCCATAATATGCAACATGTTTTAAGGACATAAGTGATCTATGCAGAGAATGAGAAGAACAGTATCAAACCACCTTTTGGTAATTGTGAAAGAGACAGACAAGTGATTAGAAATGAATTTAAATTGAAAAATACTCAACCAAAAAGCCTGAATTAAGAACATGCTGAGTGCCAGAGAGTGCTTGGAGATACAGCACGAGTTACTAAGCTTTTTGCTTTGGACAATTAAATGAAGCAATTAAGATTTCTGAAAGTAGCCAATTATTTTAGGACTGAAACAAAGGCTGGAGGAAATACAGTTGCTGTGCATGAGGAATGGTAAAAAAGGAAACAAAGCATGGCATTTGAAATATTTATGACAACCAATTTGTATAAGAGGATTTTTAATTAAGAGTCTAGAAAACTTCTGCTAGCTTAGTAATGAAAATAATGCAATTTAAAAAAAATTAATATGCAACATATAATTGATATCTTCAAAAATCATAGGAAATGGCATGTAAGTACCGAAAGCGACTGTGAAGTGACACGGAAAAACAATCCTCCAAAACAGAGGAGAATTCTCCTGAGATGACACTTTTCACTCAATATGTTTTGAGTAAAACTCAAATAAGTATGTACTATGTGTTCTTCTCTCAAGGCTGTAAGGAAACAAGACTCTCAAGAGACCAAAAGGGAAAGGTTTTCATAATACCTCATGGGCATATACTCTTGCAGAGTATCATAGAGGATTTGATAAAATGACTAATTAAGTTACTTGTCTTACACAGTCCAAGCTTTAAGTGCACACTAACACTTCAGTGCCAGTATATACTTCACAGAACACTGAAGCCTCTATCAATTTAACTTCTGAACACATCCTGTAAAAGCCTGAACAGGCTTAGAATAAGCTATAAGCTGTTTTTAACTAATTATAAAACAAACACAACATCCTTACCACAGCATGACTAGCAGAGGAAAAATAAGGAAACAAAGGCACTTACAGAAGGCCTGTCTCCCACGCATACGCTGCACTGCGACTCAATTTTGGGCTCCTGAGGGCTGGCAGAGAATGTGGTTTTTTCTTATGCTTCCCTGAGAGACAGCATTCAAATGCTACTCCTGATAGAAAAACTATAACCTTTTTAGCACTTCTGAGAAATTCAGTGACAAAGCTTTTTGCCTTTTTTTTTCCCCCTCCAATCTTCCAAAGACATTGGTAACGTAATGCCTGTTCAGCTCCACTCCTTGCTTTAAAAGTACACTTAACATTTATCTTCTCCCAATTAGAGATCTCATCATAGACAGCAAACCAATAATATATAAAAAAACCCAACAGTTCCATTTCTTTTGTTTTTAAGGAAGCATTTTTAATGAAATGTGCACAAGATTATACAATATAAAACTTGAATTCAAGTTATAAAAAGATGTATATTTGAATCCAAAATACTTTATTTGAAAAGAAAAGCTTGCTAACTGGATCATCACACATTTCCTTACAAATTGCACACTTTTCCCTTACCCCTCCTCCCAATAAAAAGTTTTTGTTCCCTTTGCTCCATTTTGTTCCATTTGATTATTCTTACATAATCAACTTTTGAATCTCTAATAAAAACAGTTTTATTGTCCCTGAGGTACTGCACAGATTGATGCAGTCTAGGTCATTGCTTTCATATGCAGTACAACACCCACTATATAAAAATCCTTAAAAAAACAGGAGGCTTTTTATCTTCTGAGGCAGAATATTTCTTGTAGTTGATGAGCACTTGGCTACAACTAACAGGTTATTCCTACTGATTCTTAATGTACCCTGATTATATGCAGTGTGCAGTATATTTCTTTTCATATTCCAGCTAAGTCTATCTTCTGTGAACCAGAAGACTTATTACAAGTGGATAAGAAAAACATGTTACTGGACAGATTGAACTTGGAACTGTGGCAGAGCTGTTTCACCACAAGCATAACTCATCTTGCTAACTGCACTTCTGCTCCACTCTGCTCACAAAGATTGCTTATAGGCATGAAGGAAGTCTGAAGCAATCATTTTCTTTAATCATAGAATGAAGACCATATCTATTAAACAAAAACCTCCAAAACATGTGGGCTAGTCATTTAGTTGAAGTGCAGCAGCCTATCTCCTACTGGAAGCCTGGAACTGACAACTGATACTGAGAAGTATTGGAGCAAGTACTTAAGAGAACTGTACCTGCTCGAAAGGCAAACAAGTGGGAACTTCTGTATTACCCACTGCTCCTTTGCTTGGATACAATCTCTTGATATTTAATGTACTATGGTTAGAAAAATACTTGTGAGAATCATTTAAGGAAAAACCTTAATGAAAAGTTACAGCCGTTTCCATTAAAGACAACAAGTGTCATCGTCTAGAGGCACCAACAGCAACAAAAACTTGAACATTATCAGTCACAACGTTTATGCAGAGTAGTAGTATATTATATGCTGACACCCGGCCTTCATAGTCATGGCACCATGTAAAAAACTTGAAAGCAGCCAAAAGTCAAACAGGTACAGTAGCAAAAAAGAAGCCTCTCCTCTTCAAGTATCTATTTATGTAGTTAAAGGATGTTTGCAGTGACAAACAAACCTGTTCATTCAAGCAGTAATGATTTCAGAAGACTTTTCCCCCCTCACACAGGGGACAGTTCCCAGAGGCCTCTATAGCCCTGCATGTCTTGAAGCTTGTGCTTCAGCGTTAGGTTAGGCATGAAGGCCATTTTTTAAAGTGTGTTCCAAATTAAAACTGAAAACTGGATCTGGCCTCGTTCATAAATCCTCTTCCCTCTGCAAGTTGCTTACAACCACTTTCAAAAAATGTCAAGGAAGAGGAATGAACTAAACAATTGCAAAAGACTTGGAAGAGCTGCTGGATCTGGAGTGACCTTTGAAGAGAACAAATGGTGGTGAAAGACAGCTGGTCTTCACAGGGTATCACTAGAGAAAGTATGTACTATGTATTTGTTCTCAGTAGGCTTTCACACCCCTCCACTAAAAAGAAACCAGTGGTTTCTAGGTTTTTGTTACAGTACACATTTTTGTTACTAAAAGTCACAGATAACTGCAGCTTACTTGTGAGCTGAGCTGCAACTTCCACCAGACTCTCTGATACAAGGTTATGAAAGGATTCCTGGTAAAGGATCTTAAAACATTCATGGCAATAGGAAGAGGCTGCAGTAAACATGTGACAGACACACACAATTTCTTTGATACTTGCAGGAGGATATCTCCTTTGGGATGATGAAGGAACTTGACACAGGCATTTGATTTCAACTAGTTCCTTTTCAACCCGGGCACATTTTCTGCCAAGAAAAAGCCAATATAACAGTTACTAGCACTCTTGCACTGCAGTCTTGAGGCCTGGGGTTAGTTGTCTTAGTATCCTTTTACAGAGAGCAAATGTATCTGACAAATTATGGAAGATATTATCTTACGCTACTCAAGAAGAAAACCCAGCACTCAGCTAAGAGGTATTCTTCCGCCTTTCACACTACGGTTACACTAGGCCACATAAAAAAACATAAAACCAAGCCTCCCCATGACATTTTAAATTACAGTTGCCTCAGAAGTGTCCCATGGATGTACTTCCAGAGAAGATGTATCTGAAAAGTACCTGCAGTAAAGCAAATCCTTGTATTCAGGTGGGTGGTAGAACAACAGCATGAGAATTTCTACAACATGGAGTTTTGGTCTCCTAAAAGTGAAAACCTCTTAAAGAAAGCATCAAACTACAAAGCATTACCTGAAAGGAATTTGTTTTTCTGTTAACCTTCATCTGACCATGAATCAACTGATTAAGGCACATAAATTAATAGCAGAGGAACAGTACCAATGATACTGATTTTGGTTCAGAAGAGCAGAAGGCACTTTTTTCATCCACATCCGTGGGATATGGAAGAGTTTTTTTTATATTGATTTCACCCGGTTCCATTGTTCAGTGCCAAGAGCTTCTGTTCAACTCTGTCTGCCACCAAATTCATGTTACAGTCCCGAAGAGCTTTTATGAAGTCAGTCACCTTTGCATCTTTTCCCTTCCACTTCTGCCACTCTCGAAGCGACTGAAGCACCTGCTCCTGCAAGTTGCATGGATTGGCTGCCACTACTCTGTCCAGTTTCACTTCAGAAAGGCCAAGTTTTCGCATCAGCATTTTCCAGTCTCTCCCAACGTTTTCACATATGACTTCAATAGCTGCCTTCTGAAGACCTGAAATGTCAGAAATGCATTAAGTTAGCGACTGGTTTACTACAAAATACGGAAAATTTTTTACAAGTTTCAGGGTTTTTTTAGCAAAACGGTGCTACTCGTGCTGCATCGCGCACACTGAAAGTCACACCATGTTCTGAAAAGCCACTGAACACACTCGGAATCCCAAGTACATCGCACGATTTCCAAGTGACCATTCAATAAATAAATAAAAAAAGAGAAGGTATCTCCACCACAGGCCTCGCAGCAGCTGGCAGCGGGCGCACCCCCAGCAGCGGACTCAGCTCCAGGATGCCCACAGCCAGTGGATGCGTTCACACTTCCAGGTGTTGCCGGGGAGAGGGGGGATGTTATTCAAAAATGAATTCACCTACGTTTTTCGTGCACATCAGGTTCTTCCTCAGGTGCAGTAACTTCGCCTTCCTCCACGAACTGCTTTAGCTGAGAGACCAAATCTTGTCTTTCGAGGCTGACAAGCAAGCTCTGAAGAAACGACACCTGGGTGCTTGTAATCAGCTGCTGCTCGAGGAGGATGCTGAAGAGCTCCCCGCCGCTCTCCACCAACTCCAGCTTCCTTTTCCCAATCTTCCCCCTACAGAGAAACTTGAGGGAAGCAAGCTCACTGCCCGACAGCCTGCTGGAGAAGGAGTGCAGCAGGGCCAGAAAGGGATCCATGGTGCCGAGGCCTACGCCGCCACCAGCCCAGGCCCCGGGCCACACGCAGGCCGCAAGGGGAGGCTGGCGGCGCCCCGTCCCCGCCCTCCAGGGGCGGACAGCCTTCC
>JAVJGI010000002.1:20315749-20394948 GCA_035590275.1 Ibycter americanus
CCCGAGCCGCGGCGGGTGGTCGTGCCTGCGCGGGGTGCTGAGGGGGTCGGGCCCGGCCCGGGCCTCGCCGCCGGTCAGCCTGGTTGCAGGAACCGCGCGGGGCTCCAAGTCCCTCAGAGCCCAGCGGGGTCGGTTGGTGGTGCCGAGCCCAAGGTGGTGCCGGCACGGCCGGCCTCCTGTGCAGGAGGAGCGGGGCCAGCGCCTCAGCCTGGACCGAGCCCCGCCGTGAGGGAACTGTAGCTTCCCCCTTTCATACGGAGCTATCGGGCTGCTTCTGAGCACCTGTACGAGGGTTACTTCATGGGTTTTTTGCGGCAGGAGAGCAGTACAAGGATAAAAGGGCTTGCTCGACAAAGAGCCAGCAAGGCCCCAGCGGAGCCCTGCTCCCAGAGGGGCACCACGGCCCTGGTGTCCCCCTCCCCCGGAGACCCCCCTGCCCCTGGAAACACAGCGCTTGCAGCCAGGGCTTTGCTCCTTACAAAGATTAATTGTGACTCCTGACCTTTAAAAGGGAAGAAAAAGGGCAAATGTATTTTAAAGGCAATTTTTATACAAGGTGAAAGGTTGTGAACTTCTCTTAAATGGGAAAGTTCAAGTTCATCCCATTGTTTTGTAGGTCCCCAAAGTTGAGGAACAGCCATGGTGGTTTTTTCTTCACAGCACGTGTAGGTAGATAGAGATTTCCTTGTTCCTTCTGTGGACGCTGGCGTGTTGATTCCCCAAGCTGCCCCATTACTAAATTGTTTCCAGTACAGCCTTTAATTTATTAGTGTTGCGACACACAAACAGACCTATGGTCCTTGTCATAAGATGATTTCCGTCTCAGATAGACGAGCTTAAGCGTTATCTTCTGCATCTCCTGCTCCAGTCTGGCATTCCAACGTGAGGAACAACTCCTACTCCCAAAACATTTCTAAAACTCCCACAGGCACAAGCCCTCCTTAGATAAAACCACTAGATTTTCAGCATCCTGTTTCAGTCTGTTACATGGAGTGAGTCTTACACACAATCAAGAAAGCAGAGGACTGGCTACACGCATGAAGCCCATCTGTGCATCCACAGCAGTGGGCACAATTATATAAGAAAAGACATATTTCACACTGAATACAAGATTTGTTTCCTATACAATCCTCCCAGGTTATATGAACATTGGACAGCCTCATCTCCAAGTAAGTGTTCCCTTAAAATAACTTCCTTTACTACAGCATTAGCAATATTTTCTTTGATTTTTAACCAGATAATCCCAAAGTTCACAATAAATTTGGAACTTCCATCAGCCTCCTTCCCCCCACCCTGCTTATGTTCCTCATCCAGGAAGAATGACAGGGCATCTAATGATGCCGGCCTTAAAAAGCAGCCAATGTGCATATTACTCCCAGCCTCTCAGGCAAAATATTAAACCTGTTTAAAAAAGAAAATTTTTTTTAGTCCCCAAATGCTGCAAATTGGAGGGAATTAAGCTGTTTTTAACCAAGAGTCTCATGGTAAAGTAAATAGTGAGAGGAAGTGGTACCAAGAATTTCAGCTGGGATAAGACATGCCTGAGTGGAGAGAGGTATTTTCTTTCTGCAGCCCTGAATATGCTTTAAACTGAAGGAAAGAACATTAATAAAAAGGGTGGTGTGATGCCAAGGAGAAAAATATTTGCAATGTGTGGATTAATTTAGAAAGCAAATGTAAGCCCTAGTAACGATATAAGAAATATAAAATCCAATTAAATAAAATATCATTTTAATTTTGCCAAGGAAGATGACTCTACAAAACAGGGGGAACCAAGGCACGTGGTGCAGAGCTTCTGCCTGATGATGGCTGCCAGCCGGATTCAGAGATAAATCTATGTGAGGGAAGTCTAAATCACTGTAATTTACATCTTTATTCTCTATTCCTTGACATGCAATTGAAAGCAACATCAACAGAGACTTTTAATAGGTTCATATGAACTTAGCATCCAGATTCAGTGCTGGAGTACGAGGAGGTATGAAAGCAATTTCATACATCACTGTAATTCTAAAGGTGTCTAAATTAATAACAAACATGAAGCTAAAAGATACAAATCATCATTTAATTAAGATATAAATCATCACTTAAATGCTTTTAAACTCACTCCTAATGCCTGGCATAGTGACTTAGTCGCCCCTTTTATTATGTCTGAATCTGATCTGATAACTCTACTATGACATATTCACAGATGAATATACCCAAGCAACTTGCTCGCTTTCCTCCACTTACTTCCTTTGAAAGCAGTTCACAGGGCTTTAGCAAAGAAAGTATTTGCCAAGGTCAACAGATTGTAACCGCTCCACAGCAGAATAAAACTTAATAGAAATGATTTATTAGACCCACTCAGATTTCAGTGGAAGCTTCCCAGAAATGTAAGTACTATGAATGATCCAGTTCCTAACCAAATAATTTATAGAGATTTCTTGAGGCAAGACGATTCCTCGCAAAATACTGCAGAGGGAGCTCGAAGCCTGGGAGTGTTTCAAATCGAGCCTTTTGACTGCATGGTTTTCGCTGCAGGAGTAGGGCAAAGAGAGCAAAAAAAGATTCATTTCTGCCGAGCCTTGGGTGAGGTGTCGGTCACCAGGACGTTCAGGGAACAAACGCCAATTTGGAGGCTGTGGACACGAAGTGGTGAAGCGCGTGGCTGCCCGTGGCGGGGCCTGTGCACCCTCTTGTGTGAATAAATGCGGGGTGGCTGAAAGGTTCCTTGGGAGGGTTCCTGACTTACGAAACAGCTGCTCTAAAAAGCAGTATATTAATCCACACGCCCTGAGTAAATGTTCTGGTGAAATGTTTACAGCTGTACTGAACCACAGGTGACTGAGATGAGCTTGCATGGAAGCTTCAGAAGATGCTTTGTGTTTTCCAGCCAAGGCAACCTGCATTTCTGGCTGGCCCTTCTTCGCTCTAGCATCATACTCTGATCTGCTATGAGGCTGTGGAAATGTCTGACAGTTTCTGCAGGCACTGCAATCTCTTTGATGTAATCTGATTTGCTATTGCTGCTCATTAACAACTATACAAGTTGCTGAGTCTGCCTTTGATGACTGTTTTCGCTATTACTGTCAAGCAATTTACTTTTGATATGACAAATAGCTGTCTGTAAGTATTCATAGCTTGCCTTCTTTCAGCCAGCCCCTCTGCTCTAACAAGCGATGTGCTTGCCGCCTGCTGTTGACACACCAGAACTAGCTTTAACCTAGTGATTTCAGAACTGGTTGTAACGTAGCTACTTCAGCACAGTACATGGATGGCGTGCTCAAATCAGAGATGGCAATGCAGGTATTCAAAGAAATCTGTCTCCTTTCTGAGGCCCACAGTGAGGGCTGCACACAGTGGTAGAGATTCCAGTGTTAATACATGTATTTTTCTTCTTTGCTTTTGTTTTGAGCTCCATACCTACTGCTTCGTACATACTTTCTTACCTTTTTTAAGTTTAAAGCTGAAATCACTGCTATTAGTTCAATCCTGTTGCAAGAGGGTAAAGCGCTGCTCCCGGGTTTGCCAGGTGCAAAGGATGAGCTTCCGTAGGACCTCCTGTCTGGTTTTACAGAGCAGAGAGGTGAAAGACTCAATGGATCGGGGCTATATCTTGACAGACTTGATGGTGTAGTTGCTTTAAATAATATGTGGGATGAAGAGATAGTCAATGGGTTTCTTCAGAGGCAGAAACTGGACTCAGATTAAGGACAGCTTGCTGGTCTATGGCTGTTTCTTTACGTGCTGCTTAATGGTACTTATTAGATTGACTGAGCTGATTGTCAAGCAGGGTGGAATTGTCAAAGGGATATTTGCTTCTTTTTTTAGCAAGTGGAAGGAAAAAGGGGGAATATTCATACAGTGGGGATGGTGTCAAAATTCAAGTCATTCCAAGATAATGGAATGGCGATTCCAGGGTGAATTTAAAATTCTCATCCCTGACAGTTCTGAGACACAGGTTCGACAAGCTTCTTGGCATGGACTAGGTACATTAATCCTCTCTCAGTGCTGAGAAACTGTTTCTCTTTTGAGGTCTAGTCAATTGTACACTTATTTTATTATAACTACCATTCTCTTTCAAGGGAATTAGGAGCATCTCAGCTTTTCTTTGTTATCTTCAAGATAAGAGCAGTATTAAAAAAATACAGACCCCTCCCTACTAGCTGAATTGGGCAGTAAGAGGTTTTTTGTTTGCTTGCTTGCTTTTTTACTCCCATGGTGAACAAACTGTTTTCCATAAAATTTCTTATTATATTTATTCAGTGCCTGTCATCCATTGTTTGCAAAATCCTAAAATGCCTGTTTTCATCAAAGACAAGACAGTTTCTGCATTTTCTGTTGTGAATGAATTGACCCGCCCGTTTCTTTTGTCAGATACTACCTCTCTGTTGCTATAACGTCTAGTGTAGAAACAAATGCTCTAGTAAAGAAACTGTCTGTGAAGAGACTTAGGATTCTAGGAGAAAACTGTCCGTGACAAAAGGGCCAATAAGAAATGGCAAATTATTGTGTGTTGAAAGGGAGAAACTTAGAAGCAGAGTGTGGGAAAAGTAAATAAGTATTGAAAAGAAAGTGAACTCAGGCATGAATAGGTTGTATACAGATAAAAGATCTGGCCAAGTAACAACAACAACAAGCAATAAGTTGTTAACAGATGCTTGAACTTAATATTGAAACAGAAGAAGTGTTGATGTAATTCTGTTGATATAGTTCTGTTGTGTTATTGTTGGCAGAAGAAGTAAGTTTAACTTTAGAGGAAGGGTAAATTGTAGACTTTTGTTTATTTTCTCCTGCTAAAAACCTCTGACTTGACTTTTTACCTATTTTTGTAGTGAATTTTCATCATGCCATGTAAGTATGAAATCATTCTGACAAACATTTCACATGTCAATAAAGCTATGTGTATATATTAGACCAGCACATTTCGTTCCTCTAAACCGTATTTATTACTTAAGCTCTGCAACATCAATTTTGCACTTGGAAAAACAGAAGAGCAGAGAAAACAGAAAATGTCTGCACAGGAATGTCACTGTGAAATAAGCCAGGGAAAAAAGAAAAACCTCCCCAAATAGCAGTGAATGATCATTAGATGTCTGCTTGGGCCCTTTCTATTTCTGTTCTATTTAGTCCCTGCTGGAACTGGACTAAGCTGACCTGTAGAGCACTAGAAGTGCCCGCTCCCTGAGGGTTACCTTAAAACTGCCACGTGAGGCAGATATTTTGAGCAATTTCCTCCTGAAGATAAGCCCATGGCAGAATATGATACAGAGATGCCAAATCTTGTGTTAAATTATGCTGAGGCATGTCCACACACCTATTTTCTGCCGTGCCACACAGAGGTACCAGCGGGGGTCTGAAGGCAAAAGATCTCCCTTAGGGTAGCAAAGAGCCACTGGACTTAAGTAACTTGTGAGTCCAACACTCGCTCTGACCCACTGACTCTCAAAGCTGTACTGGGGACCATGCCCCACTGTGCAGCGGTGGGCTCTGTGCCTGGTTGAGAACAAAGCAAATGAGCTTAAGATATGAACTGGAAGTTGCTAATCATCTAGGGAAATGATCCAGCGGTTCTGATTGCCAGGCTTGAAAGCTAATACTAAGTAATTTCTGAAGAGTATATAAATTTGTTCTCTATTTTCTTGAGCTGCTGTATTGCCAGTTCCCAAGCCAAATGAAAACATGAAAAGTTAAATACTTACCACATTAATATTTATTTTCTTGGATAGGAAATAAATGCAGGTGTTTTTCTCTGGTCTTCTTTACATTGGAAAATACAATATTCCGAGCAGCTATAAGAAAGGCTAGGATAACTTAAAATTAATTATTTTGCAAAAAATGGATCAGTTTTGCACTAGCTTGCACCACTTGGAAATATTTCTTACAAGCATGCAAATAATCCTATACCATAGGACTGCATCCTCCCACCTAAGGAGAGGGGATATTCCCCCCTTTCCTTACTGAGTACAGCAGCACTCCACTGCCTGCTGCACAGCCTTGCAGTTGAAAAAGTAGTGGCAGGGATTTTTCTTTTTGACTGTGAATATTCCAGCTCTAATCTGTTCTGCATTAACAGGCTGGGCTTTGGACCTGGTCATTGTCACAAAAAGTGGTGTGAAAAATGTAACCTTTTCCCCAGCCATGTCCCTGCATCCAGCCTGCAAAATGGCCCCTTTGCAGGCCAGAAAATATCTTGACCTCTAAATGTCTCCCAGAGTTACTAAAATTTTATTTTAATAAATATAAATGAATGAACCTGGCCACACTTGCTTAATTTCTGGGTTAAACACAGGTGTTGTGAGCTCACTACAGTGACTGGAGATAACAACAAACCAAAACGGGGGCGGGGGGAATAAATTTCCTAATAACAAGTATTACCTTAGATATCTGTGATTGGCAGTAGAATTACCCGTTAGAAGAAAGATCAGTGGACTTTTGTTCTTCCTTTCAAGAATGTGCCAATACAGTGTTTTCTGTCTGAGTCATTGTCCCACCGCCATTGAAGTTGGAAGGTGTAAGGTGTTTTTCAAATCTGATTAGAGGGAGTACCTTTTCTGCTCGAACACAGTACAGTTATTATCCAGAGTGCTCATTTCCTTTTAAAACATGAATACTTTTATGCAACCATTAAGTGGCACAGGATATGACTAGGTTAGTTACTCATAGGAATTTAGATATAATAAGTAAGAAAGCAAATCTGGTTTCATCATCCCTATCCCTTGATTCTTGGGGGCGGCGGGGGGGTGGGGGGGGGAAGTATTATTTTCTGATTTCTTTAGAAACACTTTAATCTGAGCTAGTGCGTAGCATTGTAGTCAGAACCAGATAAAAGATAGTCTTAAGCCACAATTTGGAGTTCTTTTTCATATACAAACATAATGGAAACTTGCTGCATTTGTTCCCAGAGTTGAAAAGTCTATGAAGGAGCGTGACTCACAGAGAGGAACAGATTAATATAATACAATAAATAGCATTTATATATTTTCCTTACAGTCTGTATACTTTAGAAGAAGCAAGGAAGTTACACACACCACAGCTTTGTCTGCTTACCCTCAAAAAATTCACGTACTGACATTCTTTTTTTTCTTGAGAAGCTCTTGTTTAGAGATACAACCAAAATTAAATGACTTGTGATGCAAGATCAGACCCAAACTCACCCTCTCTTGTCTCTCAAATATATACATAAACATCACTGCTTTGCTGTTATTCACCGCTTTTGGAGTGAGGCTTTTTAAAGGAGAAGTAGCCTGTATTACATCTTTGCCAAGTACCTAAACCTGGGAGTGATTAACTGTAATTTCTTATCTACAGGAAGACCCAGAGATGATTACCAGCTTAGCTCTACAGCCTTCTTTGGTCAGAGTGAAAAAACAAGCATCGTAAAGATGCAGAGAAATTTCGTTTCAGAAGTAGAATTAAAAAAGACAAAAATGAAGAGGTTTAGTAGAATTTGAGAACTGACTCTTGGTTTTACTTCTTTCGCTCCTTGTAAGCCAGGAAGAAGATGTAGCTGAAAGTCACATTAATTTACTCTCAGGACTTGCTCAGTTCCTTCCTTGCTACCCACTCCTCCTCACTCCCAACAGTGCTTGAGCAGAGTAAAATACCTAAATAACTCCAGGAGTGTGGTCCAGGATCCACTAGACCGCACAGCTGTTTCATGATGCACACTGTCTCTTGCTGACATGAGAGGTCATGCAGTAAGCCTGGAGTAGTCTAGTCGGCTGAGATTTATTACTTTCCCACTCGATAGTTAATTACTTGTAATTACCTACCTTCTTTACCTACAGATGTATAATACATTAAGAACTGTGAGCTGCTCATCTAATTACATGCTTCGACCAGGACAGGTGGGAATTCCGTGCTGGTGAGCACTGTGCTGTGATGATGCAACACTGCTGTCTTATTTCAAAGCAGGCAGCGCAGCAGATCAGCCACGTACCTGCACATGCCTTGGGGGCTTGAGAGACTTACCTACTACAGGACCAAAGGGCTTGTATCCACTGGGACCCAACTTCCATGTTGGAAGATGTGTAAGAGTTTATAAATTGTTCTGATCAACATTAAATGTGTATTCCTAGAGGAGCTGTTTATTTTCGATTGCTGAGGATCATGGTACTATTTGCAGTTCAGTACATCAGTGGAGAAGGCATAGTCACCAAGCCCTCGATGATGCTGGAGAGGTCTTCTCTTTCTTACTTTGTTTTCATCCATTTCCTTTCAAAGGACCAAAGCCTTCCAGCTTTCATCTGAACACAAGAGCAACAGTATTGCGCCGCTTGGCAGGATGAGATTGCATGTTGCTACAAAAACATTGGCAAAGGCTACCTAATAATCTGCCTACCAGATGGCCTCACCTTAGGAAGTGACTCTCTTTCCAGTAAGACAACAACTTCTGCGGCTGATCTGCCAGCTAACTTGGGTCTGAGAACACCAGTCAAAGCCTGTTCTTCCTCCTTCCCTGTTTGCATCTTTTCCCTAGCCGCTGTCTCTTGGCCACTCTTTTTTTCATTTAGAAGTAAAAATAGGAAATAACTTTTTCTTCTGCTCTAAGAAAGATTGCTTAACTACCTGCATTTAACTCTTGCTCTGAAAAATGAAACTTGTTCTGCTTTTAAGTTTGTTCAGCACAAGCACTCTGCTAAATATTTTGTGTTTTGATTCTTTTTCTCATGAGCGTCCAGATGGATACATTTCCCATTTTGGCACAAATTTTCTCACACAGGTGGTGCTAAGCAAGATGAAAGATGTGACCTCAAAACCTTCAAACTTGTGTAACCAAGTTCACATGACTGTCATGCCTTTGATTTTCTGAGCCCTTTACCTCATGGGAACTAATGCTCTAACAGCATGCACAACTCTTTACTGATCGCACAACTCAGCTGTATTAATATGTTTTGGCTTTAGCTGACACTCTGGGTTATAAAAGTGCCATACAGTAAGTCTCACGAATTTCCGTTATAAGTGGAACCCAATCATTCAATAAGCAATGCTTAATCTCAGGCAAAGAGCACTGCAGTCAAAGGGAATCAAAGGAAATATTTTATTTGGCTTCAGGTGGTTTTGAGTTAGGTGACATGCATGGTATTAAAAATTAAGAGAAGAGCTTAAAATCAAAAAGCAGCCACATTAATAGTTAGTTTCTTCTTCAGAAAGGCCAGTTGGGCTAAAAAAAGGAGGAGGTTAAAAAAAGAATTCGGGTTTTTCTCTGCTGCACTAAAAATGGCATATTGTGTTTGGTCATGGAATAAATAATACTCGAATGTGCAAAGAATTGAACCAGAGTTTGAATGGAATCCATATAAATTTTAAGACATGGTTTCTTCAGTGGCAAAAGGAAAAAGAGTTGTTTACTCTGAAAACTTCGTAGGAAAACATAAATGCAATCGCATGATCTATGAAACTTCAGGAGAGTTCAGACTCCTGAGGTAACAAGATGAAAAGTAAATTGTTTTATTATTGCTTATTGGAAATCACAACAGCCAAAAAGATCATTAACAGCTCAGGACCTGAGAGCATGGAGGGTTTAAAAATAGAAATGTGCCTGTGCCTTCACTTGAGACTTATTCACCCTTAAGCTATTTAAGACTGCAAAATATTTGTAAGACAGTATCTTAGAAACACAATGACATGGAAATCCAGAAGATTCAGACTCGTACTGTCAACACAATAGGGTGGGTATGATTTCCTCCTCAGGCGCACCAACTGAAGTTGTGTCTTTGCCACAAACTTTGGGTAGCAAAAAGCAAACGGCGTGCTTCAGCAGTGGTTCAAAACAGGTCTACGCAGCCACTTACAGCTGTAATCTTTCCTACTATTGTCTGCATTTGCTCTTGGACTAAGTAAATTAGTATAATGATTTTCCTGTTTAATACATTTATACATTGGGGTTTGGCCTTTTTTTCCTTTTTTTTTTTTTTTTTATTCTTTGATCAAAGCAGGGCTGGGAAACGGGATTTTGAATTTTGTGGCAGAAGCACAGGTTGAATGGATGTGGTGGAGATACTGTTGTGTCAATACAGAGTTCAGCTGTATTTGTACAAATACAATATTACTATCTTTCATCAAACCTGGCCCATACGGTAGCTGTGAGTCACATCGAGGTATGTTTGGTTATTTCTTGGTCACTTCCAGATCCCTGCTTCTCTATTAACTTCCCCCCCGCCCTTCCAGTGAATTCTTATTAGCATAAAAATTAACATAACCCTGCCTCAAATTTGCTATTGGTAAAACCAAAACTTGTTTCTATTTGCATCACAACTATGAAAAAAAAATTCATAAAAAGTACCACAACCGCACTACAAACCTCCTTCTGGAAGGCACTAACTTATATCTAATGAGCTTGTATCTACTTTTTTGTCTTTAAGAGCTGACAAAACCAAACCAGTTACCAACTAGGCAGTGTTTTACCTGCTTCTGGTTTTCGTATCCATTACTTTGGATAACAGAATTCCCGTCTTCTAACCAAATTTCATTAGTTAAAGCATTAATATTTTCTGGCTAGAAAGGGAGAATTGGTATGAGGCCTCATGCTTTTAACAAGACAGTTAAATGGGGAGACAGCAAATCAGGTTCCAAGACCAGCTTTGCTTGTACCGGTCCCACAAGGCAATAAAAATGTGACATACATGGTGTAGCCATTCTGCTTCCTCAGCTGCTTCCCCTTCAGAGCTGAATTCAATGAGACACAGTTGAAGGAATCCCTGAGTTTCATTCCTGTAGTTGTACCATCCCGTTAATTTCTTAATAATACATTTTTCCATTTAAATGAACAAACCAAATAGCATTCTTCCTCATTACGAGCCCATTTCAAATGTCTTAGTGAAAGCTCTTCCATGTTACATTCTGCTACGTGCCTAGCACTAAAATCGGAAGAAAATTAAAGCTTCCAGGGTAAGATCCATCACAGTATTTAGTGTCTACGGTGCAGCTATCCACATCTGTGCTAGAAGCCAAACCTCCCTTTGTGCTCTTGGAGACAGATGCATTTTAGGTGGGATTCACTTGACCTCAGAGTGGGTATCTGAAGCAGCTCAAACCCAAGATTTACCTTGGGCATTGTTAGGAAGATGTCTATAAATGAAGTAGTCAATACCAGCGAGCAAATCTCAGTTCTGGACTCGGCTGGCTGAGTACACAAGGAGCACTGGAAGGGGCATCGCAGATCCAGGTTTAGGCAAACTGTAACAGCAGTTACTGTATTTCTCAAATCTAACAGTACTCATGGTTGCACGCTCAGAGCACAAGGAGGATTGGGAACAGAACCTGTCCCACAGGAGAAACTCTTGCATATTTCAGTTTATTTCAAATAAGTATTCAAAGAAAAAAAAAATAACCCGAACTAAAACAGGTTTAGTATATATTTGCTTTTCTTAAAAAATGATTCCATGAAAGAGTTTTATAGTTATCTAAGTAGTAATACAATTTTTTATATACAAAATTCCATTTCAAACGATTTACTGTACAAAAGAAAGTATAAGCAACTGTTACTGTTTCATGATTTCAGCAAATAATGAAAAATTCTCATAAGTATGTGTTCAGGATATAGTTCTACCATTTACAGGAATGTCAGTATTAAGCTGGGAATACTTTTGGATAAGTATTTACAGACGAAATCCCCTTCGAGGAAGTTCCCCTAAGATTTCTCTTCAGAATAGGTAGTTCATGTTTGGCTTTCTTCTGGATCTTTTGGGCTACCAAGGAATGAGAGGAAGAACACTTTTTCAACGAGAAGTACGGACGGAATTCTGCTTGATTCATTCCCACTCACAGTCCTATTGCAGTCAGCGGGCCTGATCTGGTAAACACTTACTTACCAGGCATAATGCTTATTGTGTAAATAAATCAGGCAGGATTTGGCCCTACAGTAGTAAGCTATCATCAGTTACAAATTTTAAAAATAGTGACATTCCTGCAAGTCAAAATACAACAGAAACAAGAGTTAACAAAATATAAGCCCTTTATTAATAAAAATCTTTGGTTGGATGAATATTTTAAATAAGCTTCAAGAATATTTGGTTAATACCATTTTCTTTCTTCCACATAATTTCTTTTCTTCTACCTTCTTTGGACAGACTACAGAAAAATATCAAGTTCATCACATACTTTAAAACAAATAAATATATCAAAAGCTAAATATGGCATTTTTTTAAGTTCTAGCATTAATCTTTAAATTAGTTTGGCAAAGAAAAAAGAAAAGGAAAAAGAAATAACTAACTTCTCTTGAAAACAGTCTTTTGATGTTTGGTTTTGTAACAAACCATACAGTAGTTAGACTTTAAAGAAATCTTTCATTTTTATTTTATTTTTCAGTTTTATATTTGTAATGCAAGTGCCATGGACAAGACAAAGCGATAAAAGAACTGAAGTTAATTGCACCAATATTATTTGGAAGTGCAGTTTATCGTTTGACAAAGCAAAACTAAAATGTACTATGCTTAAAAAGAGTTGTACTGATGGGATCGAGCTAGGCATCATAATTAGGGATTTCAGACTTATACTTTAAGGAAGCTCCTTGTACAAAAAGAGTATTTTAAGACAAAAGAAAAGTCCTGTTAACTAACTGAAGGTCTGGTCCTGTAGCCCCAGTGCAGGCAAAACTTTCATTGAAGACAGTAAGTGGGATGTGTTTTGGATTTACTCCTCTGGCATGGCCTCTGGGAAATGCCATTCAACAGCAGAAAGTCTGCAGGAGCAACTGGCTGGGAAAAGTGGGTGCAGACTCCTTTCTCCTGCGGAGGACAGAGGGCTACAGAGAAAAACCTGGCTGAGAAAGGGATGTGCTAAAACAATGGGGAAAAGGGAATTTCCTCAGCAACAACAGCGCCCAAGTACTAGGCGGGGCAGTGTGAGTCACTGTAGCTCTACCTGTGCTCCTTAGTTCAGGGCATTTATCAAAATGCTCTGTGATCACCTACCTGCTGGGAGGCTCTCCAAAATTGTGCTGCTGCTGCCCGGCCACGAGCGAGGCGCTGCTGGGGGCCTGGACTAGATGACCTTTAGAGGTCCCTTCCAACCCAAACCATCCTATGATTCTACGACTGCTCAAACACAGCTGCTGCAGCCTGGGGCACTGAGGTACCTTCATCCACATCAGTCGTTCATTGATAAAAAACGACTTTTCCAGATTCACTTTTCTGATGTTTATGAAGAGAGCAGTGCCCCGGCAGAGGCCCTGGGTGCACAGCAGATTGCCACAAGTGCCCCATGCGCCCATGTGACACTAAAGCTCAGTGAGGGCTCCGCTTGTTTCAGACCTGCAGGTTCAAACACAGATGTCTGCCCGCAGAGCTAAACCCCGTCCTGGAAGGCAAGTCAGCCTGGTGGGCTTTACGTGGTTTCCCTCCTGCCAAAAGGAATACTAGGGCACAACCTAAAGCTGAGTTTGCATATACTTTATCGAGTTATCCCACGGACCTTCAAGCCTGGGGTTCCAAAAATATTTTAAATTAGTATTATTATTACTTAAAATTTACCTTTATTTAATTACTTCATTAATAGGCTAAGGTCAGATTCTCAGAGAATATCTCTATCAAGACGTACTAAGTACCTGCATTTATTAATGCACACCAATGTCAATAGTGTTACCTAACGATGAAATATAAAAATTCCCTGCATTACTGCTTGTGCAAAAGAAAAAAACCCAACATTATCAGAAATAGAATGTGGTCCTCCATATTTGTAAGAAGAGCATTTCTCACAAAGATGGGAGCAAAATGGCAGCACATCCTTCAACATGCACCAGGTTGTCCATTAATCGAGTCCTGCCCTTTATGCGATGGCTTGTGTGTCAGTGGAATGCCCCAACATACCCAGCTCCCTCCTCTCCTATACGTCAAGAGGATACGAATGGCAGGAGGACAAGCTCCCACTGTGGCTCCTGGAGAGTCTGGGGCTGTGATTGTTACAGTTTTCACCTTTTTTCTTGTCCTTGTCTTTCCAGGTTTCTAGCATTTGCAGCTTCCCTTGCTCTTCTCTCATGAAGACCTCCACCATGAGAACTTTCTCTTTATGAATCTGCTGACTAATGTCCTTGGGAATGTCTGGGATAATCCAGTCAACAAAGTCACTCATAAACATGACCAAGTTCTGAAAACGAAATTGTGAGAAAGTGTCAGAGAGGTCAAATGAAAGGATGACTGTAGGGGAAGGGGCCATTTTTGGTGTACTTGGAAGAATGAAGAAAGCACAATTATTTGAGCTGGGCTCAACTGCAAGTCTGAAGCCTGATACTGAGCCAAATTCACCTCAAATTATCGTTCATGCCAGAAGTAGAGAAAAACGGCAGGCACGCATCTCTGTGATTTACGTTCAAATACTGTCACAGCCCCTTAGAAATCCAAAGGAAATACTGTCACTGATAAAGGGTTTACGAGTTTTACATCAGAAAGGCAGAAGCAAATAGCAAGAAGTAAAATGATGAAAGTTGGAAAAACACATTTCAATTAAATGTTTCTGATTTTAAAACCGTGATTCAACAAGAGGGAGGTCTTTCACAAAAAGGTACGTATTTTGGCCCCCCGCCCCCCCCCCCCCCCAAAAAAAAAGGGGGAGAGGGGAATAAAAATTTTGAAACTGGTTGTTTAGATAAGGCAGACTTTAAACGCTTGTGTCACAATAACCAGCATCGCTGCTGTGATCAAATAATGTAATTCAGTGAAAAATTACAAGACTTTGCCTTCTTGTTCAGGTGCGAGTTAAACTCTAACTGGAAACATTTTGGAAGTTTCTTGGCTAGGTCTAGAAAGGATATTGGATGAAATTTATGCTGCTTTAGTGAATTTGTTCATGTCCCACTGGAAAAACTGGTGGAATCTGATTTTGTGCTTTGCTGCTCACTAAGGTCATTAAGTTACTTCGGCATCAAACCGGTTCAGGGAATGCCTGGGGATAAATTTTTCCACTGAGGATATACCTGGGCCTGGGCGGGTGGGAAGAAGAGGGTGAATGAGGATGGACAAATTTCTTTGCTTTCCCAGGAAACAGCTGAGACAGAAGATACCTTCTTTGGCCTAACAACTTATTTCCAAAGGTGCCCTGCCTTCCGTAGCTGAAGAAATATGACAACTCTTTTTCTTTCTCATGTAAAAAGTGCCTGCAGTATAACCTACCTGGAAAACTATCACAAATGCTAATCTTGCTGCTAGGACAGCCCAGAAATCCTTTGAAATGTCATACTTGTTTTCGGACCAGGGGGGTTCTCGATAATCTTTGTATCTGCAAAACAAGACTCAGTAAATCAGTGATGTCATTCAGAAATTTTAGCACCATGAGGAATTAATAGTTGAAGAGTAAATCGAACTGTCTAAAAGCAAGTTCACTATTACAGCATGACGCTGTATTAACTGCTCAGAATCAAGACACACCTGAACAAGTTTTACTCAAAATTAAAGGTCTTCAATCTTAATACCCTCTGAATTACACAAATAATATCAGTTCTGCATACAAACTACACAGCTCAGATAGTTTATTTTCTTTTAAGATTGGCAAAAAAACCCCCAAACATATTTTAAGACTGATTTTAAAGACAAAAATACTGATCTCAGATCTATAGAGTGTTATGCTGATGGTGTTCTTGTTCACCATCAGCAAAAGATCCCAGATAAATTTTGCCATATAGAGAGAAGGTGAGAATTTTGCCTTAACTATGGCTTACAGAAAATTTATGTGCTAATCAACAATAACTTGTTAGAAATGGGAGCAAGAAAAATACATTCAATTTAAAACCACAGCATCCTGTCAGTATTTTGAAAGAATTAGGGCTCCATATTTTCAAATGATTTAAAAATCCCTGGAGTATGGAAGAAATGATGGGATGAGAAGAAGAGGCTGGGACTAGAAAGCAAATGAACCTGACATTTTTTAATTGGACCATGACACTAATACTTCTGTTCTGTAAATTCTGTGCTAAAAACATGTTTGCAAACCTCATTTATCCTGTGCCCAGAGACCACCAGAAGGAAACCAGGAGAAAGTAAGCGCAAGCAAAGCTAATATGTATGAAATTTTGGTGGTTTTTTCATCTCAGAGTGATTTTTCTGTTTAGCGGTCATTTCAGCAGATCAGCTTGCCCTAATGACATTTAAAAAGAATATAAATTAAAAAATAATATGATTATAAAGGTGGGGGTTTCTCCTGGTCAGTATGTGTAAATTTTTAGTATATGTATACTAAAGTAATCTTTCTTTTTTTTTTTCTCTCATGGCATGTCTCTTCCCTCCTTGTTGTCCTCCTCCTTTTCTTACCCCCGTTGTTCCCTTTTCAGGTTTGCTGGTCTAAGTGCTTTCACTGTTACGTTTGGCTTTGTTCCCCAATTCTAAGTGTTAAAACATTTGTTTTGAATATGATGCATGTCTAAGGAAGCCTGGGCAAAGCATGCATTTCAGCACTGACCTAGATTGCTTCATAAGCTCAAATATGCAACAATAATTTTCCTTTAAAAATGAAAAGAATATGTAGAAATTGTTACAGGCATGCAGACTTCCTGTGCGATGACACTTTAAGTTGGTCTTAAGTTCCAGTGCAGATAAAGATGCTATTACTGTCATCAGGAATTGCTACAGAAACTGGACAAAAAAAAGAGATGTACTCTGAAGTCATGGCTATTATATCAATAGCACGTGACACAACAATATGACATCAGAGTAACATCATTTTGTTCCCTTAAAGCATCATTGTGCTGTTTATCATCATTTACCTCCTTTCCTGAAAAAGGGATTACATAGTAACAAAAACCTTTGCATAGATAAACACTGAATTTAACAACGCTAATCAATATTTCCCAAACAAAGCAGTACTTCAGGGTTTGTGGCTGCTTAATATGTAAGCCAAGACGTTCAAGGCAATGTATCCATCTGACATAAAAGGCCACCAAGGTGCTAAAAAGGTATTGAAAATACAAGGGACCTGCCCCAGGAATGTAAAAGTTTGTCCCATTCATAGTCAGCTGTGGTAACTTAAAATTAGTTATCAGGAGAGTACCTGCATATCTGAACCTCGTAGCCAAGATCCATGGGGTCGTTTGGAGCTGTTCCTGCTTGAAAATCGCTGACATTAAAAGAAGATAGTGTATGGTTCACGAAGCCATGCATGGTGCCATTCTCACTGTACATATACAGGTACACGAGGCGTGGAATGAAGTCGGATGTGAATGAGATCACAAATGCCTAAGCCATAAGAGTAAAGAGTGAGCGCAATATTCAGGCAGTGGTTAAGTTATTAATATCCTCAAGCATGTCTTGCCCAGACAACTCGCGCAATTCGGGGGCTGCTTCAGAAAACAAGGCTGGGGCAACTTCAGCCCACGGGGCCCTAGAAATGGAGTATTCACTCCTGCAACAAGGTTGTATTTACTGCTTGCTCTCCCAGGTTGCAGAATATTAGATGGAGCAGGTCCATGGTGACTGAGATTTCCACGGGGATTACAACTTGAACTCCCCAGGGAATGAAGCAGCCATACCCCCCAGCACCAGATGAAAGCGAAACACAGCACTGCTTCCCCGTGCCCCAGATGCATTGTATAAGATCCAATTGATTGATTTCCAAGTACTTTTCTGTTCTGCAAACAACCGACAGTGAATTGACTCTATAAATTCTCATTGCGTTGCAAAAGGCCATTAATTGCCTGTGTTTTTTAACTCCATCAAGATAAAAGGATGGGCAGACTGAGCCCAGTTTTATTTTTATGGTCATTAAAATTGCATTTTATTTGGTTATTTTAAAAGGTCTTCTAAAAACATCACACAGAAAATGCAAGACAGCCAGTTCGGCTGAGTTCTTCATAACCAGCCTTTCTCATTTATCATTATTATGAAGCATTCTCACTGGCATAAATCTCATGTACATGTGAAACAAACACTGTACAAAATGTTTTACTTATTTTATGGTAAAGAGGGTAGTACATAGATCAAAGAGGGAAAAGTAACACCAGATAATGATGAAAAGAGACTACACGGAAGAAAAGAGAAAAAAAAATAGAGAAATTATTTCCAAAGGAAAAGAGCAGAAATGGTAAAGACAATTTAAGGCAGCATATCAAATAACCAAAAGAACGGTTTGGCCATAGCACAACAGACACCTGTGGGCAAAATGAAGGGATTTCCAGGCTGGATAATGGTAAAAAAACTGAGAGGGCTGGCGGGCACATGGCTGTAAACCCTCCCTGTTCTGCTGCATTGCACACATATTGTCAGCTTGTTATTCAGCTTATTTTTTTTTCATCTTTCCCCAGCTAGGGTGCAATGAAGATGATCGTTGTGGATGTCTATTCATATAGAGTGTTAGATAAGTACATACATGAATATATTAAGGCGTGCTGATGTTTTCTAAGGGCTGGGATGTTCACTGTTGAAGTAAACAAAGTATTTTCATGGATTTCCAAAGCTAACTGAGTGACAGCAATGCAGTTCAAGGCCAGATTTTTCAATGGAAGGACACTGCTCTCTGAGAAGCTGAACTAATTCACACTCAGTTGACTACCAGACCCTAAATAGGTTTTAGAATCGAAATTAAAAAATATGTCATCTTAGTGATAGTATTTCAAAAAAGCAAAAGTAAGCAACTGTGGCCTTATTTGTTTGAAGGGCAAAACTGTTTTATGAAAACATTCTGGAAGAAAGCTGCAACGACTAGTTACTATTTTATGTTATTGCTACTACTACCACAACTCTAAAAAAACCACCACATCTGATGTGCTAATATTTTAAAAAATTTCTAAATCATATACTTCCCCTTGATTTTAAGGAATTTATGCTGAAATAAAACTAATGGAGCAGAATGGAAAAGCCAGCCTATTTAATTAAAATTGTATTCATGCTGAATTACTTACGTTTATGATGACAGCAAGCTTTCCAATACCTCTGAGGATATTATACCAGATTCCTAAGGAAGGAAACAAACATGTAAATGCCAGTCCACTCATTAAACTCAGATAAATGACATTTTTAGTTACAGTGTTAGGAGCACTTACGACTGTGCCAAATACAGTTGTATTTTAAATAATAAAAAGAACAAATTATAAGAGATTGATTTAATGACCTGTACTCAAAGGAAGCCCAACTCTGTCTTCCAAAGCTATGTTTGGGCACCTATTTTTTTTAAGTTTTAAGCTAAAAGCCTCTTTGAGGAAGAGGAAGGCAAGTGTGAGAGAGAGAACTGTTGGCATTGATAGCAAAGAAAAACATAATGAAATTTCATTCAAACTTCTCAAATGCTTGAGGAGAATAAGAAAGCTACAGGTAGGGCGCTGGAACCTCCACACACTTGGTGCAGAACATATGGGTCTACCAGCTTTAAGGATCTACCTGAATCTGTTTCTACAATTTCTCATCACTCTTGATTGTACCTCAGTTTCAAGAAAGCAAAGCTCCAGTGGAGCCATTTGATGGGATTTTCACATTTGCATCTGGAAACCATATAGATGTAGGTTTCCTCAGCATGGGCTCTTTGCGTACGAAATGTAATACCAACCAACCCCATACTGACTGAGGTTCAGCCCCTCTGGATTTAGTCTGAGGATGATGCATGAAGTCCCACAGGTCTGCCCCTTCCCCATCTCCAGATCCCATTCCTCATGGAGGGGCTTCTCTGAAGTCTACATAGAGTGCTGGTTTAGCGTACATGGTTGTGCACCATTGTGCCTGGTGTCTCTAACAGCCTCTTGGGCACTGGTGACAGCTTGAAAATGTCTCCTTAGCTGAAGTACTCAAACTGTAAGATTCAGTCTTGATGGAGAAACCCAGGGCTGCTACCAGATCTGCGTGGTTACAGCCCTGATGAGCCACTCTCCTATTCTGGGTTTGAAGGGGAAGGAAGATGTGAGAGGCTTTACACAGGGTGACATCCCTGGAAGACTCCCCTGGTCTGGCCGTATCCTCTGCTTGTTAACTCATACTTCATGTAGCTTTGGTCGTCTGGCACAGCATACACAAGCCAGCCTGGACAGAGTACAGAGGTGAACTTCAGGAAAAGATATTGGAGTATCAGTGGAAGCAGAGATAGACCTCTGTTGGTTGCCAGTGGTTACCCACTGCCTTTAGCACGCGGCACCTTCTTTCTTTCCTGATTCTGCTGATGCTGGCCCTAAAAACTTCTCTGATTTGTCCGTGGCCATCTCACAGTCTCTGACTTTGGGATGTCTCTGAAAGAAGTGGGGTTCTTTCACCCACAAGAGTGGGACTGAATTGCAATAAATTGCAATCAACACCCTCTCAAAACCAAAAAAAAAACCCCTCAAAAACCCCACCACTGCCAAAAAAACCAACACGCCCCCTAAGATCTCCACCAGCAACCTTAGCCTGCAGCATCACATAAGCCAGCCACAAACCACCCCAAAAGCAATGTCATGGTAAAGGCAATAGCATGGCAAAACATGATGTGTGCTTCCACCCTAGGGTGATCCTGGGGCACAAGGATGAGCCCAAGGGAAAACCCTGCTTGCACAATACCAGAATGAACACCGAGTTTGGTACAGATCGTAAATGTCTCTGCTCTTGCTGTCTGGCTCTGTAATACAATTATTTTAATGACCTTTTTAGTCCTAAGTAACCTGCATTTGGGAGCAATAGCTTCCTCTTTACACACACCCATAGCTGTTAGCCCCCGCAGTAAAGGGAGGACTGGTCGGTTGTCACTGTCCCACTGCAGAGCCCAGTTCCAGCTAGATTCACTGCAGCTTTCAAGCTTCACCCTTCCAACATTCATGCTGAACAGGGATGAAGGGATACATTTACCCACAGACTTTTGAGTCCTCTCTTGCTCCCAGGTGTATTTCTCCAGGCCAGCCCAGAGTTAGTAAGTGCAGAAATTTTTGCTTCTGCAAGAAAACTGCATTGCCAGAAAGAACTGTTGATGTGCAAACCATGCGAGATATTTCGCTATTGTATTGATCGTTTTGATTTGAAAAGTGATATTGTTTGCTTAATAAAATATTAATCTGAATTTAAAGCTCTGGTCTTTCTATTTTAAAAGTAAAGCCTCAATAAGTTATGACAGTTCACAGTTAAGCCACAGTCTAATGTTTTGAATTTTCCTATAAATATCTTCCTGTTAATGAAACTAACTCAGCATAATAATATCCTGCCATCAATTCAGGAATAAACAAACAGGGATAACAACAGCAATGTGCACTTACCTATATCCTTTGCTCTGACTGCTACCGGTCTCCTCAGCTCAGTAACAAATTTTTTCGCATCTAGACGGATTTCAATGATGTTGTTCAACAAAGCAAACAAAGGTGCCAGCGGGAAGGATGCAACGAACAAAGTTACAAACCCAAACTGAATAACTGAAAAGGAAAAATAAACCATTTCAATGGCCGTGGTCGATATTTATCAAACGCATGCATCATTATGTCAGTGCCAACCCCCAGATTCTAACAAGATGACACATGCTAGGAGACTAAATCACATTTTCTGTCAGGCACGGTTTGCCTTACTCCTGCTCCATTCGGGCACTGAAGGGCCCGTTGCCCCTCTTGCAAAAGGCAAGACAAAGTAACCAGAAGGATGGCAAAGCTCCTAAAACAATTTTGCCATGGGAGAGGCTGGCACAGGAGCGATCTGAAGGAGTATGGCAGTCGCTGTGTTAGCTCTACATAAACTTGCCATGCTCCACCCAGCAGGTTTTTAGACCTCACCAATCCCACTGAAAGCTTTCTCTTCTGACGTATAGAAACTTCTGGGCTCTGAAAAAGGACGCTACTGATTCTCTGCCTTTACTGGGAATAATACGCTTCCTACAACCTGGGATCTTACTTGCTTTTGTTTGATGAGGACATCATGTTGATGTCATGCTCCTCCTGGTACTGTTAGTGTCCCGCCTTTATCTTTCTCTTCCTTCCAATTGCTGATGTCAGTAACTGCACCTTTTCTTATTTTTAGGAACAGACAGCATGACCTCATAGTTTGTACTGTTAAATTTCAATCTGTTTCAACTACTCTGAACATCAAGGTCATCAGATATTCTCTGTGCCTCTGCATTTACTGGGCATGCCAATTTTTGGTATTAGTATACTTCACTGTCCTTTACCACTATTTTTGCCTAGGTATTCCTTAAAATATTAAATAAAGTTGCTCTTTTAAGACAGATCCTTCAGGAATGCCTGATACTGCAGCAAACAGCATGATGTTGAAGAGTTCTCAGCCTTTCCAAGATTGAAAGTAGGAAAAGAAATGTAGTTGTACAGCTGCAGCAATGTAGAGCTGATATCCAGTGCTTAAATAATACATTACTTTAAAAAACCCATTATATATGAGCTGTCAAGTACAACCTAGTCTACAGGCACATATCTCTCTCAGAAGATTTAGTCCAGATTTCAGAAAAAAAGAAACAATTTGGTGTGAGAATACACAGTGGAAATGATCAAACCTGAATTAAGTAACTGATTCCCAGTGTAGAGTGCAACTTATGATAAAATACGCCTCACATTCTCAAGTTCATGCCATTTAATCATTTGCATTTGAAACTTGACAGTGACATGTCACATGGCTTGAAAGAAAATATCTAAAATATAGTGCTAAAGGAAGGCCTCATGAACAGCAGAGAACACAATTCAGCCCTGAAGCAGCCAGTGGCTGGCTGAAACACGCTACAGTTCAAGACTGTACATTTTAATAATTAAGTTATGCCTCATATCCACTGTCGACTGAATCTACAGTTCAAAACCCTCAGCTCTGCACCCCAATTAGAATTATTATGGTTTAAAATGCCTTCTTTCCACCTCACTCACTCATTTCCATATATTCAGGGGTAAGTCCAGCGAAAGGCTCCAGGTTATAGTCCACTTCATAACGCTGCTTTTTTTTCATGTGCTCTTCATGATCTAAAGAACGCCGACGCTTTAATTTCATGTATCGTATAAATTTCTTCATTTTTCTGGGGGAAATGGAAATGATTCCGTTAGCATGCCATTTTGGTCACAGTGCCCATTTTTCAGCTATTTTACATTAACAGACACAATAAGCTCCACACCTATCCTCACAAAAACTGTGCAAGAGCCACCGTGCACTGGAAGTATCACGGATCATCATATATAGGTGCTCAAACACGGTGTAAGTGAACCACATGTTCAGTAAGTATTACACCTCTTGCTAACCAGTAGGAAAGCAGTAGGTTGCCCAACACTTTTCACAGACATCTGCATTGCTGGATGCAGCTGCAATTCGCAACACAGCAGACACAGGCTTACTGCAAAAATCTTGCAGGTAGCTCGTGAACCACGTTCATGTCACAGGGCAGTGAATATACAGCGTACTGCACGCACTGTGAAAACCACGTGTTTAAAACAACAGAAAAAACCCAACTGAACAAAAGTCGCTACTTACGGGATGCCAATCTCAAACAAATTGTTCTGAATCAGCTGCTTGCCCAACATGATGATACTGAGCTGGATGCACAACTCCATCAAGCAACCACCTGGTGCACACTAGGGTGGACAGGGGAAATGTCAGTCAGAACACCTGCTGCATCCCTGTGGCAGGGGCAGCAGCTCCCACCCAGCATGACCACAGACAGGTCGGAAACGCGATTACCTCTTCCATTCGGAAAGAATGGAAAATGTAGACGTAGTCTCCTGGACGTCCAACAAATCTAGGGCACAGCAGTGGTTAGGATTAGAAACTTAATATGTATTTTATACCTGCATATTTGGTTCCTAAAGTAATTTATCAAACTCTATGCCTTTGAGTGGGACCACCTAATCTTTAGTCCTGAAAAAGCGAGCGAGAATAATTATCTTTGGTTTTGTTTTAATGAGTAAGTCCTGTTTATTGAGTAAACAACTCAGTAAAACTGCAAGTCTTGTGTCCTACAATATTATAGGCACACCTTGGCAGAAATCCTTTATGGTAATCCTCATTTCTGCTGCATTAGCTGGGACGTGCCACACGGAGTATTTATTTTAGCCTTGTGCTTTCATGCTGGTTGCAAAAAGAGAGATGATACTTGCTATGATATAAAGTTAGGAGTGGTAAATAGACAACGGTAATTAGCCTGATGGGGGATTGTATCTAAACATACAAAGCTATCTTTACGAAATGGTTTTAACAAATTTGAAACAGCAGAGCACCAGGTCCCTGCTTTATCCCACGAGGCTGCAGAGTTTTTGGGTCAATACTGAGTTTTTAAAGCATATTTACTTTATTGTCCAACTATGGTCTTAGCTCAGCTACAGCTGCCCCATAAGCAACAAGCTGAAACCCTGAGCAGCCGTTTGCGTTACTCACCGGCCTTTGAAGAAAGCAACATAGAAAATGGGTGTGTAGGCATTGACAAATTTCAGCAGGAAAGCCTTAAAAATCAGCCGCTCTTCAAAATTTTTGTCAGTTTTTGGCACCTCTGGAACCAATGTGACATGAATAAGAAATGTTAAGGAATTATCCTACCTGCAACATTTCAAGATCTTATAAATGTGGACTTTGGAAAACATCAGCCATCTTTTAAACGAAGAACTGTATATTTATAGCAATATATATATTTATATCTAAAAACAATATGGCTTCACTGAGGTCAGTGGTCAATCTGCTGAGGATCACACTGTTCAGATGTGTTACAACAGTAATTCCAATTTTACCCCACATCCGGCTGACCTGCATGACAATCATTTGAAGATGGGCAAGAACTTATCTGAAAAGAGTTCTGGACCTTTTGTCACTAATGCTTTTTGGAAATTATTAAAAAAAAATTTTTTTTGTACAGTGTTTTTTTTTTTGCAGTCCATTATTTTGCATTTCTTGACATATCTTATGCCAATTAAAAAATGGCAGAAAATGAAAACAGTAATTGCATGACATAGAAGAGTGAAGCCTAAGATTAGGTATAGGAATTTTTGCTGGAATCAGTGATTAGGACTACAACTGCTGAAAGAAAAACTTTTTGGCTTTCCAAAAAACCAAATCCATGTGTGCTTTGATATTTTTAAGCAGCTGGTTAGAATTTTAGCCACATATTTTAATCTCCTGGGTTTGCTCACCATTTTGAAGTTAATCATGACAGCCAGTCATTTGGGTCCTCTCATTTAAAATGGCTCTAGCAAATACCAGTTGAAGATTTAAACCTACCGATCTGAGTTAGCCACCTTGCAATGCAGCCGTATACTTCATCCAGGATGATGATAACCACCAAATTGATGATGACTGCAGTGGCAGTGACAGTGACCCTAACACTTGACCGGCCCGAGGGAGTTGAACTGATTGCCAGTGCCGCTGCAGTCGAGATCCGGTATATGATGACTCCAAACACTATAGCGAATGTCAGCCCAACCTGCAAGTAAGAATAGCACAGCCTTTTATGAAAAATTTAACTATAAATACTTTGCTTGGGACTTAGCAATCACCGTAAAAATGGGATCTCTGGGCCACATCCCAAGTCCACCCAACTCTGCATTAAAGATCCCAATCACTTTGATGAACTGTGGGAAAAGATCCTCTTTTGCTAGTAATTTGACCATCAGATGAAAAAATTGATACAATGATGCCACAGTCACATGCAAAAGGCCTTTTTTTAAAGGCACCTAAATGTGAACTACTTGCTCATATTAAAAGCATTGGTGGGTGTCCTTTCAGCCCTAAGAGCAACAGCATATATACATGGTATTTGCTTTATTATAAAAGAAAGCCAGGGTTGCAGCAGAGAGGAGTATTTCAGCTTAAGTCTGCCCACAAGCCTTAAATACCCTACTGAGACTCGCTACGCTGTCATAATCCCAAACTGAAATTGAATCTGATTAAATCAACGCACTTTCGGGCAACATAAAGGTGTACAAAATCTTACTCAATTTTTCATTGCTTAAATAGAGGAATAATTTTAAAATGTGATTCATATAAGGCAACGATTCTTCAGCTGAGAATACTAGAATTACTGCATTTGCATTCTCTGAAAACAGAAATACAAAAAACAAAACAAAACAAACCAGCCCAAACCAGAATCCCTATACCCCCAAAAAAGCAAACGAACTGAGTTAGTCTGGTGTATTCTACTCTTAGGATTTTGGCTTTTATATCCATCTGCCAATCTGTTCCATGTCTTGAATTATTATTATTTTCCTTCAAAATTTTTTTTAAATGCTGATACTTTATCAGCAAATGGAAAAAGGCTGTTCTCATCATTATGTTACCTTTTTCTTGAATTAAGTGCTCTGTTTGCAATTCTGTTACATGGTATAACCCCAAATTTGACTGACGTGTTAAAAATCCTTGCAATCAGGATTGCAATTGGCCACATCATTTCTTTCAAAAAAGTTTGGTATAAAAATGAGGCCATTCTCCACTTCCTGACTACTTTCTGAGAGGTCTCTCTGTACTTTTTAAGCTTCATCCCATCAATGGTGGTGGTAATTTCCATTTCTGTGTCCTCATTTTTCCCCTACCCTATTTAGGTATTCTTATTTCTTCACTTGAAAGAGACAGCAAAGTAGGAATTCAAGCTCTTGAAAAGATTTTGGATTATAAAGCAGTAAAATGCTTGAATTTTTTCACTGGGGAAAAGCCATTGTGAACCACATCAATCTGATAAAGTCTGTCACGGTTTCACTAACAGTTCCATCACTTCTGTTCTATACAATGACTCTGTAACTTAACTTTTAGGTTTTGCTGGGTGATGCTTACCATGAAGATAATGCCAACAAAATTGGTTAGATAGGCTGGGAAACGATCCTTCCATGTCAGCTTTTCTTTATCTGTCTAAAATTTGGAGGGGAAAAAAGGGTACATTTAATAAAGACAGAGCATGTGATTTTGCACGGGACAAAAACAGAGAGGGGGAAGAAAAGGCTAGCAAATACACAACCGGTTAGAAGATGCAGACACAGTGTTTACAGTTACAATTCCACACAGGCAAATTGTTTACTGCGTATCTAGGTTCAAATTGGTCAAGCGCCTGCACTGCGAGTATAAATAAACCAGATTTTTCTGTATACTTTTTGAAAGAAACATGCAAATAGGCTGTCACAAACCATGAAGTAAGATCCCTCTCACTCTTAAATATTTTCTTTTGCTTTCTCTAGAAAAATTCTTCTTCCTCTCTCCCTCCTCAGCTAATATTTGTAGCTTTCCAGCTGCACAAGTGGTTCCATTGAAATATAGATTAAGTATGCTACTGAGTAACTCCAAGATGAATGCACAGTTGACAGGGAATATCTTGCTTTGGTCTGCGGTAAGAATGGAAATTCCTTCCAGTGTGATTTTTAATATAAAATCCAGAGTGATTTTTAACTACCTGACTACCCACATGGTATTCAATGGACCACGCCAATAGGAGTTAAGATGTGCATGTATAATAACTCTTTGTAGGATACCCTAAATCCAGTCAACCAGCCACTGCTTCGATTTGGCCATGAAAATTTCATTTAGAACAATATTGCTCATCTAGAGTCCTTCATAAGATGTGATGCCAGGAATTGTTTTTACACACCAGAAAATAAACAACAGAAGGAACATTATGGAAGATGATACACAACAAACATAAAAATATTACTCAAATTCTATTTTTATTACATGCATGTTGTCTCAGGGAAGTGCAAGCAACTCTTTCAACACACGGCCCATGCTCCACTGCACAACATAACGTCAGTCCGGGATGGTAAATCTAAGATTAGCCATGCAGTGCCATTCCCAATGCATAGAAACAGTGTCCCAAAGAGTGCTGAAGAAACAAGGGGAGGAAGGGGAAGAAACCCAGAACTGAATGTGAATATTAAACAAAGGTTCAACAGCCAAAAACAAATTGATTTGTGTCTTCCATAATTACTCATAATTTGAGTTTCTTCATAAGTTTGAATAAAAAGAACCAATTTCACCCCAGCCATGACTGTCTTAACTCTTTGTCTCCATTTGTTTGCTGTCTCTTCTGGAAAATATCGGTGCTTCTGATGGCAGTCAAAGGAAACAAAAAAGGATCGGGCAATATAGCATTACAAAGCACTGCTAAATTAATCTATATACTCTCTACTGACTCAGCATACATAGCGGTTTAGCCACAAGTGAATGTTCTATTAGTTTGCTTAAGGCTTTGTGTTTCGGCTTTACATTAATAAAACATAACAACAGCAAAAGACAAACTCTTGCCCCAAATCCTAAGGTAGATTAAGCAATGCTGCAAAGGATATTCCCTTTCTAATTTAGGATTGCGCCCTTTTTTTTCCTTTATGGTATATAAAGTATATTAAAGGTTTTTCCTTTTAAAATTTTTCTTGAAAAAATATGAGCAACTTCTGTTTTACTTTAGATGTTTCTTCTTTAAGAAGATTCCCAAATCATCTTACAACTGTTGAATTTGAACTTTAACACTCTAGATCCCAATGAAAGATAATTACCAAGTCTTTCAGAAAAAACTCCTTTTCTCATGTTTCTCAAATTAGTAACATCCAAACTGAACACAGCTCAAGAAGTTATAAACAGACTGGTTAAAAAAAAAAAAATAAAATTATCCTCTCTTAATTGCTCAGCTTTCATACTCCAGTGTTTGGAGGCCACCATTCATTAATTGACTGATTACCCTACAGTCTTCCACATTTAAGATCTGAATTCTTAATATAGCCAAAAGTACAGTGAGTTGCAGGGTTTTACCAGAATACAACAAAGTCTGCATTCAAACATTGTTTGTCCAGCAACCTACATTCTTCTTCTTCTGCAAGGCTTTTTAGAGTGGTGTTGTAAGGTATTGCATGTGACACTGAACTGCTTACACACAGCATCCTATAGATTAACACGAACATACCACCATCAGCTTTGGAGCATCTTTTAAAAGGGGCCCAACAGCACTCAAGTATAAGCACGTGACAAAATCTGACACAGTTAGTTTAATGCCAGTCCAATCTATATATGCTGTCTCTTCAAGCATGTGTCACATTAACGTGGCTATTGCAGTTGTTTTTTCATAGGGTTTTCATAAAATCCCAATTTAGGGTATGGTTCCACGCTACTGTGCCACTGGCAGCAGATACAAAAGATGAATTTCTGCTGACAGGTTTTGCTTATGCAGGAGCTTTTATTTCTCTGCTTAAAAATGCATTCATACAAATGGCTGAATTCTTGCAGTTAAGGGACAATAACCGCTGGTAGGGTGGAAACCAGTATGTGGGGGAGAAAAGGAGCTTTTTCCAATCAGTCTGCTGCTGACAGATGGTAATAAGGAAGCAATTGCAGCCTTCAGCGAAAGGGCAGGGAAGCTGCTCAGAGGGATTGCACCGTCTGTTGGTGAGATGCACGCGTCCCTGGGATGACTGGCAGCACCTTTTTCACGGCGATGTAAAGAGCAAGTTAAAAGCGTAAGTGAGCGCTACCTGATTCAGTGGAATAAAATGGAAGTTATGTTTTTAAAAGGCAGAAAGTTATTATCAGAGCTGGAATTCAGCAAGGAAATTGGTGTTAGTACTCTTCATTAATGCTCTAGTAGTATTTTTATTTACAAACAAAGTCTAGCAAGACAGAGAACCTCTCCTGAGAGGCTTTAGGTACTTATACCAGCACAGAATAAGATGCTTTGTTAAAGTTTTCTCAAACTTGATTCGTTAGCCTAACAGGAGCATCCTTTCAATTGGGCTCAATTAACTTCCCCAAGCCACACTCCCGTATCAAATTATTAAAGACATTTCTAGACTTAATCAGGTCTTGTGCACTGGCATACGCCGAGTAGCCCATGTATGCTAGGACTGAAGACATCTGGAATTTTAACACAATGTGCAATGACTCTGTTTTTTACCTATTTCTTATTCGTGGCTCAGTGCCTGCTATAACGACCTTCTTTTTCAAAGTCTTTTATAAGTTAAAAAAAATGAATATTTTTACCATACCTCTTTATGTTTGTGTTCTTTTCTCAGTGATTTTTCTAAAACTTTAGCTTCATATTCTGCTCTTGGATGATCCTGTGAAATAAGTCATATTTAATATAAAGCAAAATTATTTATTTTCTATATCAGCTACACATGAACTGTTTGCAGGTCAGTTTCCTGATAATTTCTGAGTTTTCTAACTGAATTCTAATTTACTCGGTATGTCGTTCACGTCAACTGACAGTTGACTGTAATTAAAAAAAAGTGTTAAATCCCGTATCATTCACAGTTCTACAGCAGCAACTGCAGAATGATCTGGACTCACTATCAGACACCCACGTGCAATACCATGTAGATTAAATTTAGTACATGAGAGTATACAGCACAACCTGCAGATAGCACGGTTCATACCAAGTGACATTATTCTTGGATTTTAACTACCTACATTTTTGATAAACATTAGATTTTGCGTGTCATTAACTGTAATTTCAGTGATCCTCATCTCATGAGGGAAACAGTCGTCTGCTGTAAGTATGCAAAATCCTTGGCTGTGGGGTCCCAGAAAATTGTCAGTTAGGGTCTTCCCCTAATCCTGTCTTGGTCAAAATCCACAGATTACCCATGCGCATTGAAGGAGAAAGTGTAGGAAACACTCAGAAGTAAGAGACAGCCAAAAGATTCAGAAAGATCCACAGACTCAGAATTCACTACATTACGCATTCACAAAAGATTCAGGATTCACAATTATGCATCGGATGGCAAACAGAACTGAGTTGAAAAAAGTCTGAGCAAGTGAAGAGGGGGAGGGTGTAAAGGCAAAGCAATCAGTAGGAGGTCTAAAGAAAATCTGATGCTTGAAAAAGAAGAGGTGGAGATCAAAAGATGGCATTCATCAGTAGACATGTAATAAAAAAGGTAGGAGCAATTTTAAAAAAAATGTTTTCCAAACCTTGACTGCCTCCTTCAGGAAACCAGAAAAAAACACGAAAAACAAGAAAAAACAAAAACAACAAAAAAAAATTTGATTACTGAACTGTTGCAGATCATATTGGATTTATATTTTTAATATTACATGAAACAAGCATAGGTACAGTGGATGGCTAGACACTACCAGAGAAAATCAGTCTACTCATGTTCTACAACATTTATTAACATTACTGTAAGTATTGTATGAACTAGGTGTCCCTAAAACACTAGAAGATGAGACACTTGGGGGGGGGTTTAGTGTATCACTTGAAACCCTGATCCTTCAATATGGTTCAGTTTCACCCAAATCAGAAATAGGAGGGGCTTAAATTCTCCACTAAACCCATGACTGTATTATCTAGCATTGACTACACAAAACAAAGAATAAAATATACTGTATTAACAGCTGCTGTTTTAGCTGTGTAGAGCTCTGGACTCAGACATGAAGGGGATAGACACCAGAAGGATACAGTTAATCCTTTCTACTTTCATGTATGCTAACAACAAGTTACCAAAAATAGAAGAGCATATAGTATCCAGGAAATAAATCCCTATATTCTGTCCCAGTAAAATAGGTATGATCTAACAAAGCTCATGGCATAGAGGCTGCTGGCATAGCACACCTAAATATATTATGGAGGAGATAAACATATTAAAAGAAGGTAATTCAAGCAGAAGGGTTTTGGGGGTGAGGCGAACAATAAACTGTGCCAGGCTCATCAAGCTGCACAGTGCTAAACCCAGGGCTGGTGAGGTTTTTGTTTCACGTGAGCAATATTTGTTGTGTATCTATTTAGAACATCTAGAGATATGACAAGGGCGGTCATACCTATTTTAATAACAACAACAGTAAAAAAAAAAAGCCAGCCACCCAGCAAAACAAAGCAGCAGATGCCTGTACAAACCATGGGTCCTAGCTCAGAACTTGCAGCAGGGTTTTCACAGCACAGCTCATCACATATGATGGGAAAATGGAAGGGACCTGCGCACCTCCACTGCTTCTGAACTGCAGTACAGCCCGGGGCAAGGCTGCTGGGGCTGGGACTGCGTTACAGCCTAGGAAGGTGTCTCTTTTTTTGTAAAGTGACAGAATTAAAAAGAAAAAGGTGGGATACAGCTTCTTAGCTGGCTGAGGACTGTCTCTCCTTTCCTTCTAAAACTTCATTGATTTTTTAAGTCCTTTTTTCATACAGATTCCACCCTTTTCCCTTTCACGCTATTTAGCACATTTAGTATAAACCTGGCTAGTGATATTCTTTTTTTTTTAGCAAATGAAAGAAACCCTCCACACTGTGTCCCTCCCAATGCCCCAAGCCCACATGTCTGGCAATATTTTCTTAGGTATTTTCCAAGTCAAGGCTCGATCCTGCATCGTTAAAGTTAATAGGAATTTTTCAGTGCTTTTTTACAGTGCTGTAACTTTATCAACTTCAATACATTCATTTCTGATTTACAGCAGCATGAAATGAATGAGGTCCTTAGTTGTTAGCACCCTGACATCAGCCCAGCAGTAAGGTCTGAGCTGTATATTCCATGTCTGTGCTGCTAGGTGTGACCTGACTACACACTTAAAAAAAATACCAGATTTTGTGGCTATACAATTACATTTCCATAGCAACAAGACATACTAGTCATACCCTTGCTATAAAAATCTCAAATAGTTCATGTACAGAGATTTTCCTTTCTTTGAAATGATGAAACCGCCCCAAGAGCAGTTCCCTGTGAGGCAACATCTATCGGCTCGGGGCAAAGAGCTATCGGTAACGCCATGGTGAAAGTCAAAGATACAGAACTGAAGGGACAAACCTCCTCCTCTTCAAACCCAGTCAGGTCCCACCTGTAGTTGAGACGCATCTGTTTTCTCTTCCAGTGTTCCATAAAGGTGGCAGCTGAAACAACAGTTTCAGAATTATTTCGACATTTCACCAAAAAAAAATTGCAGCAGCCTCTGGGGCACACTGCCCATCGCCTGCTGTACGTCTGCAGGCTCTCGCCTCCAAAAGGTCTCAGCAGGTGCAATTTCGTATCACATACCGGGCCAGGTTAACTTCAGTTTTGTTACTCTTATTCAACAGTAATGTCTATCTGGGAAATACTGAGGTGACAGAAGCCAAACTTTATATCTAGGTAAGCTAAAAGAAAGGGCATTTACTACATCCACAGCTTCATACAGATAGATGCCTAGAATTTTTTAAGGGGTCTAAGACAGACAGAAACCCAAACTTATTTAAATATTTGTATGTGTGACTAATAGTATTGTTGGTCTTCATCTGCATATAATTCCATCTGTAAAGCCAAACAAACCTGTGTTTTATCTGTATAAAATATGAATGACTTAACTAGTCTTGTTCTGCTGGTATAGTTATTCCCTCAAAGATATCAAGATAAAGCATTTTTATATTGTTATAATTACATCCATTTAGTGGTCATAATAGTATGGTTAGCTCTAATTATCACACCCAAACCCAAATACTCATGCCAGCTACAGGTGGACAGACTGTTAAAGAGAAAGCCTTTAAGGGTTTTTATCATTAAGAAAGCTGCCATTTTCTTTTTGATGGGGAAGACTTACAGAAAAGAAACCTCATGAAAGTAATTCTTGAGTCCCAATGAATGATCCCGGTCTATATCAGTCTATCTGCCTCTGAGACCAAGCAAGTTCTCAGAGGACATATTTAGACGCTGGGAATACACCAGTGCTGTATAATAAATAAGTGATTATGAAAGAGGCAAGTCTACCAAGAAATGGTGTTCCCAGGGGAGTTTCCTGCAGTGAGTATTAACAGATGTGCTCAGAAACATTCATATCCAGAAAGACCAGAGGCAGGGGGAGGGTAAGAAAGTTGAACAGAGAGAAAAGGACACCCTCACGACTGGAACCAGGCTAGGGTCATGATATTAATTCGCCTTCCAAGAGAAACTTTCACGTGCAAAACTTACAGCTGAGCCCCTTTACAAGCCATAGGTTTCCTGTAAATCGGGATGGCCACAGCTGTGTCTTAAGAGAGTCTGTGTCATGGTCCCTGGAATTGCCTCCCCTCTCCCTGCTGCTGGCAGTTCTTGTGCTGGGGTCTGCAGCTTCCACATCCAGCAAGAAATACAGAAAATGCACAAGAGCCGTTCCTTAGTCCTACTAGAAATCCTTCTGTGGCACTGACTTACAACAATGCGAAATGAAAAGGCTGCGTCTGAAACACAGCCAGCTCGTTTCAAAAGCCCTCAGTGAACGTGCCAGGTAGTGATGTACTGCTGCTTTGCCAGGCGTACCTGCATTTTCATATTTCATCTGGGCCCATAAGCATAAGTGGAGCTTAAAAATTCCCAAAGGTTGCTGCCTAGATGATATTATCTGGATTCTCTGACATTTTTAATGGCATTTAATTCCAAACAGCACTGGGCCACAGTCCATGTTTAATGTTGAACTTCTAACTAGGGCTCAGTTTGGTGCTATAGCTGTTTTAACACTCGTGTGAGTGTAGTTCTCCAGGGTGTTACGATACCCCCATGAGACAAAGACAGCCTGGCCAAATGTTTGCTCACAATACCCCCGAACTTGGGCTCATTTTTTTGCTATGCTAAGGATGCCCTGGGTCACCTGAGCAGGTTACTTGGGTCTCCTCTGCCTCAACTCTTCAACTGTACATGAACCTAATAAAACTTCTTACGTGCTGTGGTGCTCACAAATGTCACCAGCGACTATATGTGTGCCTACATTTAGAGACAGACGATTTTTATTGATGCTATTTCCTTAAAAAATGAGGTGCTTGTTTCATTTTTAAAAAATTGTTTTAACAAATCCTTTAGAAATGAAATTTGCAATAATGCAAATTCAAAACCATGTGGAAAAAGTTCTGATTTTCCCAATTCAAAAATACCTTTCTGAAACAACATTCATTTTATATGGTATTGTACCACAATAAAATTTTATGTTGACCCTGAAGAACTTCAGGAATTTCACATCCCACTCCAAAACTATCATCTCAGTATTAAGCCTGATTTTGTACAGAGCACAGAAACTGGCTTCTGCCAATCTGCCTTACTTTGCCCAAGAATGTAAAACAATGGATGGAGGGACCCGTAGTTGTTTGCTAAGAAAAGGGAGGCAAGCAGCATTACTTTCTGGACAACAGAGTATTATGTGCCAAGATCCACATGGGTTCACAACAATCGTAACTGAGGGAGACCGAAACTGACACTTGACTCTCCACCTGAGAGAATCAGACTATTTAAAGTCTCTGACACTGCATCCTGCTTTGGGGTGTATCACATTTCTCCCTATATGCTACACGGTGATGATCTGCAAGATATTGATCCCTCCTCTCTGCTGTGTAACTGGGTGAGTTCAATCTCCCACCACCACTTCTCAGCTTTCCTTCCAAACCTGCAGTGCTCCCAACTCCCCACTGATCGCAAAATCCCTCTGCAGCACTGTCCTTGTCCTTTTCCTTACAGTACTTGATAATCAGCTCTCAGTGTTGCATCTAAAACCTTATCTCAAATGGAGACCTTGGTCAAAAAGACACTGCTTTAAACTGAATTATATTGAATACATTAAAAATACAATGTTGAATTGAATTTAAACTGAATTATATTGAATATATTGAAAATACAATGTTGAATTGTACTAAAATCATTTCAGATGGATGGTAATGTAAAAATGGTTCCCTGCATTTTAGAACAAATAAAAACTCAGGCTGTGTTTTCAGGATTAAATATAATCTAAAACAGGTCATTCGCTAACTCGCAACAACGTGTACAGGAAGGGCAAGCATCATCTTGTGCTGCTCTCACTGATGCTGGGACTTTGTGGCCATTAAACTTCAAAGCTGGGGGGAATAATGCACATTTCCCTATTCTCTGTAGCCTCTCTATATGGGGCTCCCAGTTACAAACATGGGTTTTGGACCCCATCAGTTCCCATTTATCTTAACAGGCCCTTCTGGCCCCCAGCGAGGATGACCAGAGGCTCCTCTCCTCTCCTCCAGCGCCCATGCCTGGTGCTGGGGTGCCTGAGCAAGGGGTCCCCATCCCTCCTCCAGCAGGGAGGAGAAAAGCCCTCAATAACCATTCCTGAAGACACTGTCACAAAGATTTCATGAAAGGGTTAATATTCTTAACCAAGTTCTACAGACATGCGAAGAAAGGTTAAGTGACGTGCTTAAAGTACAAGGGCAGTCAGCATCAGAAAAAAATACCTGTAACGCCACCGTTCCCACTTCATGGTCTACATGCATGATGTCTGCCTGCTGATAAACTTAATTGCATCTCAGAGCACACTCAAGAATCAATGTTGGTTTGTCCTGAGACGCTAAAGGCCATTACACTTCCCTGCGGAGCCCTCCCCTCAACCCCAGAGTACATTAATACATTTCTTCTGTAATGTTCTAAAGTGGAAGCTGGCTCTCCAAACAGTTTTTTTTTGTGTTGGCAAGCTGTGCAATCCTGTTAATGAAATTTTGACATACCACACAGCAGTTTTATGACAGATGCTTAACAATTTCAATTTGATATTCATCTTGAGCAACTTTTTGAATCTTAGCCTTCAGTGCACAATATAAATTTTGGGGTGACAGTTTCATAGGAAAGAAAAAAAAAAAAAGAAAGAAAAGAAGTTCTCTATATAATTAACTGCCTGAGTATAAATATACTGGTTTATCTCTTCTGTTTCTTCCTGTTGTGTTTTAAATAATTAAACACTTAACATGAAGGCATACATCTTCTTACCCCAGAGAGCCATGAAGACTGAGAAGAAGACAGTTGCAGGGTTATCAAACAGATGGCTTGCACGAGCAGTCGCACAAGCAGAGCTCATCTTCCAGTAACTGCATGTTCTGTCACATAAGGGACACATGGTGATATTGTTCCTCTGGTCACACATTTCCATACTGCAACAAAGCAACAAGACATGGAAAAAGCATGGTCAGTACGGCTCCATCTTCCATACACCAATGATCTTTGCTCCTCTGCACAGCATCTGTTTCTGGTCTGTAGGACCATCTGATACTACCTTCACAGTCCTTCCCAGCTCTTGCCCCAGCGAGCAGCTCTGTCATAACCTACACCATTGTGGGGGCTGAAATCCTCATGCAAGGCTGCTGTCTCCCTCCATACCCAGCCCTACTTCTATTCCAGGGAATAAGAGAGAGCATTGTGAGAGGCACAAGGCTCTATCTTACAGTAGAAAAATAAAGAAAATAAAATTTAAAAATCATTCTTGTTTTGAAATACTAACTACAGTCATAGATAAGGTACAGGGGAAGTGCTGAGTATCAAGAGACTGGAGTTCAACCAATTTATCTTCTATGTACTCCATCTGTGAAATAGCAAAAATGACCCTCCCTTTGACTTTCTTCAACTGTTGGAAGCAGTACAAAGCAATCTTAATGAACAACACAAAAAAATAATCTATTTTTCTATATCCATTATCTGCTTTGTTACTCAGGGCTCATGGCTGATGTACAAACTATGTAATTTTCATCTATAGCTGATGATGCATGCAGGGAAAATAATGCAAAATCATAGGGCTTTAAAAATATTAAAATACAAAACTTAATAAAAAATTAAAAATAGTAGGGCATCAAGATTTTGCTAATCTGATCACAATTGCTTATTTAAGGCGTGTATATTCTTGATTCATCTTTATGGCACACAATGCCCTCCTCAGCACTTTACGATGGGAAGCACTAAAACCTATCATTAGCAGTATTTTGTTGGTTTGTTTTAACATAATGATCCGAGTTAGGAAAAAAAACCAACACCTGAGCAACTGGCCAAGAATTATTTTTAGTACATCAATGCAAACTCCACAAGTAATATTAACAATAAATGCTAACGATTTAAAAACCTGCTGCAGCAACTCTCAGCCCTTGGTAGCAAATCCATCGCTTATTGGAATCAGAAATCAGTGGGACTGCAAGCTCTCCAATCCACATGGAGGTGGCTTAATTTTCAGCACAGCTTCCAAACGATGAAGGGTGTGGGGCATGAGGAGGGAGAGAAGTGGGAGCACACCATACTCTGGCAAGTGCCAGTTGGCAGACAGACCTCGGGAAGCTACAGCCAGCAAACACGGATTGGGGCATCGGGTTGTGGGTGGCACAGGGCAAGCCACAGCAGCCACGAGTTTTGGCTGTGCTCGCCCTAGATATTAGTGACAAAACATTTCTAGAGAAAGGTTACATTGAGTTTCTAGTGGCCTCCAACAACACAATATATTTATTTATTTATTTTACCTTGGTATATTCTCATCCACAGTTGCACAGCCATATAGGAAAACGATGATCCCTACAATTGAAGCTGGAATAAGCATTTGTGTATAAACTCCCAGCCAGGCGAAATACAGTCCAATCTTCTCTCCAAAGTATTTTCTGAAATACATTTTAAAAAAAGAAATGAGAGAGAGAAATGTTTCCTATTTCTTAAAATATAACATGGCTAAAATTACAAATTGCAGCTGGATTAAGCATAGAGAAAGTAAGATCCGATGACCTGTGGGAATTTTTTTCTTCTCAGAGGACTCTCTTTCTCATGATGCTTGGAGTTAATCCAGAGATACAGGCACCATGAAAGCAAGTCAGTCCAACTTGTAATTTTTTCCCCTGTGCTTCTGGCTGCGTAAATCGGTATCTTTGGATCTCCTGTGAGCGAATCCTCCTTAAAAAAGCACCTCATTTTCTTCACAGTCTCAGCTCTCACCACGAGCAAACAAAATTATTTAAAATTATGTCCCCTGCAAGCTTTCACACTAGGTGGGATACATCAGTGTGTTTCTAAACTCACAGAAACCTCCTTTTGTCCCAATAAACTTCCCATTCTCTGGAATCCCCTGGCATGGCACCGAGGGCAGCATCCCCACAGGGACACCCGCCCGAGCATCGCTGTGCACAGCTTCAGCGCTGCCCCATGGAAACACAACGTTAAGGGCTGAACTCTCACCTGACCAGGTCAATTGGCTGATACTTATAAAAGACTCCGTAGCTTGCCCACTCCTCACACAGGAGCTGCAAAACAGAAAGGCAAGGCAACAGATAAAGTGCTGCATACACAAATGTTTTCTCCTTTGGTCCCAGCAAACTGCAGAGCTCATGCTGTGGATCTGGTTTCAGTGCTTCGTGGTTTCATCCTATAATCTGCCAATACACGCAGTCTGCATTAAGTATTAAAAACAAATTTGATGCTCTGGCATGCTACAGTACAGTGATGAATTCTAGTACATTAAAAGGCAACTGGACTGATGGGTAACTATAGCAGGGACAGGGACAGTAGTCCTGATGTTATGATCCATAGGAGGTATCTAGCAGAATGGATGTTAAAGATGAATATGCTTTGAGTTAGAAGACAGAAAAAAACTAGAATAAACTGGTTTGTTTTCACTACACAAACTGTAATATTCGTCATCCATCAAGAGGTGCTGTGCAGAGGTGCCTCAAAGGCTGCATTTAAGAGTTTTTCAGCTTTAAACTAAAAGGACACGATGATTTCCACTCGTCCCTTTGATTAGGATATGGGCCAAGGAAAACAATGATCCCCATTAGTGATTTATAAAATTAAATCCCTCACAAAAATAGTTTCCTGTGAGACCTTCAACTTATCCTTTACTTTGCAAAATATATAAATAGTGCTTCTCAGATCTTATTTTTTTCTTAATTCAATTCAGCTAACGGAGCGAACAAGAAATCAATGTGTGTACAAAAAATACTGGAGAAGAGGAACTGAGCTCACTGGCCACCCAGCCATCACCTCCTCTGTGGGACAAGGGGAAGAGAAGCTTTACAAGAAGTCAGGTCTCCCTTTACTGCTCTTCTCCCTGCTTTAACCCAGTGACATGACCTTAGTAGCAGGATGTTTGTGGGCCAGCTATTGATATTTCAAGGAGATGCTTTGACGGTCACTTCTGTATTCATTAATTCATCTGGCAACAACATAAGCTTTTTCCTTTTTCCTCAAATGTAAAAGCACAAACTGATTATTGCTGAGGTACTTCTTTTCATTTAACACTGGGTAAAAAACAAAAAAAAAAGACAGAAAATTTCAGAGCCTGGTTGCACAAACCTCTGTCAGAGGGTGAGGGCTGCACAGCCAGCCCAGCTGTGGAAGGAACTGCAACGGGGAGCCACGATCTAAACCAGTTATCATTACAGGGAGGGCAACATTATTAATCTTGTTCATAGAAGAACAGACCAAACAGGGTATTATGGCTTAAATCTGTAGGCTATTTTAACATGAGAAACTTGAGAGATGTCAGCCTCCTACAGCTCTCCAGTGAAATGCAGCAAAGCAAGGAAGGGCAGGGCTGCCAGGCCTGCTGCTGCCCATGCCCATTCCTACTTCTCGCATTTTATCACAGAAAAGTCATACAGCGAACAACATTTCTAAAGCAGTTTTGCAGTTCTCCTGCCAAATCATTAACACAAACTTTCCAAGCTGAACTGCTGTACTTCTCATGCAAATGGTTCGAGCCATTCAAAAAAAATACAGATTTACTTTTACAGAAGTATGACATGAAAAATCTAAGTGGACTGTGGATTTTCCCCTCTGCAACCCAAAATCATTAATCTTTACTAGTTTCCTTACAATAGTAAGAGCAGAAACTGAAATGTAAAGGCAGGCCTTTACTAAGCAGCATTGTTCTTGCTAATTTTATTTTTATTCTGCTTTAGGTTTCTTTCAACCACATTTTCCAAAAGTTTAAGGCCAGCTGCCTGTGTCTGGGAAACAATGATTTGGGACACCTCAACATCCATGTGCACTAGCTAAGACCCTTCCTTTTATTATTTTTTTACTTCATTTTTACAAACTAAGATTGTGCTGGAAATTAGATTCCTTTTCTGTGATCTAAGCTGGTCAAGCATATCAGGAAAACACTAAGCTAAGGAGATTTTGCATCGGTGCCATGTTTCAGTTTTGTACAACACTTCAAACCAAATTTGTGCCTAAAGTACAAATGAATTATCTCATTTATCCTGACATTTATCAGCTTGATATTCAAAGCACAGCTTCAAAGACATGATTAGAGATCAGTACACTAAATATTTACTTCATTTCTATGCCTCAAATCTTTAATTTTGTAGTTAAAAAAGACACAAGCCTGGCCTAGCACTGGATTAGATTAAAGCAAGTTTCAAGAAACCAGAAGAGACATGCCAAAACACACCACAAGATTATTTGAAGGAACTGGAAGTCAAAAGCCAAGGTAAACATTTCCAAACACACAGTGAACTTGTGAAATGAATGAATTTGTGAGGTCAGAAAAGTTACTAATAAAAATGATAGTCCAGATGCTTTGAGAAAACATGGACTCTCATTCTATTTTTGGTTGAGCAATGTGTTGCTTAATAATGAAATGACAGGTATGTGGTATTTTTAACACAAATCAATAGAGCGGGAACATAACAGTCTTTGTCTTTTGATGAGCCATTTGCATCTTTAAGGCCCAGCGGACCTTTAATTTTGGGTACCTATTTTTACATGACCAACCTGAAGGGCTTTAGACCTGCTTTTCCTATTATCTGAATGTCCACAGCAAAGTTTTGGATATGTGACCATCAAACAAACTGAAAAGGCAAAGTTTCAAGTCTGAAAGCCCAACATATATGGCACCTAAATTTAGTAGCTCCTCCTGAGAGAGCTGGTCATAACCTCTCTACTTCGGTTTTTGTCTGATACATGGAAAAAAAAGCCTGTGTTCTTTAGAGAAGTGTGATAGGGAATGTGTAGTAATTGTACTCTGAATTTAAGAAATCAACACTTCTGCAAAGGGAGAAAAATTTGGTTATTCTTATGAAAAGTTATTTCCTTAGAATAATTCCTACTCCTTTTACCACTATGAACAAATGTCTTTCTGCATACAGACAATAAAAACACAATTTAAACCAGACTTATGCAAAAAGTGATGCAATGTATCAGTATACATTCACAGGGCAGTTTCTGGCTGAACAGCACACATTAGCACACATAAAGCTCCCACCTCCCCCCCACCCAGTTCTGATCCTCACACTCCAGATCAGCAGCACATTAATTCAGCAGAGGTTGCAGTGCTGAGACCGGAGCTCGCCATGGAGTGGAGCAGGATTTATGTCAGATACAGATACTAGAATATGACTGAGCATATTCTCATCAGACCTGGTCTGAAATTACATCATCTGAACTTTAGGAGGATTTATACATAAATGCTGTCAGTACTCTTACCATCAGGGCAAGAAATGTATCATTATTGAGCTTGGTCATTTATACACGTCCATACTGCATTCCACATTTGGGTAAATTTAAAAACTGGAAAGTACTTCTCTTCTTCTACTGCTTGCCATTTAGTGCCTTTTTGCAGTATTTTTTGTGAAAATTTGGCAAACATCCAGATTCGAACAGGTGACTCTTCAGGCTGGGACTCATGCAAATAGGTCAGACCCCCTCTATATCAACTTACTTTTCTGTCATTAGGTTCAATGTTTTCACCTTCATAGTCACCCTTTAAAAAAAAAAAAAAAAAAGAAAATCTGCGTCATTCAGTGAGTTGCGCCCAGAACTGCTATGCATCTTGCATACCCATGTATCCCACTCACTTAATGCATCAAAAACAGAAAAAGCAATCTGTAAAATAATGCTGTATTTTAGGAGTTCATTTGTCATAGCACACTTTGTCTTCTGTCGTCAGGCACATTAAGAAAGAGTAATAATGTCCGTCATTGGGGAAAAAGGAATGAATAAGTGATAAAGGTGGCCTAAAAATGTCAAGGGAAAGGATGCGGTATTGCCATGGTATTTGGGGTTCAGCTCAGTCCACTTGCAAGAGAAGAGGCCAGCTGAGAGAGCTGATCCCTATCCAGACTCTCCAAACACTCAGAGCTGATTAGATTTGAGGTTTTAATTTGGAGATATTTTTAAATATGATACAGGAGTAAACTAAGACAATAAATAACTTATATACAAGACTATCAGTAGCTGTCTAAAGACATGAGACAAGTACATGGAGAGAAGTTTATTTAACCTTTTTGGATTTCTAAGCGATGTTGCTGTACTTTCAGAGTGCCTGACATTTATGATAAACATCAGGCAGATAAAGAGGCTGTTCTGGTCTCAGTTACACCGCGATAAAACACTCGTGGTCCCATGTAAAACCAGCGCGAGTAAGGGGAGCAGAAAACTAGGAAGACACACTTCATCTTCACATCCAGAAAACTGGCACCAGGCTCGACAGCCCTTGTATGCTCACACAGCCAGTACATCATGAGGAACACGACCGCCACATCCCCTTGACAGCTGTCAAGCCTTTCTGTTACGGTCTAGCTAAGAGCAAGTGTTAGTTCTAGCTGTACCTTGAACCTTTAAGTAGAAACATCATCACCACCCAACTGCTGTGCATCTCTGGCAGGATGGGGATCCCCAGCTCAGGTATGAGTGCCCCCAAAATTCCCCACCTCTCTCTAATCCTCCTGACAAACACTACAGATGAACACACTCCTGACATCTTACTGAACTACTCAAAAGCAGATTTCATCAGTAAGAAGGTCTGCAGCCACGTCCAGTCCCATGTCACTTCGAAGTCTTGCTCATGGGTTTTACTCCAGTGGCAACCAATCGCACAGACACACAGCTACTGACATCTCTGTACTGGCAAGGGGGATGCCAGGGAGATGTGGTTGAGGGAGCTAGCTACTTGGTGCCCCAGGAATAAATACATTTCCTAGCACTGATGCCAGGGATCTCGAGAGCAGGTTGTCAGAAAATAACAGAAGCATTTCATTCGCTAAGGCACCAAAACAACTCTTCTAACGTTACGTTGAAACATTACTTATGTTCATCAAAGTTAGAACAGAGGTGGGGAGTTCACTAAAAGCGAGCAGAGTGATGGAAACAACCTGCAGAAGTTACTGCAGTCGTGATACAAGTGAGCAGGAAGTCAGGATCCAAAACATTCATGGCTTGGGATGATGCCATTAATATGTAACGCATTGAGGATTTCTTGTTGTCAGATAGTAGACATGTAAAATACATTGCAAGGTCACTTACGTCATGCAAAGGATACGCAGCACTGTAAACTCCATTGGCAAGCAGACTGGTGATCCCTTGAAAAATAAAGACATAATAGTTATTTATAATTTCAAGGTTAGACAGTCTCGCTTTATCATCCTTCCTGGAGATTTCCCTCAAAATAACAGTCATTTGGTCAGATAATGATTTTTCTGCCATCTCATTCCTTTCCATGTAGTTTCATTTTTAATCATATAGGTTATTAAACATGACTCATTTTACGAAATGGAAAACTGCAGAGAGCAAGAGGAAGTCATATATATTTGAGAATCAAGAATTAGAAGCCAATGACTTGAAATTAGTCATTAAAATAAATTACATTTTCTGAAAAGTCAGTTTGATTTAAGGGCAAGCCTGCAGATTCAAAAGTGTATAGCAGAAGGCTCGATCACAAGAAGAATATGGCTGGAATTGATGGCGTACAGGAACACGCATACACACGCATCATCCACACAAAGTTTTGAATTCAGATTTCAGATTGCTTAGAGAAATTGTAGGGAAAGCCTTTGCAAAGACCTTGGCGTAATACTTACCATATTTACCACATTTTCGTCTTTTATTTAAAAGGGTAGTTTCCTTCTTTCTTCCCTCTCCTTTCCCTGTTTACACATCCGTTTATTAGTGACATGCATGAGGCTGAAAGCAATTAATGCTTCATCTATAAAATGTATGTGGTATAAGGGACTTCGAGAAGCCCTGCCTTCCCAGGTGTGGTATTGCTCCTTAACTTAGGGCCAGAGTATGGGTGGGTTGGGAGCAGCTAACGTGTAAGTTTGGAGGAGCACAGCAGCGAGGGGCTCTTCGACATTGCAGCTCGCTGCACCATTCCCAAAGGTCACTGGGCTGGACCTGGACCTTTGAGGGCTGTAGCACATTACTCCTCTAATGTTCTTGCTGCAGCTGCTGGCATTAATATAGCTACTTCCAATTATGGAGTATTACCCATGTCTGAAGGTGTCATGTTATCTGGGAAGATACATTTGGGGATTCAACGAACCAATATTGGGTGCTGAATCAGAGCTAAGTCAAGTATTTGTCTTTGTGCAAGGCTAAGCTGATTAATGCCAATAAAAAAATTTTAAAAAGATCTGGCATTGAGGAGAATTTAAAAGGACTTAGAAAAAGGAAACAAAAATTATGTGCTGCAGTGTGCTGCATGCTGCCCATCAGTTCATTGCTAAGAAAAGAGTGTGGGACTGGATTTGAAGGAACCATGACTATGAACCAGGAAACAGCTAACTGTAGGATTGCCAAGACATTTTTGATTGTTCTTGAAATGAGAATTTTCCAAGTTTATTAACATTTTCAAGATACTAATCACCTGCTGGAGGAACTACTCCAGGAGTGCTGCTCAGTATCTTGCAGTATCATTGATTCTCAAAGTCCTATTTAAGATTATACAGTACTGTGAATTGTCTGCAAATGTTTCCACACTTCTGGCAGAAACAACTAGTGAGCAGATACATTATTTTTCTAGGGCTGTGCAACCGATCGAAGACCTACATAGTACCCTTCTACATATCAGTATTTAACAATGAAGACAGGTTCATATTTTTGCAAATTTTCAAAATAAATAACAAAGACTGCAGTGTTCACTGGGCAGCCGTCTTTTTCCTGCTGGGCAGAAATGTTGAAGCATTATCTGTGTTTGCTCAAATCCGTTTGCAACCTTTGCTGGGTTGTAACCCAGCATTCCAGTGCTGGAACACAAAGGACCTGATTGAGTTATGCTGAGCATACCCACGGACAGGCTGGCCTAATGACATTTTTATTAGGTATACTGTGTGACCTTGCCAGTTGCAGGTAGAAGGATCCAGGAATCCTAACATTTTACTTTCCTTTAGCCTTCCCCCCATTCAACTAACCTCTAATGTGTTTCCCATTTCTGGACTGGGAAAAAGAAAAAAAAAAAAGAAAGAAAAAAAATATCAAGCGAGTAACCAAATCCAAGGCAAGAATTGAAACTGAGCTGTATGACCTTCCCCTTTCGAGAGTGCAAATACGTAATTTCCAATTAAAATGATCCAGCACCAGCCTCGAGAAGGGTCCTGAAAGTCACAGATTAATTTGGATTTCCCATGCTACAGAGAAACAGTACTTCTGTTAATACTGGCTGAACACCAAAATTCAGTGTATATAAGGACTCAACAATTGTACATTGTATGTTGTTACTTCAACAGAAAAGTCAAAGCGTGAAAATAATTTTTGGCATAATTATTCTTCTATTATTTAATGTATTTCTAAGCAGCTGATGGGTCAATATTGAACAGAACTACCTGTAATTCAAGTTCCCATTGTTTTATTTAACTGCTTGTAGGCAAATAAATGCTATAATAGATTCCAACAGTTATCAAACATTTCTTCCCGTGTTCACGCACTTTTCTCATACAAATTTGTTTCTATTGGTTGTCTGTTAAAAAGCTTGGATATGAGGGAATTCAGCCTTCCGCCTTATATAATTTGGTTTACAATTAACTATTTGTTAACTTTGCTCCCACAGTCAAGGGGACCTATATATCACGATATGTATGAAATAAAGTATGTAACAGCTGAACAGGAAATGCTGCCAACAAATTTTTCAGATGACCTGATCTGTAATCCATGTTTACTTGTATTATGAATTTACTTCTTGCAGCACAAGCCCTAAGGCTGAAATCCTAAAACTACTGGCCATGACAGTACAAATTTCACACCCACTGACTTGCAACAACTGTTTCGAGGGCTAAGAGGTGGGCCAGCTTTCAGGGTGTGCCTTAGTCCTTGGCCATTCCACCAGGGTAATCTCAGTTCCACGTAGAACAGCATTTCATGCAGTCATCAGTTAAGACTGTTTCACTCAAGTCATTGAAAAGCCATCCCATGATAAAATCATGAGGTTCCTACTTCAAAGGAATGGGCCAAACCATAGACTTTCACTGCAGTTATTGAACTTCATGGCAATACCCTCATCTGCTTCAGTGAGTGTAAGACTGAACCAACACAGAGCACGTATTATCCACTGGTTTATATCATCATCCAGTCCTGCTGCAAAGGACCTAACTAACATCTGCAGGGGCTATATGCTCACTTACCATTCAATTTAAAGTCAAATCTATAAATTCATTTTTGAAAAAATTCCAAACACGTACATTAATTAAATTTCCAAATAAAACAATTATATCCACAAGCATCAAATTCGAAGGCAGGGAAAAACCTAAACTCCACAGCCAGTTACAACTTGCAGTTATTTTCAATACCTGAAAATGATATTGATCTTAAAGCTAAATAATGTTCCTTACCCATGCTATATTTTGCTTTGGTACATGTTGTTCTTTTCAGTATTTCATAAACCTATGGAAGTAAGATAAAAGAGAGGAAAGGGTTACTTCAGATACAGCCAGTGAAAAGCACAATCTTTTTGTGTACAGCTCAAATATTGGCAAAACCAAGATGCTGATGAAGTCGTCATTCTTTAATAAAAGTCATGGTATTCAGGAGAGCAGGGTTTAAAGATTTCCATGCCCATTTGTCCATACAAGAGAGAAATGCTTAACTAAATAGCCAGCTACCAAGATAACTGATCAAGGGACACAGGGTTACATCTAACCACCCACATAACAGAAATGCTATTTTTGCTCGTGTTAGATATTGATCAAAGATCAGAAGCCCTCTTCTACCCAGACCAGGTGGTGTGCTGCACCAGCTCTTCCCTTGCCTCTGATGGCGCAAGCTGGTTTCAATCCAAGGACCTCAGCAGAGCTTCAGGCTCATAATGTGTGCACAGCACGCAGCCATTTATCAGGAACTGGACTAACACAGGCTGACCTAAAAGTTTCTGAGCTTGCATGACCTCAGTGGCAAAACAGATGTATTTATTTTAGGATATATTGCATTTATTGTCAAATAACCTTTGCACATCTCAGCGTGCCACCTGAGCAGTTAAGCTTTTGGCCGCTCCCGTGCAGCAATGCTCTTAGGCAAGGCAAGCACTCAGCCAGCACGGGGCTGGCAGGGAAGCGGGCAGCAGAGGAAAACCTTGAGCAAAGGCACCTGCTGTCTGTTGCCTGGCCTGTCTGGGGAGTCAGGGACTGGTTTCCTAGTGATGCTCCCTAATCCATGTGCTAACTTGACTGCTGCCCAGTTCCCGGAAGGAAGCAAGTGAGTGCATATGGGGCAAGCCCCACAGCTCATTTGCCTGTTGTTGTTTTGTAACTCCAGTGAGTTAAAGGGCTGTCACAGAGAGATTTCCAGTTATACAATGTTGGTTTTTTTGTTTTTTTTTTTTAATAAGTAAAAGGTCTTTGGCTTAGTTTCTATTCATCAAAGACTCACAGGTAGTGGCTAGATTCTTGTTCATTTTGCAGTAGGCAGAAGGGTCAATATTTGCACTGTGGTTTAAAAATACATATGAGAAAGGCAGGAGAGAACTTTAAGAAACACGAATACAAAAAGAAATGCATGCAGGATAAAATGATGCTGGGAAGCATTCAAGACGTCTGTTATTACTGGGTGATTTACAGAGATTTCAAATTAACATACTACCAGCACTACTGTTATATGCCCAGTGTTCCTTGAGTGGCTTAAAACAACCCCATACCTCCTCTTCTTCCCTGCCTCTGCTATGAGCTCCTTTTGTTTCAGTCCATTTTTCAGTTAGTCTTGCTCACCCTCTTGCCCTATGGCGCCATTTTGTCTTGCTACCTTTCTTAGGCTGTTGCCATGAATTTTAACTCTTCATTTGCTCCCTGAAGTTTCTTGTACTTACAAGTTTTTTTACTGTATATCTAGACATATAAAAGAAAGTCTACAAAAAAAAGCTATGCTTTTTTCCAATCTCAAATGAAATGTTTTATTGCAAATAAGCCAATTAAATGTTAGTCTTTTTCTTTTCCATTTCTATCCCACTGCATCTGCCTTCCCTGGTCAAATTCACCTAGCCCAGATAACTTGTGCTTACATCAAACCAGTGCACTTCAAGTTACACGGGAACTACATTATGGGGTCCACACACTGGAATTTCAAAGCAGGAAGGGGAAGTTAGATATCTTACACCCCTTATCACCGTAGCAATAAAAGGCAGCTATAACTGCGATATAAGCTCTTTTTGAAACCACTTAGCATCCAAAAAAGCTAAAGTTAAATATAAGATAAAAGCATGCTCACAGTCACATTCCAATGCACCGATTAGCAACAGTGGAATGGGGCGAAGAGTCCATGTTATACTTTGAAAAGTGTTGCAGCAAGTGCTGCTTGGCATGGTCCCTTCCAACTGCCCTGGATGTCGTATGAGCTGGCCTTTCAATTCCCCCCCTCAGTGACTATAAAGGAGGCTACACCTTCTTCCCCGCTCTCTTTTATGTTCTGTAAGTCACAAGAAAGCACTCAAATGTAGTTGGTGATATCGTATTCCTGTATTAGGCTTTATTTCTGTAAGGGAACTGCAGAAGTTTAATTAGGAGAGGAAAAGTCCCATGCTAGTGCTGAAGGAATAGGGAGGCCCTCCAACACAAAAGTAGGAATGGCTCAAGTCCAGTTCCAGTGCTGCGCAAGCGTACATCACACTCGCTAGCATAATAGGGGTGAACAGATGCATAAACAATCAGAACAAGATGCAATTTTCTGTCCTTGTTGCGTTTGCTTCATGTAAATTTTAACATTAAATACAAATCATAAATAATGTTAAATAATGTTAAATAGAAATCACAAACCTCAACATTTAAGCACCATTCTAGAGAATTGCCCCCCAAAACTATAAATAATCTTCCCTGTAAATTTCATTGGAATTTGTCTTGGGAGATTTCCTAGCATTTTACAAAAAGAGCAATGTATAGTTAGAAAAAGGTAAACGAGTCACAGGGGTGCACGTAGCTGGTAGCAGAACCAGCAGTAGAATCTAAGTCTATTCCTTTCTGCTGATATGCCTCCTAAGAAATTGTCCCAAATTAACTGTGAACTAGAAAGAAGATCCAAATTATTTTCCAAAAGGCAGCAACCTGTTAGTGTTACTGTTCAGCACATAAGCTAAAGCTGAAAATGCTGTATTTATAATTTCAATAACTGATGTCACAGATGATCCTTGGCATTTGGTTGAGAAAGGCAAACATTCAACAGGCATTGTACTAAAGCTGGCAAAGGGGCTGTTAACACTATGACTAAAGCAACATCCACCATAAATTATTTACATACAGTACTTACTATAGTGCTTCTTGTTTTGCTGTCAAAGAAGGAATCTCTGTCAGACAAATCAAATCTGTTAAAAGATGAGAAGGAAGACCATTAGGTTAAAAAAAAAGCCAGTAATTTCCTGCTCTTGTTGACCCCTTCAATATTTTCATTTCTCCTGGGGATCTCTCATAGCTAACATTAAAGAACAGCTTGTAGAAACTTCATCAAAAAGAAAGTCCATCCCAACTCTCCTATTCTAAAGAGGCCACTTATGTGTTTCGGATGGTTTATATATTTATAGGCTTTTCTGCAGAAAAGAGACTGTGGGTGCTCATTTAAGTTGAATACCTGACCACTGCTGGCCTTGAATTTCTCCTGATATCTTTATGTTTTGTCTGTACCTAAAATCCCGTGAGGCCACTCTTGCCTCCCTTGTTCAGCAAAGACACAGGTGGCCTCACTACAAAAAGCCACCACTGCAAGCAGCGTAAGGCACACCCACGCCTAAGCTAAGGAGCATCTTCTGGGCCTTCTCTGAGCTATTGGGCTCCTTCACCATAGGAACATCCTACATGCAATAAATATATAAATACATTTCCCGAAAGTCTCAGAACATGTCAAATGTCACATCCATTGACTGGCCCAACTAACATATACAACTCCATCAGCGTTCTGCATCCCTTGATTAAAAACTAAAAACCCTGCATGTACAGTGAAGAAATCCTGCCCTAGGACTGTTGCTCGTTCCAGCTGGCACATACATAAACACAGGCTTCAAAGCTTCTCCTCTGGGATGCTGGCCAAGGAAGAGCAGCAGCAAAGCAATCCAGGGCAGTCGAAACTTTGGCTGGGCCCCACCTTATGATTTTTTTCCTACACCCACATTTACAGCTATTCTTACTGCTCTGAAATTGATGGCAAAGCTACCACTGACTTCATAACATTTCCAAAGACGAGGCCTGGTTGGTAGTACATGGGTGAGCTACCCATACCAGATGAATGAAATTATTCTGAAATTTATCAACCCACATCTCTGGCTACAAATTTTACTGAGCATTTTATTTTATGTTGAAAGTAGACTATTGTAAACTACATTATAAATTGTGCTTGGCAGTCTAACAGTTGATGTTTATAGTTATATAGATATGTATTATATGCCACAACAGCAGCTAAAACACACAGAGATTTCACAGAGGGGCTCTACAAAGCCTCATTCCTCAATAGTGAGTTTAAAAAAAAAAAAAAACCATTTACTGCAAAATGGAAATATTCTTTACAGTAATCCCTAACAAAGTGTTGGTGTTCGTTTTCCCTTTCACCTTTTGGTGCCTTAGCTGCTGTCAGAAAGGCTGGAACCTATTGACATGGACAATTACAGAAAGCTTTCACTTACAAGTGCTGCTTCTCTCTGGAGAAGGGGTAGGAGAGGCGCTTCACCGTCTGAGGTTTGTGTTCTGCTACTTTTGGCTGGATGGGTTCTGTTATTTTTTGAATTACAGAATTAATCTTTTTCAGAAGACCATGGGTCTGGTTGATCTGATACATCTGAGTGGGCAAAGAGAAAAACAGTAAAAATTTATTGCTTTTTGGTTATCCATAAGTGAGCATGTACTGTAAGGAACAAACCATCAATTAAATAAATACATCATAATAAACTATTGAGGAGTATAGCTTACCTTCTTGAAAACATTTACAAAGACATAGATGGATGGGAAAGTCAAAGCAAGGCAAGCAGAGGAAGCCTACTGCTCTTCCTCTGAGCCAAAACATGGCCCATGTTTGATTCCAAATAATCACACTGGGATGTTCAGTGGAGACATACTCAGCACTGGATCCTGAGACACCAGCTCCTCTGGCATTTACTCTTTTTCTTGGTGCAATGGGACAAAGAAACGAAGGAGCTACAGAGCCCCTATGTAAAACAACAGAAGTGGTCTCCTCTCCCAGGGAGCTTTCCTGGGAATATTGTGCAGGTTTCAGGAGCCTCTCCTCTTCCATATAAAGGAACAAAAATCTCTTAAAATGTCAGTTGCAGTTCTGTAGTGCTAAAAGAAGGAATTGTGTTAGCAGGTCACAAAAGAGGATTACAGCCTTCCTTCTCTGAGCCACAAAAACTACATGCAGATCGAGGGCAGGGCTCCCACTGCAGGGAGATGCTCAGCTGGAAATAAGGCGTTAGGGGTCTGAGAGTGTTCTTAGGCACACCGCTTCTCCTGGGCAGTGCTTGCAGGCTTAGGTGGCCTCTTTCACATCCACAAAAAATACCCCACAAAATGCCCACTCTAACTTTTCTTTTGTGGCAAAGCAGCTTTAACTGCAGGATCACAACAGACTTTTTATCCAATTGTTCTTCTGATTAAAATCAGTGGTGAGGCAATAATGGGAATTACTATGAAAGCCAAACCAAAAGTGTGGTTTTAGTGTTGTAATAAATGATGCTAGGCTTTGAGACTGTCTCTTGCTCCATTATACACTTCCCTCTGCAGTCTGGGACATGCACTTAATATGTGTTTAAATATTAATCCATCTCTTAGCTATGCTCACTGAACAGGTAGCTATCTATCACAGATGATTTAGAATTGATGAAAATATACTGTCATTTCTTTAATGATATTTCAAATATTCTGAAAGGTAATTTATTTTGTGGTACAGTAGTCCCAACTCCTGCAAACATGACTAACGATGTATAGGAATAGTCACTAAACCCAGCAAGGTTATTGCACACAAATTGTTACTTTTATGTTCATTTTTAGCATCTAGCATTTCAGATAAGAAAAAACCTCCAAAATGCACACAGAAGTTTCATCATCAATTGCAATGTTTTCTGTTAAAACACATGGAGAGGATGAAGCATTGCATGAAATCACTCTCATCATGTACAGACAGCAGTAGCAGCCATTAATTCTTGATTTCCCTTCCTCCTTCCAGTTATTCTTTCTGCTGCCCCAAGCAAGCAAGTTTGTGACTCTCATTTTCTGTACAGATTGCTTAACTATTTTAAAAATGCTTGTGGGAAGAGAAGTCTGCATTTGTAAGGTGCTCAGAGATGAACATACGTTTAAACTATGCCTTCCAGAGGAAAAAAGAAAATCAGGACTCACCTTTTTTGTGGGCATCTTGAGCTTAAGAAATTCTGCCTCTCGACACAATACATTCCACGGTGCATGTATTTTTACAAATCCAATCCCATGGATTTTAGTCTTAAAAAAAGGCAAGGGAAAAGGTTACTGATGAGAGGAAATTAAATACTTTTCCCCTTGTGTTTCATACATATTTAAGGAACAAACATTCTATTACTGCCAACATGATAAATCTCATTTGTTTCAGACAGTTAGTTTCTAACAACAGGACAATCACTGAACACCTCTCTGTGCTGAGCTGCTATAAAATGTGACTCAAAAATGCTATTGTCTTCCAGAACAATTACCACAAGGTTAAACAGATAAAAATCATTTGGGGAAAAAAAAGCTAATGACTATGGACACAAATACAGACTAAGCCAGTTAAATCTGAAGCGTAGGCATCCAGCCAAATGGTATGATTTCTTGAGTGCGTTGTAATTAATGGAGCTGAGAGAGTCCCTGCTGCCTCCTAAGAGCTGCTCGGTATCTCAAAGGATCAGAACCACAGTAAGAAAGAAGCAGCTTTGGATACAGAAGTAAATATCTACAGTAAAACACTAAGCATTTTAATTAGGAAAACTGGTAAGAAGAATTCAACAAAACAAAAGAAAAAAAAAGATAAAACTTAGCGATAACATTAGCAGTATGCTTGCACCCTACTAGTTCTCTGACCTCTGTTCTAGATGGCTGGACATGGGGGTTTGCTTCTGGCACTCCCACAGGAGTAATTATTTCAAAGCCACTGGACAAATGGTACCAAACTAGCAGGCAGTCAGCAAACAGAAGAGAAAGAAACTTTAACAAATCTTCCTAATCTTGCAGCTATATCAGCTCAGGCAGTTATTATAACTAGCTTTCACACAGCTATATTCCTCACTGGCTTTCTAGAAATCAGTTACTCAAAGGATCTCAATAACTGCCAGCCTTCCCATAAGGCATGGCTTCCAAACCACCTTTGAATTTACTTCGTTGAAAAGAGTTTAAGTGACTTAGTAAACATCATACGTTTAAGAAACCTGTGCTCTTTTTGCATTTAGTAAGGCCTCCAATGCAACTTCATGGCATGCTTTTCAAGCCCCAGTGACTGCAGGTCTTCCCCCCTGCACTGATAGGCTGGATATGGAACATGATGTAAATCCCTGTGGCTTGCTTTCATCTCTATACATTCCAGATCTGGTTTGCTATCTTGTACTGAAATGACAGGGCTCTCTCTCTCTTACAGTGTCCTGGCTTGAACCCTGAGCTTTTCTGCATCATTTGAAATCATATTACGTGTCATAGGTGGGGACCTCCCATCTTGCAAATGATTTAAATATCTATGACTTGGCACAGACAGGCTTCCAGTTCACTACAACTTGCAAGTTTGACGGAAGGCAAGTCTTATTTTTACCGGAGGGACACAGTGAAAGGGTTTTTTTGCATTATACCATGCAAAACTATATATTTTATTTTATTTATCTATCTATATAAAATGATGTACATGCCTTTAATTTGTGAATAATAGGTGGCAGATTTATTTTTTTAACACTCTGATCACAGGTCTAGATGTTTAATCTCAACTTTTAGATCCTGTAAATAAAACCAGCATAAATGTTTATCCTCTCTCACAGGAATTTCAAGCATATTGGTTGGATCAGTTAATTGCAATGGCTTTCTTTGAAATTAATATGGCTGTGCCTATTTCCACTAATCACACACTGGCAGTACTTCACACATCATTTTTTTATATAGTCTAATGGTCTTTTAATAGAATATACTGGTTTCAGGGTACAGGTGAAAGGCGTTACAAGCTGTACTGTTCCTATCTAAGAATGGAAAGAGCAAACTGTAATACAGACCCACGCGCTCGAGCTAGAGCATGTACCAGAACCTCCTGAACAATTTTAATTCTCTTGAAGTCTACACTGAGGTATAAAAATGTCACTGTCTGTATCAGTTATTTTTCATCAGAACTGGAATTACCAGTGGGTCCAAACCACAGCACACTGTAAACCTATAAAACTGGGATTATTGTTCAGAGCAGTTTAAGTCTTACTTCTAGATACAGCAACACCATCGACAAGTTGTGTTGCAATAGTGGATGTGTCATGAGTCCTGGCCAGGAAAAGTAAGGAACTTCACCTGACAGGGCATTAACAACACCACAGCCCATTCCTGTGAAGCGAATTCTATCAGTGGGCGAGGATGGCACTGCCAGAACTAAAATCAAATTCTGGAAGAGTTGAGCTTGTGTAACCTTGATCAGAGCCAGGCTCCCAGGAACAGCTCAGCATCTCCCAGAATTCGACCATCAGTTATCCTCCTTATCTTTAACTCTTTAAAATGGCTCCTTACATCCTCATCACGTTCCAGTTCCAGACCAGCCTCCACAAGGTTCCCTTCGTACTCCTCCCTGCGAAACCTCTTGTCATCTTCATGGTAATCCATGTGAGGTTCACTTTCCCCCATTTCCAGCTGCACTCCCTTCCCAGGAAGCGGCTGGTCCTGCTTGGCACTTCGGGCACTTGAATCATTATGATGAACTCTCCTGGCGAGTGTCCTTCCTGCCGAGGACTTCTTGTAATGATAAACTAGGATGTAGTCTACTTTTCTCTTGCCATCTCTGAAGTAGAGTCCATATTTGCAGTCAGCATCTGGATTTTTGGATAGGGAATTTAATAGCTGGAAGCAGGGAATGGGGGTGTGGAGGGAAAGAGAGAGAAGAATAATGAGTACACATGCCAACACGGACACCAGACAGACCATATCCTTATACCAAGGACTCCTTCTTGCCTGGAGCACACAATAACTTCTTCAAACAGCAAGCATACAGGCGGAGCACCCCCTTGCTACTGACTCAAAACAATTTTGCAAGTTAACACCTGCAATTTTACTGATAGCCAGCTGGGATTTTATGGGCCAGAAATAAATAGATAAAATGTCTGGGATTTAATCTAATTACCAGCATACTAGTTCATAAGTCAGCTACTTGGTGGATTTGGTTTTCTCCTTTGGGGGTTAATCACCACTAGGATCATCTGTCCTTTTCCACCCAAGACATCTGTGCTTCAATTCTGACAAGTAGATTAATATCATGTGGAAACATTTCTCACTTCTCTTATCTATCATTGCAAGTTTATATCATCTGAGAAAGAGATCATCTTAGATACAGACTGAAGGGAGCCAGCTGGTCATGAAGCATGGCCAAAAATGCAGATGGACTGTAGCCAGGGAAGTGGGTTCACTGCTTATTAAGCTCACCAGTTTTTTTCCCCACTTATAAAACCTGTGTCACTTTGCAATCTGATGGTGACAAAGGCTTTAATCCCATCTTGAATTAATACTGTGTAAGTTGCAAGAAATGTAAGACTTAAAAGACAATTCCATTTCCAAGCATTTATATGAAAACTGCACAGCGCAACTGTAGAAACATCAAAAAGTACTAACAATTATTAATTTCTGCTTTCAATAGCACTTCTCATGCATAATTCACAATTCTACCCTTGGAGATGCACAGACTATTTAAAAAAAAAAAAAAAGAAAATTCAATAGTAATGTACATTTGTTTTTACAAAAAATACTCATGACAGGAGTGGCTTTTCAGGGACCAAGGACATTTTCTGGCTTTTAGTTTCATAGAAGTATGTTAAGCCACCATATAGGGAAAAGGACTTCTGCTTCAAATGACAGCAATTGGCCATCGGCTGCAAATCATACTGGTCAAATCTCCTTTGGGCTGTGTACACCTTCTGTTTATTTCATACTTAAAACCATGAATGTTAAGTTATTTGGAATGAGTTGGTTCTAAGACAGTCCAATTTTTAAACCCCAGATGAAAAGAGAAATTTCTGAGCTTACTGTACAGTATATCACAGCCAATATAGCCAAAACTTCATTGAAACCCACCCAGTGTCACACAAATTCGCATACTATGATCATCGCTTTGGGGAGGGCAGGTTCCAGCCACTTTAACTATAAATCAATGCCTTTAAGGGACAGTCTGTTCTTCCCTTTTTGCCTTCAGGAGATTTTTACTCATACAACAAATTGAAGCAGCAAACCCCATCCTCCTGGGTTTGGAGAACAGGAAGTGCACTGAAGAAGTAATTAGACAAGTGTAATCAGATGAGTGCATAGCGATAACACACAGCAAGGAGGACTGGCACACAGCAAGAAGCCTGAGATGCCAGACAGTATGTGGAGCAGCCGTCTGCTGAGGTGGGGATGCCTGAACATTCATTGCTTTCCAAAGCCTGACTTGATCATGTCTGCCCAGGGCCAGCTTGGCTGCAGGTCTCCATCTCCTCAGTCCCTCGCAGCTTTCTCCACATGTGCCTTTGCTATCTCTCTTCTCTTTCTTCAGGTTCCCATCTCTCTTTTTCATTTAAGCTAATCCCTTTGTTCCAAATACATAAATATATAATAAGATAATACAGCTTTTCCCACCACCATGGAGTTCACTATTTGTCCTATCCCCTCTTTGCCCCGCTCCACATCTGTCTTATTTAGCCATGACAATAACACATTCTTCAGGGCACAGGCTGCTCATAGTTGTGCCCTATTGAGATATTCCCATTTAGTTCTTCAGCAAAACTACAATATAGAAGACCACTAATAACTATTACTTTCTGACTGCTTCACAGTTAATGGTATGCCCCTGTGAATTCAGAATTATTTTTTTTTCTTAAAGCAAGCTGACAGTCTGCTTGTGGCAGACAACTCAGTTATGCAAATTTCTATAGAAACAAAATATTAAGAAACAGTAACTAACGATTTTCAGGATATAATGCCTCTTCAAAGTAAATAGTTGTTGTAAACAAGATAAAAGAACACTAGGATTTCTTTTAAGATAACTAATTGTATTTAATTTTTAAAGATATGTTGATCTTATTAATGAATTAAACATACATTTCGGAAAAACTGGGCTGAACCGACAGATGTTCAGCTACATGCAGGGAGATAAAACAGGCAGAAGTCTCAGGCCTCAACACTTCCTGCCTTCACTGGACTGACTTTACGAGGGACAGCAATTAGGTGGTCTGTTCTGGAGACTAATTAATAAAGAAAATGGGCAGGACTGAAGATGGCTCTTGAAGATGACAGCAGTGAGTGCGCCAGATATTTCTGACTGCTTGGGGAGCTCAGGAGAGATCAGTACATCCTGGCCACAGCTCCTCTTCTCCTGGAGCATGCTTTGGGTGGAGAAAAGCGGCACTGAAAATCCCTAGTGTCTCTGTTTCTTTGAGCCACTGCCATTGGGAAGGGGACAGGTCACACTGCACAGAAACTGAAAGAGAGCTTCTTCACATTTCTTTGACCTTTCCTGTTGAAAAGCTGACCCTTGTGGGGACTCACTGATATTTTAGGAGAAGGTACTGCACTGTGGATACTAAAGCCTCAATAAATTTATTAATATACGACAATAGCTATATTTCACTGTGAAAGGGACATAGCAGAAAACCTCAAAGGAGCCTGTTGGTCCTGTTTTAAATAAATAGATTAATTTAAGGACAGGGTACTAATGCTGAAAAGTACTCATAGGCCACATCCTTTCTCACAGTGCTGCCACACTGAAATAAGAGAGTTGCGTTGACTTAGCCCACGTGAAGCTCATGTCCCTTCAGTTGCAAATGAGTCAGAGAAAAGACATTTCAGTTTTACCACAGCAGGAGGGATGTTTACACTCTGACAGAATTACTCCTCCATGCTCCATCCTAATCAAGCATACATACAATGAATCAAGTATTGCTTTTTCTGGTACATCTTACCCCAGTGAGATCTGTTATATAGCGTGCTCCACCTCAGTTCCTTTACCTGAATAAACTCCTTTCTATGTGTTTATGACATAACCTAATCCTGTTGGGTATTCATATTACCAACTTCCTTTAAAATCAGCGTTAAACAATTTAACCAAGGCACAATTAATGACACTGGAAATCGAACCTCTGTTGTGTGCTACAGAATATTAGTTTAACATTACCTACATTAACAATAGATTTTGCATGAAATTTTAGACATTTTTTTCGTGTTCTAGTCTATACGTTGAAAGAGATTTAAATGTTGCCACAGCCTTACTGCCAAATTCCTTACTCTGAGAATAGCCAACCCCTTTTACACTACAGGTTAAACGAGGATCCCTTGCTCCCCTTCTTCACATCAAAGAACAAACCTCACTGAATTAGCATGTACTGTGGCTCATGGCAACCCTCCTCAGCACCTCTGAAAAAGGGAGGTAGAGGATTTCAGAGCATCCTGGGAATGGAAAGAATGAGAAATAAGCTAAGCGGTAAAGTGCAGTACGCCAGTTATGAGACATCTGGCAAGTCCTTTACTCACTGTACTCTCATGCTGGTCATATCCTATATCCTCAATAGCTCGGATGTTGATAATGTGGATTCCCTTCTCCTCAGCAGGTAGACAGGAGTATTTCTTGTTCACCCTCATTCCTGTCTCCTCTGGAGCCTCGTTGAGATCTTCTGGCAGAAAATCTACCCCATGAAACTCACTGTCTGCGTCTGAAAAGAAAAGGAACACTTTCATCAAGACACTTTAATCCCAACACTTGCTCCTCCCAGAGCCACCCAAAAGCTGAAACATATCCTGTTCCTGCCTCCTCCTGCCAATAAGCCCTTGTGCAGGGCTCCCACCCCTTCTCTGTGCCTCCCTTCTCAGCTTTCCCACAGCCTTCTTCAGCCCTACCTAGGTCTCCTCCTCCGGAGGAGTGCTCTGTTGACTTTGTTTCTGCACTGCTGTCTCAGGATGTGTTTACTGTATGGTCTTATAGAATGATTAAATTTCTTGGCAAGAGAAAGAAAAAAGGGGGGGCAAAAAAAAAAATAGTCTGAGAATTAGCTGGTGACAATAGCTGGCATGGCGTTTTCCCCTTTTCAGTAGGCATTTTCTCCTTCAACAAGCACTTGTTCATGCTGAAAAACTAAGTAGTGGGTTTCCCCTCAAGTACTTATGTACTGCATCTGATTTACTGAACTGTTCTCGTTGAAGCAGTCTTGAAAATCTGAGGTTTCCTCTCTCAACCTGCCAGACATCTGTACTGTTTCCACTTATTATTTAAGTATACAGATGGGCTAAAGGATTTAATGTAAAAATTTTGCTACAAACTGAGCGACCAGATAACTGATGAAATGCAAACTAGTGTTTGCATATGTGCATTTATGCAAGCAATAGAAGGCAAAGTTTTCTGATATTTTATTCATTTTGACATTGAAGTAAAATACTGCAGTGCTATGCCCTTTTTTTAAACCACACAGGAGTAGGATTTGCTTGTCTAAAGAGTGAAGATAAAGCAAGAATTTTAGAATTAGCCTTGAATGGATACTAAATTAACTCTTACAAAAAAATTAACAACAGAAACATGTAGAGGAGCACTCTCTAATAGCAGCTATATTACAAGAGTCTGCTGCTGCAACTGGTTCAACACTGTCTCTGGAGCACATGGCAGCAGAAATTGTACAGAATTAGCCCATTAGGAAAAATACTTCCCTCCTACCTACAGCTGCAACTAAGCTTATGATGAAGTGAGGATAAATATTGCATTTTAATTAGCTATGTTTTAGCCTAAGAGCATGTTACTCCTCTTCACCAAATTACCTATCTGGATTTGGTTGAACTTCAGGGATGATGTGGAAGGAAGAGACAGAGAAAACTTCATTCCCCAACAAGTTCGCAGATGATGTGAAACTGAGGAGCATGGTTGATAAGCTAGAGGGTAAAGCTGCCACTTCAATGGGCCTTGACAGGCCGGAAAAATGCGCTGAGAGCAGCCTCATGAAGCTCAACAAAGTCAAATATAAAGTCCTGCACCTGGACAGACTGCTCTCAAACACAAGCACAAACTGGGCATGGACGCAACAGAAAGCGGCACTGCAGAAAAGAAGCTGAGGTCCTGGTGGACAAGTTCAAAGTAAGTGACCTTCTTGAGTGGTGAAGAATAGCTGCATACTGGACTCCATTAGTAAGAAAGCAGGTCTAGGGAAGTGATTTTCTCCTGTATTTGACGCTTGCCAGACCAGAAGAGGAGAAGGCAATCAATGGGGTCCCATTCCTGCCTTCAACTACCTACTGGGTAGGTACAGATGTGGCAGAGACAGATTCTTCTCATAAGTGCACAGCCAAAGGATGGGAGGCTACAGACACAAGTTGCAACAAAGAAAATTATGACCAGACATTAAAAAAATCGTAATTCTTTAACAGTGAGGGTGATCACATGATGGGGAAAGGGTGCAGTGAAGCTGCAAATCTCCATCCATCCCTGGTCAGAGCTCGACTGCACATGGCCCCAAGAGACCTGACCCAACTTTAACGTCGGGAGGGCACTGCATGAACCTGCAGTCCAGGTTCTTCATGGTGACACAAGGGAGTTAGCATGGACAATCTGCAGCAGCAGAGGAGGAAGGTGTGGCCAAAGCCTTGGCAGATTTCTTGAGCTTATCGGAGTAAGATAAACATTATTAGTATGAAAGTCACATTTCTCTGGATCTTGCAGACACCATGAGTTTGTGGATCTTCATTTCAGTTCCCGTATCTGGGAAATCTGCTACCCCAAGCCGCTCTCTACAAGCTGCCTGTATGTCTAGGAACTACAGCACTTGTTTACAGCATCACCTTGGCATAAAATCTGGGTAGCAAGTATTTTTACATATTTCGTGCGCACAGCATGCAACACCCACATCTCCGCAGATCTGTGCTGCTGTTCTAGGCTTTTCTTTAAAAGTCTCAAATAGTTATCTCAGAAAATACGTCATACTTGCGATCTTGGGGCAGCATCCTCAAACTCAGTAAATCACTTGAATAACAATTTGTAATTGTTAAAGAAGCTTTTTATGGGGTAATATAGAGATGCAGCCAAAAAATCAGCTGTCGAATGGGAGTGACTAGCATGTTTGTAACAATTCCCTATACATGTATGCTCTCTTTTCCCAACATACGCATGCACATACACACATGCTCCCTGAACACATGGGAACTGACAAAAATGCAATCAGCTGCAAAATCCTATGTAGTCAAGCTTTTATTCTATAGTTGTAAAATACTCCTATAATAATACAACAACTTTTGGAACTTCATAAGCATAACAACCTGAGTTTTTGTTTGGAAAAATGCCTGAAACAACTTTCTAGAAACAATACCTTAAGCTGCAAAAGTCCTCTCCTTCTCCCTGCTTTCACACATATACTAAATACAACTTAGTTACTTCAGCAGATCAGAGAGGATATTAGAAGTGAAGCACCTTTCACTGACTAGGAATCTGAATATTCTGTATATCTCATAATGGACCTATGAACTGAAAAGTGCTAGTTTAGAAATTACAATTAGGATGGAATATGTTTAAAGCAGAAAATCAGAAGCTTCATTGACTCCAAATGAGCTCCCTGTGCTCTGGAGCTGCACTTCTGAGCAGCATTTGTTAAGCTGACAGTACAGAGCAAGGAGACCTGCTCGAATGATTCAGTACTATTGTGCAAGCCCAAACAATAACCCATCCCCAAGCATATGTTTACATTTCTGTTTACACATCAGTAGCCTGGCAATATCGGAAAGAACAAATACTTCAGGTAGGCAATGAATCATACAGTTTTGGTTTATTATGACTACTGGAAAAGATGTGAAATGTGAGAACTTCATTGATACAATCTTAATTACAACAAGTTTGATTTCTGTACTCAAAGATGATGTCAGGATTTATATTAAATAAAGCCATCCAAACCACTTTGGTAATTACAAACGCATAGGGATTATAACTAATTCACTTATGCTTATTTGGCAGAGGTCGAAGCATTCTCTTGCCAAACACAGAACATCTTTTTATATGGAATGGAGTATTTTAAAGACTTAAAAACATGAATCTCTGTTTTGTCTTAATCATATTAAACAAGGACAACAATTTAATCTCAAAATAAATTTAAGTTCAGAATTACTTATGTTAAGATAGTAGATGTAATATGCAGAGCACAAGGCACATTGTCTTAATTCAGCTAGAGTCACACCTTAATCTCTTTGTTGAAAGCTGAAATTTTTGTGCAAATTGCTAGCTTTGCTGCCTTCTAACATTGACTAACTCACTCTTTTCTGTTTACTAACCAGAAAACACTGTAACAAAGACTTAAAGAAGCACTCAACATATTTCAACACAGCCACATAACCAGTCAGCTGGTGGTGTTCAGAAACCCATGGATTTTGAGACAGCAGAAGTTCCTAATATTCCTGGAACACAGTCTCAGACACACCCGATGCTTCGTTTACACTTTATTATATATTGCTTTGTCATTTCCCAATATTTGCTATGAATTGCAGAACACCCTGCCAAGTATAGAATATATAATGACATACTTTAATGTATTCCTCGCCTGTCTTATTCTGTAAGACCGCAGAACACTGAAAAGCATTTGAAACCAATTTCAATCCCATCCATGAACCAGGTTTGAGAAAGCATTTGGTGAACAATCAGTCATGTATAGAACTTCTACCTTCCTTAGCACAGATGCTGCCAGGTAATTCCCATATTTGCTGTTAATAACCCTGTATTTTTTGTAGTTGGTATAAAAGAACAGGCTATTAGGCAGCACTTGTGTTTAGGGACTGCTCCATAGGGTATGTGACCATACACGTACCTTAAAAGCTGTCCCTTTTTTGTTACGAGTGAGATAACATGAGAAAGCAAGAAAAAGAAGACTTACATATTTGCAGCAGCTCTCAAGCTATCTAGAAGCTCTCTGTGGGGTTTTCCCAGAGATCTTGGGATGTTGTGGATTACACTGAGCCACCAGCTGCAATTCAGACCATGGAGATGCTACAATGACCATGGAGACGCTACAACGACCTAGTGAACTGCAGTAAAGTTAGAGGTATCTTAGCCATTCTGAAATTTCTCTGTAAGATGCATCAGGTAAAATGAGCTCTGTGCCATCTTCAGTACAAAATAAGCAAATGCTACGCTAATCTGAAGTAGATAAACTTAGATGAGTCACAGAAATGAGAACACGAGGACAGAAACCGATGAATGAAAAGATCAGAAGAGATGAGTGCATTATAACAATAAGGAAGGTCTGTGCATGTCATGTGTCTGAGCCAGTTACTTCTCCCCGTGAATCTCCAGTGAGTCTCTTGCTCTGGACAATATGGGAAACAAGATTAAATTAATAAAAACAACCTCCTCCAGTTTGCAAACATCTGTTCCTTTGTTCAAACTTCAGCTGCTGCTGTAAAAGTCCTCAAACTCTTCTTACAAAAATTAACAATAAATTTTCCACCACAGAAATTTGGCACATTATGCTGTACCCTTTATTCTTTTAGACAATGCTCCTCCATTGGACTTTGGTGACCAGGTGAACCAAAACTGAAAACCCGCTCTAGAAATGGGTTTATTTTCTCCACTACTAGCCTCAGACTTGATCCACTACGTTATTAATATTATAGTCATAATCACATACAGCCACTGAATTTTCTCAGGCAAAAAAAATATTTTTTTCATTAAAATAAATGAAAAATTGCATTCACACAATGCAGTTTTTAAAAAACATCCTGAGCTAGTTCTAAAATGAGTATCATCAAGTAAGCATGAGTATATATAAACAAATGAACAACTATTTCACTGTTCAGCCTGAAACCAGTAACTTTGCTGAAGCTGGCTTCTCTTATCTCCCCTTGTTTTCTTTTTTAGGGAGTATGTTTAAGAAAGTGGATAGAACAAAAAAGTCATAAAGACATCTAAGTTAGCTGCCCCAGTTGTTCTCAACAAGGAAGAAGCAGGAGAGTTACAAGACCATGTGATTTAAGAAATTTAAATGTCCACATTTTTATCATTTTGCCTTATATAAATTGTGATAGAATTCAGGATGAAAAATTAAGATTCACACAGGGTAAGTTCCCCGAGCGAACTGTTTTAAAGGAGCCATAACACCAGGTCTTCACAAAAGCTTCTGAAATGCTAGTGTATGGGGTTTAGATTCCATAAACTGAAGACATTTGTTCCATATGAATTAACAAATAAAAGTGCTGTGCGCAGGTCTCAAAACTGGTATTGACCCTACTGCAATAGGGAGGAAGCATATTAAGGAAGTCATGCACACACACACAAATATATATATGTTAAAACACACACACACACACAAATATAGGTTGTATATATTCTTTATACTATTTCTGCAGAAGAAATGCCAATGTATGCAATATGTCAGATATTTTTTTGATTTGGGTTCTGTTTAAAAAAAACTTTGACGGATACTGAGAGAAAAATGCTTTAGCATGTTTTTGCTTACTGTATGTTGCCCCCTAGCAGCAGAATCCTCCTTCAGCACATTCTTACCCATTTCTTTACTTCCTGTATCTTCCAAGTTCAAAGCTACAGGTTAATACTTGGGCTAAGGAGAAAAAAAAAAAAATTCTCACAAGTGACTTCCTATCACTTCCTCCTCTTTCTTTGTTTTGGTTTTTTGGTTTGGTTGGGGTTTTTTCTCCCCTCCTGATATATAAAAACGTTGTCAGATTTGGAGCCCAAAATCCCTGCTTCATCCTTGGGAAAAATAAGGCAAGGCAAATGTCAAGGAAGCCTCATTATGCCACCCCACCAGTGCATCTCATTCCTGACCTATGGGTCATTCCTCCTGGCCCATGAAGCTCTGCTGCGGGAATGCCAGCGAGGATACCCACCACTGGCAAAGAGGGGAGTTCTTTTTTGGGACACTGACACCTGTTTACGAGGCGCTGGCCTGAGACCAACAGCCCGATCAGGAACCACAAGGTTCCAAGGAGCACGCGTACATGTCCTGGACTTTTGTTCTGTTCAAAGTCCAGAAGTTAAGTGCTGATTAGATCCACATTTGTGAGCATTTGATTTAAATTTTCCCTCACCTCTGCAGCTGTGAACAGGCAGATGTTGCCTCTGGCTGCACTACTTCCGGAGATGCAGGAAGGTTGCACTAATACTATTGACTAGCCTGGCAGGCAAGAGGCTGCTGTAAAAGGCAACTGACCCACCCCTGGGCAAGACTAATGTTTTCAGGGATGTTGACTCCTCTCCACCTGCCTGCAGAGAGGTGTTTCCCTGTCCTTTTCATCTTCTGTAGCACTATGCTGTGTAGGACACCCTGGGACTCACTCATCTCCTTTGCTTTTGCATATATCTTAAAACTTGGCTGTAGCCTAGGTCTGTACAGGGTATTACCTTAATGAAGCAAACAGGAGGTCATGATCCAATCCATTAAAAAAAGAAAAAGATTCAACAGTGAAACAAAACATGGATTCCAAGGACAGTTTCCTTTACAGAATAGAAATACTTTAAAAGCAGGACAATCTTAAACTAGCTGATGCTGACAGCTTTGTTAGCACTTCATACTACACTGAATGGCAGAGCCCATTCAGAGACTGTGCATCCAATATTTGGGAGACTGAAAACCAACTCCTGTCACGTGGGTGGAGAAAATCTCCTGGCAGAATTATTTGAAACATCAGCTTGCTTAGCTATATTTCTCAGTACTGACTTATCAACAGTGGGTCTCTAGAGTGGGGCTGTAGCTTTCCTGGAAGGCTGCCTACAGCTTTAAAGTTATTGATCTATTATTATCAGCAACATGTTAAAAGGTGGTTAGAAGAACACACAACTATGACATCATTTCTATTTCTGCCCTTCTATTTTTGTTTTTAAAGATTAATTTACCCTGTTTGCAGTATGTAGCCCTAGGCTTGAACACATCTAATTGACACAAGCCTTGTGAAATGTGAAATGTAAAAATGAAGAGCAAAATCACCTAAAAACCGTAATGATAGTAAAATGAACATTTTGATTGAAATGGCATTTCCAACAACACATGAAGAACCAGCAAATATAAATTCTACCATAACAAGACTCGTGCTGCCTGTTTATTTAGACCCTGGGAAACCCCACATTTTATAAAAACACACACACTCTCCCCCACCCCCCCAAGAAATTGCACTTTTTTTCCCCCAAGTACCAACAACTACTTAATGGTCTATTAAGTAAATCTGTTTCCAGACATATTTCTAAAACACTTAAATCAAGCACTTTTCTTCTACCAGACACTGGAAAAATATTTCAGATTTGCTTCTATTGCTATTCCACAAAAAGCAGCATGAAAGCCATGCTCAAGTCCACTGCAGATTGTTCTTTGCAATCTGTAACTGCAGTTTTACAAATTATTTCTGTCATTTGATAGTACTTCATAGCAAAATAGACAAAATGATTGAAATTCTGCTCCTAGTTATACTTTGCTACACATACAGAAACATATTTTGCATTTTATATTAGTTTCAACGACAGCTGAAGCACTGGTGTGACTCTGAAATGTATCAGGACTAAAGGCCATAATCCTCTTGAGTTTCCGCTGACTTCCAAAACATGTACTGATGACTTTCTTGAATGCACTCTGCAACGTCATATCCTGAGTTATATGTATTGTGAGAACAAAGGGATGGAGTGGATATGGAAGAGCCACTGAATCCATGTTCTATGAATCCTGTTAGTTGTGATGCCCATTATTTTTGTTTGTATGTTTCAAGGGAAGGGAGGTTTTACCAGTGGGAGCAGTAAGATGAAAGGAAAAAAATACTAAAAAAGAGATTATGGGGAGAGAATTGGTATGTATTGGGACAACGTATACCTAAACTCTTACAGCAGCCTTTAAAGATATCTAAATACACTTAAAATATTAAGTATATTTTCCTTTACCAGACTATTACAAAAAGCTCCTTATACCAACCATGCAAAAAGTAAGGATCCAAAGATTATCAGTTTTCCTGTTAAAGTATGAGTCATAGACAGCAACCTGGGGCTGAGGCCATAGCATGTACTGACTGGCAAAGCTGCTCTGATCCAAGAGGTTTCCCATTTAAAGTCCTAATCTTGAAACATTTGCTCTCATGTTTAAATTTCCATGCATCAAAGTCTCGAGAGCATTCAGACTGCATAGATTTAGGCATGGATGTCTTAGAAGGTTTTGCTAGCCTGATAAAGATGGTTGTGACTATAGTCACCATGTTCAGTAACTGCAGCTCTTTTACATTTGCATTGAAAGAGCCAGTCACTCTGGGTGGTGTTGGGTTTTGTATGGCAGAGCTCCACCTTATGTATGTTCTTTGGGTGTGCCGAAGCAGCTGGAGCAGATTTGATAGTGAGATGGTGGTAGGCAGTATCCACCCAAGGTCCACGCTATTTGAGGAAATAAAACCAAAATCCTGCACTAAGCAAAAGCTAGGTTCTGCAAGTTTTCTTCATACCCCGCAATTTTAACTCAGATGCAAAGCAACACCACTATATGAAAATAAACCACTTTCATTGGCAATTGAAACAATCTCTCTCTCTCCCTGAGCAAATGAATGCAAATCGATGAAGGGAAAAGTCTCTATTAACTCTTGTCTATCCATGAGAATGCCATTCTTTGTGTTCCCCAGTCTTAATGAACTAAGTTGAAGCACACCAGAGGCAGAAGACTTATGGAGTGACTATGCAATCAGGCAGTCTCCTCCCTTTTTTAAGAAAGCTGAGATCTGACTGACACAAAGAGGCTGATGCTCCAGGAAGGTGCCACGTGCTAGCCATCTAGCTTGCCCTGTGCCAGAGGATGCAGAAACACATGCTATAGGAAAATAAGATACTCCTGCTTAGGATTCCTGGTAGTCCCATCTCGGGTGGCAAAATTCTTGGCACAGAAAAGTAATCTGTCAGCAAAGCCACCTTCCCTTCAGTGCTGACAAGAGGAAGGATTGGGCCAGTGCCTTGGTCAGACATTTTGAGACCCCCAGATGAAAGGCACACTTGAAATGTTTGAGCAGAGATAGGCATTCTTTGTAGTTTGGCCCTCGGCAGGGAAGCTGATAATGACAGCAGCGCTGAGCCCAGGCTCACCAAGTCTCTTCCTTAATAAGCTTTTGACAATCTTTAGTTTGTAGTACATCTTCATATCAAAGGAACAGTCGAGACCCAGTCTAAGCGTAAACTGCTGCCCTGTGGGTTTTGCAACTGCAGACAGACTTACTAAAAAGCCTGGATTATCCAAAGACACACCAGTCAATCCACATTTACTACCAAAGACCAAAGGAGAGGAAATTGCCATGCAATTGCTGTCAACCATAAAATGAAAAGAAGCAGAGCGTGGAGGGCTCTGTGGGTGCTGCATGTGGTCAGAGGCAACTGGGCCAAAATCTCTATCCAGATTTCCGGGTTTTATTCCTAACTTGCTCCTGTGTGTTCTGCAGCAGTACTTTTCCAAAAGGAGCTCAGAATGCCTACCAAAACTATGGTCATTAAAGAAGCAGATTTCCACTTGAAGGAATTCATGTCCGCAATCAGCATGTAGGCACTTAACACCACTACCCACCTCCCCAAAAAAACCCAAACCCAGTGACTTTATATAATGAAAACCTAAGACAGACATATTTTGAAAGATCATTGTGTTCAACCTCTGTATGAACAAGAATGTCTTGGCAAAATCAATGAGATGTCCTCCAAAACAAGGACAATTTTCTAATCATTAAGACAATCATGTATGACACATGCACTAATGGAACCAGAAATAATAAATGGCAATTATAGTCCAGTATTTTATCTCAAAAAGTTTGAGATAATAGCAAAAGGGAGAGCCCTTTCTGTTTTGTTCATTATTCTTTGAGAAACTGTCCCCAGAAAAGACTGACAATACAAGCATCACCAGGTGAGCGTTAGTCTTCCTATGACATACTTTCAATACTCTCTTTAGTACTAGGCATAAAATCTCCTCCTTTGAAGAAACAACTCTGAGCACCATAACCATATGACCCACCAAAAAAACCCTCTAGAAATTATATAGTTTCAAACAGTATGTCTCTCTTGCAGCCAAATATTCTGTTAAGTCCCAAATTGTAGCTGTTTCATTACTGTTTGTCCAGCAAGTGAATGGTATTGGTTGCTCCTGGACTGTAGAATGCGAGGCTCCACCAAAAAAATGTTTTAGGTTTTTTTTGTTTTGTTTTTTTTTTTTTTTACAAAAAAGTCTGAGTCTTTAGCAAAATAGAACTATGAAGCAGACCAAAATGCATCACACTCAGTGTGTTCAGTGTTCAGTGATGGTCTGCTTGAATATACTCTGGGTAAGAAAGGAAATGGCAACTCCTGCCAAGAGCAAGCATTTGACATCAATGCAGATAGATAGAAAGAGAGAAAACAATATTTGTTTTCATATTTCCTGGGAATGATACTGAAGATGTTGTAACCTTGTTATTTATAGAGGGCCAAGGTTTCATCCTAGAATTTAGGAGAGGAATTTATTTTCCTCTAAAGAGCGATTAAGTTTATAAGCTTAAGACAAAGTTTTATTGTGTTTTTCTGTTTTGGTTAGCAGAATAATATTCCACTTGCTGCTTTTTTTTTTTTTCCCCAAAAAAAGAAAATGTTCTATTCATTTATCTGGTAAATGTTTATCAGTTCAGTAAAAAAAACCCTAAACAATGGAATAAAATGGAATTCAACTTTAATATATTGCTTATCTTCAAGCATTGAAACATTTAAAAAACCAATACCCTGCATGAAAAAAATTCTTATTTTAGAAAAATATTTAGAAAAGTAATTTCTTTGGATACTTTCCTTTAGTATATCTGTTATTCCATAAACTTTTTAAAAATATATTGTAAACTGTTACTTTCAAACTTTACCGCTTTTTAATAACATACTCTATGTTGGTTGGTTAGTTAATTCAACCAGTTTACAAAGCACATGATGCATTTTTGCCAGCAAGGTTTCTAGTCTCATGAATAGTCTCTGTATTTTTTCAGGGTTTTTTAGATATTCAAGCTCTTCAGAAATTACCTTGAAGTGATTGCTTTTAAAGTTGCAATAAATTTATTGCTGATTAAAGGAAAAAAAATTTCTCCCTGACAACAGTGATGATGTCAATACTGGTATTTAAAGGGATACAGGGCAACTAGTTAAATATAAGTGAAGGTGGTGCAATTCTGACCAATTTCAAATCTAACGGAGATAGCTCACTAGTCATGTCCTTGAACCATTTGCTTTACTAACCTTTTGGATGTCTGGAACCCATAGCTGTTGCTATTTTTTATTGTGACTGGCTATGTATTGGAGATATTCTGTGAAGTGATGTGATAGAGCAACAGTGGTTACAGTGGAACAGGTGTCATAACCCTGCATCAGCTATTGCACAATGTATTAATTTGAGAGACTTACGATATTTAAAATATCTGAGCTAGTTGCAGTGGTTGAAAAGAATTCATGGGGGTGTAAACTTTTATTTTCACCCTGTCACTCTCCAGCACAACTCAAGATCAAGGCACACTTCTACTACATGCTTGGTAAAGACATACAGAGAGGCAGGCACCTCACCTGGCTCAACGGCACCAGGGCATTGCCCACAGCCAGCTGCCGAGTGAACGCACACACATGGCCCTGCTTGCCTGCTTCACATGATAAAAACCTCGAGAAAAACAAGATGACCTTCCAAGTGATGTAAATTTGCTTCTTGCCAATATAGGAGCCATGGAGGAGCAGCAGCAAATATGCTTGGAATAAAATGTGCATGCAATTGATTTCCCTGGCTTTATAGTCTTTAAGAGACCATATACTGGGGTGGGGTGTGCAAATTGGTGGGGGACTTGGTTAGGGAAAGCTGTCAGACCTCCTCCCTGAGGAACGGTTTCCATCCAAGTAGCTCCTCCAGCAGCAGTGAAGACAGCAAGTGGAGTATAGGTGTTTTGTACCCCACCAAAACGTACATAAAGGATCTCAGTGCCACCAAACAGTGGATAGTGACTGTACCTCTTTCAATAACCCCACATACTTACATGAAGAAATATCTGAATGTTATCACACATGTAATGTTTCTGAATCTGTTTATTTTCTTTATCTAATTTTAACACGAGCATGACCTTTGTTTATATGAAATTAAGACTTCTTTCTTGATAACTTTCATCTCTAACTGTATTCCTTCAGGAAGTATTTATAATTCAGATCAACAGTTTATATTCCTTATTCCTTCCCTGCCTGCAGGCTGGTTCTTGCCTGTCACCAAAGATAGGCAGGACAGCAAATGCCACCACAGCACAGCTCCAGACAAAGCAGTTCAACAAGATGCTTCAAGGAAACTTCAGAGAACACAGAAAGTCTTCTTGATTAATGTCCTGCAATAGTACATCACAAACTTGTATTTTGTGGAAGGCTGGATGCTGTAATGCTACTGAAAATTGGAGCAAGTATAAATGTAGGTATGACTTGACCCAGCCCAAAGCTTTTGCAGTGCCTGTTCTTACAGGAGAAAATATTTACAGACCAGTTGCAAGCTGTGACCCGTGAACATAATGTTCCAGTGGGAAAAAAATGCCTTATCACACCTACTCTAGCCTGCGTAACAATTCCTGCAGCATCCTATCGGGATCTCCCTGGACAAGAAAATATTAAGTGCTTTCTCTGCTAATCCTTCCACTTGTTAATCGGCCCCCGGGCTCTTAGAAGAGCCTCAGCCTGTGACCTTTTAAACAAGATTTAAGAAGTCAAGCACCAAAATCAAAATCAGCCAATTGTAGAAGAGTCTGTATCTCAAATGCTATTTTTCATAGTAAAAGCATTACTTGCTGGTTTGACAAAAAGGGACACATCTTCCTTTTCACCACTTATATCCTGTTTGGCTTCTCCCCTTAACACCTATTTATTTGGGAAATTTATGGTGTGATTCCCAGAGGTTTGGACGGTGTATCAGTTATCCACTTCAATAAACAATCTGGAGTACTGTTTAAATATGGAAATGCTTAGTAGCAGCACAACCAAAGTGACCGGCTGTGCTGCTGCTATGCCTTAGGAAAAAAAGAAGGGGGGAGGAAGGGATCTTCTTGTGCAGACAGCCATTTATCTTTCATTAATCCACCAAGATCACTGGGGTGCACCACACAGCTGTAAGATTTACAAATTGCAAAATATTGATTCAGTTCAGCAGATAAAAATTTCCACCCAGCAATGACCTTTTAAAACTGCCCTTCTGAATGGAGCCTTGTTGCTTCATCATCAGGAGCCAAACAAGGTACACTGGTTGCATCCTCATGGGTCGCAGTCCTCATGGGTGCAATGGCTGGTAGTTTAAGCTGGAATGCCAAGCTTCTGCAATCCTGAAATGAGTCAATATCCCCACCACTGGCACGCGGTCCATTCTGCCCTTGAGCCGGAATCTTTTTCTTCTGGTTTGGGGAAGGATACTCATTGGTTTTACCATTTACTGACAGTTCTGCCTTCCTACTTTGTAGGTACCAAAGACAAGGCTGTTTCTGCTCAAGTCCCAGTGACAATAAATTTCTCAAACTTTTCAGAGAACGTGAAATAATAGCCACACACAATGTGGTAAGCCACACCTGACCAAACATTTCTTCAGTTTTCTAAATCTGATCTCCTACCTAAACTCTTGTAAGAAATACCTCCTCTCAGAAATCGGACTTGATGTCCACAATGATGACTGTGTGATTCCCTCTACCAAAAGAGGTGAAGGTGATCATCTGGGAATCTTCTGAGTCTTTATACTACTGCCTCATGACCCTCACCTCCAAAAAAACAGCTGAGATTTTTCTTGCTTAATGTCTAGACAAACTCAGGTGGTACATCAGCTCCTCTCTCACATGTCAGTTAAAGGACAACCTTGTAAACCTCTTCTTCCTTGTAAATCACACAGAAATAGGTTTTACTATAGGTAACAACCCCAAGTTGCTGGATTGCCCGAGCCCCCTCGTGATGGTGTAAGAAACAGCTAACAAAACCCTCCTCTGCTTCCCACAGCCACCTGCATCTTGTTCTTGCGAGACACTTCCTGCTGAGAACTTCTAGTCACTAGTAGTAGCAGAGGTGGTCTCAGAGCAGAAGAGCAGGAAAATCCCATCAAACCCACTTGCAGCTAACACCTTATGATCAAACTGCACACCAACTGCCTGTCCACTCTTTGCCCAAAAGCAATGGGACTTCTTGATTTCAAGGAATACCCATAAAAATATCTTTCCTATGACTGTAATTCCTTTACAAGCCCATCAGTACAGGGGAACGTGGTTTCTGCTCAAACACAGGCTGTTCCTAATCTTCTCCAGAGGTATCACATGGTAGCTCTGTCTAGCATCGCAGGATACCTCAGGACTCCTTCCTTATATGACAGTTGATCACAGTACAACTGTCCCCCTGTGAGACATAGCTAAGAAAAAGGCAAATGACAATTTAGGTGTATCAAGCCAGGTACTTCCAGTAAACATGAAAGAGCAACAGCAGTGTTTCTCTGGGATATTGCCTGCAGTACTTATCTGCCCTGGTTTCAGAAACATTAATTCACATTTAAACAGATGCAAAATGAGTGAGGGCATGGTGGCAGTGACAGCAGGAGAAGCTTGTCTTTCTAGAAGACTATAACAGAACTAGAAAACTACCCCTTCATTACTCTCTTCCCTGGGTAGTCAAGAAGCCGAAGGGCAACGAAGAACAAATAAAGTGCATGTGGGACTCCATTAATGTTTAAAACACTTGACAACCATCACTAGAGATCAGGCTCCAGATCAGAGGCATGGGGTTTACATCAGAGCAATGGAGGCAAAAAAGAAAATAAATAAATAAATAAAATAAAACTATTTTTATAATGGTACTTGAGAAATTTATGAATGGGATTCTGTGATGTGGTTGCCCGAAATAGCAAAGATTTGGACATGATGACCCAGGAGTTCCTGAAAGCAGCTGGCACAGAGGCCATGTGTTCACAGAGGGTTTCCCACTATTTCCTTTCCCCTCCTGTAAGAGGGACTTTTCCCTCTGAGTTATAAACAAATTTCAGCATTGACATAGGGCACCTCAGAACAGGACAAGGATAATGAGTATTGCCCCACAAACAACAATCCTACCTAGAAACCCAAACAGAAGTTTGCAAACCCCATTGGCCAAATGCCTCTCTTCCACTCCTTTCTTCTAAGACTTATTTTCTTGGATTTCTCCTCATTTTTGTTGCTCTCCTCTCAGCTTTAGGCTGTATGATACACACTTTTCTTGTAAAAAGATGCTCAAAACTGGATAAAGTACTCCAGGTCAGGCTTTTCCAGCCCTGAGAAGAAGTCTGTACATACTCGCTACTACATAAGATACTATGGATTTATGCTTAGTTATGACTCCTAGACCCTTTTGTGAGGAACTGCTATTTAACCAGCTAATTATTCCTACCCAGATGGAGTATTTTTCACTTGTCTGGTTCTCATCTCAAGTCATGGGAGCACATCCTTTTCCAGGAAGATAAGCAACAAGAAGTCTGGTTTGGCAATATAGGACTTAAGGCTGCTAGTACCAGATCCAGAACTCGACAGTCACACAACACAAAATGCTGAAGGGTAAATACACTCACTTTACTGGCTGAAGTTTCAAGAAAATTTTGGTGGGGCAATTTGGCATCAGCAGGCTTTATTTTAGTTCTATTATCAACTGTCCTGCCATGGCCAGCCTAAAGCTGGCACAGAGGAATAAACCTACCACTAACTCCTTTGGGTGCTTTTTTGAGGAATTTGATAGAAATGCAAACCATATGTGCCCATACTCAAAGAAAATGAAACCAGTATTTTTGAGTGACCTGACAGGACACAGATCTGACATCTAAAATAGTGGAATCAGGGCAAAAGTCTGGTTTTGACATAGTAAAACTTAAGTTCATAGATACTGGAGGAGATTCTTCTCTGTAAACATGAGAGCACATCTGATGCAAGATCAGAAAGAGAACTTGGGGTAACACATACACTAATTACACAGAAAAACAATCAGCGCTCCAGAACAGATAATAATGAGAAATGAACACTGAAGGAAACTTTGATGTACTTCTTAGATAACTGTGGTACTTTAAAACTGGATTCAGTTCAAACATTTAGAACATCTCCGTCCAAGATCTACATTTCAGATTGAGAATGTGTTGATGCACAACTAAGGTTTTAAAATAAATACACGGTAGAGCAGAACACAAACATGGATTAAAAACAAAACAAAACCCCTCTCTAATTTAAACTCCCCTGTTCAAACAGCTTTAAAACCACTTCTCCTTCATGTAAGCTAAATCCAAATGCAAAATTTTATTGAAGTCATTCTTAACAATTCAGTTTGCAGCCTGGATTGGCCAAGATGCAGGTCGACTCAGTGCAATTTGAGTCATGGGTACAACCCGGGTCAGACTGCTAGCTCCTGCTCTGACCACTTGACTACAAGGCCTTCTTTATAAAGAAACTGAAAATAAGCAAGTATAACGCTGAGGGCAAAGCACGTCAATCCTGAACGAGGAAAACACAAATCTGTGCATATTTAAGAGGGCCTTTGTCTTGCTAATGCTAAGCAAAGATCTCGGGCTAGATAGGTCTAGTTCATTACTGACTAACTTAGAGGACCAAGTTGAAAAGGTATTTCCAAAAGCATCAGTGTTCCAGTAGTGACAAGAATGAGGAATAACAAGACAAAGCAAAAGAAGAGAAATGTGGAGTCATTCAAACTTCTCTAAATGTACCATTTTTTCTTATACTCCCATATAGCAGTAAAATACATTTCTGTAACACCCTTCACTAGAAAGTCACCTGAGTCAAAACTAAAAAGACATCTCAGGTTTTTCTAAGATGAATGAAATAAGTGAACACAAAAGCCACCACAGGGAGGAGAAAAAAAAAAAAAATCCAACAGGAACAGCCATCAGTCCCTCCATTTATACAACAAAACAATGTCCACATGACACGCTTCATTTCCACTCTCTGCAGCCAAGCCACGGAAAGGTGAATTTCTCCCTATCATGATGTGACTTGGATGGCCTCAGATGTCACAAAAAACATATGATAGTCTTCAATATACCATGAAAATTCTGAAAATGGTATTAACAACACAAAATAATTTTCACCCCCATTTCCCATCTAAATTTCCTGTATTCTTAAGTTCAAAATTCCTGTGAAAGCCCCAGATCGGGGCACGGAGAGCACAACTGGAACACGTCCACAAGCTCCACAAAAAATTAACATGAAGACAAATTTTTAAACACCTTATATATAAACTACAAAATGGCACGTGCTGTCAGGAATACCACTGATGAACAATATGTGCCAGTGTCTATTGGACTGTTTATAAAATATGCCATTAAACTGAAACACTTCAGAGTATCGAGAAGAGCCTGTCTTGCTTGCCCTTTGCCAAGAGTGGTTTTAATTACACTGCTGAAGGCAGACTAAGTGAGTGCGTAGCAGCTCCAGGGACGAGCATAACGCATGAGCAGAGTCTTTTGAATGGGACTACTCATGTGCCCTAAGTTATATACATGCTCCACGTACTACAGCTTTTCAAAGCTGAACAAATTAACCAGCAGTTCTCATGAACGCAGCCAACCTTAAGGACATTTGAAACCAGGGCACAGAGTGGGGCATCAAAAGGGAGACAGGGCACTCTCACTTGCAAGTATGCATGGGCTTACTGCCACCAAAATGTCCCAACACGTTTCCATCATGTTATTTTCAAAACAGCTGCTGCACACTGGCACTGCCAGAGTGTTTAATTACATGGAGTAAGCGTTGGAAGCCCGTTGCTGCTCCTGCCTGCACACTGAGCAGTCAGCGTGGCCACAAAAACAGGCACCCCCTCACCCCAGGTGACAGGACATAGACCACAGCAGTCACCTGCAAGGTAGGTTCTTCCCAGCACCTACACAATTTATTTACTGCTAGAGTCTATCCCTTGATCCCAGCAAAGCTTTGGTGCCTATCTTCCAACACAACGTTTCTGAAGCCACCCAAACAAGCAGCATATGAAATTTGAACGCATACCACTACAAACATTGGTTTAACATGCCCTTTCCTTAAGAGGCAAAGGAATCAGCTCTCATTTTATTTTCAGGGTGCAATAGCAGCTGGTACCAAGGAAAACAGAGGTGGAAATACTTTTCTAAAGCCTTTTCCAAAACATTTGCATCTACATGCTGGATGATGGACCATATCCACACAGTACGTGGCACTGGGACCAGACCAGGGATTTTGCATTTCAGAACCGGTCAAGAGTCAAATATTTTCCAGTGAAGGGGCAGCCTGTATTTCTTTCAATCAATTACCTGCCTGCTGGACCTGAGTTACAGACAGTGGAAACCACTAATATTAGAAATCCTATCATTCATAACTCTTACGGTCCAAATTCATTATTTGAATGCATAAATCTGGTGACACAATGTGCATCTTCCCCTCTATCCTAAAAAAAGGTTCCTGGATCCCATGCTGCAAACTCCCAGGCAGCAAGTCCTGCTCACATGGCACTTTTGAAGAAAAGAAACAATATCAGTGTGCCTCCTATGTTTATAATTATAGCTTTAATAACATTCCACCTCTTTTTCAATTTTTCTTTCAGGCTCCCTTGACAGCCTCTCACAGACATTTCCAAACTGTAGCACATACTTTGGTGACTATCAGTTTCGCTTACTCCAGGCAAAATTTTACTTGATGGTTGCCCCCCTAGAAAAAGAAAAGCTACAAGTTATTCCCTCATAAAGCCTTACAGAGAGTTTAAAGGATAAGCTTCTCTTTAGTGCTTTTAGAAAGGTTTAGTATAGCAGCAGGTTTTAGACATCCATGTATACACCCATCTGTTTACTTTTATCTGGACTTTTTGATTGGATTTAAGTTTTACATGCATTGAGTAAGGGATGACAGGCTTGTCATTTTAAGCTGTAAGATTATTGTGTAAATTAGGGTGGAAAGAAATAATGCTACCAAATCCAAGGAAAAGTGAAGGCTGCATGTGGCAGACTCACATGACTGATTGAGTGTTTAAGCAAGACAAGGGTGAGAATGGGGCAAAATCTCCTGATGAGCTAAAGCTGGTATTGCTGTAAGACCTTTGCTTCTAAAACCACCAACAGAAAGCAACACATATTACTGATGTGAGGGCTCAGAAACACTACAGTTATAACCCTCATTGTCCAAGTTCATAATTTTACAGTACAAATTCAGTGAGGAAAGATGGTTCTTTTCCTCTATTTTTAACAGAGTTCCTTGATCCTGTGCTGCACACTCCTGCTGCTGTAAAACAGCACTAAAATACAGACAACGCAAAATGAAACACTTGTTCACGCAGACTTTGGTGAACTCTTACTACAAAACACCAACCAATGCAAAGAGCTTATTTGATTCAAGAGGGCAAGGGTAGATTTAGACTAGATATTAGGAAGAAATTCTTTACTGTGAGGGTGGTGAGACACTGG
>JAVJGI010000002.1:20395048-20409580 GCA_035590275.1 Ibycter americanus
GACACTGGCACAGGTGGCCCAGAGAAGTTGTGGATGCCCCATCCCTGGAAGTGTACAAGTGTTGTATGGGCCTTTGATCAACCTGGTCTAGTGGAAGGTCCCCAACCCATGGCATTGGGGCTGGAACTAAATGATCTGTAAGGTCCCTTCCAACCCAAACCAGTCTATGATTCTACATGTTTTATGAAAACAGCATCTCAAACAATACTTTGCCAGCCAATCTGGAACTCGGATGTTTTGAACCTGAAAGAAAATTCTTCAGGGGCAAATTCTCCTTTCTCTGTTTGGGCTAAGACATCTTGCCCCCTTCTTGGAGGAGGCTGTGGGACACACCTGGAGGCAGACTGTGGCTTGGGGGACCTTCAGCCTACAGGAACACATGTTTCTCATGGCAAATTTCTGTGCTCTTCAAATTTGGTGAGTAAATATTCCAAGCCTCGTATACTGATCATTCCACAGGTGTATAACAAATCAGTCTTTGTAAAATGGGAAGCTAGAAAAGACACAGCATCACCCAGACTTACCCACTTTCAAGAGCTTTAAAAAAAATCCTCTTCCTCCCAGGTGAAGCCTCTGTGGACAGCCCTTATGCTCCCACATTGGACCCAAGAGGACTCTTACATTTCTTCTGGCCATCAACCCTCCATCCCAAATGAGCCAGCCCCAGAAGGCAGTGAGCCACTGCTGCTGCACAGCCGCCTGGCTCTGCCTCTGACTCACCGCTCCTCCCTGGTGCCCTCTGACCGTGGGAAGCGATGGGAGATGAGGGCACTCAGCGCCTCTCGGGGTGCTCACTCTTGGGATGTATTTGGTGTTGTGAGAGCGTAGCTGAATGCAGAGAGGCAGCAAAGCACCGGCTGCCTGCATCAAACATGCTCAGGCATTGATTGACAAATAAACTGTTTCTTTTTTGGAAACCCCAGTGCTTAAATCTGCTTTTGGTCACAAGTACTGGTCAGATAATCTATGTTCTTAGACGTCCTATCCACCATTGCACAACCATACAGTTTGGGAGTCTGCTCAGCTGTGCCAGGGAAGGCTTGTGGCTTGCAGGGACCCAAAGGCAAGGGCTGTGACTGACCTCTACTAGCATCGCTCTGCGCAGCAGTACTCACCAACACTCTACTCTCAAGTGCTCACCTGACCCAAGAACAACATGCATCCAGAAAGAAAAAGAAGGAAAAAAGCTGTATTCTTCCACATGAACCTCAGGGACAGCTTAGGAATATCATCTCTTTCCTGCAGATGGAAATTCAGTAGCCCCTGAGCTCCATCCTGGCTCGGGGGGTGCAGCACGTGGCAGAGGGATGGGAGCAGGGAGCATGTCTCCCACAGCCAAGGAACTGACACTCTGACAGCATCCAGCTGCTCTCTGAATCCATTGCTTCCTTCCCAAATATAACCAGCTACTTACCTCAAATGCCCAAGCTTAACAAATAGCTGGGGCACTATTTTTTTTGGTATGAAAAGAGGAAAGTATCCAGAGAAAAAAGAAGAAAGAAGGAGAACAGACACAAATTAAACAATCTACCTTAAAATAAACTCTGCAGTATCATCTGTCTCTTGTCAAAAGTTATTAGAGAATAACAGTGACAGACTGTCTACTAAGATACATCCCATGTCCAAGTGACATACCTAAAACTTGTCAAAGATTTCCCTCTGTTGATGTGTCTGCTTATCCTTAGTGCCCCACATGTGTTACATTGCTGTATATTCTTGTATGATGGAAGCACTTGGTTTATTTGTTGAAGGAAAAGAACACTTTTTCCCATCTTATTTTACTCTTCTGATGTGACAGGTTTTTGTCTGTTCCTCACATAAAACAGAAATGTCCTCGACTAAAACCAGACTCCACATAATTATTTTTCCTTAAAAATAAAGTCAATAAAACTAGTAAATGTGAACAAAAATGAAACTAATCTATCAAAGAACTGTAAACGGATTTTCCTTCACTGCACATTCTCCACATTAAGAAATTATTACTGGTCAATATTAAAACCAGACAAATTACGTGGTACTTTGGTGAAAGAGAGGATAAAACAACTCATGTGAACAAGTTACAGGAATGCATAAACGAGAAGTTGCCTCAGTCCAGACAGCAATTAGCTTTTGGGAACTTGGTGTCTGCTCTGCAGCCTCTGCTGATGTTGCAAGTGGGGCCTCTATATAACGTATCAAATCAAAACTGGAACACCAGACTTGGCCAACTTTGGGAGTTTGAAAACTGGACTTCAACCACAGCTTTGATGTGGTTGTGGACTGGGTATATTCCCATGAAGTTTTAATTCTTGTTAAAGCTGCAGAAGGGTAGTGCAAGGACACTAGGAGAGTTCAGGAAAAAAGTTCTGTCATGGGGATAATGTGGAAAGGGTTTTCTATGTGGTGACAACATACAGTATAACCAAAAACATTTAAAGAGATTAAAAAAATATTTGCAGTTGAGTATCTTTTTTTTTTTTTCTTAGAATAAACTTAAAATTAAACCAAGCAAATAAAGCGAGCTACAGCCATTGGAATAGAAAGTACATGGATAACGGGAAGGAGAAAAGAGCAAGAGAAACGCTTCACATTGAAAAGTGCACCCCAGGGGTGCAACTACACAAGAGTTTCAGTGAGTCTAAGCGAGTGCAAGGTGTGTGTCAGGAACCTGTCTACACCATATCAGCCTGACAGATGGAGAGAGGGATCTTATCTGTTTAATCTTGGTAAGAGGAGATTAAGCACAAAATTTCCTTTTGTTTCTTCATCTATTTGCTGTTCGGGAACATTTGAAACTCTCTTTTCCATACTGTGAATACCTACTTTTACTTTCATTTAACTTAATGCAACTTGAGTAATGTGAAGGTAATCTGAAAACAGCAAAGCATTTCTTACTCAATGCTGTGATGAATCCATAGCCTGGTGTACTGGGACACCCTGCTTTCCTAGACTGTTTCTCAGAGTATCCCAACACCAACACAACATTGCTTCACAGGACTGTACCATCCAGTTTTCGAGTTGGTATTGAGTCGACCAGAAGAGAAAAGTGCCTTCAGATTATAAGGAAAAATCTCTGGCCTTCCCAAAGGCAGTGCAGGAAGTTCCAGCTGAACCCTAAGACACCCCATGGTCATGGAGGGTTTCAACTTTTAATATGGTTTAGATTAAAATCCTATCTGTCTCTACAACTTTGATGAAATTTTTGTTTTCTGTGTCAAGGCCGAAAGCAACGAACTAAAACAAAGAACTTGACACGTACGGTCTCCAATATACAAACAACTGACTGTTTCCATAGAAAATTAGAGAACAGAGAAACTGAAGTAACTCTAAAAAAATGAATTCCTAATATTGTAATAAAGGCCACATGGTCTGCTCAAATGAGCGTAGAAGTGGAGAGGCATAACTGGTTAGTTTTAACTAAACACCACTACTGATTTCATCTGTGACTTTGTGCATTTTTTCTTCATCTCAGGACACATCCCTGTGTCTCGGTCAACGGGAACTGCAGGGCTCACCTTCTTACGTAGCAGTGCATTTGCGGAATTAATTATTGAGCACTTAATCAAATCAAACAGTGAATGAACTTACTCTGAAGCACGAGTTCTTGAAAAACAGAAAGCAAAAATAACTCCGTTGTCCGAATTTTTGTGGTTGAATTTTAATCTCTTATCTGTACTCACTGGAATAGTTTTGGTCTGGGTTGCACACAAACTTATTTTGTACACCAAAGTTGAATACAGTTCAACAAAACAGAAAATTAATAGAAATGCCGCTTGGAAGTTAGAAATTACAAACACCTTCTCTGAAATTTTATCACCATTACATCAGACTCCGGATTCTGCCCTATTTTGGTAATAAACTGATATTCTGAACCCTGTCTTACAAATACCACAAACTCAACCTTGCCTCCACCGGCCATCATTATTAGCAAAAAGTCACTGAACAATAATGTTGGCATTGTAAGTTCACACAAGGAATAGTACTTGCAAAGGTTTTGGATGTGAGCTGAAACCCCATTTAGTTATGAATATTTTATTGTGGAAAAGGATGTGGAAACAGAAAATAAGTTAAAATGATAAAAAGACCCGAATAGAAACCCCATGGTTATAAATGGAACTGTTGCTGTAAGCAGATAGTTCTGTACATCCACATCTGTTCCAGTTCAAAGCAGTTCATGTGAACCAAGGGAAGAAACTATTTTTTCCTTTAGCTTCACTGCTGCAAACCTATCTGCATTCAGGCCAGGGCAGAGAGTAGGAAGAGGGAGAAACTACCATGTGCATACTGGCTCAACCCATATCTCAACGAGATGGGGCTGCCACTGACATCTCTTCTTGCTTTTCCCCATTTCACCCCCCAATATTAAAACACATTTAGAAGAGAGCAGCAACATTTGCGAATACTTACCGCAATTAAAGTTGCTTGTTTTTGCTAAAACCAAGGCATCTGTAGCTTAACAAAAGCTCTGGTTTTGTTCCTCTACTCACAGATAGTTTCTGTTTCACAACTGTCCCTTCTGGGGCCACTTTGATGATAACGTGGGAAAAGCAGGCAGAACAGCCAAACAGGGAAATAAATATATAAAAATAACGAGACTGCTCCAGCATTCATTCAGGTTCCAAAGAAGCTCAAATTTCCTGTCTGTGGATAGCTGAAACACTTTCCCTACCCAGTTTGGTCTCTGTTTCTGTAATATCTTCATTTCTCCTCCTTTTGAATCATACAAATAAATTAAAAAAAAAAAAAAAAGATTAAAAAAAAAAGTAGCTGCAGAAAGGATCTGGTGCAAAGAAACAGAAAGAGCAATGGTATCAAACTTGGGAAAGAGTAAAAGCTGAAATTAGCTCCCTGTTTTGGTGTGACAGCAATACCAAACTCCAGGGGAGGGACATTGCCTTGTAATAATCTGGTTATGAGAAATCTTTATTTTCCTACTTACATTATTAAATGTCAGGGCATATACACCCTTCACGCAGTGCATGAGATGTAAATGCTTTTTTTTTTAACACCATGTTGTTCCCGTTGAGATTGAAATATGTTTGCCAGGGTCACCTGCAAAACATGAAAGCTTCCCGCAACCAAGTCTCTGTAGGCAACTCCAGCTACTGACCGACAATGTGCTCAAATCAGTCAATACAGAGTAATTGCTGGACTGAAATCAATCGCAGGCTCCCAGGAACTGCTTTGACTGGGCTTTACTTTAAAGATTTAGTGCCATTAGACATGTGCTTTGCTTCCAAAATTAAGATGGGTAGCAAAAACTCCACTGGATTCCAGAGCTGAATTCAGGAGAAGTTACCTGAAATGCAAAGATCCTCCACTTCAACTAAATAGTTCTTAAAACCCCTTAAACAGATGCATGAATGAAGGATCAGGACTGTATTGTGAAATACTGTTCACGTTTGGTGGAAAAATGCGGTGCAGGGTGGGAAGCATGCTGCAGATTTCCCTTAAAAACACAAAGGCATGGAAGCTGTCGGGACACACAAGGAGGGTCATGCACTCAGTTGCCCACTTCCCACCAAAACCAGGGCTATTTGTACACTTAAGTGCTTTACTGGACAAGGGCCAGAGGGCACAGCAAATTGCAGGATACAGCCCTGAGGAGCTATTTTGAGAAAATACACTGAAGAGAAAGAGAAAAGGGAAAGCTTTCATTAATTTGTATTATTAAGACAACAAAGATCTTGTTTTGGAAGCAGGAATCTGCTCTTTTAACGGAAAGCTTGTTAGCAAGATGCTACAAAGAGAAAGTTTAAAAATTAAATTAATTCATCTGCCATTTAGAAACTATTAGCTTTAAAAGGCTTTGATTTGATTTCTATGCCTCTGGTACGTAGCAATGTTCAAAATCTAAACCAAAGCCTGTTTCTGCTCTTCCATTGGTAATTAGTATGCAGTCTTTGGGGTTTATTATCCAACTACTCAGTTATACTGTCAGCTAGACTTAAATGGTTAAGATGTATTAAAAACACTTTATCACAACACACAAAAGACAAGTCATTATGGCAGTATAAGAATGGTACTGGTAAGCACAATTTCTCTTGCAGTCAATGACTTGTCATTATCCTTAGTGTGTCTGAGAGACTAGATTCAATCTCAAATGAAAACAATCAGCTTCAATTTTAAAAAATAAGCTATTTCGTTTAGAACAGATTTTCCAGTGTGGTAACAGTAGTGGTCCCCTGCAAAGTAAACAGCAGAGTGAATAAGCACAGTCTGATAACCAATTCTGAACTAAGGAGCACCTAGAACAATTTTAGCCTGTTTAATCTGGGGCAGGTATACACTGCTCTGCTTCTTCCATTCTCACCAACACAGTGCACATAGTTGTATCCTGGACAAGTATTACCTTCTCTCAGCTGAATCCATTTCAAGTGAACTAAAATGACAATTCTTGTTTTCTGTTACCTGTCAAACCCATAAATTCAACATATTAATTCTTGCCAGATAACAGAAGTTCTGCAACAGCAGATGAATGCAACACAAAAGGAGGTGATGGGCTCTCCTGACAGCTCACTAAAGTTTATGAAGTCCTTTAAGATCTGTGGGTAAAGAAATTCTTTGCACTTCTAAAACACTTACAAAAGGGCTAGGGCACGATTTCTGTGTTCAGCCTTTGCCTTTCAACCTGGCTTCCTATCACATGAACTAAAGGAGGATCTCCTGCATGTCCTTGAGTACAATTGTTCAGAAACAGGATCCATTCCTATTCTGAGAGCCCAAACATCATCTTACATCTCAGGACACATGCAGTAAAATATTTCTACAAGATGACTGGATTTGAAAAACAAATCTGTAGCAAAGAAATAGTTGTCTCTGTTAGCTGAAGTATGTCCTCACAACATACCTTATATTCTTCTCTCGTGCCTTTTAGCTGGTCCCAACTATCTGCCAAATGGATTATTGAAAGCAATTAGATTTGAAATGTTATTTCATCTTTACATGTCCCTGTCGATGTCAACACTAAACCCTAGAAGACTGTTCACAGACAAATTGATGGAGCCTGCAAACACAACCCTACTAATACAGCGCTGATACCCATATCCCCAGAAACCTTGAAATGAAAGTTAAGGATTACTCAATTCATGCCCTCCATACAATCAGTCACACTGATAAAAAAAGCAGAATATGTTGACACTCACTCTTCATTATTCTCTTTGTTAGCAAGTCCGCTTCTCCCACAGGCCACAAAGTCAGTCCTATTAGCCATACCTCAATACATAGGCGTGTGCATACGCAGAGCTCCAGAGAGCACAAATTTATATTGTTCACCATACCTTACAAATTGTCTTTCCTATTTAACATACATTATAACATAAAGATGCCCTGCTAGCAACAACGAGAGGTACTCCCAAGATATGTTCTAGGAATGAAAATGATGCTCAACATGTTTGAGGTCAGATTACTTCACATTTCTAATGAGTAAACAAAATTACAGCATGTTCTGCTACCATTGTACAGAGCAGCCTTAAATTTTAGTAGGCAATCACTACAGAAAGGAGACCATTTCCTAAAAATCCCAATAACATTAACTTATTTCCAGACCTGTTTGATTCAACTTTATGATTGGTCTGGAGCACACTATCAGCAGCATGATGAAATGACTATGTGCCCTAGGAGACTAAATTTGTTAAAGTATGTTGCTTGAGCAATTAAATGAAAGTAGCTGTTGCTTTCGATGTTGGCCTGATCGACCTTAGGGGTAGTGCAAGAGAACAATTAACTGGAATCTCACTTGGGTTTTATTGTTTTAGTAATAAACTAACCTTAAAAATCCACTATTTTAAAAAAAAATTTTTAAACTTTTTGCACAGAGCTGCAAGGTCTTACTGCCTTGGAAGAAGAATGCATAAAGCAGCAGCAGGCAGTCTTTCACCTCCATGCTGCCTATTGGACATGTGAGCCCCCTGAGGCACAACCCTAGAGCCAGCCCTTTCCCTCCATCATCCCCAGGCTGCAATTCCTACACCTGGCTAAAATCCTGGAAAAAGCCTGGTTTCACATCCTTACTTTGTGACTCAGGCTCATTTCTGTTTATACTCTTGTGAGCTGAAGAATGACGATGACTAGTAGCTATATAGATAAATAAAGTATATTAAGTCACAGGAAGTAAAAAGGGAAAACCATTAATTTATTTTTAGAAACCTGTTCTTGCCATTCATCAGAAAAAGAACACTCAAAAGTATGCAGCAAGATACAAGCATCTGGATGAGGTTTGCTGACCACATACCAACATTCAGACTACACGCAGAGAACCATTTTCCTTCTTTAGACCACTCTCAGACTCCGTGCCAGGAACACAGAATCCAGACAATAATGTTGTAGTTTCCGCTAGTGAGCCTCAGGAAAGGGTGCTTTCACCACACATGCTACAGCTGCTTTGACATGGTCTGTTTAGTCTTATCCTTTCAGTGGTCCTACAGCTGATACCTCCCTTCAGATACATTGTGGCACCAGCCGGTACATCCCGAACTGTTACACACGCACCTTCCATCAACAGTGTCCATACCAGCTTAAAAATCAGAGAAAAGGTCTCAAGGTCTAGATCAGCATCTCCACACAAACAGACCATGCCAATGCTAATCAAAACCAAGGTAAGTGATTTAATATGGAGCTGGATGCTCAGCTCCCAAGCATATAGCAGCAAATGCAGTACGCCCACACAACCCTTCTTTTTCCTCCTCTTGCTGGGCTGCCAAAATAGCATGCGTCCATCAGTAGAAAACCTTTCCAGGACAATAGCACTGCAACACACTGTGATGAATTTAATGGTATTTGCATAAAAGCTTCCATCTTTTGCAGTCTGCAATAGATTTCTTCTGGGCAATGATACCACAAGCATAAAGTCATACCATATTTTGAACCTTTGCCTGCCAAAATCCGGGAAGAATTGCAAAGCACGTTCATTGACATATCTTGCAGTACATCGTCAGCCAAGATGCTATAGTACAAATGATCAGGCATAAATACAGAATAGGTTTCTCTTTGACTGTTAATGCTGCGCTGGACACATTTCTGCCCCTTTCCTTTCTTCCAAGCAGTAAAAAACTAAAACTTTTGAAGGATGCTTAGCCCTGAAACTTCCACCTTGGCTCTTGTTCCTGTTCTTAAGAACAATTACAAAACTCCCACAATATCATGTTAAAAAGAGCTTTAAAATGTATTCAGAGGACTCTGTGTTCATTATTTTTACCTCTATGATGTTGCTGAAGTCAGTATCCGCTCACTTTTCCTATTTATCTTTTAAAAATGTGTCCTGAATCTGCACTGGAAATGTGATTTAGTTGCTAGCCTCTTCCCTTTTTACTAACCAAGTGCTGTGAAATGTGTTTGTCTCTCCCTGGACAAAATTTTTCTTAGTGAACCTTACTTATCAACACACAGAACCCTATTGCATATTCCAAGTTTGTTCTGCAAGCAGGACATCAGCTGACGTCAATGAAGAGGTACAAGAGGCATCAAATATTTGCAATGTGTTTAGAAAATAAAGTCTTTTCTCATTTTAGTACATAGTCATCAAGTTTTTCCATACACAGGATACAGACAGAGGTAGAGGTAAGACAGCAGGACTAGGAGCCAGGAATACATAACTTGTAATCACTGATGTCATGATATAAGTTAAATAATTTATGAGATATAAAAAGAGCAGTTAATGCCTGCAAACCACTTAGCCTTTTCATAACAGATTTCAGATTTTTAAACTCTCTTGGAGCATGTACAGTCATGTGCAAAACATCATAGGTCAGTTTAAAAATAATAAGAGCTGCAGTCTGAAAGGACATTTTAGTGATTATATATATTATTAATACTCCACTCATTGGAATAAGAATGTACATCCAGGTCCTAGCACAGATACAGAGCTGCCAAGAACAAATCAGATATGCAGATAAGGTAAGCAGGCAAAGATACTGAAGAGGAATGGCATTGGATCGGGCATTGCTACCATCTTTTTATCTGTTCAAATCTGGAAATAGTTTCTGTAATGGTTGGAAGGACAGACTGCCAGTGGAAGGTTCAAAGACGTGAACTGTGGGAATCTGCAGAAGAGAGAAAACGCTGGCATGTGGGCCAGCCACAGCGGAGAGTCAGGGACAAGACACTGGAAACAGCAAAGGAAGCTGAAACGGCAGAACACGCGGTGCAGCACAAAGAAACAGAACAAACGAGAAGCGAGGATATACACAGGGACATGGGTCAGCTGTCTGCAGATAAAGGCTAAAGGATACAGGGAGGTTAGGGGGCAGGGAGAAGGGCTGGCCCTCCCACCAGGATGTAGTACTACTTTCAGAAATAGAGGCATGAGGGATACAAATCAAAGGCTAAACCAAATAAATAAAAATCTGTTTCCCTTGAGGGCATGTGGGCTAGCCTATGAAGCAGCAGTGGTGACTAATGCAGCCCAGCACAAGGAGCTTTGCTTCCTGTGCATTCAGAGCCTCCCAAGCAGGGCAGCCATTGCGGTTGTTTCTAAAAGGCCTACATGTACCATAAATTACCTTGCAGCAACAATGGAGACACCACTATCTTTTTGCTCCTCCAAGTACAGGAAAAAAGTTGTGCACTGGTAGTCACATTACTCCATTACATTACTTTGATCTAACAGCTGGCACAAGATGACTTAGCACCACTGAAAATAACTCCATGATGGGGTCCCAGCAAGGCATGTAGGCTGCCAACCCTTGAAAATCTGTCATTTGTAAAACCCCTCTTGGGGTTTGTACCTACAGCAGAACTGCAAATCCTGTCATAATCTCAAGTTTGGCAGCAAACATGTGTGAGGTCGGGAAGGTGAATATTCCCATACCGGCACACATTGTCCCCAGCTAAACCACGTTTGTAGTCTCTGAAAGTAAGCAGAACTATTCCATGCCGCTACCGCTAACTTGGCTTGTATCATAAAATCTGAGGATGTGCACAGTACTTTTTCAGAATCCCTGAAAACACTCGCAAGAAATAAGAAGTTGTGGCTTCTGTTCGCAGAGCTCATCAGTCTAATGGTTACCTACAGAGTGACACAAAAACTCCATATGAAAACATTCATAAGTACTTCAAAGTCTGAAGGACAATGCCAAGGACTTTGGACAGGCTCTCCTGTGGAGCCTGCTCAGTGCTTTTGGCTTGCACAGATCTCGTCCCTGTGCTGACCGCTCTCTGCACCAAATGAAGACATAGCAGAGGATTCAGCCTTTCGACCGTACAGTGCAAAGATTTACAAGTACCTTGGTAATATAGAGCAGGATACCAAGCTCTGTGTGGAGGCTAATAGGATCTCTTTCCCAAGAAGTCACAAACCTTGCCATACAGTGCGATACAGCCATATATTTGGCATTATGCTCTCAGCGAGAACGGCTTCTCCCTCCCTTGCCTCTTGGAGAAGTCTCTGGTCAGGAGTGTATCAGAAGGTGGCTTGCTGACGATCAAGCTGTGTAAGATGCCAAAAATGCCCCAGCGAGTGCTAAGTACCCCCACTAAAACGGGGTGGGGAGATGAGCTAACTTAGCATTCGTCAGCCTTTCACACAGCAAAGTCCTGAAGTTCATAGTGCATGTTAGTTCCTTCCTTTCTTCCTTCTCCCCAAAGTGATTCTAATTTAAAGCGAGCCTTATTTTCCAACCACAGCGTGTCCCCAAGCATTTCCTTTTCTCAAAGTTGCCAGAATCCAATGGGTGTAATTCAAGTCAAATGGGACATTTTTCCCTTCCTGATGCCAATAAATACTGCTACTTCCCAGGGTTACTCTCCTGCCTTCTGTTTTGGCATGCTACTTTTACCCATATTTCATGTCACACCCGTACAACCGCAGCATGTAGCCATAGAGCTACACATACCTTACCGGCGCATCCACCACATCTTATCCTGCAACGCCCCATCTCCCACTACCTCAATGCTCTGTGAGAGCTCTCAGTGACTGACAAACTGCCCTGCTTGCTGTCAGTCTCGCACAGGACAAGGAACGCTTCCCACAGCTACTCAGTGAACTGAGGCACATGCCTGCAGTCCAGCACAAAGTCAGAGCTGCTGCTTCAGCTCTGTACGTGCTCATCCCCAGAAATTAATAAGCTATTACTACAAATTAAAATATTAAGTTAATGATGTGCATGACTGCAAGTTACAGAGCTGGAAAAGAAGTCCTAATTAAATCAATACAGTTATTAGTCCCTTGTCATCTCTGATTAATTATTAGCTTAATATGCTTCATCATTTTCACTGGTAGTGGAAATAGCTGCAATGCTACCATGGGAAGCAGGATAATACATACCAGAAACCTATGGACCCATGCTGGCAGTCCCAGTTCCAGATTGAACAATGTCTTCCCGAGAAAAAGGGGAAAACATTTCATTTTCTGAGGTGATAGTCTGACTACATTTAAGTCAGTTACAAAAAAACTCTCGTGGTTTCCAAAGGGGTCAGGTGTTTGCTCAGGGGATATTTGACAGCTGAAACGTAGGGGGTAAAGACTTGACTCCTAATCCTGTGCTTAGTCCTGAGCACTTGTCCCAGTGCCTCTAAGCCTTTCTCTGAAGTGACAGCATATCACCACCATCCTTTCAGAAGCCAACATGCCAGTACCTTTCCCCAGAGCCCACCTCGATTCTGACCCTCACTCCGTCTTCATTAGATGCACTCGTTCCCCCGGAACATAAGGAAGAAATTGGCATAAAATAAGATGGCAGGCATCAGCTGCAGTGTCTGGGTCCTTAGGGCACAGATGCAGCTGAGGACACCTGTCCTTTCATGCCACCAAAAGAGCCAAAAATAATGTGCTGAGGTCACTTTTTTCCTTGCTAGAGAAAAGTAAAACTGTACGTTGGATGTAGACAACTGATAGTATTTACCCAGAGCTAAGGTGAGTATAGGCTCCCTTTTGCTTTCCCATCTTCTATAATCTTCTCACCAACTCCAAATTTTTCCTAAATCTTTGTAACAAGCAAGTTTCCTTAGCTGTCCATGGGAGGTTTTTTTGAGTATAAAGATGATGTGAAAACATCAAAGACAGGTCTCCACCTCTGTCCAGCAATAAATGCAGAAGTTATCAACAACTGGATAGGATTTGTACTGTAATACATGGATCCGCTATGTAATCAGATGGGAGTTTCAACTCATAAACAGCTTTTACAAATAAGCTCTTTTGGGTAGGTCCTTCAATAGAAATACAAACACACGCTTCCGAGAGCAAAACTGCTCCTTGAACTCATTAATGAGGCTAGTACACAGTGTTCATGCTGCTAATGGGTGATTCAGTGAATTAAATAGAGAATGTCACTGTAAAATATTATATAAAGTTTCTCAAAGATAAAAAGCCACTTGAACAATTTCTTAGGACTCTCACCCTATCACCGTGATTACCTCATGATAAATTGCCACCTGTCCCATGAGTAATGGTAGAGCTTTCTAGTGCCATTTTATCATTTAGTCCTCTTACCGATATCTCTGTTAATGTACTGCGATGACACTTCAGCTTCCCATGCTTTACTTCCTTTCCACTGCAGTTTTGAAAAGTTCAAGCCCCTCCTTATTTTAATAAAGAAGTTAATGTGGGACAATCAGTGGCATACAGAAACTCCATCCCCCGGTATTTAGATATAAAGCCCAGCTGGTTTGTGTCAGACATTAAAGAAATAGTTTTCTTTTCATTCTGAGTGCTCCGGCTAGCCTACGGTTTGATGAGCGCACAACGTTTCTTTTAGAAATGGGCTGAACTCCAGTGAAATATTTGGCCATTTAATGAGTAGACTCTAGGATAACGGTTTTCGTGGGAATCCAAAAAGAGGGAGTAAAGAAAAGGGCTCCCCATGCTATTCTTAGCTGCAAACAGTTAGATTTGGAATTTTGATTGTAAAGCATGGAATTTATAAATGGTGCCATGCTAAATTTACTTCATTTGTATACAATTCAGCTGGATAATCAAATGTGTTCCAGTATGTTCCTGGTTAGCATCTCCGTTCTAGTTTTATTGTCTCTAAACTGGTAGAAAAATGCGTTCAGCAAATAGCGCTTGTAAAATTTGTGTTCCAATGCGTGTGTGTGAAGGTTTTACATACACAGTGTGTGTGCATGAAGATTGTATATAAATGCATATATGGGTGCACATGCATGCACACAGACACCGAGCTGTGATTTATTTCTAGACGGAAGCCAAGGAAATTCCCACCCCCTACCATTTAAACGATCTGCTCTTTGGCTTGCAGCATTCTGTAACTTCTCAGCCAAGGAATGTATTTTCCCCTTCCAATATATGTAATTTATTTAGCTGCGCACATTAGTTAATTATACAGAGATACATGATTTAACCGGTTCTGTAATAACATTACTGACAATCTGAGACAGACCCATTTCATTTTGTAAGACCTTTTTTTTTCCCCTCTCCCGTCTTCCGCAGCACAGTGTGAATTGACAGCAATCATCAGCTCAAGGATTTATCCCATATACTTTGTACTCCAACAGTTTTTCATAATTAGATTGGCTTCCCGGGGTTAGACAAGCTTTTAATTACTATATTAATGTAGGTAACAAGGACTTTAAGTTGTTTTACGGTTTGAGGACCGGGGG
>JAVJGI010000002.1:20410292-20528440 GCA_035590275.1 Ibycter americanus
CGCCGCGCTGGAGCGCTGGGGTTAAGGCGGCTTGACCGCTGCCCCGCTCCATTGCCTGTTTTATAGGGATGTTAAAAGCCCCCGCACCTTTCCGTTTAACAAAAAATAAAAGAAGAAAAAAAAGCAAAGCGCGGCTTAGTGCGCTCCCGGAGCGGAGCCAGCGCTTGTGGCTGCTGGGGAGAACCCCCCCTCACCCAAGGGGCAGGCTGGGCTGCAACCCCTCCCCAGCAAACCTGCCGCGTCCCGGCACCCACCCGTGACAGCACCGGCCTCCATCCAGGCTGGCACAGCAGCAGGCAGGGCCCCTTTCCCGGGGGGGCTGGGGCAGCCGGCTGCCTCCCCTCCCCTCCCCAGCTCCCCTCTGCGCACTACGGTTCACACCAACAAACTTGGGCCCTCACACAATACCACCAGGTTACCTTTTTATAACTTTTTGTTTTAGAAATAAGAGGAGCGAAATAGCTGCCACTGGCTTTTGACACCTCCAGCTAGGTGGCTACGGTATTTGCACAGGATTTTGAACAGGATTCCAGGCTTATTCATCTTCACAGATTTAAATCCCTCTTCAGTGCCCCACAGGGATTCCCGGGTCTTCTCCAAACCCGCTGTCTGATCCTGTGCTGGACTGCAGAAACCCACTTGGGCAAAACTGACACGGATTTATCTGCACTGTTCTCTGACTGCCTTTTTTTTTTTTTTAAATCTCGGACAAGCACTTAACCCTCAAAAATGCAAAGACAGAGGCGCGCAAGGGCTCTGCCAGAAGGAGACAGGCTCAGCAGGTTCCCGACTTCTGGCAGGCAGCCCCCAAGTAGCCCGCAATCACTGTACAAGGGCAGGCTCCTCACACTGCCGTGCTCCCACTGTACCCAGATCCTTCTGGTCCCCTAGCACCCACAGAAGGGACATCACAGGGCAGCAACTTGCTAGTGGTACTCACCCCCAGGCTACAATTAAACTGTGTGGAGCCAGCTGGCCTGAGCAACATTCTCTCCCCCTGCTCAAAAAACAGGGTGCCCTGCACTGCTGGGGTGTAGCACGGGGCTCCCCACCACATGACAGTGAGCAGACAGTGCTCCTGCTTAGATCGTGGTCCTAATTCCACTCTCACCTCTCTTTTGCCACTGAAAAAAATAATGGGTTACAGCTCAGATATCTCTGTGGGACTGTATTTTTCAAATTGTAAAAGCATCTTTCCTGGGTTGGTTGGAGGTTTGACACAAGGGATAGAAAACACATTGAGATAAACATATAAACAAGGGAATTTACACATATGGACTTTTTCTTCATGGAATATAATCCCTAGAGGCTCTGACACTGAGTCAGGATGCTTTTAGGCTACATTTCATACCTTTTTACTCCTTTTTAACTTTTGTGCTTTTTTGAGACAGTATGGATTTCAACTATTTTTAAAATGCACCTAAGTTAGTTTATTACTAGCAGAAGAGCCGGCAAGTAGATTGTGTTGAACTGAAGCCTTGCTTATTGGCTTGCTTAACTGGAGATCAAAGGTACTTCAGAGCATGCTCTTTTTCCTTTGCCTAAAATTAATTTATTTTGGATAGGGATTTGCAACAGAACCAAATGTGGGCACAAGACCAACATACATATTTGTTTTACGAATGTGAAACAAAAAAATCTGGAAATAATGTTGGATTCCAGTATCCTATCTCATCACAACCACAACCTCCATGAGGAACTGACAACTATAGCTGGGGCACGAACCCAGCCTGGACATATGCACACACAGGGCAGCCATAGCACGTGCCTTCACCAAAGCACTAGTTTTTCTGCAGGTAATTCTCTACTGAAAGCTGAGCCAGAGGCAGGCCAGCTGATCAATGACATAATTTTGTAACAAACTTTATGAAGTTTTAGACCAACAAGCAGGATTTGAAAAGTTAAGCTTGTATTCCAGCCCCACACATGGAAAAATAAATAAAGCTAACGTTACTGCCTCACTCCAGATGTTTAAAAATAAATAGTTGCCCATTAACACTTAAAGTGTCCTGAAAAATAAAATACATTAATTGCCTAGTATTATTTTAGAAGGTCCTGGGCTGATGTGGCTCAGATTTGAGTGAAAACGGAAAAATCTCAGTACGCTTTGGAACCTGTGCTCCACCCAGGAGTACCGAGAGGCAGGACAGCAAGTGTCCTTCCCACTCTCCCAGATGAGCTCTAGCAGATCTCTTAGCAGCTTTGGAGAAGCCCATTGTCAGAAACTGGAAAATCATGCGCCTGGACAGAGTCTCCCTGACCTCCATCACTCTGTACTGTTGCTGCACACTATTTTGTTTACCTGTCAATATTCCCTGGGCTCCTCCCTGTGCGGGCATATGGACTTTGTAACTAGACTAGCAAAGGCTGCACCACTCTCACACCTGAAGTGAGAAACTGAGCAGTGGGACTGCTCAGACCCCAACCGCGCACGAGAGCGGAGGAAACATGATTTGTCTTTTCAAGAGCCCCGTGAGCTAAAATAGGCTGTTGAGCTGATAGGAAGCAGAGACTCCAGCTACAGTTTTCTTCCTTAGCGTGTGATAAACCCAGTGTGCCATCTCAACACGTACTTGTGAGAAGAATGGCAGAGGGACAGAGAATCTACAGTCTGTGCAATAAAACAAAAATGCTTTCTTAACAATTAGGAAGGAGACAGTGCTGCTTGGCATCTACACCTATAGTAAGTGCACTTGCTGGAAATATTTATAGTGTGGTCCTGCAAAGTGTATTGTCTACCTTTATAACAATAATAATGCAGTTCTCAGCTCCTGTGATTTGGAGCCAAGCAAAGGCTCTGGGTGTTCACAGTGCTCATGCTCGGGGGAAATGCCTGTGCATAACCCTGGCCCCACCATTCCAAACGGCAAAACAAACCAACCAGCCCACCAACCACCTCTCTGCCTTGCAGTTGCCTCTGAACTATTTTTATGAAGTCTTTTACACTTTTGTGGGGCACGCAGCAAAAGCAGGGATACACTCCAGCTCTCCTTTCGGCGGGGGCATCCGGAGATAAGAGCCCATTTCCCTGGCAGCCACCCGAAACAGCATGAACACAATCACATGATGGTGAAACAAACCCTGGCCATGGCTATGACAGCAGTGTATCCCCTGCCTCCTCACCTCTGGCACTACACACAACATAGTCCCTGGCCGTTGTCGATGCACATGCAAAAAAAAAAAAAAAAAAAAAAAAAGTTAACTGATATGTTGCATGTGGGATAGAGAATCAGGTTCCAGAGAGTCCCAAAAATCACAGGCAATGCAGGAAAGACAAACAGGGAATCATAAGTCATGATATAAAAACTAAGGCATACCCAGAGAAATTAGCAAGTGACAAGACTAAGAGAAACAAGAGATTTTCTTTCCGCATAATATGCTGAAGCTATAAGATAGTATAAATTGTTATATAGTAGTAAATATTAAAAAAAAATGTATACAGAGCATCCTTACATTTACATGTGATACCAGCAAAGTCAGAAGAACAGCTTTTTTAGAAAAGGGATGAGAAACATTTACGAAAAATAGGTCCAATGGTGTATACTGTACAAAGCAGTCTGGCTATAATTTTCAGCTCAGTAAGCTCTTAAGCCTCTGATTGTTGGAAAGGCATTTGTGGGGAAGGATGTTCTGTTTCTTATCTCCTTTCCTTGCTACTTACCACTGACATACACTGAGTCCTGGACTAGATGGACCTCAGCGTATGGCAAGTCTTTTGGCTATATAACACTCAGCCTTTATATAGAGCTTATGTACCTAAAGCACTGAATATTTTATCTGTTATGAACTCACTTAGGTCAAGCATAATCTGTGTTGGAATTAAGCAGGTACTGCTAAAAACATTATTTCATCAATGCCCCAATCTTGCAAGTGCTTCTGTGCATGCTTATATTAAATATTACTGTGAAGAATCTCTGGCAAAATGTTAAATCACCCAAAAAAAGGCAAAGTTGAGCAAGAAAAATGTTACTGTTTGTAAATAGTAATAGCTAGTATGCCAAATATACACTCAAAGCTGAAGGCAGTTTAAGGACCGAATCAAACAGTGCCTATAGTGCAAAACACCAACTACTTTACAGTTCTTTGCCTGTGCCAATGGCAGAAACTGGTTGGGGTTCACCACACATTCTCTAAATTAAGAATAAATATTTAGGATGACTGATATTCACAAGTGTAGACAACGTAAGACAAGTGAAAAATGAAGTTCTGCATAAGAGCAGAAAAAAATTAGAAGACAAATCTCCCTGCTTCTGCGTGTGTGAGGACTATTCCCTTTCTCATGTCCCCATGAAATGCTTTCACTAGTTGCTATTAGCCACTACGGGTATGTGCAGGGTTTTCCCATTAATGCTGCTGAAGTTTCCAAGTGTCATTTTACTAAAGTTAGAGGAACCTCTCCCTTCTTCCCTCTGCAGTTTAGAGTTGGAAGCAACGCCGCCCAAGACCCCAGCCAGGGCTTTGAAACTAAATTAGAAGATGCTGTAAACTGTGTTCACAGGAACGGCAAGAGAGAAGATTTTGACTCAGACCATGTGAGTCACAGTTAGTCTCTGACTCTCCCCTTGCTACCAATGGAAGGAAATTATGACAGCAGTGGCTAGCCCAGCTGTGCTGGCCAGAGGGGTGGGGGAGTGAAACTGAGCCCACTCCAGTTTTTTTAACCCTCTGCCTTTGGATCCAGTCCCCCTCTCTATCCCAAAGCAGATCCAACTGGACCTAAGTTACTGCTGATCTGAGTTTTCCTGACTCATTTTTACTAGATTGCCATCATCAGCTTCAAGCTTCTGTAGCAGTCTGGTGCTATGCTTTAAATTATCCTTGCATTTAGAGAAGTTTTTCCTAATCTCAATCCCTTCTTCCTACAAGGGAAGTCTGTTCGTCCATGGCCATTTCCATTAGACATGAAAGTGTATGTTCCATCCTCTGATCTGTGTGGCTAACAATTAGCAGCAGCTATTGATTACCTTCTTGAACTGAAGCTTCAGGTAACCAGGGCAGGAAAAATAAGAACAGTTTTCATGTATCTTTGGGTGTGGTTTTTTTTTGTGGTGTACAGTCCAAAGCAAAAATCAGCCCACAATGCTGCCATATGCAAGCTGTCCTGCATGCTGTGACCTGCCTCTTTATCTTTGGTCTTAAGCAGTGACATTTAAAAAAAGGAAATTGCTTACCAGAAGTTGCTCTTATAGCTTTGCTGTCACTGGAATCATACAGAGGAAAAAAAGGGTGAAGTATTTCCCTGTGACTTGACTTACCACTCTTTATATTTATAGGAGCCAGCATCTCCCTCAACACACATTTATTCTGCATTGAACCTGCAGTTGTTGCACCATTTATAAAGGAAGCAGCAAAGCCTTATAAAATACAAAGGGGCAGTAATGACAACTCAAACTAATACCATTTAAGTGGCTTGAATACTAGAACACTGTAGCCCACATGCTGCAGTCATCTACAAGACACCAACAGGGCAAAGACACAGCAAAAATAACGTCCTCACAGACTGGCAGCCCACTAAGAAACAAGTTTTTACCACTTCATTAACACTAATGGAAGTTTTGCCACAGGCAGCAATAGTTTTCACATACCAGAACCTAAATAAGTTCATATCCTCATTAGTTATCAACAGATATACCACTAAAACAGGCCAAGATTTGATATCCACTGGAGTTCAGACTCTGAAAAGCTCACAGGTTTGATGGCACTTCCAGAAGGATCTGCTGGTGCTTCCAGCCCCTCCACGTAGCCACCAGCCCCCCAGGACAACCAAGAGTCACACCTACAGTCCCACACCACAGTATTGTGCTCCCTATCCCTCCCACGCACCTAGGCAGCCAGGAATCCAGACTGACCTCCCTTTCCTGCATCCAGCCCAGATACCACAACTGAAGGAGCCAAAAGCCTTTTTATTCCCTGGTGACTGCTCAGGGATCCCTCTCACACCTCACAGCATCCCGCAGGGCAGGTGGTGGGGCTGTCCCTCACTGCTCAGGTGTTTCCAGTTAGCAGCATGGCCACAGCTGGGAAGACACCGAGGCCCCTATTAACTCTGTGTAGGCTGTGCTGTCTCTGCTGTATGTGACCCTGTCACAAGTGCATTTTATGCAGCAGTAGCTGACAATTTTAGATCATTATTTTAAAACAATGCTTCACAAGAAATAGTAGGTTAGGACGTGTGTAAAGGAGTGAAGACCGGAAGTTATAACAGTACTAGATTGTAGTATAACAGCAAAGAACCTGTTGCACTAATATTTGGATAATTGTACGTTTGCTTTTTCAGAATTTAATTAGTGCAAGTCTCAGTGGTTTGCATATAGCAATTATTTCCCAGGTAACATGCAATTATTATAAGGTCTTTCCGTGAACATGAGACATTAGCAGTGAAATCACATATATGGCTATCACTGAATTGTAGGTTTAAATTCTATACTTTCATATATTCAGTTACAGCTCTGGAAAGAGGTGTTTGCTAGGTTTTTGGTGTGGTTTATTTGGCTGTGGTTTTGTGTTGTTTTTTTTTTAAACTGGTTACATTATCTATTTTAATATCCACAATTTATCTCCTAGGTGTTTGTGGTTTAAACATGTGAATCATGAGTTCAGTCGGGACCTCTGTGAAGACTCCTTGGAAACAAAGGAACAATGAACTGAGAATCCAGCCAGGGCTGTGAGTCAGTAGCAAGTTCAGAGAGATTCACCAATATTTTCCAAAACATGAATATCCAAGGATCGGCATGAGAAACTTTGAGGATGACAAGGTGACCAAAGAAACAGTTGTGTTCACTTTCCAGCCTCAAACCTCTGTGTTTCTGCAGGATAGGTATTGAAAGAAGGATATACAGAAAATTTTGAAGAAGAATGTTTTAATATGCAATCATCCATTTGGGACAGGATATGCAGATCTTAGCAAGACAGAGCATCACCTGCAATAGATGAGTGCTGGTCTTGGTAATCAGGTATGGTTGTATCCTCATGTACATGTTTTTGAATATCAAATGGATACATGAAAGAATATAGACATTTTTATGTTGTGCTTTGAATCTATATAAATTAAATAATGCAGAAGTGATTGCTTCCTGGTCAGACTGACCACGATATATGTTCCAGCAATGTACCTGTAAATATAATTAGGTTGTCTGTATCCAGCTGGGTAATTAAGAATAACAAAGCTGTGTCAGTTGTTATTGTACACAAATGCACCAGCAAAATGCATTGCTTATAGCACACACTGATGTTTTAAAACAAGTGGCTGACACTGGATCTGGTGTGTTCCCACAGCCCAGGTCTCTGCTTTCTTCAAAGCATCACTGGTGTAAATCAGGGGGGGAAAGTCAAGGAAAGCAGGGTGACACAAACAAGGCACCACAAAAGGCTGTAATTGTTGGCTAGGCCGAATAACAAGAGGAGAGGGCTGGACAAGAAGGAATAAAAATTTTTGAGAAAAGAAGTTTGTAAACTCATGGCACCTTATTCACTGCAACTAAGCCAAAGTAGGACTTCTCCAATTAGCTGTTGCCTCATGTCAAGGTAGGTGCAACATCCATGCTGCTTCTTCAGCTTTAATGTCACCTTCTCCACCTAATCTTAATAAGTCTCTTTAATTGCACCACTTGGGAGTTAATCTGTAATATGAGATTTTTTTGTAGCTCACCCTCAAGCCTGTTAAACAGACATCTATCTGCAAGAAAAGAAGAAAGGGTGTTTCACTACTATTTTTGTGAGGACTGCAATCCAAGAGGTACCAGATTAAGGAGTTTTCTTTTAGAGGTGAACTGCCTTTCAGGAGCACTCAAATCACAGCAGCCTCTTGCTGACCACAGGTGAAAACTAAATTTCTGGGGTTTTAGGAAGCTCTGTGTGTATTGTTTATGTAGATCAAAGTGGGAAATAGATACATTCCCACAAATTTCTGGTGATTCATGTTCTTCCCAAAATCAGCTCTTGAATATTCCCTTTCAAAATATAGGACCTTCAACAGCTCTTAAAATTTGCTGGATTCTTGTATTAAGCTGGGATGCTTGCCACCCACCCAACCCATGTCTGGTCACTGCTCTTCTCACAACTTGATGCCGTAGTCTGGCAGTTGGTTTTCAGCTGCTGGATTGCTGATGTGCTTTGTCCTAAGTTCCCAAGTCACAATAGACATAAAGGATGCAATTTTCTGCCGTTAACCAGGACCACCACAAAAGATGGGCTTGGCAACATGCCCGCTGACCCAAATCCATTTGTGTTCATTCTGGAATTGAAAACCATGGGGTTTTTTCCCATTCTGTGTTGCTGCGCATGAACAAGGTGGAGATCTGGCCATTAGTTACCATATACGTAACTTTTTTTTCTTTGGCATATTTAATCAGCTATTTCAGCAATAAACTGAAGCCAAGAGACTGATACATTGGTTTTTTTATCTTAACAGCAGGTTGAATTCCTGTGGGAAGATGCCAACACATATACTGAAGATGAGGATAGTGATAGCTATGTAGTGATATACTCAGATGAAGGTCTGAAAGGGGACCAGCGACACAGTAAGAGGCCTTCCAGTGGCTGATTCTGCTCCAGCTCCTTTTTCACATGTATAACCTGCACACCCAGCAACCCACACACCTTAATATAATGGTACCTGAAAACAAGACCTCAGGTACCTCTCACCATCAGATAATAAAAGAGTATTGTTTAAATATTGATTATATGCATGGGAACAATAAATGTGAACAGAATAAAGAGAAGAAATCTCAATGTTGTTTTTGAATATTTGTTTAAATACTTTAAAAATACACTTACCATAAACTTACAAATACCTTTAATTTACCAGTGGTTTTGATAACATCTGGAAATATGTAAAAAAAATTCTGAAAAATTATAATCTAAAAATCTGTTTTCAATTCTTTAAAATTTTCATACCTTTATCACATATATTCAAGGTCTTGCCCATGAATCTTGTGTCTTAAAAGACTCACAGATGCAATTCATCTTTATCGTGTTCTTTTAAACACGAGGGGGCACCAAAAAGCTAGTGGAGCAAGGCAGCAACTGTTCACGTGCAATAAATCAGAAAGAACTATTATAACTCTTGATAGCCTTCTCAAATGAGACGGATTTTGAAAATAAAGGAAAGCAATGCAATGTTTTGTCATTCCTTCATCTGAAAAGACTGGGAAAGTAATCCCTGGCATGTGCATATTATGCTGCCTCATTTCTTATACTAGGTAGTATTTGGATTATTTCCGACCGCAGATGGTTCTCTGGGAAGGTGGAATCCTGTTTCCTTGTTTTTATAAAGACAGAATCCATCTTCTAAGTAAAAAAACACCAAATACCCCCTAAAATGCAAAGCTGAGCCAAAGGACCATTATTTTTTTAGCGTAGAAATATCAGTGATGTTTGTGTTACTCAAATTTCCAGTCCCTTTTTGATTTCTTTGTATTTTCTTCATAAAGGTGACTAAAAACAGGCTGGAAATATAAATTAAGATATGAGCATTTTTAATGTACTGTGGTACCATTGAAATATGGGCATCTGCATGTGCAAACAAGTAGAATTTGCCCCAGTGAAGAGGGTGAGCACGAGACCCAGTGTCATGTAAATCCTGAGAGCAGAGCTGTGGGGTGATGGAAGGACAATCAGAGCTCACCTCTCTAACTGTTGAATTTCTGCTGTGCTTTTCTATTCCTATTACAAGAGCCTGTGTCACGTTGTAAGGTTACATACGTGAAAGATCAGTTGCTTCCCACTGTTGCTCATAAAAGATTGCTAAATTCAAAGGAACATGACATTTTAGTGCAATGAATGAAAGCAAGTTGCTTTTGGGACTTCAGTGAATGGTTTTGACAGAGTACTTTTCTTTCTAACTTTTCCATTTTTCTCTTGACTTCAGACACCGAAGGTTTCCTCCCTAGGTGTTTCCTGCTTTCTTAGATGCACTCTCATTCTTCCTGGATTTTTTTATGATCTTCTAATTCTCAAGGTAATTATCCGTCTAGACCTTTCCAGCCTAAACAAACACTGGTAGAAATAGTTTTCAAAGGAATTAACATTTTCCAGGTGAACACGAGGTCTCAGAGGATACTCCTCTAACTGAGAGCTCATATAGGTGGGACCCTTAAGTCAGCAGGTAACAATCACAAGGAGGAAATATGGTTTTTGCGAGCGCTAAACTATTTACACTCATCTAAAATCACAGCTGAGCCCTGCACAACCCTGTATAGAGTTAAAATGGCTTAGTGATGTAGTCATACTATATGCAGGACAATTATACCATTCATATGATGATGACGATGCAAGTATGAAAGTTTCAAGCTTCTATTATTCTGCTTGGGAAAATGGTTCTACAGTGACACAGATCTCACTGTTAAGATTTTCATGATAACTTTCCGTGTTTGGACCTGCACAGAATTGCTTTTCCCATTCTTTACGTTCATCCAGGTTATGAACTGCCTGTTCACTGTTGTGTTCGTCTGTCTGCCACATTTAAGGAGAATTTATTAGTGAATTTCAGATAATAAAACCTGCAGACAGGCTAACCTCTACTATCTATTTATCTGTAACAAAACAAAGATAGACTTGGCTGTGCGGAACCAAAGGCAGCTTTCTGGAGAGGTTTGGGAGATCAGGAGCAGCGCACTGCAGGATTAGAAGTCCCTCTGCATTTATTGCATGCAGGTATAACCTTGACTGCTCTGTAAACACAGCTGTTAAGTTTCTTTGCTCAGATACCCTCCAATTTGTAGACATGAAAATACAATTGCTTGTAGCCATGAAAATGCTGTTTCTTATTTCTTAGCTATTTATTGTAGGTAGGCCTGCCAATTAATGGCTTCCAGATTGAAAAGACCCTTTTGGCTTTGTAGATATATATGTGTTGAAGATGTAATGTATTCTTTACATTCGTCATAAGCTCAGAAGTGTCACGTGACTTAAAAATGGTTTTGTGGATAAAACACAGAAGGAGTCAAGAGATGTGAATCCTTTTCACACCGTTAACTACCTTGCTTGTGAATATGAGTCAGCTAGCTTGTCTGTGCTTTATTTCTCCTGTGTAAATATTTACCTTGTACATTACTGACAACAGGCCTGGTTACTAGGAAAAAAAAAAAAGACTATCACTCCTGCAAACTTGAGACCAAAGCCTGGATTTTCCAACCTTAGCAACACTGGCTTCCAACTGCACGTACCAGCCCCTGAAATCAGGGAAGTCTCTGGATTAATGAAGTTTGTAGGTGTGTGAGAGGGGCTTTTTCTTCAGTCACTTAATTTCAAATAGTTGGTGGGATGGAGTAAAGGAGAGGAGCAGGGCAGTGTAGGAGTGTCCAGCTGTTGCCTAAGCCAAAATTTTCTCCCTTTCTTTTTATTTCATTCAAAAAATAGTAGTTTTGCTTGCATTATGCCATATGTCTCCAACAATGTTTATAACACAGGTGTGCTAGGTTAATGGTTGGGCTTGATCATCTTAAAGGTCTTTTCCAACCTAAACAATTCTATGATTCCATGATTTTTTGTGTGTGTGCTAGTACCAGTCTTAATTCCTGCACTTGCAAAAGCTTGAATTTTGCTTGTGCTGAACTGCACAACATCGCTTCAAGCAGAGCTGTCTTATCCTGTCTTATGCTGCTGGGACATTCGGTGGTCAGCTCGTTCCCTACAATTGCCAACTGAACATCATCACCTGACGCTTTTGTTCAGGGCTTCAGTAATCAATATTCACTGACATCCTTGTGTTTTGTTTACTTTTCATGAATCATTATTCCTATGATTGTTTTCATGTTTACCTCCTCTTTTTCCCTTAGATAAATGTTTGATTCTTTTTGCCTTTCTTTCATTTATGTTTGTTCCCTCTTTTATCTACAAATATTTTACATATGTGCCCTAGACTTCTGGGATGCCTTTGATAGATGCCTTACATTAAACATGACTGCAGCATCCATCTCTGCAGTGTATCCAAACAATATACAATACAAGTGACAACACCAGGGAAGCTAGCCAAGGACACCAGAGCAATCTCTATCATTGCAAAAACTGTCCTGGAATTTTTAACATTCACATAAAACATCTGTTTCTCATCCATGCATGGTACTTAATGTATCATCCTCAGACATATGAATCAACTCTTTGGGGATTTGGATACATCGTTTTAGGGAAGCAAGGTAGTCCATACATAATAATGAAATCATACAGTGATTATGGTTCCACATGAATAAATTTCAGTGGCAACACTGGTTTAGTCCATCCCTCTTCCTGTACATGCTGGGCCTTTTATTGATGCACTCACTCCTTCCCCTGCACTACGGATCTGCAAGCATATGAGAAACTATTCAGGTTAACTTAGCTGAAGGTGGGGGGGGGGGCACCCACAAAATAAAAAAATGTTTCTTTTTTTTTCAGTTTAATCCATTCTTCAAACCATCTCACAACATGACAGCACACATGCTGGTGATGGTCCAGAGCAGGAGGCAGCTCTGAAAAGGGGAAGGAGCTAAGGGCTACTTATATCAATCTAAATAACCACACTGCTGAATGTGGCACTAGAGCCTGAATTGGATTTGGTCATAGAAAAGTTAGAAAGTGTCCCATTGTGAATTCCAAAACTTCTAACATCATGGATGTCATGTCTAATAACATTTCATTTCAGGCAACAGTGCAAACTTCCTGAATTTTATTTCATTCATGATGTCAACTACGGCATATAATGTTTCAGTCAACCTGAAATAAAGTGTTCCTTCCAAATCATGGAACTTTCCTGCAGACAGGAAATTCTTTACTACCCAACCAAGTAGAAATAAAATCAAATGATGAATACAACCTGGTTTTCTTGCTGTTATATTTAAATTTCCATCCAAGATGACTGAAAAAACAGAAAGAGGCTCTTGACATGATAAAGATAATGCTGCCAAAACAAAGTACCTTAGCCCTTCCAAACCCAGAAATTCAAACTCAAAATTAAAGCTTTCCAGCCATAGTGCTCTTTCTTATCTGTGCTGTGCAGGTTTGCTGCAGGTTTCTCCTTTGTTTTGTATACTGAATTTGTACTGATGACAAAAGGAACTTTGATCTGCAAAGCTGAATATTCATGAGCTCCAGAGCTGTGCTTTAGAAGGAATTAGTGTTTCCTGAATGCATTTGATACATGCAGAACTCATAAGCAGTTAGAAATTTCAGATATACTAGACAATAAAATACACCAGGGAATCAGAAAAAGATAACTAACCTGAATACAGAAATGCACAACGCTCACGTAAGTCATACACATCCATCCACTCATCCCTTCTCCCTGCTTTCTACCCCCTGTATTTGGCAGCAGTGCGCAGAAGTGCATTTCCAGTGACAGAGGCAGTAGTTGCCTTGTCTTCAAGTGGCACACCATGCTAGAAACAAAACAAAGCAGTAAAAAAATGTGTACTCCTAGGCCTAGAAGAACCTGGCTGTGGAAAAAGGGCGGTGGCGGTGGTAGTTTCAGCATTCTGAGAGTGCCTAGCTTTGCTGTTATTGCACACCACTCAGCTGGTGAGAAAAACCTGATCTGGCAGAACTATACCAGCATCACCTTCAGCATTTTGCAAAGCTTTAAAAATTATTATACCTCTCGTGACTTTTGTGAGGACTGAGGAAGACACTTTCATCCTAAATGCACTTAATTGCCCCTGTTTCTGGGGAGTGAAAACCCACTGGCTTGAACTTTCTGTTCAGAACATAATGCAAACTAATAGCAGGGAATAAAATCCTGAGGATGTATTTTGTCTGCTTTGCCCTGGGTCTGATGCCAAGAAAACCTCCAGCAAGACTGAAGGGGTAATCAGCACTGGATAGGACCAGCATGACAACCAGGAGGGCCCAAGGTAGTTCAGTTAAATAGCTGCTGGACTTGCAGGGTAAGAAAAACGTAGGAAAGAAAAATGTTTAATGAGGACTGCATGGTCTGAACCTGTCTCCTTTCACTGATGTAACCACAAGCAACTCTGGTTAAGTCAATAAAATTACAGTGGTAAGTGGGAATAGTAAAAAAAGTTTGGTCATTAAAGAACTTTAAGATTATGCCAGACAATATAATGTTTAAGTTTTGATAAGAGGCTAAAGAAGTAGCTTGAGAGTCATTTAGTGTAGGGCTAAAGTATTTATACATATTTTATTAGTGGTCATTTTATAATTACCAAAATTTTATTGTGCTAGATGTATATTTATAAATACCACCAGATTCACTACAGCACCAACTTTATTTATGTGATAAATATTGACATGTTTGTCTTAGAAAATGATCTCTTTTGCTTGGGTGTCTTTAATTAGTTCCGCTTTCTGTCATTCTCTGGAATTGATTTTTGCATGTTTACTCTTTCTGAACTGTGTGTACAGTCCTTGCATAAATGCCAGAACTTGGGTGATATGTTGTTCATCTCTGAAGCTTTGTTAAAGTGTTTTGAAAAGTGAAAAACGGAGGTTTCTATAAATCTGCCAAAGAATTGTAGCCAGCTTTTTTTTTTTCTTCCAGAAGTTGAAGAAACTTCGAAATAGGCAGGAAAAGTTTAAACGTGTTTTCTTTAATAGTTTGAAACATCGTATTTCATGTTGCTATTATAAACAGTGAAATGCCCTATTACCTTATTTGGTTAAAAAAGCAGGCAAGCTATATGCAGTGGGTATTCTGCCTTAAAGACCTCTTTTTACAACAATTATTAATTACCGTGCATGATAGTTGGCATACAGTATTGGTGCTACTGAGCTGAGAAGCCAAATATTGAAAGTTTCTGTTTGAAGGTTCAGTTCATAACCCCTCTGTTTGGATTAAGAGCAGAATGTTTGCGTGAATTTTTTTGCAAAAAGTTGAGCTTCCAATGTTTAATGGAAGTGGTATTATAACACAGGCCATGTCTCCAAAGTCATCTGCAAATGAACAGCAAAACAGTTTTAAATGAACACATACGTTTCATAAACTTTGGTTTATTTGACTTTTTTTTTTTAATGAGGAGATGAATTTACAGCTGACGAAGTAGATATTAGACAGTATTATGTTCAACAAGCATTCCATCCTAACGTTTTTTAAGCTTCATAACCAAGACTGATTTATCTCAGATTACGCTATATTCAGTGACTGGAAGTCTAGTCTGTGTAAGAATTTTCACATTGCTCTGCATTCCATTTTCCAGGTTAGTTATCTGTTGCAATCTATGACTAAACATAGATGTAGCATTTAAAAGCTCTGTCCTGGTCTACAGTGTTCAGACATGAATCACCACATAACTTCCCAACACGTTAATGGCATTTATTCAAGAGGAAGAAGTTCAACTCACAAGAGACCTGTCAATGCTTGCCCATGTGTGGTGGGAAGTCTGGTTTCGAAAGGTGTTAAATTACAAAATAAGTATGATTTTATATGAAAGAAACAATTGTGGAAGATTGAGGAGAGAAAATTTACACGCTAAGATTTTGCTTATCCAAGATTCATACAAAGCAGTGTTTGAGATGCTGTAAAAATCCACCAGCATGATGATATTCACTGGAGTTTTACAGCACAAGATGGGGGAGGATCCACCTGTACAAACGCACTGTGAAAGGAGAAAGTTCACAATCTTCAGACCCCTTAGAGCACTGGCATCTGAGCTTTACTCCATTTCTTCCCCTCACAACTGATCTGGGATCACACCAAACAGAGAATAGCCATTCTGGCATGCTCTGACCAAGTGAAAGGCTGTCTCTTCCCTTGAAACTTGTAGGTATTTTGCTGGTTTGGGTATGGGATCAAGCCTGCCAAGACATCATTAATACTTGATGTTACCTGGCTCTGTAAGTGCCTGTGTTACTACCAGGCAAGTAATTCAAGATTGTTACGAAAAACAGCAACAACCTAAAAAGTGAAATAGAAATACTCTTCACCTTTTTGAAAATTTAAAATTCAGCATTATTTTTCCAAGTTCAATTACAGTAGTGAAGGGAGTTCAATGATTTTAGCTTGCTTTAATTTTTCTTGCCTACTTATAGGCATGAGAAAACATGTCTATAACATAAGCCTCCAGATTACCTGTCCATTAGTATAAATCTGAGCTCTAAACTCTGAGCTAATTGCAAGCACTAAAGAGTGGTTTGGTTTCATTTCAGAAAGATTCTTCAGTTTTGTTTCTGACCTAATCCCATCCTTGCTAAATTCTAACACAAAGGACAGTAGGAATATTTGAATTCAGGTGCAAAACCTGAAGCATGGGAGCATTTTCCTCTGGGATTTGTGCCCATTACATTGTAAGATTCAATCCAAATCTCTTGTCCAAGGCCCTTGGCAATCTCTGGCTTGCTCACTGGGGCATTTACGGAGTGTCTCACTGGCATGTTTCCCCTCGCTTGGCAGAGAGTTGGCAAAGTAGCTCTCTCTTGTTCCTGCTTAGTCCTTAAAGAAGGCTGTACCTAACCCAGCCTGTCTCTCACTTGGGAGACAAATTCACTCCATCAGTTAAAAGACACCTGAATTGCTGTCTGTTTGTGAACATTTTTGCTGTTACTGTATGTAACAAAAGAGTCCAAAGGGAAATATAACACCAGAAGTCACCAAATTCTTACTATTTTGTGAAAACTGGAAGACTTACAGGGCAAGTATGGAACAAAATATTAGATTGTGCTTCTGCTTTGAACATGTGGAAAAGTGTCAGCTTCTCACTGTGTGTGCGTGGAATCACTCTTCATCTATTAGCAGCACACTTTACCATTCATTGCTACTGCCAAATCTGAACAACCAGTAAAACTAAAATATTGATCTAGAATCTGTGCGTACATCGCACATAATTAGCAGAATGGTCAATTATATGAGCACACTTCACATTAATAGAGTTCCAGGGGTTAATGAGATTAAGAAATACCACCGAAGGCACTGGGCAAACTGGCAAATCTGTTGATTCTCGTGAGGGTGTGCAATTAGAAATTAATCCAGTCTCATTCTTAGATCTCAGACTGAGATTGCAAGTTTTGCAGAGGAAGGGAAAAAACTGTAACAATCAGCCCAATGCAATATGAGCTGTTAAAGTCATGTAGCTGAGAAAAATTACAATTGAAACTTAGCGGAGTGAATAAAACCTTCTAGACACAAAACTAAGGTACCCCAAAACTCACAATGTACACTCAGAATTAAATAAAAAAAATGGGGCTCTTTTCCAAGGTAGTACGTATTCAGCACCTGTCTCTAAGTCTTATTATGCAAAATCCAAATCTCATAAAATAAACAAAAAATAATCAGGTTAAGCAGATAGCTCTTTTCTTTGCTTCTCTTGATTTGGATTATATCTCTCCAGAAAGATGGTCTTAAATTTTTAATATGCACAACAGCTGTTCCAGAATTAGTAGAGAAGGGAATAGCTGAATGGAAAGAAAATGTTGTCAAGTGAGTAGAGCTAATGAAGACAATTCTGATTAAGTTTTGTCAGCAGTGTTTCTGGCTTCTGAGAATCCAAAGGGTCTTTTTTCTGGGATATCAAATCACAGTGGGGGAGTTGCCAAAAATAAAACATAATTTAAGAATAAATATAAATCCTATCTAGTTTAGAAGAACTCGTCATAGGGTAACAGTTTCCCACAGGCTTGAGTATAGTTAGGGAAATGGTCCTTCTAAGGACATTTCCGTTGTGGAGGAATCCCCCTTCAAAACTTCAACATGTTATTACAGAGTCACTATCTCCAGCTGCCAAAAAGAGTCCTATGAGAAAATGACTACCCTGACATTTCCTTCTGAGGTCTCTTCTTTCTCATTTTCCTTCTGGAGAGCTTCTGCCTGGGAGTGTGAGTCAGTGGCAACAGTGGGATTCATCACATCACAGACTCTGATCTGGCATGTAGAAATACATCTTTTCCACGGAGTCTTATACCCCCATTACTGCTGCTTTACCTGAATGCCCTTCAGCAGTGTTTAAGCGACAAGACTAACATCTGCTATATGCTTGTTCTGCCATCTTCCTCCCAGTGGGAGAAGAGTGTACAGTGGAGTATGTTTTATAATATACACATATGCTCACCGACATGCATATAAAGGCACACAGAGCTATGTATGCAAATTAGAGAAAGATCAACATCCAAGACGTGTTCCCTGCATTTTATTTGGAAGATTGTGACACCTAGGATGGTCACCAGCTCCTTTGGAAATCATTGGGAGCTGGGGTGACATGCAAAGAGGCTTTACTCTCCATGTAAGTGAATTTTACCCTCGTTGTGGAGAGCTCCACCACACCGGGGGAAGACCTCCTGCATCACTCTAGCCAAAGATGTTTCAGTATGTTGTTCACAGCAGTTCATATGTAGGAGTCACTCTTGAGAGTCCAGGATCTGAAGTCACTGCAAGCTATAGGCTTGACTGACTGACTGTAAGACCTCTAACCAAGGGCATTAAAATATTGCTTATTAGTTTTCACGAGTTCTATCAACTTAAGATGTGCTGTGTGCTTCGAATGCACCCAGGTTGCAGGAAACAGTGCATATGAAGAAGTTGCATTACAGTATAATTAGATCTGAAAATAATTGAATTTATATGAAGTAGTTCTAAAATATGATCAGTATCTAGAATAAAACTGTAAGAAACCTGGCCTTTTTCATATGCAGACTACTCAAGATTCTTATGCTTGTCTCAAAGTGTTAGTCCATGGGAGTTTCCATCTCTTGATTCTCAAAGGGATCCTAAAAGTACAGCAAAAGTTGCAGGAAACAGGAGAGCAGGGTAGTACTCAGAGGACCCAGTTTCTGTTATTCACGTAATGTGTGACCTTTAGTATCTCTCTGTGCCTGTATCTTTTTCTATTCTTGGTCTGCTTAGATTGTACCTTCTCAGAAACACTAATCATATTTGAGCATTATTATTATTACCATATTTCAATAAAAATATTATTAATTAAAAAAAATCAGGAGTTAGGGACTAACAGGCACTTTGGACTAGGATCAGTAAAACAGAGTTCACAGGTTCAGCACAGAGTTCCTACGTGAATTTAAACAGATTTTTCCCTGTGCTTCCATTCCCTATCTGTAAAATAGCAAAAAAAAGTTTTGCTTCCTTTCTGTGTCTTGCCTACCTGTATTTTAAATTCTGTAGTGCATGGACATCTAACACAGTACACGTATCTACATACAGCACCTAGCACAATGGGACCTCAGGCAATGTCTCTGGCATAAGACAGTATTACATCTACTGATTCAGATCAAGTTTTGCCCACTGTTGAAGACCTACCATACCTTCCACAATGATTCACACTTTTTTCCAAGCCTGGAAGACAAATCAGCTTTAGAATTCAAAACCAAATTCAGATAAATTGTGAGGTTCACCAGCTCTTCTAAACTCTTTTGTAAGTCTGCATCTTTAGTGAGAAAATGTAAAACTAGATAAGCTTAACCTATTTTTATATTTTGCTATCAGAACTTTCCACAGCTTAGATTTTCACATTATATCAACTACAGATAAAACTACAAATCTGAATTCCTTACTGAAGTTGAAATGTATTAGTGTTGGCAGAACTGTCACCCAAGTAGGGATTCCTGTATTTAGTCCTTGTTGTCCAGTCTTAAAACTGACACCATCATTGTTATACACATACTACAGGAGGAAGAAGGAGATGCCAGCATTGTGTCTTTAAATCATCCCATAAATACAGAAGTATTTACCCCACAGTCAATCCTATTGCTCGTAAGCAGAACTTGGGATTCAACAAATCTAATAGCAAACTGCTATACAGGAAAATTAAGTTTGAATGTTAGGTGGCAGTTATTGTTCCCTCTTCTCCATATCTACTGTGCCTTAGAAATTACCCTTCTCTTCCCACTGCAGAGAGACCTCCTTTTAAGTGCATTTCCCTAAGGAAATGAGAATGTGTATCTACTTAATTTAAAAAGACTGAATATAACTGTGTTTTGGAAATTTTTTAATCTGATGATGATCTGCAGTCCTTCTCACTATGCTGCAGACACCATACCAAAACAAACAAAGTATTTGGTAACACTCTTTGCTCTCCAAGTGGATTTGCACTCCTCAGAGGACTAACGCACTGAAGTAGAAGGCATAAACAGAGGCTACAGACATCTTTGGTGAGAGTCTACAGATTTCAGCTGAGTCACTACAGGGATAAATGAACTGGGGCAAATTCAACTAATTTCCTTTCTGTGGGCATTTCAGTTACTACCTAGAGGTGTCAAGTAACTTCTCTAAGACATGACATTTGGAGCATATGTGCTGGCAGAAAGGGACATTTGTTTCACTTATTTCACATACAAATAGCTCTAAATTATAACGTTCACTCTTTATGGTAAATAACTTTTCCAAAATGCAGACAGTGAAAAAAGAAAACAAAAAAAAATCTGTATTTTCAGACAGCTATTCTTAACACCAACCTAACATCCTTTCACCTCTCTAGATTTTTACCATATCTTCTGCCTTGCTACTGTGTACCATGGCTAACTTCAGGTTCAACAGGAAACTAAGAAATTCTTGCTTGTTAAATAAGGCCTGCTATTAAAATGGAAGAAAATTTCTAGGAGAATAAATAAAATATTTACAGTGTGAAAAAGTGTATAAGCCCCCTTTCAGCTGATCAGATCATTTTCAGAATGGATCAACACATCTCCCACTACAAAAAAGTTTGGTCAGGCCCTTCCACTGCTCAGCAGATGTTTGAGCTTTGTTTTTTATTTTAATGGGAATCAGTATCACCAGAAACTGGGACACCTGTTTCAGTCCATTAGAGAAATGGGGGATTTCACTTTCTGCTTCAACAGGATCAAGGTTTCACACATTTTAAACCAAAATAAAGGTGCTGAGCTGTCTTGGTAGAAGGAGAATATTGGGTAAACAGGACTGGAGGCTGACATATAGTAATTGTTGAGAGCAGATAAATGGTAAACTGTTGAAATGCATCTATATTTATGTTAATCTTAGTTCATTGAAGACTGGGGAGTTTTTCCTTAAATAAAAGACAGGGCATGACCAGTTGGGAGCAGAACCAGTTTAGTAACTGTATTGTAGCTAATCTAGAAAAGGAGTGGATATCTTTCATATCACAAAGTGAAATATGCAGACCTTGGTTCCATCATTGCCAAGTAAGAAATCTCCTTAAAAATAATTTCATATTACTTCCCCCTAAACTTCATGTGATGATTTGATGAGGAGCTGAAGAAAAGGTGAGGAGGAGTGTGGAGGGTTAATCAACATTGATAATATACAGTTGTGGGCTTGCTTCTGGGGTGGTGGGTTGGCTGATGTGGGTAATGTACAGCTGTGGCTTGTTCCTGCTAAGTAGCTAAATAGCACTGAGGAGCCTGGAAGAGAGGAGCACTGGTGGAAGGGAGTACTGGGTGAAGGGAGAGAGGAGACCAGATGAAGAAGAGCCCAGGGATGTAGATGAGGCTCTGGGAGAAGCTAAGAGAAGAAGGGGGCCTGAATGAGGAGAGGCTGGCTGGAGGAGAAGCCAGGAACCCGCATGCAGCAAAGGCAAGAAGCAGGGTAGACTGGCCTGAAGAAACAGCACGGACAGTAGATGAACTTTTGGAGGCTTGTGTGGGAAAGCCTTGTTGCAGCTGGCTAGTTTGGTAGTGCTGCAACAGAGGAATATATCAAAGAGATTAAACTGGGGAAGAAACATACTTATGGCAAAATTTATTGGGGAAAAATTCAGCTAGTTTATTAAATAATCCAAAGGCTTCCCTTTGAGTTGTGTGGGGAGTTTTGCTGGGAAGTGTTATAAGCCAATAGTCCTTGGAAAGACTTTCTGAAAACTGAGTGTTAAAGTCATAGGTATGGCACTAATAACCAGGTAGCTGGTTAAAAATTACACAACAGCAGAAACAGGAGCCAAAAAGATCTGGATGCAGTTTATGGTATGGTTACTTGTAGAGCAAAGTATATACCATGTCTCAGTGCTCTCTCTATATATATCTCAGTAATAATATGCATCAATATCACTCCACTGTCAGCTGGACAAGTAAATTGCATTAGGCAATACTGAATAGGAGCTATTTTTCATTATATATATTTATATGGAGAGGAGAAAAGAAAAAACCTCAACTTTATCTGACTACAGATCAGGAGAGCTGAAGAAAACCCCAAGTTATTTCTTTATTTTCCATTTCTTACATAATTAAAAGTAGACCATTTAATTAAAAGTAATGGGAGATATCATCACTGTTAATTCTCACATAATATATTTAGACTCCCTGAAAATAATATTCAGCGTGATGTTATAGATTCACTTTATTCCTACAAAATACATTCTATTCTTAAACTCTCCAAATTAAATGATTTAATTAAAAAATTCTAGGCTTAGGAAATCATAGTTCTTTATAATATTCTTAGCTAAAGTAAGTTATATGCTGTGTGAACTATCCTACAATAACAGTGCTGCGCTGTTGTCATGTGTATTATTCAAACTCCTTTACAAATGTGAACTGCTTCTCCACCTGAATTATAATACGAAGTCTGGTTTTGTAATTGATCTCCCTGTCTGTGATACAGTCTTTGTTTAAAGACACCAGTATGTATATTTTATCCCACCCTGCTACCACCCCACTGCTATTTTAGACAGTATAAATAGAAGAAAAATAGGTTTGTATACCTTTAGGTACATCACAGGTCCATCTTTATTCCTATGCATGTTTTAAAATAAATACTTCATACTTAACTTGTTTTATAAATACATCTAGTGATATAAATGCTAAATATGTGCATATAATATCTTACTCATTCTTGAAATAAGTAAAACAAATTCAGTTCTGATAAAGAATACTCCCAACTTATCTTTCCATTACAGACAGTGCTCTTTTAAGCATAAAATATTTGCCCTAAGTCACCAGCATTTCTATAAACGTTTTTCTCTAATTGGGGCTGTCTTTAGGCACTATAACAGTTTAAATAGTATTCAGTCATGATTATTTGTAAACATTCTGAAATATCTTTCAGAATGGCTCCTGTAGTATTGACTGTAACAGAATAATGCAAATTGAAGGGAAGTGCCCATCTTTAAAAAAGTTAAAAGCCAGTGAACCGTGCCTTTTCAAAGCTTTTTACAGGCTGAACTAGCATATTGAATCAAAGACCATCCTACTGAATGTGTGCTGCACACAGCTTCCCACACATATGCATGTCTGAGTGGTCCTGCCTTTTCCAGGCCAAATCCTGGCACTTCCAGGTTCTCACGAGTTCCCAACCTAAATATTCTTTTAAAGCAGGTTTCCTTTGATGCAATAATAATTAACCTTTTTCTCATCCTTCACTTTAACAATATCTCCTATATCACTCTGACAAGTGGAGTACTGGAGGGAAGCTACTCTTATGGGACAGAAGTACCGTGGCTGCGCTATGGAGCAACACCCATGACCTGGATACCCCGGGGTGCACCCAGCCTTGGCCTCAGCCCCACAGGAGGACATGCAGGCTGATGGCATCAACCCCTTCAGCAGCTGGGAACCGATATTGTAATGAAGCAAGCAAGCAGCAGAGGAACAGATACAAGTTTCAAAAGATAAGGAGCATGTGTTATGGGTAGAAGGTGCTCTTGTACCCACTCAGTGCACCACTGTCCACAGCTCCCCAGCTTGGCACAAACTTCATCCCTATTTGATCAAGTTTCAAAACCCCATCAGGACTGGTGCCTGCTTTCTTGAGGGCCTGCTGTTGTTTTTTTTAAAGCCCTTGAAAAGTTGTTTTTTCAAGAATGTGCAGAACATCCCAGCTCTTTTGCAATGTTCTCCTTTCATTGCTGGAGCATGTCCTGTGCAGTGGCTTTAAAACTCAAGTAATTGATTTACCAATCAGTATTAGTCATATAATACCAACACATGGGAATAATTTTCTACATCTGACATCTAGGACATATATTTGGATATAGGGTCATGAATTCCTTCCTAGCTTACTGCTGCACAATTGAAAAAAGAAGTATGCCACTAAAATCCTATGAAGATGTCTAATTCCTCATCATAATTCCCTTTGTATAAAGAACAAATAAGAGTTCACTGTGCTATTGTTCAAACTTACATCTAGTGCTGGATAAAACCAGATTTACTACTGGTTCTATTTTGATTATCTCAGAAAAATACTTCCTTTCATCCTTTCCATTTTTCTGATTCTACACAAAAATCATCATCAAAAAACACATTAGTAATGAGTCAAACTTAAATAGATTTAGCACCATTCACTTCATACTTGTTTGAATAACTTTTTCATGGAATTCATACTGCAGTTCTCATGAGACCTTCCCATCACATTGACATTTCCTCACCCAGCTGTGTCAGAAACACTGCACTAAATGTTCTTGTGCTACTTAGAGCCTTCGCTTCTGGCCAACACCAAGCAATGCACAGGCATGCAAACAATTAACACAAACAAACTTAAAGACTTGCTGACCTCCACAAAAATTAAGTTCATTTGGTTAAAATTTGGGCCACAGTTTATGTCACATAAATTTAATCAAAGACTAACAGCTGTTTTCAGTAACAAGAGACAATAGCCATAATTTGGAGTCCTTAACTTTCATTCAGTCCTTATTCAAAGAACAAATTGATGAACATAAGTAAGTGAGGAACTAAAGTGACTCTTTAGAATAACACCTAAGTCAGTAGCAAAGTCCAAAATTACTTTTTATCTGTTATATATGTGAACATGCCATCAGACATTAAAGGCTTTCAATACTGCTAGTATTTCCAGGTGAACATTTAACCACTGATATTGGGTGGGTTTTTTTTTACTTTCTGTAGTGACCTACTTGGATTCTAAGGCAATAGGTTCAGGGAACTTCATTTCCTGTTTATAAAAAACTCACTTTCTGGTTGTCACTCCTCAGTACTCAAACATGGCACAGGAAAGTTGTGGCTTGCCTAGAGTTAAGGTAGACTGAAGTGATATGCTGCAGATCTAATTTAAAAAAAAAACCTTGCAAAATTCAAGGGCAATTGAAGAGGAAATTATGTGTCTAAAAGGGAAAACGACTTCCTCTTTTTATTACAAGTACTCTAATAATGTAAAATGCTGTCACAGGTTCTTTTGAGATGTCATATACATAGGGGCCAGCAAAAGTTTTGCAACCATATTTCTCTTTTGCAGCCGTTGACTTCAGCACTTTCCTGTGTATGTTCATCTCCATCAAATATGTCATACTTGATAACTGTCAGTGAAACAGTTGTTAGTTTAACGGTGTCTTTTGTAAATATTATTTTGATGACAAATATGATTTATTTATATAATTTTAATTGGTTTTGCTGTTTCTGAATTAGAAAATGCTTTCCAATTGGAAAATGAATGTTTGCAATATGATCTCTAGCACTAAATTCAATTAAGCATAGGTTTGTTTACTATCGTTGATCATTGCAGAAAAAAATGAAACTGTTACTTTCATGGATACTAACAGCAGAATACAGCAATCTAGATGGACACTGCTCAAAGTCTGGGAGTTTTTTTGATTGCTCCAAAGGAATTTGTTGAGAAAACAGGATATGATTTGCATAATGTATCAAAATGACTGTTGCTTTTCCTTTATGAAGGCACAACAAACTTCCTGACACAGATAATATCCTAGCAACTCTTTGTGGTAACTGAGACACCATTACAGCAACAGAAATATTTACAGTATGTTTTTATGGCATATTAAGTCCCAGCTATTTAAAAAGCTGGAGGAATTGTTCTGGATTTCTAAAAATGGATGCTAAGAGTATGCTTTTAAAACTATGCATAGTTTGGAATCCAATTGTTTCTTTTTATGTTAGATGGAGGGTGTATTTGGAGGAATATTTTTGAGACATGATATTTCCTGTCATTATATATTGGTTAGTGTTTTCAATAAATTTTCAGCAGTGTTGTAATTTTTTGTTAGGAAAAGATTAGAGAGGTTAGAGAAAGACTAGCGATGTGGCAAAGTTCAACTTGTACTAAGTAAATTATGTCATGAAAATGCAAAAAAAATAAAATATCAACAGAAAGCTGTCATAAGACATCATTGAGCTGACAGGGGGGAAAAAATCCTTATTTTAATATCAAAAACCTCAGATTTCAATTTTGAAATTTGCTCTACTATAGAAAATTTGCATGAATATAAAACTCTTAAAGGAACAACTAAAGAAGTATGATAGTAAAAGGACAGTTTCTGAACTGCCTTTACAAGCTGGGGTTGGTTACTCACATGACCCCAATTCCATTACAGTCAATGGGACTTCATCCGTGAGGAACCTCCTGAGGCCCCTTCCTGAAGAAAGTATTTGCTGTAGAAGGATGATTAGGTAAATTTGTAAGTATCTCCTGAATAACATTTGTTCATAAGTATGCTGAAATGTCTTCCATGGTGCCTTGCCACAGAAAGTGAACATGTAACCAGTTTAAAGCTGCACTAAATCGGTATGCAAAACCAGTATGAAATTCAAGTTCCACTTGGATTTCATGAAAACCCTTTTCTTTAGGTGCAGATAGGGGTACTTAATTGTTTTTCTTGTGTTTCAAAACTGATCAGAAAAATAAAACATAAATGAAGAAGTGCAGCCCCATTTACTGTGAATGAGCTCTCCTGTACACATTTCACTGACTATAAATAGGGTATTTCTAAGACATGATGATATCTCCTTGAAAAACACCACATTAAGAATCCAGCATGGCAAACATTTATATTGTTATGCTTTTACAGCATTCTCATTGAATGAATTTAATTATTCATTTGCTTAATGACCCAAGTCAGGAAAACGTGTGTTCAAAGTACCCTGTCATCAATCATTTTCTTAACTTCAAACATATGTCAGGTCCCCTTGAAGCTGACCAAAGCATTAGGTCACTTTGAAAACTATAACTTTTGAGAAATTAAAAGAAGTGAGATGCAGTTGTAAAGAGTGCTATAACCTAGTCCTCCAATCCTTGAGATATAAAAGTCAATACTAGGCAAGTCAGCTTATGATTTTTAGCAAATGGAAAATAAAGCTCAGCATGCTTAGCTACCACTATAACAAGGATCTGTAAGAATTTTGCAAAGTATTCTGTGAATACAGGAATCTGTGTGGAGTTTTGCTTAATTTGTTTCATTAACTTAGTCGGGAAATATGATATAGTACTTAGGAACGTAAACACTCTGACTTATGAGTTTGTTGCTATACAAGTAAAGGGCTCTTTTCTCAAAGTCATGGCAGCCATGAGCATACACAAAGACATTCCACACAGCAGAAAAGGCCACCCACAAAGTTATGTGAATTTCATTTTTGATACACATTCCTCTTCTTCCATAAAAAGCCAAGGTGGGCCATGGCTGTTTTCCCATAAAGCGCTGAGAACGCTCAATCCGAGTCATTAGGGCCTTGAACACAAAACATACCCCCACACACATCCCCCGATAAGATTCTCCTTTTGTACATACAACAGAGTAGCAAATTCCCCAGAGGAAGCAGTCAGACTGAGGGAAACACTGCAAGGATGCTATCCTTGTGCATTTTAAATGAAATTTCCTGGCTGCCATCAGGCCTGGTTCGTAATACCAACCAAAGGACCAGCCGCAAGAGATGCCACTGCTGGAGAAAAAGCATTTTGGTTCTTGGCACCTATGTTTTACAGCTGCTAAGCGTGCACTGTGGGTGGTCGGAGCCATTGGTTTCCCTTCTGCAGCCAACAAGAGACAGCAAGGGAGATAACAGCAAGGGGAAAAGGAGAGTGAGAGAGTCACAGAATGGAGCTCTAATTTGAGACATGTGGAGCCAGATTCTCTGGGGATACGAATTAACTTGTCTCTGGTTGTCAATTTATGATTCTGATGTCTTGTAAAAGTGCATTTTATGTCACAAAGAATGAAGAAACCAAATTAACCCCCAAATGCAAAATTAGTCAAATGAGTACATTACCCATCTTCCACTTTAGGACAAGCAAAAAAACAAATCAGGAATACCATTGGTATATTTTCTTAACATAGGCTAAAAATCTGTCCCTGCTCCTTTATTGTTATTTGTTGTTTTATTTATCTGAAATTCAAACAGACAATTCTGCTTTGTATGATCAGCAAGTGGCAGTTCTGGGGTATATGGAGTCAGTAACCTTTTGTCTGAGTGTTTTTAAATATATGCAAAGCAGTTTCTGGCATTTCAAATATATGTATACATATTCCTTGTCAGGTCATTTCTTTTTCAGGTTACTATTGGTTTCTAACAAAAATCCCAGAAAAGGGCTTGCTATAATTCTCTTGGTTTAGGAAGATGAAATTGGAAACTAGGATATTTCTCTCTTGCAAGAAGTTGGAAACAACTTAAACTCAGTAGATCTGCCTTAATTCTGTCTACATTTTTTCCCAAAAGTGAAAATATGCTTTTCCTTATAATCTTGACAGTGTTGGTGCTTGATTTGCAGCAGACAGAAAATATACAGATAATTTTTGCAATTTATTGGAGGCAAAATGAATTTCTCTGTTCCCAGTTTCTTTATTGGAAAAAAAATGAGAGCTCTCAGGACAAGCCTGTGCTTCTAAATGAAGGTGTGAGTTCAACATAGACAGATGTATCCGTGCCGGCTTTAATCTGTCTCATATGGGTGATAATGAGTAGAAGTGAAGATGAACATGTTGCCCAGAGAGATTTTCAAGACTCGACCAGATAAAGCCCTGAGCAACCAGGTCCAACCTCATAGCTTGAACCTGTTTTGAGCAGGAGCTTGAACGGGAGATCTCCTGGGATCCCTTCCAGCCTGAATTATCCTGTGGCTCCATGATCCCATGTGGGAGCACTGATGGCAGCACAGATGACAGCACACCTGCCTACCCAGAGCTGCTGATACAGTCATTGCTCCTTTTTTGTCTTCTACAAAATGGTCGACACTACCAGCAGTCCCTGCTCACTGACTAATGACATTAAGGGTTACCTCTCCACTGTCCTCTTATTCTTTTCCCAGTGGCAGCTACGGAAATGAAAGCCTTTGACCGTTCTGTCCTGCCCATGGGATGTCCTGAGAGTCCCCAGGGGAGTGAGCCAGGGTCAGTCCTGACCATGTGGGGCTCTACAGCTTTTCTGAAGGCACTCCCACACTCAGTCTGGGCGACCCACACTCTGTAGTGCACTAAAGCTTTCCAAAGTACTCTAGAAGGCAATGTCATGAGATGTACTGCTTTTCCTACTGCTTTTCCTGTGTCTTCAGAAACTCCACCCCTGGCAAGCCCTGTGGTCCTCTTATTCTTCATGTGGTGTTTGGGAGTGTGAGCCAGCAGTGTGTAACCTGCACTTGAAGGTGGCAGTGGGGCAAGAACATGGAGCAAGCAGGAACCCTTTACACTATGTTTGCGGGAAAACATTTTTGGAAAGGTCATGCTTAACAGCCACATCTCTGCAGAGTTCACTGACCAAAGGGGCCAAGTAGCAGATGGAAACGAAATGCAGCAGCTGTCCTCTCCCCTGAGGGACATAGATGATCCTGACTTTGCAGGGCTTCTGCCTCAAAGGGAGCACAGCCACCCAGGATGAGGCAGATGGTGGCCCTGGGAGTCAAGTGCATGGTGTGTAAGTTCAAAGAACTTATCCAGCAGCAGCCTCATGGGCCTGCAAGTGCTTGATGACTGTGTGTCGTGCTGCAAAGCCCGGGAACTGGCCTTAGGCAGCTTTGAAGGGCAAAGCATGATCACTCCTGGGTCAGGAGGGAATAGGTGGAGAGCCCAGAAATAGATGTCCTGCTGTCCACAGGCCATGAAGTCCTTTCCTATCCAAAAGTTTGTGGCTCAAACACTGGCTATCTCATTCTGAGAGGCAGCTTGGTTAGTTCAGTGATCACAAGTTGATGGACATCCAGAGGAGAGTGGTTTGAGCTCTCTGGCAGCAACGTGAAGCCAAAGAATCCGATACTGTCCTAAAGAGCAAGCCCTATCAATGTCTCCGAAGAAAAAGAGGATACTCCAAATCACTCATCTCATCAAATACTGTGTCAGTTTATTCCTCATAAGGGGAATAGGGAAACATACTGCTAAAACCAAAATCACCAACTATATGCTACCTTGATTTTAACAGAAACTGTGACCAAAACTCCAGCCCTTGGGCAGACATTTATCATTCCATCTTACAGAGGATAAGGGCTTGATTCAATTGCTCATACACCCGTGTCTCATCCCATTTGACTCACCCCAGCCTAGCTAAGATATTCACATGCTAGGAGACTTACAGGACACTCCTGGAGCTCCAGGTGGAGGCCAGGCAGGATATGTGAGAACATCTCAGATGGCACTAGATGACTGTAGACATCAAGATCTATGTCTTTGCATTGACCTTCACTCAGAACTAAAATAATCCACCCTGTCAGACAGCACACAATGACGGGCACCATATGGGAGCACAGACAGAGGTGGATCCCTCTCTGTGTGTATATAATTTTTCTCCGGCATGCTTATGATCAAATCCAAACTTCTCCTTATCATCACCTTCTTAGAACAACTGTTAATTTACTACAGCGAGATCTGAAGTTTCCCTGTGTAACATGAAGTTGGCTTCCTATGGGAACCTGTGTGATCTCCAGGAGTTAACATCCTGAGGCTGAATTAGTTTTAGCACCTCTTTATTGGGTGGGTAAATATTTATATCAAGTTGTCCAGAGTTTAGCATAACAACTTCAATTCTTCCTGGCAAGAAAGCTAGCACAGGTCACTTTGTCAATGACAAGGCTTCTAGATAATTAAACAACACTCACTGGCCACTAATTTATATGCATTATAACTCAGACTTAAGAACCTAAATAGACCAATAGAGTAAACTTCGCAGACACTAAACACTTATTTGCTGTGACACTATTTACATGTGGGACTACAGAAGGCAGTAAATCAAAGGAGGACTTTAGGAGAGGAAGAAGGAAGAACAGTCTTCCTTTTCCCAATATTAATATTTAATATCCTTTCAGACATATTCAATATTTGATGCAACTGCTAGAAATGCATTTAGTATGGGAATTTTAGATAAGGATTTGAATGAGTCAAATAATGAATGTTTCTCAAAAACACACCTTCAACTTTCTTTTAAAAAGTGTACACAGAAGTGTACACAGAAGTACACTAATGTTTTTTCCACATATGACACAGAAATGGCCCTTTAAAGCTCCCTCCCATGGGCATGCACTGAGCCTCTGTGTATGGATTGCAGCGCATGGACCCTGGGCTTTTAAAATCTTCTAGGCCTGGAGATGTTACAGTCTAGGCTCTGTTCCTTGGCAAGTGTCTGTCACACCTACTGCACACTATGACCTGATAACCCAGCTGCTTTCGATCAGCACTAAACCTAGTCCTGAGCACACTTTTATTCGTTATTAGACATGAGAAATACACCTGATATGCTCTTGTTGTCTTCTTGGAGCCCTTACTCTGGGCTTAGCTCAGAGGCTTCAAAAAACATTTTGAACACATTTTGCAGCAAGGGAGAATTTGATTTACTTATATCCATGCTTCTAAATTCTGTTCTTGTGGAAAGAAGACCTGAAAAATATCTTCAGGAGTATTGTCAAGCAAGCCTGATGACAGCTGTTCTACCATCCTGATAGCCTGATATTATGTTATATTCCAGTAACACAGGTAGACATTAGGCAACTGTAGCGGTCAAGCCTCAGCTGGTGAGCGGCAAGCGGAAGTCCAAATTTCTGCCTGTGTTTTTGAAAATGACAGCAGCTGTGTATGTACATACGTACAATAACAGTTACACACAAAATCATGTTCCAACAATGCATAAGCCAGAGTGAAAATAAAGGAAAACATCATAGTGGCAACAAAATAGAAAACAAGCTAAAATGTTATAACTGCTTTTTCTGGCATAGTGGCAGGGCCTACTGTGAGACTCTAGTGCCTGGTGTGAAAAGATGCAAAAGAAGATGCATAAAAACACATTAGAAGTGATTGTTCATGTGGCAGAAAATAAATATCACAAAATTATTTCAAGGAGTGCTATGATTTCTTCTCTGTTTGCAGGAAATAAATTAAAAAGCATAAAGAATACAATGAATATTCTATCAAAAGGGCACCCTCCACAAAACTAGGATAGAACAATCCCATCTGGATAAGCAAAAAGTTTGGGGTTTGGTGGGTTTTTTTTGTGAAGATTGAAAACAGTGAAGCTGAACAGGCAAGAAGTACAGCTAGAATTCCAGGGGTCATTTATCTCTGCCATGGGGAAATAAATAAATCAATTTCTGTTAATGTTCTTGGGTTTTAGTTTGTGGTGCTCAGATTGCATAACCATTTTTATTTTTATATTATTTTAATCTATTTTAAATTATGTAATTTATAACCATAACGTATGGAAAAATCATTTCCCATTCTTTTTTCTCCATGCAGTAATATTCAAATCAATGTACTAATTTCGTTTTGCTTTGAACCTGGTACTTCTGTCTTTCACAGGACATTTTATTTCAGAAAAATTATCATGAAGAAGATAAATTACATTCTTCATTGCTTTTGTATATCCTTTAGTTGTTGTATCTTTTACTCCTTTTGGCAACAAATCAAAACCGTAAGAGGTGTCTTCCAGTTGCAAGCAGAGAGTTTCATATATGCTTTATCACATCATTAAATCAATTGTGGTAGTGATTTCTGATTTTTTTGGCTGTTCTTTCAGTCATTTTTCAGTTTTCCCAAACATAACACAGTACAACCAGTGCTGGTATTCAACCTTTATGTACATCATTTTTCAAATGGGAAGTCTTTGATACATTTTACAGTACAGGAAATCTGCCAATTAATAAATTCGGCTAAAAATGTAGAAATTATTCTTTGTTCTAAGTGTTGTTTTTTTCACATCCTGTTTTGTACTGCATAAATGTATTCCTTAAGGCTGCGGTAATTTTTCTTTTTGGGCACATAAGAACTGAAGGTACAAGCCCAGTTGAATTTCTCGTGGCAGCAGACTTGTCAGCAGATGTTTATATTTAATCCCTCTCAAGGCATTGAGAAATACCTCGATGCCTTTCAGGGCAGACGCGGTGGTGTTTCTTCTTAATGCCAGAGGAGTTTTCACTATCATAAATAAAAGACCATATCTCCCACACTGAAAATTAAATGTATTTGCAAACAAGTTCTATCAGACCAGATGCATTAAGAGGCAGTCTTTAGTTAGCCCCACGGGTGTCAGCATATGTGGTGCTCTATCACACAAACCAAGGCTCCAGCAAGTCGTGTTGCCTCCTACCAAGCGCTGCTGTTGCTCACTGCTTCCCATATTAGGCAGGGCAGCCATGATAAACTGTCCTGCTCTTGAACTACTCTTGTAAAGACAATGTCCTGACATTTTTTAAGATCTGTATTGCTACTGGATTTGTGTAGTTCTGTTTATATACATTTTAGATTCAAAGGTCTCCCCTGTGCTGGAATACCTCCAGTCTCACAAGTGAGGTCACATTAGGGATAGTTCTCTTTGACAGCTTCTTGGGGAAAGGCGTTTTCTGCATTTTCTGTACTAAGCCCTGGGCTACAATTCATCATTAGAGGAATTTTTGATGAGGGCTACTAGATGTTAAAAACATGCAAATAAAAGTAAAAAATTTGGAACCGTGGGCGTATTACGGTGTAAGACCATGTACTCACCTAATCCTTTCCCATATTGGGAGCTACGAAGTCACTTTTCTACCCGAGCCTGTTGTGCCGCACAGTCCAGAAAGCTTGTCTCTGACAGGGTGCTTGAAATCTAAATGTAAAAGAAAATACAGTACTAAAATATTGACCATTCAATGTGAAAATGGAGAAATAGAGGGCCAGTATCAGTCATCAGGTCCTGGTCCCAACTCTCAGACACTTTGACATTTTTAGGCTTTGTAAGTGCTGTGAAAAATAAGGACAACAAATTGCTGCTGAGGATGTCTATGGTATCAAGAACAAAGCCACTGGCAGCCCCACTAAGCCAGAGTAGAAGTAGAAAGAAAAAAAAAAGAAAACACAGTACCACAATTGTCTGATTTCAGAACTCAAACCTCAGACCTGGATGTGCTGCAGCCCTGCAGCCAGCTGAGGAGGGGGAGCTCTAGGGATGGCCTGGCAGTGTGCTGGAGACTAAGTTAGACACATTGCAGGGACAAAGGAATTGCAAACTCACTAGAAAATGCTGTGTCCCTAAGTTACATCATCTGATGTTGAGCCATGGGTATTTTATTCTCTAATAAAATTATGGATTTGAAGGGACAGCTTTGCTAAGTTAGTGTCATAAATGGTCCATACAAACTGAGCCTATGAATTTTTCCAGGAAATTGAATTCCAAGTGACGAAACCTTTTTTGACGCTGCTCATTTTCCACATGAACTGGGCATAACTGTGCAATTATTTTCTTTCTTCCACTAAGGAAACTGAAGTCACTGAAACAACTGAACAGCCTATTCTGCTAACAGACAAGTTAGCATTTATATAGGGTCTCCTTGCAATTTACCTCTCAAAACAGGTTCACTGGTAGATTGAAAGGCTAATAAAACTTTTTAGAATATGAATCATACATTTGTCTTTTCCTCTTTGGTGTGCCTTTTGTGAAATATGTGCAGAAAATAAATGCATCTTCTTGAGATGGAAGATACACGAAAGTGCTGGAGCTGGTTTCATCTGTATTGGGCTAGAGATAAAGTAGGGGCTGTTGCCTCCACGCTGACATTGCTGGGAAGGGCACTTCTGCGTGTTTCTTACAAGCAGTAGCCATGGCCACACAACCCCTGTTCAGATCGAACATTCAGTTATGCAAATGTCCAGCACCATGCTCAACATCAGAACAATATTATTGGCAAGAAGACTGCATGCCGGTTTTTTGAATAAGGTCATATACTCACTAGCTTTTGAAATTTTGGAGTGCAGTCTCAAATGAAAGGAAGTAAAAGAAAAGAAAGATATGACTCCCAGTGCTGGCATGTACAATACAAGAGGCTTAAATATGGCTTTTCTTATTACTTCTTCTCTATCTGTTGCCTTTGGAAATGAGGCCAATCACTTTAGAATTTGAGGAGCAGCTTCTGAGTGCACTTGAAAATGCTGCAGAATCTAAACATAGCTACATTGAGTATCTGCATATATCCAAACTAGATATCTTACATTAAAATAATATGATCACTACAGTGCAAAAACAAGTGCTTTGATTGTACTATTTTAATTCAGAGCGGTGGTTTACAGTCCTTCTGTTTAATGACTTTGTAATGGCCTGGGGTAGATCACATTACTGCTAGAGTTTTTCTGGTGCTAACTCTCATTTTATTTTGCTTAATTTTTCCTGGCCAAACCAGACTGGGCTTTAATATATTTAGTGTTTGAAAGGCTGCTTAATCAACACCAGCCTAGAACAACTTAAATTGTTGTTTTCTAAGACCTTCAGATTTGTCACTGAAAGGCAAAGCAGTAGAGTGACCGTGTTCCAAACAGCTTTAAAGCTAAAACACAAGTAATAATACAAATATGTATGTCAAGGTCTTGTGATTTTTACCATTCCCACACACATTTCTTTCTGTTCCAACCATGCTCTTTTGTAACACTCTCCCAACATTTACGCAAATCAAATAATTACCGTCTCTGCCTTTGATGGGATGGCTTCTGTGCCTCAGGTTACTACATGCTTATATCTTAGTGGTTTGAATTAATTGCATGTGAACACGTCAATCCAGAAAGCTGTTCTAAAAATGTGTGTTGTTTAATGATGGTATTACAGAACCAGACCAAGAGAACGTCATGAAAACTGGAATAATTTGCTACATGAAAGAAAAGGTCACATGGAAATGCTTGATGAATATGTTCTTCTTAAAGGACTTTTTGATGAAGGAGATGTAAGACTCCTGAAGCCCACCTGAAACCCAGCCCAAGGAACCCCAAAGAACATTGTCAGGCACACAGCTTCAGTGACAGTAAAAACCAAGCTGGGGCTCAAAGGAAGCAAATGTCTCCTGTGTATCTCAAGACTAGGAATTCATAGAAAATATTTAATTCAAAATAGCTGTTCTCAGAGACACATGCCTCAAATCTCAACATAAAGAATATCTGGTGATGAAACACCACAGAGACAGACATCAGGTGTTTTGCTTTCTGCTTATATAATTGCCACACATGGAAGAAGTCTGTGATCTTGCAAAAATTTCTCCATTTTTCTATGACTCTGCAACTTTCTTTTGTACGACGAAGGAATGGATTTGGTAATATGCAGACTAATTAGACTGTGACAAATGCTCTGACAATGAGCATTTCTCAAATGTTAAGTCCCATAAAAAGAGAGAGTGCCTTATTTTAACAATTTATTTGCAAAGGAAATGGGTGAAGACAAAAAAGGCCTGGCTTGATGTTTACTGGCCTATCAGGCAATCTGAAACTACATGAGTACAAGCAGAATCTCAGATTCTATTGTTATTTCCAGTATGACATATAAACCACAATCCAATTTTCCAAAATAAAGAGGGCAGTAACCCTCCTCTTGAATTTCCTATCACTGAAATAAGCAATTTCAGCCGTTCTCAGCTTCACCAGGCTGAACTGAAATATAACAGTCCCATCTGTAATTATAAATTCATAAATCACTTCTCCAAATTGTGTATTTTTTGTAATTCAAGGTAGGCAGGATGTGTTATACTAACTTACAAATCCAATCCATGACCTCCTGTGTTTTGACAACAGTGCCAAAGATCGAGCTGGAAAGTGAGTGTCTTGATGTTACAAGACACACTAAGAATTTGTGAAAAACAGTTTGGAAAGCACTGCAGAGTGGCAGCCATGCACAGGAAATTTGATATGTAACAGATTTAGAACAGTTATAAGGAACAACTTCCTTTATGATGACGTCTAGGAAGTAATTTATCATCTCACAGAGGAGTCTGGCACCTTAAAGTGTTTATCTAAGGAAAGGAAATGAACCCCTGTCATCTAATAGAAACAGTATTTGATCCATTTCACAAAGAAGTACACTGGTCAAAGGAATTTTAAATAATCCCCGACTCGAGCATTTGGCTATACCTGCTTCTTGTCTCCAGGAAGCTCTCAATCCATTACTTTCCTGGTGTTTTCCTTTCTTTTCAATCCTTTCCATATTTAGACAATCTCTGAGTTTGAAGATTATCCAAGATTTATTCCTTTTCAGATTAAATTTACAAATACATCCAGTTACATTGAATAAAATAGCTGGTGTACTTTAAACATACCAAAAATTTAGTTTCCAGGAAGCAAACGAATTTGGATTCACTAAATATTCTTGAAGTCTATTCTGCAGACTACAATGCAAGGCAGCGACAGGGACTACCATGTTTACTGCCTGAGGTAAAGTCCATTAAAGTCTTCCCACCGTCTTCAATGCGCTTTGATTAAGGCCTTTGGGTGGGATTATCGTTGAAAGCTTGACTAGAAGTGTGTTATAAGGAGGAATTTATATTTGTTTAAAATGATCCGAGAATAAAGAGGGAAACCTGGAAGAAAGTCATGTTGACAAAAAGGAGAACAGAATGGGAACAGGTTTGATGGGAAGTATAAAATGGAGCAAAAATAGCAAGAAAGCTTGTGAGGAGAAGTGAGAGCCAGAATGCACAAAATAGTAGATTTATTGGTCCTTTGAGACAAAGGCAGAGATTTAAAATTGATTTGTAAAGGCTGAGAAATCCAGGCAAGGATCTGAATGAGACACTGAGAACCGCAAGAAATCATGATGACTTACCATAGTATTAGGGACGGATGAGAAAGTAAATAGGAAGGAAATCTGGGAAAAGACAGCACTGCATGGCAGATTTCACCAGTAAGCTGGAGGGGAGAGGAGAGAGCTTCAAGTCTTACTTGCTAAGTCTTGATAGTGGCAGTTTTAACATGGAAAAGGAGCAGCCTAATGCAGCCCCTGGCCTGCTGTCCTGAGTTTCCAATCCATGAGGGTAAAACTAAAAGACAAGTGTGAAATTGGGTATCTCACAGAATATTTGCACTTTTTACAGCTTCATCTGCACAAAACAACTAGATGGATGTAGAATGCATAACAGAACAAGTGTAAAAGAGGTCATAGGAATGACTCAAGGTCATTAGTACTGAAAGTTGTAGTTCCCAGAAAGAATGAAATAGAAAAAATAGAAACTGAAAAATTGTCACTGGTCTTAGGTCCAAGCGAAAAAGCAGAAGAAATAAGACTGGTATGGAGACCAGAAGATATGATTGTTTTCTCTGTGGAAAAAAAGAAAAAAGAAATTCTCTTAAGCAGAAAACAATGTGAGCAAAAGTTATTGTCAAACATCAGCTTCTGGCCACAGAGCTGTACGGAAATGGCTGACTCTTCATGGTTTGCTTATAGGTTGTTGTCTTCTAGTGCAGCAGACACAAGATATTCCTGTAAGTGACTGATAATAACTGAAACAGGTTGAATTTGTAGTTTTGGGACAATGTTGATTGCCTTCTCGGGTAGTGCAGGTAAAATCTAGACTCTTCAAGTTTCCCTTTCACTAGGGAACCATTGCATACACTGCTTTCCTTTTTTAAAACAAAACAAAACAAGCCACATCCTCAGTTATCTTCCTCTCTTTTCCCCTTTACTTAAGTCTCTGTTTCCACAGTGTGTTGTGGTTCATCGTGACCACCACCACACGATCCCTTTGAGTTTGCCACCTTTAGGAATCTGCAGAGTTCAAAGCTTGTGATACTTTTAAAATCCTGGCTAGTCACAACTGACTGGTTCAGCACCTCCCCCTACACTTTCCTGCTACTTTTGGCTGCCCCACAAGATTTACACCTCCTGGACTCTGCCTTCTCTTGCAGCACAGACCAATGCTGGGACAGTCTCCGATGCTTTGTTCTTGGTGCTAAACAGCTACTCAGCATGTTCCCATAGAACGGGCTTACAGGATTTATTCTGGCAAATTCCACTACGTATTCGCTGCCTTTTTCCTCTCCTGTTATGGGACACGGTCATTGCTGTTCTCTGCTTTCCACCTCCCTCTGACTTTCAAATAATGAGTTTATGAAGAATGTAATTATTTGCCTGAGTATCTCTCACTCTGTCCGTAACCCATTTGAATCACTCAATAAAAGCTGTGTAAACATTTTTAGAAACTGCCAAAGGAAGGGGAAAAAAGACCTCCTTCCTGGTCCCCCAGTCTTGGAAAGAAACTCACCAGATTGTGACAGGTTTTAACTATTGATATTTTTTATATGCTTCTCCCTTAATTTGGAGAGAGTACTATTAACTCCAGCAAAATGACAAATCAGTTCAAATTCCTCTTTGACGTAACTTGTTCTTTTCTCTAAATTTCAGTGGGTTTACACTGAGAGCTCATTTGGCTGCAGTTCTCCTACCTGACTGAATTGTCCTCCTCTGGCCTTCACTTGTCTTTGCTTAGAACAACAAATCAGAGACAGGAGTTAAACAGGGGCACGCATTGCTGAACAGGAAAAGTGTGCTGAGTTCAACAAACCTTTTATGTTTATCTCTTCTCCATGTTCCTGCTGTGCCACTAAAACCCTAAATCCACTCTCTCAATTAAAAAACATCTGTCTTTGCCACGAGTCATCAAACTCTTTTTTTCTTTAATGACTTTACTTGGCAAATTACTCCTGTGTTTACTACCTTGGTGAAATCTCAGAGTTTGAATTCCCAGCCTGGCCTTAATTTTCCATCTTCATTCTGCTTGTACCATTCTCACTTTAGTTTACTGTTCAGTTTTATGATTATCCTTTACACATTTTCAATACTTCTAGAACTAAACCTCTTTCTTTCAAATGAGTTAATTTGTCTTCTTCAAATAAATCATCTGATTATTCTCCCCTTCTCTCTTCACTTTTCTCCTTTTCTCCCAGTAGACCCTGGCTTACGTTTTAGAAGGATTTTGCTGATCTGTAGCAAGCAAGCATTCCTGAGAAAGGCTAACTCCTATTTAGCTATGTGAAATAGATGCTATGGCCAGGCTGCATATTGTTGTCACTTAAGTCTACTGAAATAAAGGAAATAGATTTCAAATTACTTATCTCACATTATACCTTTCAAACAGTGAGGTTTATATCATTTCAGAGGAAAAGAAGTCAACTTGTTGAAGTCGAGGAAAACCCATTCAGCCTGCTAAACTGTCTTAATTAACATGCAAAACTCTCCTTAGCAAAAGCCCAGAAAACCAGCATTGTTGAAAGGAGTACCAGCAGCAAGGAGGGCAGTCACCGTCCACAGCGATCAGCTTGGAAATGACTGCTCGGCTTGCCTCATTTTTCTCTTCTTCACTGACCTTAGCCTAGCTGAAGAGTTCACCAAATCAATGCAGGACTGCACAGTGTTGAAGTCCCAGAGTGAGAGTCTCCAAAGAAAGACCTTTGTTTAAGCTGGACAATTTATCACTGGTCAGAGGGAAAGGCAATGGGGAATGGTTGAATTTTTTCTCCCCTTTTCAATGATCAACGCTCAGGATGTGAAGCAGCATGTAGCCTGCAGAGCTAGAGCACAGCCAGCCAGTTTTATCTTCATTATTAAAGATCTTGTATTTATATGCAGCATTTACGGCCTGTGGGATGTCCTGGCAGCCTCTACCAAGGCTGTGGCAATATGTAATAATGCATATATGCTTTACTTCATGGAAAATAGAAGCTTATGTCATGTGACCTTATACATGCCTGTATTCAAATGTCAGATATTCCTGCTGTTTAATCCTCCTTTAATGTTTCCAGAAGACTGGCTCAGAATTGTATGGTACCGTAACCTTTTATATATCTCATGACCTATCCTGATAAAGCAGTTGATGGCAATTTACTACAAATCCCAGTCAATCTGAGGCCTAAATGTAATTTTTTTGTGCAAAATATTCTCTGCCCAAATCCATCTTGGGTATAAATCCATCAATTGTTGTATTATTTCTATTCTGCAAGTCCATGACTAGTAAAGTGGGCCTCTTGTCTACTTCAAGGATAATATTTTATGTGATTGTGTCATTTGAATGGAGCCACTAAATAAGATCATTTGCAGTCACTTCAGTGTGTCTGACTTTCAATACATTCATCAAAAAATTTCAAATCTTTTAAAATCTTGCACCACCCATCAACATTTCAATCTTCCAAGTTTAGCATCTGCCAACTTTGATTGTTGGCGCTTTCCCATCACAATCATTTCTACTATACTCATCATTCGGTCCTTAAGAGTAAGGGGTTAGAGAATGTCTAAAAATATCATGAAAGATGTCATTAATTTCAGTCACTTCCCCAGAAATGCAGACACTGCACATTCTGTTCAGTCGTTTGTCCACCTCAGACCATTCAGCCTTTCCACAATTGCTTCCCCTTGCCACCAAGCTTCTACTCAGGAGCGCAAGGGAGTCTGATGCAGCTGTCCCAGAGTCCTTCACACACTTTCTGTTCTCTAATATCAAAAGCTAAATACTAGTAAGATAATTCTGTCATTGCCTGGTAGTGACTGAGAAAATTATTTCCTTAATATTTTGGTTCCTCATCTATGTTCTGCCTACTCTGTATCTATAAATAGGTTTAGTGTCATTTGAGCAGGGAACTACAGCTTCAAGCTCAAGGTTTATTTCTGCCTTTCTAATCAACTGGTAATGAACTATGTTGTAACATTCCTCTGTATCAAAAGAAGTAGTCAGCATCTACTTTTGCTCCAGTGCCTGAAGACATCCTAACTGCTTCGGAAAAGAAGTAACAAACCCATTGCCAGAAAACATATAATCTGCCATCACCAGATTAAAGGATATGTAATAGCAAAGAGTAGGTGAGCAACAGAAAATAAAGAGAATGATTAAACACAAAATGAGAACAAAACCAATAATGGGATAATGTGCTTTCTGAGCAAGGCCATGATCCAATGTCACTGAAGCTGTCTGAATAAGAAATTAATTTCTTACTGGTTTATTCAAAAAATATGTACTTCTGAATATTTTCCTGTACCATTAACATTGTTTCTTGTGTGCTTACCAAGGCAATAAATAACTCTCTGAAGAGTTTGGAAAGTAGTAAAGGAGACAGCTTAGTCCAGGATGAACCTTCCAAATGAGAAAGACGAGGCATGAGGAAGAGTGGAGTTCCTTACAAAGCAGAGAATCAAGGACGCTCACTGGTGCCCAGTTGCCGAGTACCCTACACAAGATCACTGGAATGAGCTTTAATAGTAGCTGGGATTTCTTCATATTGTTTTCTCCTTATTCACAGAAGTGTACCTGAAAGAATTTTGAAAAATATTTTCAATTCAACAAACTATGCCCTCCTGCAGTCAGATTGTTTGAGGTCAGAATTGTTCCTGTGTAACACCGTGCTATCTCTGCAGATGATTGACACCAGGCAAGACTGCATAGCCTTGGCAGAAGGGCCAGGGCTGCTGCATTATCTGTAGGAACATGACTCCTTCATTTCCTCATGCTGAGAAAAGGTTGGGAATAACAATCCAGCCCTACTCAGCAAGGCCTCGGTCCTCTCACAACCTCTCTAATCTACAGCATATTTAAAGATCAGACCACCTTCAAAGAATCACTTGACTTTATCTCTCCTAGTGTCTGTTCACACTGTCCTGGCCAAACTATTCTACTGCATTTTATCTGCAAACTCACTGTGACTCATACTGAATACGGACAACCCCTCCTACTGCCGATCATCTGTCATCTTTCTGGTTCAGCTCTGTTTCTGTTGCTATTACTGTAATTGCAATGGCATTTGCTGTAGTTAAAGATGAAAAACAGCTTCCCACAATAACCTTCAGTTCTCATAATTTCTTATGCATGTTTTATTGAGGATTTTTAGGTCTGGCATTAGTTGTCTCCCCGTGTTACTCAAGATGAATATCTGTGGTTTGATAACTGGAAAAGGGATAACCTATGGTACTGTTGTTTTCATCTGAGAATGTTCAAAATCAGGTCCTGAAAGGAGGCTACTTCATAATTTTCAATTTCTAAATGTTTAGTGTGGTGAGTTTTTCTCGGGTGCTTGATCATTTTTCATAAACCACTTTTTTTCCTGCAGCATTTGCTAATGTTTATTTGGCACAAACTGCGTATCTCCATATCAGAGAACTTACAAGTTAGTTAGCCATGGCCTATGTGGGGAGAGCTGATGCTTTCCCTGAGGCTGCTTGCAAACCCCTTAGAGGGGGAAAGCCACCTGGATGGGAAGGTTGTACCAGAGCCTTAGGAGCCAGAGACATCGCAAATGCTGTAACTGCCTAGCCACATCAGTTGGAATTGGTCTCTTGGTGTCCACAGGACCAAACACTTCTAAGTTACTTCTTTCTGAAAAAGAGTATTATGTACCTAGAGAACAGCACAAAGTATCCATCCAGTAGTGTAAAAATACCTGTAATACTGAAAGTAAACAGATTGCCATACTTGTAATGCCATGGTGGGAGAGCCTACCTAATATCTTACTAATTCTGGAAGGAGAGTGAGTGTATTATTAGTTTGCAGACACAAAGTTTGTAAAGTCTCCCTGAGGACAAGAAAATGAGACAGACAACCCTCAGACAGACAAACTTTCTGATTAGTATTTATTTATAATCTAGGGACAAAGAACTGCATTTTCTGTGTTCACGAGATAGAAACAGTCATTTCTCATTCACTGTTTGTTAGTAAGAAATTAAGCGAACCAAGGCCAAGATTCAGTAAAGCATGTAAAACCTTGCTTAACTGTATCCTTAAGCACCAAAGCTTTTCAGAGCATGCCTTCTTCAGCCCCACACTAAGCCCTGTTGCGGTCAGTTTCACATAGGCATAAGACTTTTGTGGGGTCTCTGTGAAAAATTATGCCAAAATATATAATCCAGAACAATTCAGAAGCAAGATACTTTTCAAGTAGCATTAATAAGCTTCCCCACTGTCTTTCTACAGTCATAGTATCGGAATCTGCCTTTCAACGGGTAAGTGATGTTTTGGCATTATTTTTTCATTACAAAGCTTATCCACAACAACAAATTAAGCCAAAAGGAAAAGAAGTAAAAATTACTTTTCTGTTTCAAATAAGAATTCACATGCTATACTGAAGTGAGCGAATCTTGCCAAGAGGTGTCAAGCTCCATCTACTGGCTATTAAAATGAACTAATAACTCAGCAAGCTGAGTTTTGGGGCTATCTACGTGAAACAAGTAGATTGATTGTCTTTGTAGAATTTCAGTCCAGTTCCATTATGCTATATGTTAATCCACCTGATTTAAATATTAGCTGTATTTTCAAACTATTATGTCATTTGCTGAGTTATGTAGCTTAGGAGAAAAGACTTTTGTAATTACTGCATGAGGTGTTAGGTTATGCATAAATAACAATTTCCAGATAGCTAAACCAGAAAAGATTCTAGTACTCTTTTTTTTTACGGTACTGATATCACAAAGATTTCCACAAGGCTTTGACCTGCCTAGTTCATACTTAATTTGGTCATTGGAAACACTTCTTAGTGGTATCAAGGGAGGACCAAAATGTAGTTATACCTGCAAATACTTACCTAAATGATTAAACAGGGAGGGGAGATCTCCCTTCAATTGTCATAATGTGAGGGAGCAGGGCACAACAGCAGCAGCTGAGGAAATGTTGCCTGCACAGAGACAGTCTCATCCTTTGGCCAAGCAAACAAAGGGGACTTGTTTTTCACTGGCATTTGCTGTCTCAAATGCATAAATTCTATATGCCTTTTCATATACACTCTGCCTGTTTTCAAATATAAAATCTCAGGGACTGGAATAAATTCAATGGTAATTTTGAAGAAAGGCAACCTCTACTTGTACCTACAGTTTTTATGTCAGGTGGGACCTTTGATAAATTAAAGATAACAGTACATCAGGCTAAAGTCATACCGACTAAATGGGCACCCTTTCAGTTGTGTGTATTTATGACAAAATAAAATCAGTCAGCTAAAAAACAGAGAGCAGAAAAGCTTGTGTAATAAGCATCATGTAAATTCAAATCACCTTCAAGATAGTGAAGATGTACATGGCTTGAAGAAGTGTATTGCTCCCTGAATGATGTACAATAAATATCATAGATTCTCAATTTCATTGAGCCAAAAAAGAAAAAGTGGGAGAGAGTGGGAACAGCCCTGCCAGGGATCTGGTGTTCAGAAAATTCAACAGTCAGAAAAGGCTGTGATTAGTGTTAATAGAACATAACATCCTATCCGTTTCATGTTTATTTACTTTTGAGGGAACATTCTTCCCTTAAATTGCATCCTGTTTCGAAAAAAGCTGCTATGCTAAAGTCTTACATTTACCAAGATTAAGAAAGTAGGTCGACAAAGTCCCATTAATCTGCATCATGTGTCAGCTGAGTGGATGTGCAGGCTCTGGTTGTGACTGGGACTTCCCCCCTGCTCATCTGTCCTAGATGCTGCCTTGTTCCCTTTCTATCAGAACACTTCGCAAACCTCATCCTGCACGCAGCTGGAAATCCAAATCCGTCCCCTATTTTCCTGTGGTTTGCACTGTTGACCATTACCTTCACACTCCAATCTTCTTCTCCCTTAGCTTTTATGATTCTGCCCTCTCCTGGCTATTTTCCCTCCTTGTTAATTGTATCCTCCCTGATGCAAGAATCAAAGGGAATCTCACAAAGATCAGTTCTTGACCCACCTTTCCCCACTCTGTATTTATTTATGTAAATATGTGTACTTACTAGAAAAGCATCCAAGTCATCACACCTGAAAAGTGCTGTTGACTACATAGGTAATGTATCCGCTGTTTTTCAACCAGCTTTATTCTTTGGGGAATCCCATTCCAAAGCCTGGGGTCAACTACATCTTCCCTGTTTTCTTTTCTCAATCTTAGCAACAACAGCAGTGTCATTTTTGCCGCTGAGAACAACACTGAGCATTATTTTTGACTTAGACCTTTTCATGGTGTCTAAAAGCCCTGTACTGTTGCAGCTCAGAAACCAAAAGCCTTTAACTGAGAGCGTTACATCTGGAACATATTCACCTCAAATTCCGGGTCTAACCAGTCCAAGAAGTTATACCCAGAGGGCAAGCAAGGTCTTTGGCAGCTGAACTTCCCAGGTCAGGTTCTTCACTTTGACACCTTTGTGAACTGGGATGAATCATCCATGTACATTCTGAAATCTCACAGACATTTCAAGTGTTGATATTTTTCTCTAATTTTCAGATTTGAAGTGGACTTTATTCTTATTTTTTTCAAGTAATAAAACATTAGCTGCCAAAACAATGGTCAAAATATGTCAGCCCTTTTTGGTGCTGAAGCACAGGTTACCATAAAGGCAAACTTTATTAGTATTTTTATAACACTGTCAATGGGAAGATTAATAAAAGTAGTGTCTGACAATACCGTGAAAATATCATCAGATATTTTTTTTTGCTCTATTTCTGTTTATATTTTGTTTTAGACACTCATTTCAACAAAAACTCAGTAATAATTAAACCTATTTTGGCCAGCTCTGCTCTTGGCAGATGCTATCCTGTCACACTTTATCTGTTCCAAAATCCCTGGCAAAGTCATAAGCCTGGACTTGCTCATGTAACCCCTTGATATCCTTACTCTTCTTCCACATTCAGTCTAGCTCAAAATCTCTGGCTTTGAAATGACATCAGAACTTCTTACTGAGTATACCAATTTTTCTCAGACTAGCTGTGGAGCTGTGTTTTACAGAGATGTCCTTGAGTGTCATAAATGAAATTGTCCCATTCATTTTTTTCATTTCTATTTTTACACAGCTTACTCTTCAAAGGAGATTTCCACAGATATCCCCACCTCCAGGACCATCCTAAGCCATAAAACATTTAAGACAACACTTGAACCACGATTAGGCTTTTCACATCACTTCATTATTGTTATTTGACAGATACATTCCCCAGTCTGCTCATTGGCATTTTCTTTTTTGTTTCATCTCATACTCCAGTGGAAAGCTGGAGTGTAAGATGTTTAGTGGAAAGATCTTTAAGGCCCTTCTAACCCAAACCATCCTATAATTTTATGATACAATTCTATGATTATTCTTTTTCATTTACGTAGCACATATACACAATACTATCCCTACACTAGTGGTGTTTCAGGCAGGATTAAAATAATTTGGTAAAAACAAATGTTCACTAAAATTTTATATTGATAGTTTTATTTCTAGCAAGAACTCCATCCTAAATGATGACTCTTCCTTTAGAAAACAGCCCTGAAGTCAGTGCTCAGAGACTACTGCAAGAAGGGACTGCACCCTGGAATAAGACTTTTCTTTTTTTCTTTTTTTGTCAGCAGATTGATAATTAAATGAGAATAAAACCTAACTTCTAACTGGGTTGCCTTATCTCCTGGCTCTAGCTCTTGAAAGAGCACAATGAATGGATGGAGTAAATAAGTGAAATTCTACAGAATTCTACAGAAACCGAATTCTGAATATCTACATTTAACTAATGGAGTAAGCTGTTGTTGTTAGAGGCCATGAAAGTGGGAAACCTTTCCAGCAAGTGAGAAATACAGACTTAAAAAAAATGTCTGTCTCAAGCTACACGGTTTTCCTGGCCCGGGTCCTTGATTCATACTTCAGGTTTCTGTTTTTTTCTGATACATGAAGGAAAAATCTTCTGAAAAAAGTGGCACAGAACTGCTTAACAAACAGAAATTGTAAAATTCCAGATGATATCTAGAGAATAGACTGCAGGTATAAGTGCTTCAAAAAGTTGGTGTCAGATGCAAATGCAGAAGAGTAATTCAATGTATCATAGTTTTAAGCTTTGTAAAACTGCTAAATCTTCATGAAGAAATATTCAATATGGTATAGTTTTATATATAAATTTTACACCCCAGTCCTTTACTTTTGTCATTCCACTCTTGAGTATTACCTTACCCACCTTCATTAATGTCATGGAAATACCTGATGCATAAAGGATTTACCTGTTGCAGCCTCTGACTGCCTTCAGCATCCTGGAAGATAGTAAGCACTTATTCAGCTGTAGATATGAAGGTAATCTCATTCAAGAAAATGGAACTAAACAAATGTGACTCTTCAGTTTAATACTGAGATCCTTAAATAGTCAGAATGTGAAAAAAGCTAAATAAAAAGAGCATATTTTTGTAGTTTCATAATATTGAAACAGTATTCCAGTCATTTTTCTCAGAGTGGTCACTGGGAAACGTTGGTATTTCCAATCACATAATTTGTCTTTACTAAGAGCAAAATTCTCCTTTAGTATTTCCTGGAGCAGCCTAAGGCACTGATAATTTCAGAAGAAGAGAGATCATAAGTCAAATATGGGGAGCAACAATGCTCTAGTATCCAAACAACTTTATGCTCTTTATTTTGCCTTGCCAACTTGTCACGAGCAGACATTTTTCTTCAGAGCAATCTGGATGAGATAGAGGCAGAAATATTTGGAGAATCTGGGCCTAAAGTCATCTGATAAGGAAGCAGACCCCCTGCCTCCAGAAGACTGGGGGCAACTTCTCATTATTTCTGAAGTGGAAGATGACACATAGCCAGGGAAAACTCACTCCTCTCCTGCCACTCAAAGCACGGTGGAGTAGTGCAGAATAGCAGTACTTTGTCTTCATCACCCCCAGCTGCACAAGTGGACATCTAGCCTGAATATGGGCTTCAAGAATATTTTGATGAACCCTGACAGCTCAACAAAATAAATACATTGTGATGAGCGAAAAATACAAGAATAGTCAAAATAATTTATTCTTCTTAATCTGTTATCTGTTTATTCCTGTTGTCCTTCTTTCCCTTGAAAAGCAAGGATTTTAACAGCTGTACTTAATACAGTAATACATAACAGCATTTACTACAGAGAGAATTTGATGTACATTTTACCCTAAATTTTGCTGTACTAGTTGATGATGCATATTTTAAATCTACAGAGTTGCTGCTGGATATTTTTAAAGTGCATAACTTTTATTCTGCAATTGCCTCAGCAGTTTTCTCTTTTCCCCTGACATCCTTCCCTCCCTATTGCCATCCTGAGCATTGCTATAAAGTTCTCTCCATCCTATTGTTTTGACCATGGCCTTCCTCTCATTGAACAATTCCATGTCTCTGCTGTATCAAACAAGAAAGATTTGTTATCTTCACTTTGAAACCCTTTCAGAATCCCACCTTGCAGATTCCTGTTCACTTTTGAAATACAAGTAGGCAAAGGCAATATCATGGATATTTTGAGACTAAAAAACTCAGTTCCTTCTGAACTGGAACGAAGTAGAATATGTCTGTGCATTCTTTCTCTTCATCTTTTTCACACTTTCTGACCAAACTTTCCCTGGGAAATTTCACTAGACTTTTTTTTTATTCTGATGTAAAATGTTTGACTTCAGTTAAGAAAACATACTTTGATGGAAATGCATTTGGCTGAAACTGTTCCAAGGCATCAGCGCTAATCACCTCTGACTTTTAACCAACCCATGATATCAGCCTCCCACTGCAAACTCATTTCATTTTCAAAGTTTAGTTTGTACTGCTTCCTGCCATGCTGTCCTTCAAACACTTAGAAAGCTACTTCATTCTCTTCCTTCTAATCTCTCCCTTGAAGTGAGGGAGACTTACAAAAAACTGGATTTTAGTTGGGCCACTCATTCTTTGACCCCACTACCTCCTACACTGAACAGCGTTATTTCACTGTTTTCCCCCTTCTTGGACTGTCTTCCTCCTGCTTGCCGTGAACATCAACATAGGCTGGATGCTATGACAAATGGGCCACCTTTTCAGTCTGTGCTCACTTCGCCCTCATAGCTGCCAGGTTTCTTATTCTAGTATCTATAGTATCATGACCATAGTCGCAATCATGTTTATGAAATACTTCTACCTAAAGTGCAGTCAGGTTATGAATGATGCTGTACAGAGAAATTAATAATTTTGAAGAAAGTAATACAGCAAAACATAAAAAACCCTTGCAAGTTAACTTTTTGGAAAATACCTTTGAGTGAAGCAGAAACTTTAATTTCAGCAGAAACTTTCTCTAAGAGTAGAGGATGAGGATGAAATTTCTGATTAAAAAGATAGGAGCGTATCTGATCTGAATACTGGTGGTAGGCTCGTATTTGTAGCATTCAGTTTCAGTTCTCCACTTGGCCTAATTTGGAGAAGCAAGTGCATTGGATGCTGGGCTTATGTTCTTCTGGGCTTCTTTCTTTGTTTCTCCCTTAAAAATAATTCTTTGAGATTTGTTTTCATTCTAGGGCAAACTCAAACCTTACCGCAAAACTGCAAAATCTTTCACAGAATGAGAAACAGGATTGTTTTCATGCACATTCAATTGCAAGTGTTAGAACATGGTTTTTCGGGGCACATTATTCTGAATTGATTCTAAGCCCCAAATACAAGTATTTTGTAGGTGGTCAGACCTTGGCCAGCTGTTTCCTGGGGCCCTACTGTGCTCTGTAATAGTCATGATTACCAGTAAGGCACCTACTGGCAATCCGTGATTGATTTTCTGTTTTCTGTACAGAAGTGCCATTTTACACCCCCCTACAATTAGAATGAGAATTGACACATGTATGTGTTGTAGTAGACAATACAATGAACTGCAGAAATGTTTCATCATTTCTAATGCAAATGCAAAATCGTGTTACACTTACCTGCAACATGGCCTTTGTGTACTCATAGAAAATTAGCTTGCTAATCTATAACACGAATTGGGTGCATGTGTTAGTGTGTTTGTACACAGATGCATGCAGGATTTAAAATCTAGGCCAAAGACAACACAGGACAAACATAAAGGGATTCATGTTGCTGTTCATGTTTAAATTCTCTGATCCCTTCCTGCTTTAGTTCTCTTAAAATTCCAGTGCATTTTTTGCACCTCTCCAGCCCCAATTCTTTATTAATCATTGGTGAATGAAAAAAGTCCTGAGTTGCACCTGTATTACAGAAAAAAAAGGAAAAAAAGGGAAATTTGGGAGAAGTGAACATCCAACAGGGAAATCAGTTTCCTCTGACTGTAACAAACTCCATTAATTATAATAAATATAAGTTTCTTGTTCAGAAGATTAAAAAAAAATCATTTACTTTTTTCCAAATAAAATATGACTAGTTGGCAAATGTTAATTTTCTAACAAGAAACAAATGTTTTGATTCCAAATTCATATGTCAAAGTGAAAAACAATTTTTGTGTCTTTTTTTTACTTATTTTGTCCATTTAGAAAATGAAAATTTATTTTGAAGTGTTGGTTTGAAACAACAGATGAAAATGTTCAAATACATTGTTTCTACATTTCAGATAACAGAACTTTCTCATTTCAGTTCCAGCTAAAGATTGTCAGTTTTGAAATGAAGGCATTTTTATGAAACAAAATTTATCTTTCTCTAAGAGATATTCATAAAAATACATGACAAAGAGATCATAAAGGAATAGCCTTGCTTTCTAATGATTTGAAAACTTGTTAAAAATCAGTTACTTTTGTGACAGTCTTTCCAGTCACTGCAATACCTCTGTTTCTGTTCAGTCTTGAGTAAGACTCTGCCAAAATGCTTCTCCATAACTTGTTTTCTGTGCACAGAAGATGGATATAGGACAGTCATTACTGTCTACACAAAAATGGCTGTCTGCAGAAAACCTCATCACTATGAATTCAGTCATTAGCAACAGAATTATTCTTGGTACCCAGATTCTTCCTGCTGTCACCAGATGGCAGCCTCGACATATTTCAGTGAAATGTAGGTTTCTTGTATGAAGTTAACGTTGGCCTTCGTGAACGCTTTCCTTTTGAGGTGATTTCTTTGCTAAACACACTTCTGACTATATCTCCATCTCAGCGGTCTGCAGTCATCTCTAGCTGAACCCAGTCTGCATATGGCTAGCCTCAAGTCAATTCGTTGTGCTGTCTGCAACGCTTTAAATTGACATTTTTTTTTGTTCATCACTGAAAGCACTGATGGCTCAGTCTAAGCTGGGATGATTCAGTGTATTTCTTTGGTCCAAGTGAAGGCCAAGGATGGAGAATTTATTGATAAATCCTGGACAACTTACTCTAATCCCTCTTTTCTGTGCTCATATGCAGAGAAGTTTGTGTGCTGTGGTTGCAGCTGTGTGTGCCTGTGCATGCAAAGGAACCATGTTGCAGGAGCACTGCTGCGCTGCATTCTGAGTTGCTCCTTCCTCCCCTCCCCTGTGCCTTGCCTGGCAGGATGAATTTGGTGAAGAAAGAACAGCTTCTCTCTCCTGATCCTCCTTACACATGTGAACATGTGTCTGAGTTACCAATCCTTCTAACTGTTTTCTTCTAAATGGTTTAAATGCTATCGAAGCCCTCTCTGAGCTTCAGCGGAGGAAGCTGGCAGGAGCCTTCCAGCACCCATGGGAGACGAGGGACAAGGCACCTATGGGGTCAGGAGGATGCCTTTACCCTTGTAGGTGATCTTGTTTTCAGATGCCACTCAGATGAGGTTTCCTCCATGTAATTCATGTAGGAAACAGCAGCTTCCCAAGGCTTCCCAAGGACTTTGGGCTACAGAAAGCTTGAATAAGCAAACACACAGAGACTTGGCATACAGAAGTTAAGCCCAAAAGCAGTACCCAAATTCCCTTTACCTGATGGTATTGTTCTCTGTTGCCTGGTTTTTGGTGAGGGAAAGGAAGTCACAGGACATTGGGCTTCCCGTGAAGATGGAAAGCTACAAAATGACATTGGGAAATCAGAGTTTGTTGGTGATTAAGAGCTAAGGAGTGATAGCTCAGTGAAAGGAAAGATGTGCTCAGAAAAAACAGGATTTCATTCTGAAGGTGTTGTTATAACCTATCTAATAAATAAATTATAAGAAAAAGACCAAATAAATGCTGCTATGGAGAAAAGGGAATGGTTGGAAATAATAAAAAGAAAATTATATATGAGTCACGATTGTTTTCTAAACAGCATAGACAAGGATGATTACGGGGCATGGCAAGCAGAGCTGAGGTGGCCCTGGGGCTGGAACAGCCCTACTTTTTATTTTGGGAATGTGAGCAGCCAGTCTCGGGAGCAGAGGAAGCATAGCAGGGGGCAACAGCCCTCCTGTGGCCTGCGTATGTGGGGGAACTGGGGCCCACTGGCTGAGGGCTGCTCCAGAGATGGCCATTCAGCGCCATCTAGTCATGGAGTTTAGTGTATGTACACTGCGAGATGACTTCAGTGTCATAAGTAAATACTACTCAGCTATACAAGGATTGCAAGACTTAATTCTTAGCTGTCTTCTCCCAAGTTTTCCCCAATTTTATATGAAAATGCCAATATATTTAAAACAAAACAACGTTAAGAATTTACTTAATGACTTATTTTTCAAAAGAGCTGAGTATCCATTATCTTTCTTGTAGTCAGTGAAACAGTTAAAAAAATATATTTACTTAAATATTCAGTTGTTCAATCCACAGGTTAAACTTTTGGAGATCTTATTCCTAATTTATAAACAAAGGAAAGCAAAGGAAACATTAGATATAGCAGTAGCGTTCTCATTCTTGGTTAGTGTGCCACCATGGTTATGTTACTTCTAAAAAGAGAATGAGGTAGGTCTGAAATGAAATTAGGGACTCAAATACCAATGAACTTTTAGAAGAAGCAAGAATCTAAATCCAAATTTTGGAGCTAGTTTCGTAACAATGGGCCAAGTCTATTCCCTTGTGAGAATATACTTAAACTTTGGGGTTTTCTGGCACCATGAACCATGGTCTGAGTTTGGTGCTTGGCCCGTCTTTCATTTACTGTTACCAGATATTTACAGGAGGAGATTTCCCCCACCCTGTGCCCCCTACGCCTTTAGAAGACAGAAGCTCACAGAGAATGACACATTGCACAAAAGTGTGAGGTGAGAAATACTAGTAAAGCCCTAGCTAAGCAGTCACCTTTATTAAAATGCCTTCAGTTCATGAAGGTCCAGCATGTGTCAGCAGAATCTCTGGTTTAAAACTTCTCATCCCAAAGACCTCTGTGCAGTCAAGCACATTTTTTCTAATCCTGAAATTTTTGCACAAATCAATTTCAAATGCAACTCAGTTTCACTTTAAAGTTACCAAATCAACACTTGCAGATCTTCGATCCTAGTTCTGGAGAATATATCTCTGAATTAAAATCTTCTGTGCTGAAGATTGTTCCTAGATACTTAGGGGTGATGCATTTGGGATAGCTAATTGTAAGATCTGAAACCTGTAATGAGCTCCAGATACTCACACAGATGGTAGTCCAGGAATATTGTCTTAATTTTCTTTTTCATTTCCTTTCCTTTTAATAAGATGTTCCTATAATTAAACTAGCCTAAGGCTTGATTCAGCGGGTAATAACTCATGCTGAGGTTCAGTGAGAGCCTGAAGCTAAATATGCTTAGATATGAATAATACACAGTTATTTTCCCCCTGCTGTTTTTACTGCCATATCCCTTGGCTTGTTTGAAACGGGTAAGTGAACACAGAACTTGTGAAGCCAACAACATTGTCTTCCGCCAAGGAAAGTGCTTTCCCTGCCTCCACCCTGCACATGTCTGCAAGCCTGAGGTCAGATCACACTGTGCCCTTGCCAAAATGGCCTTCATGGCAGAGACAGCCCTCATCAGAGCCTGCACAGCACCTGAAGGTGTTGTTACCTCCAGAAGGGAGACTAATCCTCCAAGCATGTACACTCACAGCTAACTGCACGTGTGTGAACAGCACATTCATGTGTTTAAAGTCACACACATGCACACACAGTTGCAAGGATGGGGCCCTAATTGGAGTTTGCAGACAGCTGTCCACAATTAATGAAGAGGGCTCATTAGTTGGCATGGAAACCAGCCCTGCACATGAGCCAACTGAAGAGCAGGCAGAACTGTTGCTGCTGAAATCACAGGAAGGTAAACAGGTTTTCAAGGTTTTTTCCTCATTTTGTCAGCTCCTATCATCAGGAATGTACAGAGCCCAAATTGTTCACCAGGTGAATTGCTTATCAATTAAGAAAAACCCTGAATGCAGAAACTTTAAGGTTGTCATAATTCCTTTGATTTAAAAGTATTGTCCCCTTCCCCCGCAAAAAAATCCTTAAAATGCTTTGGTTCCCTGTTTCTAGGGCAAGCTAACACCCTAGTTGTATTCTGGAGTCTGTTTATGAAATCCTCAGGTAACCCTGAAACCTAGCTTATCACCCAGGCACCACGGCAGAGAAACAAACAGCAAGTCAGGTATTGATCAAAACTGCCAAACTGCAATCATTGTGTGATGAAAAAATCTAGCAACAAAAATCTAGCTGATATGTTAGGAGCCTATGACTGGAGATAAAGATATGGTTGTTGTTCAGTGTTTTTTATTGCTCAGGACTTTATATTCTTAAATCAGTATGCAGTTGTTGATACTGTAATATGTTTATTCTTGGTTGAACCATGCATAACTGAGGTCAATCCATGGCAATTATAAACATACTTTGTTTAGTCTTGGGTTTTATCCCACCATAAATGCGAGCAATTAATAAATAATAGAAGAAAACTGGCCACACAAAGGACAGGCTTCCAAAATCTAGATGTTGGATGTTTTTACTTTGGTTTGAATATAAGAGCTTCAGAGACTTAGAAGTACTTTTAAAGCTTAAACTAGAAAAAGCACATGTGTGCTTGTACACTGGGAATCAACAGAGCCTGCCCACTTGAGCCCAGGATTAAGCGTGCGAATTGATCCCGACACTCTGTCATCGGTACCCAGAGCTCAGCTCCAACTGGGCCTGCCACACACAGCAGTTGTGGGTTCATGCCACCCCTGCTAAAGATAGCGAAGTATGGCCAAGGAGTCTTTGCTCTTGTTTCAAGCTCATTAGATGAGTGATGACAGGTTATAGTAGCGGTCCCTTGTGGCCAGAGAACAAGCAAGGCCCCCAACTGCTGCTGTCCACTACAATTGCAGTTGAATTTAGCCAGCTGTTGTAACAACCAGTGCGACACAAGAAACAGACCTCCCTGCACTCTGGTTTAATGAGCTTTGCGCATTCTCTGCAAGTTCCCCTGCAAGATGCCACTCAACTGTGAGGCTTTGTGCTACTGCTGAAGCATATGGCTATATTGTCTCACATCTTATGTTGGCCTTCATATTGGCAGAAACGCCTTCCTCTTAGTTGTTTCCTGTCTTTCAGTCTGCTGAGTCTGAACTAAACCAAATATTTGCAGGGAAAGAGAAGGCGGGTAGCTCTCTTCACTCCCCTGTTTCTCTTCAGACTGACTGCTCAGGGTTACGGTCTGTATTTTAAAAAAGAAGTGGAGGGAAATACCAACAGGGGGATTTTGTTTTCACAGCCTTCTTCATATATAATGAAGATTCAGTATCAATGTGCATCCTGAATTCATTTTTCAAAGCAAGCGGTGGATTTTGCCTTTGTTGAGAATAATTGAAAATATTTTTTCTCTTTGACCCTTTGGGGAAAACAAGCAGAGTCTAAATATTCTTCTTTTGCAAGAAATGTGCTCCCAAACCCAGAATTCTGGTTAAAACTGTATTCCATATTTCTCTTCTTTGCAACCACTTTTACTAGAGATAACCTGAAGATGTAAAACCCCTCATTCTCTCTCACTTGTTTTAAAACATTCCGATGTTGAGTATTCAAACCTGTGGATGAGTACTCATGCAAGAGAGAGTGTTTTCTAATTAGAAGTTTAGTGTTTGTGTCTTTTAAATATCAAAAACATTATATAGTTACCTCAATGTAATCCCTAGTATGATCTTCATGTGTTCATTTAGTGTCATTGGCTGTAATCTTATCTAGGCTCAAGACTAAGTTAAACTTACAGCACTTCCAGTTTTACGGTCCTTCCCTGCACTCACACTGTTTTCTGAATTACTGGAAGATACCTAACTTCATGAGTCAGAAATCATTAATGTAGGGAAGCACTGCAGTAGCCCCAGTGCTCCAATATTCTGAGCAATCATCTTCATGGAGATTTCTGAAGGATATTGGCACACCCAGTTGATGAGGTCGCATTACAAAGTGTTCAAGAGGAGGAAAACCTTGTAGAATTTGTTATTTGCCAGGGTGCCAATAAAGTTATGACCTCTGTTTCTGTTTAATTTGCCAGTGGTAGGTATAAATACATATCTACCACCCAGCACCCAGTCCTATTTTCCAAATATGTGTTAGCAATTAAAACTAGAAAAAGACTTCTTAACTGATTTTCAGTGTGCAAAAACTTCTCAGAATATGTGGGAAAGATTTTGTTTCTGTTCTGTAGATGTGTTGATTCATTGCTCTAAATATTTTCTAGTAAAACACCACACATTATTTGATGCAGATGAAGGCAAGGCAGAGAGCCAGGCATGGGGCACAGTTTGAGAACATGATGAGGCCTTTGTGGTTCTCCAAGTCATGTTTTAAAACAAATTGCCATCATAATAATGCTGTATTGAGATATTGCAACCGTTTTCTTATTTCTGTCACTTTCTTTCAGCTCTCAGAGAGACAAGGATCTTCCTTCTTCTTTCTAGAGATATTGTGATGCATGAAATGTCAAGAATCACTAAAAAAAGTACTGATCTAAATCCAAACAGAAAAGAGTCTTTTTATGAAAAACTCCATCACAATTCTGTGCAGCAGTGAGAGATTTGTTCTCCTAATGGCTCTGGGTTAATACATTCTGAGTAATGTGACACTTTGTCACATTACTAGTTGTTACTGATTTTGTCCTGATTATGAAAGTACTTTTATCTTCCAAAGGAAAGCTATTGAGTGATAATTTTAAGCCTTGACTTCATTTTCATGGTTTTCTCAGCCACACTGCCTTCTTGTGAAGGAGACCTGGTGTCCTGGTTGTCCTTGTTTAGTGTGAATACTAAACCGTGCAACCTTGGCACATAATGCATATTCTGTATTTGTAATACACACTAGGGAATGAATTCTAACTCTAAGGACGTTATCAGCAACTTCTCTACTTTAATGGAGTCAGGATTTTCTTCTATGTGCTTTGTCCTTTTATGCATTCTTCATTTCTTGATGCAGACTCAACAAGGTGGTTCATATTGAGTCTGCAATTCATATTGAATTTGAAAAAAGGATTTAAACTTAAATCCTAGTTCTAATCGTAATGGAAAGCAATAACTTTTTATGAATGATTCATTACTGTGCTGTAAAGTAGGTTAAAATACACTGCCTCTAGCATTTGCAGTAAATATTTGCTTTTGGAGTATCTGGAAACTCCACAAGTTTCTGACTCTTATTTAAGATCTGAGAGTTTTAAACAAAAGTATTCTTCCTCCTTTTTTATTTTGTTGCACAACACAATTTCCCCTATATTTAATTCATTCAATATGCAAAAAGATTATCCGCTTTAAAACTAACTGTGTAGTAGTATAATGTTTTCCCAGCAGTGTTCACTGAGGCCTTACTTAACTGCATTACTATTCAAAGTCTGATGCAAATTCCTCATGCATTTTATGGTGCTTATCACTACAATAGCTAAGTGCAACACAAACACAAATGTGTGCATATTCACAACACCTTTGTGAATTGACTAGGTGGTGTTACACTGTCATTTTATAGCTTACAACCGAGACAGAGAGGTCAATATCAGTAATATTCACTGACTATAGGTACTCAGTTTGACACCCTTAAGATTTGATTTTTTAGAGTAGGAGTATTATGTAGCATATACATTTTAAAGTGAAATGCTGGTTATCATATGTCTGTGAGTGCTTTGGTTTTCCACAGAACCCAGTATCTCAAGTCAGGCACCAGATAATGAGAAATCCAAGTTTTAGGACTACATGAGAAAGATCAGATCAAAATAACCAGCCAGCCTGCCCTTGGGAGACCAGGACACCAGGTTATCCAGGGAAATGAATAAGGTAAGAACATTCTGTTCCACCAAGGGGCATCACATCCCAAAGAGCTACTGCCTAAACAGAAAACACAGTGGTAAAATAAGGAAAGCATTATTTCCATTTTATCAGGGAACAAAACAAAATCATAGACAAATATGGGAATTTTTTCAAAAACACATACAATGTGTCACTTTCCACTTAGCACTTAGGAAATCTATGTGAAATACAGGTACAAAAGACAAAGATCAAAATGGCCTGAGTATAGGGTGTAATCACATGCTTCCTTTGAAAAACAGCTGGAGTGAAGATGCTATCACTTTGTAGGTGCCTACAAACGCTGAGCTATTTCTTGTCAACTATATTCCCTAAAAAGTGTGTAAGAAGAAGAAACATGCAAGGGCTCTTGACAAAAATGCTCTTTGATTTATTATGAAAAAAAATTGAAAATTTACATTGAGCTGCAGGACCTGTGACCTACAGTTTATGTAGCTGACAGTATGAGAAATTTTGGCTCCTCCTGTCAGATCTGGAAGGGAGGATCTAGACCCAAAGTCCAGTACCAAAATCACAAGACCATTCCTTTCTTGAAGGAAAAAAGCTGGTATTAATACAGGTCTCCTATAAAGTAATTATTAAATAGATAAGTCACAGTCAGGAGCACAACGGAGTTATTCAGAAACACCAAGGAGGTGATCCGTAGTAATTCCAAACTGTTTATCACCTTCATTCACTAAAACCATGTTGCTTTATCAGAAGAAAAGGAAGGAAAAAAGCAAATGCTGTGTCTGACATTGTTACTCGTTTCCCTGGATTACCCTGGTGCCCTGAATTAAACCCCCAAAACTAACAAGAAACTGTTTCCCAGAAAACAGTCTCAGACTAACATGTTTTTTCAGAGTTATTAGCATCGGTGTTTATTTCGTGTGAGCTGATGAGAGTCCTGAGGGTTTACCTCTGACAAAAAGAGTGGGACAAATACACGAGTGCCCAGTAGCTCAGCTCAGCTGTGGTGAGGCTGCCAAAGGAGATAATGCTGCCAAGTGAAATGGCTTCCAGGCTGTGCACTTGTGTGTCAAAATGACATTAGTGTATTTTGACATAAGTGCTGTCTTTTATCAGGGATAAGCTTCAAAGCTACAGAGATGGAGGGATGGGAAACTGGAGGTTGACAGGAAAAAGAGAAGTTGACAGAAAAACATAAAGAGAATTTGTTAAACAAACCCAGCACTCCAAGAGCCAGCAATACCTTCAAGGATCAATTTTAGAGCAAAGGATGTTTCATTGCTGCATGACCATGACAGTTTAGGCATAGTAAATACATTTTTCTCTGCAAAATGCCATGGAATTCAAAAAGCCTTGTGTCTCCTCCAATGTCTGGAGCTGCCTGCCCACTGCTAGCTGATGAAAGAAACTTAAGTCACAGAGAGAGTATGGAGCTAGTTAAAATAGACTGATATGCCTGTTCATATCTATTTTGATATAAATTCTGGACAACTCAGATGCTTCCCTAAATAAAGTTCAACAAGGAACTCTACAAGACAGGGAAGCCCTTCAGTTTCACAGCTTGAGGAATGCATACTTTTAGAGGTGAAATTATTTGCCATAGCTTCCATGCATTGCAGGCCACTAATAATACCAAGACCTGAACAAGGCATCCCCAGTCCTAACCTGGAGCTGATTCCCACAGCTCAATGCATCCTTGGCCAGCAGAACTATTGTGGATTTCCAATAGTGTGGCTGTACTCACAGGTCAGAGACTTTCCCTGAAGAATCTCTCACTGATTGATTACAGGGTACCTGAGAAGCTAGATTTGTCACTTGGAAATACAGAAAGAGGAACATACAGCTTTGTTTGCAGCAATTATCACTGAGGTTTCCTACCTCTGGTTAGCTACACAGAATTTCCGTTAAATTCCACGAGCCAAAACCTTGCTGAATGGGGTTAAAGGTTTCTAACTTCACATCAACAAAACTTCCTGCCAGAGTGATTGTTATGTCCAACAAGGTAGGTCATTTCCCTCCTGTGTGTTTTCCTCCTCTTATCTCTGGTGACTCCAAAAGCACATAGGATTCACAGAAGCTAAAACTAAAACAACAACCCATGTCCGGTCAATCAGGTCATCTCTGATCTTTCGGTCAGTCCCCTTTGACAACCACACAGTCAATAAAAATACTCAGAGATGCCAGTAAGCTTAATTCCTCTATTCCTTTCAGAGGCTTGAAGCTGGCAGAATGCAGAATGATAATTTTCAGGTTTTTATCCAAATTTCATCAATCGAAGAAGAAGGGTGCTGCCAATTATAGATGACATGGCTTCCTCTGACAGCTGTATATTATCATGACTGATGTCTGCTCATCTCTGCTAGAGTCCAGAAGCTTCTGCAGGGCACACATGAAGATCAAAGACTTCTATCTAAGTCCCCTGCCTCAAAATATTTACTTGCTGTCATCTGGACAGATAGAAAGAAGTCATGGCCTCAACATCTGACAACTCACTCGTGATGCTACTAATGTGTCCCATCTGCCATTAATGCCACCAGTGATATAAATAGGATATCGCAATGCCTACATAAGAGTAGTTTCCAGACAGAGATAGCTAGATCAAATTCAACCTGGATAAGGCAAAAGAAATACAGCCAAGAAGGAGGAATCACTAGGAAAATGGCCCTCCTTGGAAGTACATACAGAACACAAGCCCTGAAGATCAACAGACTCAAAAGAGGTTTTTTGATTCCTATAGGGCCTCCAATACTTAAGCCCAGATACATGTGCTTAGATTTGATTCTCAAGCTGTTGTTATTGCTTAATACCATACAGTCCATCATGATTAAGTCAATTCAGCCACATGAGGTTGAAGAAAACATTTCATCGTCTTGTTGAGCAATATAATTATACAACTGCAATATCATTGCTAAACCAAGCCAAGAATCACTGAGGGAACAGATCATCTCCACAGGAGTTTAGCACAACATTTTGAGAGAAATAAAGATTATTACAAATAATAAAAAAAATAATTTTAAAGCATATTTTACAAATATCAGCCATATGGCCCACGAGTGAAAGCTGTCTTTTAGAGAGCTGCTCGTCTTCTCTCTTCTAAAGCTTTCTTTAAGCTTCTCATAAACAAGAATTTTACTGTATATCACAAGGACTAGTATAGCAGTGACAACACAAGCTAAGGGACAATTCTGAAACAGTGTTTGTTTACAGTTGCGTACACTGCTGCAAAGACTTCCAAATTCTAGTATTTAAAAAGTTTGCAGCATGTCCACAAAAGCATTTACATATTTGACCCTCATTAAAATCCCAGATGAAATCAAAAGAACTTCAGCACTTGTTCCCAATCAGCACATCTGAGCAGCAGTCTTTGCAGCGAGATTGGTAATGAACAGTGAAGCCAGCTGCCACAACATCCAGTTCCATTTGAGAGAGGATGACAAATTTTAGGTCTGCTTGACTTGGAAATACCTAATTTTATGCCTTGAATAGTAGTCCCACTTTTATTTAAATGCCATTTTTAAAAATCTCTTTTCTAGACACTCAGTACATGATCTGGCAGTCATTGAACACGAAGTGAAAACCACAAGTCACGACTCTTAAACTGCACTACTGGCAGCAGTATTTCATTTGATATTTAAAATCAGGCATCATAAACTGAATTAATCTTTTATACACCTCCACTGACCTTAACGAAATAGTCAGGGGTTAAACTTGACATTTTGGATCTAGACATCTGGAATTTTCACGGATTCCTAATAGAAATTTAACTCTGGTCTTTCCCCAACCCAGTACAAGCAGTGATATTTCAGGATGTTTATTTGAAGGCATGCTGAATTCATATTCCCACAGTTAATTCACAGATTGTGTAGCTGATTTTTTTAACTGCTCATGGAATGGAAGTCAACCTGTCTGTTGCTCCCAATACATTTTGCAGAGCTTTCATTTCTGGGCTTTTGCCAAAGTGTGGTATTGTTCAGGTCCTTTGTCTTGCCATTAATGGTCTTACTGTTACGGTTTTGTCTGTTGGGTCAATGAGATTAGATTTCATTAGCACAGCAAACTGGAAAAAAATACAAGTTATTAGATAATCATTAAAGCACATCTGTTGCCTTTTTCAGAGTGCCAAAGTCTGAATTCCATTGAACTAGTGACATGGCACTTGACCAGCGCTTAGTTCAGTTATGGTCAATGAGCTGCAAAAGGATTAAAATATTAGCAGCTAGTTGATTCAATCTAATCCCTGACAGTTTTGTTTAGAGTGCAAAGAAAGGTGCCTAGAGCAAAAGAGAATGAAACAGTTGCAGTAAGAAAATGCTAACATTTTTGAGGCCATTCCACAAATTGTGCTATAGTGGTGCTCCATTTTGGTGTTATGCCAAGACATCAGTTCCTCATGTACTCTACACTTTTATGTACTTCCACCCTGAATTGGTTCAAAAGTCTCTAAGAACTTCTCAGGTGAAAGTCTGGCTGTTGGAGGACAGAAACAGGCATTCGTTCCATCATCCATGCAGCCAAAGTGAACAACAATCTGGACTGTGAACAAATATCATGTCCTAAACACCAGCTTCTTTTCTCTTTTCAGAAACTCTTCTGAAACATCCTGTGGCAAATATTTGAAATCATAGGCCTTTTTTTATGTATCATTTTAGTTTATTTTTTAAAGAAAACTTGTGTAAGTTATGTATATATCTTTGCAAAGTACTGGAAATCATGTTTTTACAGACAAATACTAGGTTTTCCAAAGAAGCCTTCATGGAAGGGAGCACCAAGTTCCCGTCAAGTGTCACTTGAGGTTTAAACTTAAAGTCTTATATAAGCAATGTACATGTGTAATCAGGTAGCTGCCTATGACTAATTCTAGAGAATTATCTAAAAATTTACAGATGAAGAAAAGGAAAAACCTGTGTTCATAAAAAAAATTATCACATATTAGGTCATCCACATTTAGGAGGATTTACTTTCCTTAAGTAACAGTCTGGATTACTGAAATCACAGTTGCTTTGGTGTGGCTGGTAATTTAACACTTGAGATATTTTGTGATTTAGTATAGGATTCCTGATTTGCTTATTAAAGTTTCAAGCTAGTCAAGTTGTTCACAGGGTGCAAAGGAAATTCTCAGGTGGTTTTCTGCCATCCCTGACCACAGCAAAGCTCCACGGTTGTACCATCTAACCAACACAGGCGTCCACAGGTGCTAAGGACCCAATCCATAACCTGCTGGAAACACTCAGAATTGTCTTGAGCCACTGAATGTATATGTGTAAAAGGAAGCTGAGAGTACTGCTGGAACTGCATTTCACACACAACTCCCCCCGCCTGCCCCCCCCAGCCCCCCCCGTGATGGCTGGGTTTGTCAGGTAAACGTTGCCTTTCTATAGAAGGCTTTTTCCATGTTGAAACTTAAAACTTCCTCTTTTAGTGATGTAGGTGTGTGAGGAACAAGATGGATTTCTGCTTTGTACATGTTAGCTGGTATTCCTAAAGTGCATTTTTTTGCCTAAGAAACACCTGCAAAACCAAACCAGACTGGTGTTCTTTGGAAGCTTCACTAACTGGATCGGTTAAACTATTACTCTATGGAGTTTGGAATTTTTTTGCTAGCTATTAACCGCTACATTTCAAGCAAATTTGGAGAAATTGAAATTCTATTGCACTGGTTTTGGTACTGATTTTGCAAAATGTAAAACACATATTCCAAGGGAAGAGAGGGATTGAGAGGCACGTCAAATTTAGCGAAATATGTGCATGTACATTTACAAGTGATCAATTTTTTATTTTTAATCAAATCATTGTCTCAGGTGTCTTCTTCATGACTATATCCAACACTGCTGCTACACTCCCATATAATTATTACTGTTCTTGCACTCATTAATCCCAATAAATGGTTGCTCACACAATTTCTTTATATTGTACTCCTGGAATACGCCCTTTCATGTATTACTCACCTGGGATATCAGTAATAAACAAGATAATTATGATAAGCCATTAAGTCTGTAACAGGTGGTGAAAGGCAAAGGGGAGATAAAACCTACAATTAAAAGTTTATAATTGATGAATGGTTATTTCATCAATGATTTTGTTTTAATACATTTATTTTCTATTACTGACTGATAGGTTGGAATTCCTCTTTTAATGAGCAGGAAGTTAGCAATATGACTTTGCTACTTGTTAACAGGAAAAAAAACAAGAGGCATGCCTAAGAAAGCGCAGTGACTGGCTAACTCGTGTTCCAGCTAGAGCAATTAAGGAATAACAACCATGTAACTCTGAACTCCTTACCTACATAAAAGGTCATCTTTTTGTTTACTTTACTTAGTAGTTTCTACCTTGTTTCCAGTCTTGCAACATTCAGGGACAAGAAACCTGTCTATTACATAGCCTGCCGCATGTCTGTAGTAACACATGTGCAGCAACAGTACTTAAAAGCTCACAAACTTCTGCTGCACATCTTTAAGTGATTTGTGCTCTTTGGGCTACAGTCTTACACTCAAAAAATAGTCATTGTCTAAATTTGATTGGTATAATATTTCCAGTTTAACTAATTGGTGGACTTGAAGGTCCGTGCATGAGGCTTGTTTTCCTCTTGTGTTATGACCTGGTTTTAGAAGTCAGTATGTGTGTCTGAAGAGTCTGTATTACTGAATTCAGCTTGTCAGCAGCAGATACAAATTCATCTGGGGTGAACCTGACTTTTCTGGGTTCCAGAACAGAATGGAAGTCAAGAAATTCTGGATAACTGTCTTCCAGGGTTCTTTGGAAAGAAACAGAGCATTTCTCATCCTTCTGAAAAGAAGAGATGTATCACCATACACATGAGATTGGGACAAACATCCTGGATGCAAGAGGCCTAGCTTTAGCTTTTTTGTGCTGCTAGGAGGGATCAGCCCCACATCTCTGACTTTCATGTAAGGTACCCTAGTCACCCAGATGAAAGGGTGAAGCTGTGCCATTATTCATGAAATAATGCAAAATTCACAGGGTGAGAACTCGTGTCTCCTACTCTCAAATAATGATTCAAAACGCATTCAGAGTGTGAGAAATTTGGATTCTACACTCCACCAATACCATGTGTATTTTACACAGTGTCCAGTTAATACAAAATAGGCAAAGGAAGAGTCAGGTTTCAGGGCTCTCCTTTTCTGTCTACTTACTAGAGAAAACAACCACACAAATGCAGTTTCCCTGGCTTAGCAATTCTTGAGGTATTTCTGAAGAATAGAACAATATTATAGAACAAACTAGAGGGGTTAGGGCATCCTTCAAACAGGAAAAATTCTAATTCATGTCTTACATTCATTTAACCATTGCTCTAACACTTCATTTCTGTATGAAAATGTCCCTGCTGCTACAATGAGAATGGTCCTTCCACAGCTTTTGCCACTGATCCTCAGCCTTTTTGCACATGTTTAATACAGCAGCAAAATGCAAATCTTCTGCGAGGCCACTGACCGCCTGACCAATGTTTGTTACAGCTATAAAATGGGATTCGGGGCCCAAGTGTGATGTAATCTGGCAAGTGTAGCCAGCAGGACAGTACCCTGTGGAGCATTAGCTTCCAAAGGCAGGTTAGAGAAGCCGTAAGTCTGTTTTCACTTGCAATGAGAGCCCATTTGTTCACTTTCTTCCCATGCATCTCTCACCTCTTCCTAGATCCTGATATATTAAGAAGGCAAGCCCCCAGTTGTTCGTAGTGATTTTGTATTATATTTACAGATACTGGCATTTCTTACAAGAGACTTCATCGGAACACATTCCTAGATTTGGACAATCCTAACTTTAGACATTTCACTCAGGTTTGTTTTCCATTTTTAGAAATAAAAATAAGACTAAGTAGTTCAGAGGAGACAAGGGTCTGTTTCATGGCTTGTGTAAGGATTTGTGGTAGAACCTCAGTCTTGAAAGGAAACAAACAAAAAATAGCAGACTATGAGTTTGTGTCGATATGTGGCTCATTCCAGCTGCATTATTAACTGGACATATTGTGTCATATAAATAAATTCTAATTGTTAATCAAACAGTTCTATATTTTAAAGTTCAACCAAGTAGTCCCCCTTGTTCCCCAAAGCCTAGAACTACTTGTAACATTCAGGTCACTTAAGTTATTCAGGTCACTTAAATTTTCCTAAGAAACTTCCAGTTCCTGTGACTCATAACACCACCTTCTGGACAATTATGACCTAAATGTGACTAAAATGCTCTTAATCTGTGCATTGGCCTGTGTATGCTGGCAATATACTCACAGACGTATCTGCTGTGGTCACAGTCTAACATCAGTTCCTCCAGTAACGTTATGATCAAGTATTCCTTAGTGTCAGTGAATAGATACCCGTTAAGGTCTAGAATAAATTTCTCTGTTGTGTTTTAGGCCTGGGGAATATTTTCAGTGCAAAGATTGGAAATAATAATATAATGATTCATTTCTGATATTTTAGAAGAGCAGCACCCTGATGCTCTTTCAGCTAAACTCTGTGTCTTAGTGTGTGATTTTATTCCCATCAGCAAAGATCCTGGCATCTACTTATTTCAGTCATTGAGAAAGTACTTTGATGGCTTATTTTAGCCGTTTGGGAAATACCATCATGTTTCTAACCAAAAAAAAGGCAACTGTGTTACAATGAGGTAATGGAACTTAGTTACTCTAGCGGCCCATTATATAGTTTGATATGGCTGAATGGTTTAAGACACATTCCACATACAACAGAGAGTCAAGAGGAGGAACACCTGAAGGTGTGAATCATTTTTGACAGAAATACTATATACCAACATTGTACCACCTAAGAATTTGGGCCTACTTTTAAAGGTATGCAAGTACATTTTTATGCAGTAGATTATTGCATCGATTAATGCATCCTTCAGATGGTACAGTAACGCCTTTCCCAGAGATCTAGATTGAACCAGCTCATTTGCTCTTTACCCTTCTGAAACATGTACTTGGAAAACTGTTATTGAATAAAGATCAGTAGCAAGTGACCAATATCGTAGCTCAACATATTCTTCACTTCTTCTGCATTACATGTTTTATACACCCTGAGATCACATGCTGACTCATGGAGATTGGTATGGAGCTAATTAGGAGTATAGCCCCTGCACTTCCTCCAGCAAATAGCCAGATTTTGATCAATCAGATAGGATACTAGGTAGAAAGGCACATTAAGGAGACTTGCAGTCTTCTTTCCCTCATTTGAACAGTTGTTATTGCGATAATCTGAGCACTCTTACCAAGAGTGATGAAGTGCCGGTTCAGGTGCTAGTAGACTTCAACACACTTATCAAATGGAGTAAGCCTTATTCTTAATATACAAAGTACTGGTGCCTGTGAGGCTTAATAGTTCGTTCACAGACTTATGTGTCGAAGTCCTAGTAGCCAATGACTCACAGAGGCCTGTAATTGCAACCTGTTGCTTTTCACTTGCTACACTAAGTATCAAAGAATTACACTCTGCAAAAGCCTGCTACAGGAAAATACAAAAACATCGTATTTCCTAAGTTACATTGAACTGTTTTTTTTTCTAATCACCTCCAATAAAAAAAAATCAGAAGTATACTTTTGTTTCCATATGTAGAATAGCAATGAAAGACAACAAATATTTTGACCTTCATTTTCAGACAGAAATCATAATTTTGGAAACTTCAGGTTTTGAGGTGGCTGAATTTAGGAAACCATGGACATGACTTTGACAGATGTTGAATATATGTGCTGACAAGCTCTTCGGTAACAGTCAAACAAAAATGATAGATTGCTATTTTTAAATACGTGATGTTATGAAAAAGAAGAGGTATTTGTTTCAATCTTATTATAAAGCCAACGTTTGTATATTCAAGACTTGAAACTGAATGAGAATAAGGTTACTCATGGCTTGGCCAGAAGTTAATAATATTTTTTCTTCGTATAAAACATTTTCCTCTTTCCTCTTGGCAACATATTGTAGGCCCAACATTTACGGTAAAGAGTTATGTTTATTGCTTAGGATGAATAACATACTTCAGATACAGACATGCAATTCTTTTAATTCTAATACCTTTGGATGAGGACCAGGAATTAATTATGTTAACCTTAAGGTTAATTTTGACAGTTTCCAAGAAATATTAACTAGAACTTTGGAAAATTCCATAAAATACATCCTTCTTTTCATCATTCTTCTATTGTCAAGAAATAAAGTTGCAAATCTCAAGAAATTTGAAAGGTTTTCTTTACAGGTATTTTAAAGGAATTTGTAGTAAAACCCCCTGTAGAATTCTTTTCTTATCTCAAAAGCAGCCAAGGAAAACAAATTAATGGAGTAACTTCAGACTATTTATTACCCACTGGAAGATACTGTACCATACAGTCCATGGTTCCTAAAATAGTTATCAAGCTTTTATTATATTATTACTACTACCTGCACTGGTAAACAGGTCACATGATTGAAGAAAAAACTCACAGAGTAAGACAGAAAATGTTGGATAATGTTAGAAGTATGTGTACCCTAGGTTGAAGTCTTGTTCCATTTAGGTCAAAGACAAAAGATCCTGCTGATTTCAATAGTCTTAGTCAGGCCTGAGAAATATTTTGCCAAAGTCACTCTGCCTGATAAAGCTTCAGGTTTATTTTTAGTCATACTGTGGTATCAGTAATTAGAGCAAGGCACTGATTAGTTCTTTTTCTGAATCTCTCAACTCCATTCCCAACAGCACATGCTTGCCAGGGAAGACTGCCTAACTTCAGAGAGTCTGTTTTCAGAAAATACACCTTATTTCTTCAACATGATCTTCCACAGAGGCGACACTGTCTTACTGTTGCACAGCTGTCCTGAGCTGCAATTTCAGCTTACAGCATTTCAGCAGTGAGATATTGGGCATAAGTATTAATCACCTCCTGCCTCAGTAATTCAGATATGGAGACTGGTGATTTATGTTAAATAAGACAACACATTGAGGAATTAGACATGATTATATTAATTTAAATTAATGTAGCTATTGTTCATTTCTTGTTGGTGGAAAAACTTTTTTTCCAGCTTTCTGTTTTTCTAACAGCAGCTCATTAAAGAAACCAGCCAGAAGAGCGGAAAAGTCCCCACCTCCAGTTCTAAATAGCCTTATACTAACATCTAGAATGCTGAGTATGTATGAAAAATTTATTTACTTTTATTAAAGCATTTTACTTACCACAAGATGGCACTGTTTTTTATGTCTTTATTTTCTGCTAGCACTGTCCACAGTCCTCTTGTGTTTCATCAAGTTCTCTAAAGAGAAAATTATCAAATCTCAACAACATTTAACATACCTTTATTTCATATACCTGTTTAATTTGACAATCTGTTCTCTTTATACTAGATGGATTGTGGCTTGCAGTGTTTATTGATTGTGGATATTGTTTTTGTTTCACACTATAAAATGTTTCACAGTCCACCACTTCCCTTTTGAATTTTCAGACTCAGATGAGCTTAGCCATACTTTGGGTCCACTAAATTTAAAAAAATGGTTCAGATGTGAGACTAATGCAGGTATTCTTGTAAATTCAGGAGCCTTGGTAAAGATATGGATGGATAGGGTTTGAATTTTGAATTCATAGAGAAATTTCTTTATTTTCTGTGAACACAAAAATTTCTAGACAGTATTTCATACACTTCTATTATAATGATGCCTCCTTTATTGTATATCAGGCTATAGCTTATATCACATAAACCTATAGATAAAACATTTTTGAGTAGATACTACTAAAGGTTCCCATAATAGACTTGTACTGTTTGCAAGGGCAGGGGGATCTACTGATACCTGTATTTATGTAAATAAAGACATTTCCATTAACTGAAATAGGAGATGGTGAAAAATGAGTTTTATTCTAAGATGTATTCAAAATGTTGTAGGTTACTTTATTTTTCTGGATTCATCAAGATGCTGTTATGCACAGGATATTTGCAAATATGGGTGTTATACCAGGACATGGTCTCTGCAGAATTCAGACCCTAAAAAAGTTTATGAAAGTAATGGGCATTTGAGTGAAAATGTTGGTTTTGTGCTTCCGTTGAAAATCTGAATCAGTGAGTTGCTGTAAGCAGCGAAGACCGCTCCTTCAATAGTATCCCCAGAAAGTATCCAGTGTTTGCTTTCTCTCTTGTGAAAGAACATCTGTTGTGAGTGGTATGAGCTATCTTCTGGGTCTGACCCACCTCTAGTTACTCTTTTAATAACCCAAGTCAGTATGCACAGTAAGTAGGACATGCATGGGTCTCCTTTCCACATAATGGATAGGCAGCAGTAACCTTGCATCTGCTCTTGTGTTAGTCTGTCACTCACAATCAGGGGTTACTTGATGCCTAAAATAATTCCTCCCCTGACAACTAATTCATCTGGGAAGAAAAAAGACTCCATCCAGATGGTGGGAATCTCACAGGCTTCTATTTTTTTAAATGGCAAAGTCTCTTCTTTTTTAATAGACATTCTATAAGTTATATAACATTCTTGGAGCTGTCCCCTGCTATTATCAACCTTTAAATATGTATTAGGCATTTAGAAAATAAGTCCTTCCCTGACCTGGGAGACTACATCTCTAAAAATGTGGGCTGCTAAAATCCTTTACAAAAGTGAGTACTAATATCAAATATTGTATTTTTCTATAGATGTAAAAATTAATGACAGAGAAGGATAGTATGGTGGGTAAGGGAACAGGACAAACATTTTTAACTCTGTGCAGTGTTGATTTGCTGAGGTTGTTGGCACTTATCACCATCTGCGGACTGCTTGGTGGCCCATACGCCAAGAATTAGCGATTTTAGTCCAGCATTTAGCAGGTGCCTCGGTGATAAAACCTACCACTCATGGAAACACAGAATGATTTGTGATTTGTAACTGAGGAAGTGAAGACAGTATTTGTGAAAGGAGGCCTAATTTCCCTACCTAAAGAACCAGGCTTCAGAAACTGGTCTTTAAGAAACATCTGCTATGTCTGTTGAGAAAGCTTACACAGCCTCACCCTACCAGGCAGGGGGCTGCCAGTGTAACTGATTTTCTATTGTTCTGCTGTAAAAGTAGAGGACACCAGCCAGCCTGACAGTTGTAATACTATTTTTCATAAACTGGGGTTTCTATTCTGTCATGGGTCAGACTCTCATAAGAAACAGCTCTTCTGACTTTTGAAAAGTGAGTTTCTTGACCATGTGTTTGGAAAGAAGAGCTTTGAAAAGGATTCAGGAAGTCTCAGAGGTCAAAACACAAACATAAAGGTGTATACACTTGCCATTGAAAAGCAGTATGTGGGGGCAAATTTGTATCAGCTGAGTATCTGAGTCTGAAAATACAGGTATTATCTATCAGCCTGCTGCCTGCCATGAGAACAAGCAGTGTACCAACAGCAATGACATAATACTCATCTGTGTTAGCAGGAGTTAGTACTGGTTTTGCCAGTAAAATCAATGGATGTTAACACTGTGCAGGACTTGGATTTTTATTTTCAGCCAGTCTTTTAGGATAGTGCAAGATTTTGCTGAAACACACTATGGAAAGACAGAAATGCATTTTCTAAAATGGAGTTGCAGTGTCATGCTCACTCACCACAGCAAGGTTCCCTGCCCAGGCCTCCCTGTCATGCTGTGGGGCTGACTCTGTCCAGGCCCCCAGCACCCCCCAGCCCCTGGGACCGATGCCCATCCCAGAATATGTGCCCAGGCCACAGGAGCCTGTGTGGCTTTTTACCTTGCAGTGATCTCCAGCGTGAGCACCGGGTACCTCTGATCTGTCGCTGTACTGGAACAACTCCCCACCTGACTCCATGTTGCCACCAGGTATCCCTTAAAGCTGTTTTAGGAGCAACTGAGTGCGGCGACAGACTAATCAAAATCAACTGTCTCATGGTAAAATTACTTACTAGGCTAATGATGGCGTCCTTAGCTCTTCACTGAGTCGCACAGCTCCTGGTTGATGGGTGACAACCTGAGGGGCTGCGTGCCACGCTTTGAGAGCACAGCTCCCTGCTTGCTGCCCTCCCCTTGGTGATCATGGCCACTGCCAGAGTAACCCGTTTACTTTGCCAGAAAATATAAAAATAATAAGAATTGGTGTCTCTGGCAAAGTGCCGGCAGCAGAGTGCTGCAGGGTGCCTCTGTGAGGAGAGGCAGGGGCTGCCCTCAGCAGGGAATGGCCAGTTCCCGCCCTTTTCAGCCGGTTCCTGCCGGTTCCAGCCGGTTCCAGCCACCCCACCTCAGGGCACAGCCCAGCTCCTCAGCCAAGCCCGGGGTACCTCAGGGAGAGAGAGTTTAAGAAAGGGCACAAAAAGGCCAGGCAGACAGAGGATGAAGGGGAAAAATTGAGAAACAGGCCTGCCGAGCACCCAGGTCAGAGAAGGAGGAGGAGGGAGGGGGACTCCAGGAGCATGGATTCCCCTGCGGCCCAGGCAGAGACGACGGCAGAGCCGGGGAGAATTGTGAGGAGAAAGGAGTGGCAGAGAGCAGCTGTTATGGACTGGCCACAGCTCCTGCGTCCTGGCAGAGGTGTCAGGAGTGAAGGAGTGGAGCAGAGCCTGGGAAAGGGTAAGTAATTTCCCTGTCTTTATCTCAGCCCACGAGCTTTTTCATCCCATCTTCTCCCCTTGCCCTGTGTCCCTGAGGAGGGGGAATGGCAGAGCAGCTATGTGGGCAGCTGGCTTCTGACCAGGGTCAACCCACCACACGTACACATAATAGATCCTCTTGCTCTGAAGAATTCCCCTGCAAACAAAGATAATGAAGTGGACAAAAGGGGAAAATGTTTATTTATAGAAATAATTTAGAAGCTGAGGCACAGAAACATTGCATATTTTGTAGAGTTACTTAAGGCATCTGCCAAGGGAGACCCAGCTCAATGCTCTGGTGTTTAAGGATGGCACTTAAGGCCCCCAGACAGCTCTCTTCCTATACCAGGACTGAAGAATTTAATAAAAAGTGCTTTTTTCCTGTATTTTGACCAGCTAGCTGGCACTTTATACTCCAAGCTATCTCAAGCAACGTGCATTGAGTTTGGCCTGAAAACATGCTGTGGTATTTCCATCTGTCAGTAACAGATTAAAAAAAGATTTTGTGGATTCTTTATAAACAACCCTAAACCTTCACCTAAGCTGTTTATATCTAAACTGAAGAAACTCTAGTGATTGATAAGTGGAGTCCTATGCCAAATTCTTGCCAATAGACTGACAAAACGAATTCAATGAGACCTGTGCATCACTGAAGGGATCGAGAGCAAGACTGAATTCCCAGTCTTCATTGTCTGTTCTTAAATCTCACTTAAACCCCACTCCAAAAGAATAGTTTGAAATCTGTTTTATACTGACTCATGACCTTTGGGAATGAATATTCGTTTTGCAAGAAAGTTACTAAGTCTGTGTTAAACATTAATTTACTCGTTTGTAAGATGTGCTTTTCTGCTTCAAATATTATTCTTAGGTTTTCTTGGCAAACAGGCATAGGACTAGCAAGTAACATTTATCTATGATTAGCAGGCATCAGTTTATTTCTAATTAAGAGGACTATGTCTTTCAAAGGAAGCAAGAAAGTGGTGAGAGGGTGATTTCTTAGCAAGAAAGAAGAAATGCTTTTTCCAGGGTTGGGGATTTTTGTGGTGGTGTTTGTTGTTGGGGTTTTTTTGGTTTGGTTGTGTGTTTTTTTCGTAACATATCATGATGAATGACAAAAAGATGCTGCATAGAAGTCATGAGCAAATGCGTGTATCTCTGCTGAACTGGTCTTATAAATAGGGTTACTTGGGTAGACACAAAATAGAAAGCAATATGCCGTATGAGCATAGGAAAGGTAAATGGCTTAGACAGTGTGACGTTCCCTGTAGACAGAAATGATTCTGTCACATGCTTGGCAGTACTGAACTGAACAATTGTATGGTGTACCTACTATGATAATGAACATTTTGAAACTGAAAATTAAAGATAATTTGAATTAATTGACCCTCTGTGTTGATGTCATTACCTATCTAGGGTCTCAGAAAGTTAATTTACATGAAGCACTTGAACACATGAGTCTTTAAAATATTTATCCATGGGCAAAGCTAGGAGTAGAATCAGTGCACACATTTATAGCACAACTGGTTTTATTTTATTAGTTGGGAAGTGTAATTTACCAAGTTAAATAAAAATATTTCTGACTAAATGGGTTGAACAGATAAAATTACAGAACTGATATCCTTCATTTTGAAACACTGTTCAGTCCAAATAGATTTCCCACAAAACAAATGAGGAAATTGAAATCAGGGGCAGAAGAAAGTAAGTTTCCTTCTGTACTTTCCAACTTTCTTTCACTATTTTGGGTTTTTGATAGAAGGTAATGTTGAGAACTCTATAAAGATTTTTTCAGAAATTTTTGCTCTTTAAAGTGAGCTCTTTCCCCTTCTTTCTCATGCTCCACCATTTTCCGGCAAGAAAAGATAGAGGTAAAGAAAAAGAGAAGTAAGATAAATAGGATCTGAAAAATTTTAAAAGAAATAATTGGAAAATATAATCAATGATAACTTTTTATTTTCAAGATTATATATTAAAAATTGTGCTTAACTTGGAACCTTGTTTCAAAATGTATTTTATATTATTTTAAGATTTGTAGGCAAATTTTCTAGAAGAAATCACATTTTTCCGTCTTCTTCTAATTTAGGAAAATTTTGAATTTGCAAGTCCTACTGAGTTTTTGCATGTGAAATTGTATAAGAAATGCATGATTGTTCCTCAAAAAATCCCATTTTATGTGCCTATCCCTTCCTGCCCTAATCACTGTGCAAAATGTGTCATTTTTTTCCAATAGTATACTTGAATGAATGCTGATTATCACTGGTAATTTGACATTATATCTTTACCATTCCTTCCGCTCTGAGTTCTAGGCATGAGTAACCATATTGATGTGAATGTGAATATAGATGGGAGAACTCAAACCTAATCTCTTTGGCCGATCATATGTGCCCCAAAGAGCAGGAGCAGCCCTGGTTTCAGAGCTGCAGTGGTTCTAGAAAAACAGTGTCTGACTGACATTTTGAAATCACTAACAGTAAATCAATAACTTAATGCTCAAAGGTTTTTTAAGTGCTTACAATTGATGAATTTCCTATACCAGATGCTTGATCCTAGGTATGTCCTAAACCACATCACAACACAATCTGGAACTGTTCCAGCTTGGGAGGGGGAAGGAAAGAGAAGAATATAGAATTCCTTGGATTGTCCTGGACTTTGATAAAAATAAGATAAATGGGCCCTAATATTTTTGAATCTCTGTAGCCCTCTAATCAGCGACCAGCAGCATGATATTTTGTCAGCTTCTCTGGGAACAGTGAATTAATTCTGCTGACCTTTTAAACAAAAGCCAAAACATTGAACTGGTAGCTGGGTGAGCTTTTTTAAACAGAGTTTGTTGCACTGTTAAACTTGTTGTTTACATCTGTTTGGTTAGTCTGGTACAACAACTAGTTGATTCTAACTTCAGGAGCTCCTCAGGGTCTGGGAAGGCAAGGAAGCTTGTCTATACCTCCCAATCCATGAATAAATTCAGACTGTGAGAGATAGTACATAATAAATCTCAAAATCTGATCTGTAGTGATCAAACACCAATTGATTACCTTTAATACATACAGATAATATATTTCTTTATCTAAATCTGTCAACATCTTATCTTGGTAAAATCATGTCTTGTTCTTATATACATTTAGGGTAGCATTTCAGTAAAATGTTATGTATATTTAGTTTAGTTTCAGATTCTCATCTAAATGCAGCTTGATAGATCTGAGTAATGCATGAGTAATACTTGTTAGGCAATGCAAACTCTGAAATAAATGTGAAGAGACACAAGGAAACTTTCTGGTAAACAAAAAGGAGTAGGCTTTGTCACTTATTGAAGAAACAGACTTTTTAAAATGGGAAAATGATGAAGAAGAAACACCAAACAAGACAAGAGCCAGTAATGTAAATCAACACATCTTGCTTTTTAATTTAAAACTAGATTAAAATAAACCATTTTTATTAGTCCCCCCTCCATGCTGTTTGAGTGTACTACCAATTAGGATACTCTGCCTGCTTCTAAAGGAAAATAAAGGATATTTGTAAACATGTTGTATTATTTTAGCTGTATTCTTGTTTCTGCAAGAATTTGAAGATTTCTAGTATTCCTTTTAAATCACAAAGTGACATTTGATTACAATGTCTGTTTCCAGAAGTGCTTTCCTTTTATACTGATATAAATTATGGGTTAATTTCTCTATACACTTTCTGTGAACATCTTCTAAACTAGGTAGAGTAGAGACAAGGAACTGATGAGGGAAAGCTAAGGTCAGTGCATCAGATTCTCTCATGTAAGTTTTCCAGGTAGGATCAAAATAGCTGTTATGGCTTGATTTATTTTTCATTTTGGCAGTAGCCCTGTGAGTGAGCCTTTGTGTTAGGTTGCCTGTATGGAACTGCCCCTACATACCATTTGTTGCATCAAAGACCTCCTGTTTACAGCTATCTCATGGCACCTTGTGGCTACAAGGTTTGCGGTTCTCACATTTGCTGAATGTCAATGAACTATAAAATAATTAGCTAAGAATCAGGCCATTTAACCTGAATCAATTTATGACACTGTGTTTTCTCAGTACTGGCTCCATCAGCTATGTCAGCACTATGCAGGCAGTCCCATTTGTACCACCTTAAAATGGAATTGATCATACATTAGTTAACAGTTATTCACACATTGCCCTGTGGAATAATTTCACAAAGAGCTGTATAACTGAGAAGATGAAAAGGGGTTGGATTTCACTGCTGGTTTAATATGTGCAGCTGTTTCACCCTGACATCCCTTTGCTAAATGTTCAGGAAACTCCATGCCCTAACACATCATTAAAAAATAAAAGAGAATTCCCTATTCTCCCGAGCATCTCAGCTCCAGATAAATGCAATATATTTTAGGCTATCACAGTTTAAGTCCCATAAGGCTGTCACTTAAAAAGAAACTTCGATAAAGCACTTCCAAAGGATATGAACTATAAGGAAATCAAACTAGAGATTTGGTTGAACCATAACAATAATAATATTACTGTAATTTGGGCTAGACTAACAGAGTCTGAATCTAGAAGTTCATCTGGCCAGCAGCAAAGACATGCTTGCAAAGTCCGTACTGGATCATCAAAGCATGGACTTTGCTACCCTCTGAGTAAAGAGTGGATTCTCCTCACCCTTCAAAACCCCTGCTGTATTCTGCAAGGCCTAGGCCTGGAACTACATGGCTGTCTCTTGGGTTAAGAAATATTAAAAACTATGCTTACTTAGCACTTAGAGATTGTGAAGAATGGACCATGTTAAAAGAAAAGAGAAAAAAAAAAAAGGAAGGAAGCAGCCAGGGGGAGAAACTATGAACTTAGAGAAGCTGTGTTTTCTGCTGATTTTAACTAGGGCTGCTATGCACATGACTCTATGAACAGTTTTTCCAAAGAGGAAAAACTTGTTAGCCGAGAGTCTTTGTCCAAGAATATGCAGGATACTTAGGAAATCCCTCCAAAACTGGGGAGATAAACAATGCTTAATCATGATACTAGTATCATCAGCCTGAATTGTTGTTGCTGTGCAAAAGCAAAATAAAATTTTCCCCCTGCCTTCTTCATTTTGTCCAGGAAATTCTCAAGACCCAAAAAAGACATAAGACATGGCTTCTGCCTTAGGATTAATAGTGCTGACACTGCATTATTACTGGTAAAGTAGACTCAATCTTGAAAGCACTGATCATAGCACAACATTTTCTTGTTATTCAGAGTACAAAAATGACCTGGCAGTTTTTATTCAGATAAAGCTTTTAACTTATGTAAGAGAAGGGACAGGGGACAGGGGAGCTTGCCTTGTTAGAGAGTATAAATTCACCTCTGCCTTCCAGATGTAGGCCTGAAGGCCGAACTATCCTTTATGTGCACAGATATATGTTTAAGTGGGAAGTTAGACTCTGTGCTTTAATCATGATTAAAATGCTGACCCAGTCATGACCCAATTGCATACATGAATGAGCTGGTGCTGCCACTCAGCCATTAACTCTGGCTAAGCCATTTTAATACTAATAAGGAGTCTTAGCCATCCTTTTAGATTGGTTAAGATTTGACTGTGAGTACTAGGTTGTTTCTAATTTTCCTAAATAAAGTTATCTTCTTTCTTCTATTAGCTAATTACCATTTAACCATTTGAGAGAATTAAAACATATTATAACCTAATAAAAGAGGGTACTCTGATAGAAGGTATTTGTAGTGGTCATAAAAATTGCCTACATGATGGAAATAAATAAAACCAGCTTGTGAAGTCTTTGTAATTTTAAAAAGGGCATCTTAAGGTATATAGTCTCCATGGTTAGTGCAAGGTCTGGCTCTGATATTTGCCGGTGTTGCTTTAAGTCTAGTCAAATGTGGTTGACAATGGCACTTATTTGATGTTCTTTATATTAGGAGTCAGTGCTCCACAGCAATGCAGAAAAATTTGTTAGAGAGCATGTGAAATTCATGTTCTACTCCCTCTTGCTTGCAAAGCTCTTTTCATCTCATGCTGCTGTAAAACGTTCAGTGTTGTGTTTTCCAGTGCATATTGCTCTAGGTGGGAAGAGATTTCTATGGGTGGGCTCTGAACTAGTCAGCTCTCAAGCGGTGACAGTTGTCTTCACAGTGTATTACCTATGGACAAAAACATGGCCTCATCACCAAACATCTCATAAGACAGGGAACTGATAGAACAATATCATTAATTCCTCCGATATATCTATCCATGCAATTTATGGTGACATCAATAAAACCTAAATGTGAGGATCAAAGAGGTTCTACAGTGAGAATAAGGAAGACTTGGATATGGACTCACAAAGCAATCTAGGGAGTCTGGCTAGTCAATGCCTACTTGTTCTGGTAAGCACTGCGCTTCAGTTCCTTTATGTTTAGATTGCAAAATATTGTTTGAAAGTTTCAGTCTGAGAAAAATGAGGGATAGGTTTCTCAAGTTACTGTTGAAGAGACAATAACTGAATGGCTCAAACTTTCAGACATCTAGTCAATCAAGATGCATTTTCAAGATAGCAGAAAGCTCCAGCCTATCTTGATAGTTTTATTATAGGATTTTTGCACTAGTGGTTCACACTTCTTGTCCTATTCTGCTTAAAAAAGATGCTTCTCTAGATCTGATGCTGCATCTTTAGCCCTTCTTAAATATGTTAAACATGACCCTGCTGAGGGTACTTATTTCAGTACCTGCCGGAGGGGTAGATGGAAGAGAGAATCTGCACTCTCCAGTGTCTGAAGCCAGGACCTAGTCCTATCTCTTATAGACCTTGTGGCTGGCAGAGGTCTTAGAAAGGAGCTGAAAGAGGAGAGGAAAGAACTTTTCAGGATAAATCTGAGTTGTAAACCAGTAAAGCAATATTTAAGTCAGCCAGTTAATCAAAGAAAGTGAAGAAATAAAAAGTGATGCTTCTAGTAATAGCAACACAGAAATCAGCTGGCTTTGGCTTCCTCCTGGAAGTGAATTGGCCTGAGACAGAGCCCAATTCTTGTCCTGGTGTAAGTCGTGAGGAATTCTACTAAAACTGGGCCAAAGCAGAACTAGTACAAGCAAGGTCAGAATCATCACTAGTTTCCCAGTGCAGACCCTTGAGTTACAGATCAAGTTGACGGGCTGTCATATGTAAGTCTTTCCTGTAAGCATAAGTTGGCCAGTTTCTGAGCCAGTGCTGAAGGGTATAAGGTTATAATAGTTAACATACCCTTGAATGGCAGAGCGCCATGGGTCATTGGTAAAATGGAAGGCTTAGCAATGGATCAAATTGTATCTGCCAAGTATATTTATCTTTCTGCTTGCTAAGTGTTAAAGAGTCCTGGTGACACTGATAAGGGAACTGTTACTTATATTTGCAAAGCTTAAATACATCAGGTCATGACCCCGATTGGATAAGTGGTAGCTAAACCCTTATGGCTTTCTAACAATAGAAAAAATTACAGCACTGGTAATTGGGCACCAGCTATGGAGGAAAATGTGAATGGCCATAAGTACAAAGGCGGATTATGACTTTCTGACTCCTTGGCATGCTTTAGTAAGTATATGGGCCATGCCACTTTAGTCTGATCTTCACAAAAGAATTGTCTTTGAACAAGCCGAGACTGACAGCTTTTTTCTGACTCTGTGTGAGGTTAAAGTCTGGGACCCAGCACTCATGTCACTGGTGCATGACAAAAAGTAGAGAAGTAACACTTTAGAAACACAGTAGGCCTTCTGCTGCTTCTTTTGTTGCCTGGACAGTCCAGTGTTCTTTCGTATCACAAAAATACAATAAAGGTGCTAGCCATCGATTTGGTCAAGGATGAAGCTGGCATAACAGACCTGCAATGGTGCAGAACTAATCTGCAGCCAGGCCTTTCCTGTGTGATAAGCCCACACCCAAGTAACCTAATCTGCAATGGGAAATCACACACACAAAAAAAGTGCCCAGCATTTAGTGATGGCCTGAATTTTTTCACAGTCATTTGAAGGTTTCCATTGGGGTCCTCTAGTCATTTGATGTGGCAATTAGCAAGAGGACTTTTGTACTCTACGGAGATGAAACAGCCCTCTTCAATAATTATTTTATGCCTTGAACAGAAACAAAAAAACCCAGAGAGCAGATAACACTGTTACATCAAACAGTAAATGAGTTGTGCTTGTAACTATTTATTTTCTTTTATTAAAGCAAAGTGTTACTTTTCCCATGAGAAAAATCCCTGAAATTATATGACAAAATTTCAGCATATTGTCTCTAGACTTCCCACTTTTTTATCTAGGTTCATAACCCAGTCTGTCTGCTTTGATCCTATAGCATTTTTAAATTTTTCTTTTCTTTTCTTTTAAAGCTCTGTATGAAATATTAGCAACCTGAAGGGGAAAAGTGTCAACACCATCTGCAAGCCCTTGTTTTTTGCCATCAGAACGAAACACACTGAAAGACTAAGTACTATACTTCCTTTAGTCTGCTTAAAATCTCACTTCCTCTCCATCAGTAATTTTATGCAAGGTAACTCTAAGTAGGAATGGTTTGATTCCTCCATAAACAGTATAATCTGTGCTGGAAAAGCTACATATGGAATATGGTAACTGGCTTAATTCACACTGGTGGATGGCATCGTGACTTCTCATGATTCCTCCAAAGTAAATGTATTTGTCACATGAAGTGGCAGTAACAGTTAACATACACCTCCAAAGTACGTGAAGAAAGGATAAAATAGCCACTTAATTTCCAGTGCAAGATCAGTCATGTCCTACTATCATTAAAATCTCCTGGAGCTTCCGTCAGTTACAAGTAGGCAGTTTGCAGTTAAACGCAAGGGAACTGAGACTAGGAAGTAGCTCTCTAAGAATTACAGAGTAAATTGATGTCAGAACCTGTCAGTTCCTAATTTACTGCAGTGTTTTGATTCTTTCAGTGAGACCAATCAGATTTTTAATGCTGTTAGAGGATTATCTTTTTTTGGTTCATATCCCACCTTTCTTTGTAAATGAGCAAAGACTTAAATAGTAGTAGATACAAACAAAGGTATTGTTTGACCCCCCAAAATGACCAAAAAAATAAAATAAAATCAGATACATAATTCTCTGTTTAGAAATGTAAACAGGTAACCTTATATTTTATTCTTTAGTTTATTGAGGGACTGGTACATGGAACTGGAGATTCCTTTACTGGCAGTGCAGTCTTCTTTGTGGGAAATCAGGCTAAGTACATGATGTCTTGCCTGGCATATAATTAGAGGTATTGTACTCCTTTTGAATTTATCATTCAATCAGATTAACTGATGGAATTACATGATGCTTTTACACTGCAACATTCCACTGCAAAGCTGTATTGTCTTCAGCCTCTCTGTAATTAATCCACACACTAAAGGAAGGAGCTAGGTACAGTTATCCAGACACGTATGGTCACTGCACATTTTTAACTTTTCACCCACACTATAAAAATCCCTAACTCACCTAGCATGTTGTTATCAGCATTTAGTCCTAATGAAAGAAGTAATTTTTTAAAGGCAGAATGAGTGGGCCTAATTATGTTGTCACTTGTACAAACTGGGGGTGAGGGAGGCCAGAATCAGATTCAAGATGCTTTTTTTTCCAGAAGGAGAGTGAATCATCTTGCCAATTTTATTGGCAGTTGCTCTTCCAGTTGGCATTTTCATTTTAAAAAAAACCCTTATTTTTCCACTCCCAAGGAGTTCCTTAAGTGTATGTGCTACATATTTTGTTTCATGGCTCCACTCCTTTGACTGAATCATGCAATGTGTTATTTCCTTAATTATGAGCTTTTCTATAGATGTTTTACATGATTACAAAATATACCCAACTCAAAGAAAGGTGATGGGTTATTTGTATTACCTGGAGCTGGATGAATAATTTACACATCATTATTTTTTCACCAAGTTCTGTCTTGCTTTTGCATATTTATTTTATTGCCTGTATGATTTGAGGACAGCAGTAAATTGTTTATTAGCTATATCTTGCTAATAGTAGAGATCTCCATACTTCAAGCTGAAGTGCTAGGACCTTTCTGTACGCCAACTAGATGGTCACAAGGCTTAGAAGTATCTTTTTGGTTCAAGAACTCACATTTAGCAATTCAGAAGTCACAGTCTGAGGCTATTTTTATTATTTGCCTAAAATTCATATCTATTTCTGCCGATGAACACTCAGAGTGATCCAAAGAAATTGAAACACAGCTGATTTAGATTTGTATCAATATTCAAATACATATTTATGGAAATGTGCTGCAAGATGTGCTCAGCTTTTGTGCAGTAAAAAGTGATCCAGCTGACATATACGTGAGTTCTGGCAAGCAGCTACAGACCCAGCAAGATGTATGAAGACCATGCAATGACTAAACATGCAGGAACAGCTTGCTATTTTGTTCCATAACTGATGGACTTTAGGAGATGTGTGCTACCCATCAAGTATTAACCCAGTGAAAGAGTGATGAGCTTCAAATGCTTTTGTACAGAAAAAGCAGAGGAGAGAGGAGACTTAAGTATAGCAGAAAACAAAAATGGTAGGCTATGTCCTTGAACTTGAAAGGAAATCTTGGATAAAGCTAGATAAAAGGATGAGAGTTTAGAGATGGCTGATAAATAAAGAGGAGGAAAGCATGTTCTGAATACAACTGCCCGCCTCTCAGTCATGGTCTGGGAAGGTTGGTTTGCGTCCACTTCTCTGTTCAGAGCCTTGCTCAGTGCCCCTCTCTTCTTCATCCCACTCCATGTATCTTGTCTTGCTAGGTGGAAGCATTCCAGACCTGTACTGACTTGTGTTCATATATTGTGGATATGTCCTTTCAGCTCCTGTCACAGAATATATTGTTACCTGCCTTTCATTTCCTTTCTGTTTCAGCTCTGGGGGAGACTGTTTATGCAACTATTTTTACAGGGCTATGGTAGAGAGAAAGCACTGAGGTAGCACTCATACCAAGTAGAGCACCAGAGAAACTGCAAGAGGTGCGTGCTGAAGTCAGAGTTGGACACAGCCTTCATCCCAGTTTGGAGGCATAGTCAGGGCTGCGCATGGTTTGCAAAAGTGGACAAGAGGCTGAAGGGTAGCAGGGTTAAATCTTTGCAGGCTTTCCCTCACCAGTAAATCGCCCACCCTAAGCGTGGCTGTTACACAAACCATCTAAACATGGTTTAGCAGCACCTTTATATTAGACCTTTACTTTACACACAGGCACAACACACCCACTTGGGAGCCAGGCAGAGCAATCTGTCAGGAGTTTGCCCGTATCAGAGGGACAAGCATCCAGTTAGTGAAGAAATATATTTCTCCTCTTCATGCAATTGCCTTACTCCACAAGTCAGTGTAAAGAGCATCAGATGTGAAGGCACTATGAACTCATCTGCATTTTGACAATCCCTGATGCTGTTTGGGGTGCCATTCCCTAAAAGAAGTAGAAAAAAAAAGAGTTACTCTGATCATCAGAGTTTTTTCACCTCTGTACTGCCAAGGTCTAACTACAACACACAAGCTATGTGGTTTGTATGAAAGATGCACTGTATTGAAAGCATTCATCATTTCCTACTACTTTGAATGCAAATGGTACTGAGTGTCTGAGTAAGACGCCTGCAGCAGGTGAAAACACTTTGTCAGCGCTTTGTGGGAGAGCTGAGCCCCTCTCTTTCGGCAAGAGAATTCCCAAACACCTAGCAATAACTGACCTGCTGTCATGGGGAAGAGGTGCAAATCCAAATGGGATTGCTGGAAGCAGCTGTGGTACTGCACTTGTTTTAAATACAGTTCATATGAGCATGTAGAAAGATCAGGGCACAGCATAAGCATAATATTGAAGGTGGAGGAGAACAGCTATTACCCAAATGAGCTTCAGAGTCATACAGAGGGAACAAGGACAAGAAAGAAGCAGCTGAGCTATGGAATGGTGTATGCTTCTCCTGAGTTTAAGGAGAAAGAACAAAGATAGGAACAACATATAAAAGACATCAGAAAACAACTTCAGGGCTTAGGAGGATCTGGAGCAACTCAGCTGGGCCCATATCTACCATGCAACATCCATCTGTCCTGCTGGAAGACATGAACATTTGTATGATTATACTAGTTACCATAAGTGGGGATAGCAGGGCAGCCATGATCACTCAGCACGTGGTAGTTATCTGAATATTTATGCAGATATCTCTGGTTTCATAGTCTGTCCTGAGCCCTGCATTGGTTAGGCTATTGCTACACTGGTACAAATGACTCAGACCAGTTAATGTGAAAGCGACTATGATTAGTTGCCTTCTGCCAACATGGAAGAAGTAAAAATATTAACTTGCCATGGTCCTAGGATGACTCGCGCTGAAGTGGAGGTTTGTTCCAGAGAGCAGAATGAAGCCACTCATTCAGAAACATACTTCAGTGTGTGCCTTGCTAGCAGCATGCTCTCCTGTCTCACTGACTTCAATAGGATTCAGACTACAGCTTAAGTGTTTAACTGAGATACCTATCTTTAAAAACCTTTTTTTAAGGCCTTAGTTACATGGGAAAGTTGCACTGGTTTAACCTAGGATATGAACTTAATTGATTTAGGTAAATCAGTGAAAACTCTTGTGGGAATATATTCATTTTAGCATAAAACAGCAGCTATTAGTTTGTCTTAAATTAGCTCAGCTTTAAATTAAATTAGAAGTGGTATTAATCTACTTACCTAATTATTTAACCAGACTTTAATAATGTTGATTTAAAAACTGACCGAAGTTAAACCAGTGCACTTTTTCTGTAGACACAAGACTTTTGACCTTGTTGCTTGAATTATGCAGTCTTCATTCTTGATTAAATTGATTCTGTAGTCATCTCTTAGAGTGGGTGCAGAGAGAAGCCGACAGCGATACGTGTGTTCCCTTGAGTCCCTTAACAATAAAAGCCAGTTACTTTTGGTTGACCTATGAAATAGATGTCTTCTTGTGTACTTCTAAAAACATGTTTGCAGTCTGTCTCAGGGAAATACATGTACATATGTTCTTTTAACTGCCAGAGATGTAAAAAACATCAGAGTTTAGGAAATGACAGAGTGAGTGGGTGGCAAGAAAGGATCACATAATCCTCCAAGACAGTCTTCTGGGCAGAGACTAATTTCAGGATGTGAATAGCAGCTGTGAGTTTTCACTGCTTGTAGTGCATCAAAATTCTTACAAATTTTCAGACTGGGACAACATGACTGAGAATCTGAAGGGGTTTTAATGCAGGCTCGTGATAGCAACCTCTTTGATGCCTCCTTGCACTCCTCCTACCAACCTGAGCCTTTAAGGAAAAGAATAATCGAAGAAGTTTCATGCTTCACCTAATTGCCTTGTACATCACAATGTTTATAATGATGAAAACAGATTGTCTCCTTTGACCATACTGCAAGCATATCTTTCAAAGGATACTTGATAATATCTCTCTTCTCACTCAAACCAAAAGGATCTGGGTTTTATTGCTAAGGGACCTGGTCTTTTCCTGAGTGCTGACATTGCTTAGTACAGAAGCCATAGCACGTTACACACATTCAGCAAAGTGAAGGTCCAATACTGAAAGTATTTATGAAAATTGCAAAAAGAAGGAAACAGTCAGCTCTCCTGAGTCTAAAGGGTCCACACGTCATGTGGTTAAGACTCACCACCATCCAAGCTAGCTGCACACAGGGATCACGAGAGAACAGCCAGCTCAGCTAGGGATGGCAATAGTGTTGCTGATCTTCACACTACCTGCCTTGCTGCTTTGTTTGGGCATGCGTGAAAGGGAAAAAACCCTAAATACCATGAAAGGCCTGTCTCAGCAGCATTTATAACAGCACATTTCTTTGAGTTTTAGTAAATGTATGGAGAGCTACTCCGTATGCCAAGGTACATGCCACTGACATTCGTGTAATCCTGACGCAGGTCCCTTACTAATGGACCCTTGCCTTCAAAAGATACACCTGCTACCTCATCTGGGGTGCCATATTGTTTATGTCTTAAATGTCCAGGTAAGAAACAAAAGAAATATGAACAAAGCCCCAGATACGATGGAAATTCAAACCAAAAAACATTTCCAATTAAGATGCAATTGGTATTGCTCTAGTTCAAGTCTCTAATGCCAATTGTATTAATTGGGAGATTAAGATCCAAGATACTAAATACTGATATGACTCAATTACGCATGGTATAATAGGATGCTATTCAGTTCCTGGGCTATTTTGTTCCCTCCCCATGGGGTTGTCTTGTCTGTTTAGATCATAAATGCTTTGGGACTTGAGCTTGCTACTGCTCCGCTGAGCATCTAACAACAATAGTGGTCCTTTCACAGCTGGCCCCTTGGCAATCCAACAAGACTACACTTACTATTACTATTGTTCAGTGGGAATTTTTCCATTAACTTTAACTGGAATTAGATAAGGCTCATAAACCCTTTGAAATACATTACTCATAATGTTGAGGTAGAGCTGTGCTTCAGTATTTTGTTTCATGGAATGTCAAAGGTCGGAAGCAGAAACAATCCCAGACATTGATCCAGTTTCTAACTTTTGATGTTCTGCAAAACAATCTTTTGGACTTCCATTCTTGGACTTTCACAACCATCTTCTGACAGAAGATGCATGTGAAATTAAACTGATGCCTCGTTTTGTTTTAAGTAAAATTTGCCAGCAATTGAGCATAAGTGGTACACAGAGAATACATTGGGCTTCGGTCTTCTTTGCCTTTGTGCTATTACTGCTTGCAGTTACATTTTGCATTGTTACATGTGCTTTGCACATGCTTAATTCAATATGACAAAAGCTGAATGTAAAACCAAATATGTGTCAGTAGTTTTGAATGCCTAAATATTCTCAAAGGTGGTACAACCCCAGGCATGTGTAACCCTGGGAAGCTGCACATGTGAAATCTGCTTTTATACCAAGGGTCTGCATATAATTGCAATGTAAAGGTATACCAGATAATAGCATTTAATTACCCTGTGCACTATGAGTTATCAACCATACAGACAACAGAAGTGAGGCCATGTCCCCAATATGTTTGACCTCAGCCACGCAAGCCCAAATGGATATTAGACAACTTATTCCAGGTATGATTCTGCATTCTAACCTGAAGACTACGAACAGTTGTACTAGGCACCATAAAAACCCCAAATTAAATTGAAATGTTTGCATTTTATTCTTGAAACACGGCCTTTTCTCAAGGTAAAATCTTTTTGTGAGGTATTATTATTTGGGTGGGTATTTTCTTTTAGTAACTGATTTTAAACAAAGATTTTTATCAAAGTGTTTTTCAAGAAAAATTTAAAACAATTCAATCTGTTAGCATTACATTTTCTTACCAAAACTGTGCAGTGTTAAACTGAAAAACTATTCAAATTATCTCAGAAGGAGTTTGGACACATTTTTTCATGTAAATATTGAGGGAAATCTTGTGAGATTTGGCTCACAATTGAGCCAAAGGTAATCCAAGCAGTTGTAAAATTTTTGTTATTACACTTTTTGCAATATTATTCACCTCAGAACTGAAACGGACAATTCATACTGTTTGCACTCTGACAAAAATGAGAGAAAATAAGCATTGCCCTGATTGCTTGAATGTTGGACGAACAAGACATGCAGAATTTCAGGCCTGGTAAACAGCAGCCTGTCTGCCATCAAAACTCTCTAGAACACAACCTGGAGTGATGGCAATTCACCTCTGCAGGATCTCGAGCTGCAGGAGCACACTGGGCTCTAATTCAGATGCTAAGAGACTTAGGAAACGGAGAACAAAAGGACCATTTTATCTTCAGAAGTCACTGTACTGATAACCCAGCTCTGCAGATTTACTCCATAAGTAGGACTACTTGCTTCACTAAAAAGACAGAATATAAGATACTAGTCAGCCTAAGAAAATAGCTCAGAATATAATCTAAACAAGTGAATTCTGAATTATTGTTATTGGGTCAAAGTGATTATTGATCAGTAAATATTTTCAGGCATTTTGCCTGCTTATAACTTGTAGAGTTTTGCTTTTGATGTTCTTTAGAAGATGAAATACTAAGCTAGCATTAAACCAAGATTTTTAGTATATCTAAAGGTGAAAGAAAAACCCCAAAGTGTTTTCCAAACAGGTACTCACCATGAGTTAGGAAATTGGTGGTTCAAATGTCATGGGGAAATAGCATGTCAGTGCAAGTTCTTTAGTGATCAATAAAGTATTCTGCATTCAGACTTCACAAAAAGGTTTCTGAGAACCTTCTCAGACTCCCCTAGGGACAATCCTTTGACATATTCATTGACACCTACTGGGGTAGTTGTCTTTCTAGTTTTGCTATAAGACAGCAATTTGCCACCTCATTATCAGTGTGATTGATGAGAACACCATCTGAAAATCTGTCACATGATGATTGTTGGTTTGACTCCTCTAGATTGATCTCCTTAAAGGCATACACTGATGTGCATGACAAAATGTTTTCTGGGGAAAGATGTCAATGACAGGTTTTTTGAAAGAAACTGCAGTTTCTGCAAAAGCAATTGACTCTTCCCTCCCTCCTCCCCATCCCTCCAACTCTCTTCCCCCCCCTCCTCTCTTTGATATTTGTGCTTAAAAAGTAGAACATTAGACAGCATTTGCTTTTAATGGCATTCCAGAGCTGGCTCACTCTGCTGGCAAATGCGCTAGCTTTGGCAGTAGTGTGTGTGAGGCACTTGTAGATCTCTGAATGAAAAGTGCTTTGTAAATCAGAGATATAATCAGTGCACAAATACTAACCCTTACTAAGAGCCCACTAAACACTACATCACTTCAGTGCATTTGAAAGTTTGCATAACTTCTTCCTCTCTACCTACTTGTTGCACTTCCATCCTCTTTCTGTCACGCTTTTACAGCTCTTGCTTGCACAATAGCTGAATATCCCACATTTTTGATTGTTCCTTTTATCTTTCTCATAGTTAGCCCCACTTTGTAGAGGGTGTCTGTCCTGTTACAGGGAGGTGGGGCTGCATCGTCGTGGGAAGCCAAGCAAGGCTTTCCCTCGTTAGCCTAACAGAAACACCCAAGATAAAATCCTCTATTGCTCTGTCTCTCCAGCTGCCATGTGACTGGCTGCAGCTCTGTGGGAGTGTGGCGGGACACATATTACTGCCCAGTGCAGTGCTGTTCCCATCTGCTGTGCAACTATGGCAGATTACTATCTAGGCTTCATTTTAGAAAGCATTTCTTATGATAACATTAAGATATGAATCAATAGGCCATCTTTGTACTTGAGGAACAAGCTGGAATTCATACTGAAAGCCAAACACAGGTTGCAACCATAGTCTTTCGATGTTGTAGGCTCACAACTGGGCAGACAGTCACTGGGCTCCAGTTGTATGCAGGGTGGCAGCCCATGATTTGGGGATACTTGAACAGCACTTCCCTGTAGCCCCCAGATGCTGGCACGAAGGCAAAGAGCGTGGGACAGGGACTGGGCTGTGCTCTGCTCCCCACCCAGGTTCTGCCAGGTAATGCAGGTTTAGCAAATGGTTTAGCTCTTTGCCAGAATCACGGGTTCTCTCATGTGCTGGTGTTCACGCAAGTTCCTCAGTCTCATTTAAGACTGGACTGAGACTTTAGATACAGCGAGAACCTGAGTAATAGTCTAAAAACCCAAATATTTCAGCAACCTGGCTTTGCAAGCATTTTTGTTGAAGTTTTGTAGAGTATAAGCTCCATTAGCCACACTTCATTGTTTGGTTTTCTATGTTTTTGCTTCCTGATAAGACAACAGTTTTCCTTTTCCCTCTGTCCATTGGCAGATTTCCCTTCTTTTCTCTTTCATTCTGCTGCAACTTTTACAACAGAGAATATGACCATATCATTCACTGACAAAATTGGCAACTGACAACTAGGATAATAAAGATTAAATGCAGATGTTAGACTTGAAACCATAGTAACTCCTACAACTCAGAACATCACTCTAAAATGCAAGATCTGGTATATTAATGTCTTCCTAAATTCTACAGAATATGCCAGAAAACTGAAATTGTTATGTAATCAAAATAAAACCGTATCTGCTTTCAACCTGAAAAATAGTCTTTTTGCCTGTTTGAGTAGTATACTTTTTCTATTGACTGTTGTCTGGGGAAAAGATCTCAATCTGTAAGATATTCAAGGACCTGATCCCTAATGCACAATGGATGTATTCTAATCCACTGTCCTGAAATGACTGTTATACAAACATATCCAACTGTTTATACAAAGATTTTGAGGTAAAGATTGTCTTAGAGCTCTTTAAAATGCATTTTCATTAAATGGTTATAGAAAAGTTGTCTTTTAAAAGATATTAGATTAAGTCTTTGAGAGTTTTGGTCTTCAGTATAATTTAAAAAAATAACAATTTTTCTGGTTAGTGTTCTGTGACTACAGAAAAAGGTACTACTTCCAACACCTTCTGCCTCTGCATTTTTAAAATATTAAATAAGGTTCATTGGGCACAGAGAGAGACATTACAAGACCCACTGTATTTACTAAAATGTAAACTGCTTCAAGTTGAATGAAACAACTCTTTGTCACACATTCCAGTAGTGCGGTGCTCGGAGAGGGGACTGTTTTAGGTAATCGACATTGTACTGGGAATTTAAGTAAGCAGACTGCAGCAGCAGCTTGGAATTTAGTTAAAGCCTTAAGGAAAACACCTCAGATGATGGACCCAGGGAAAGACTCTCCGCTGATGCATGTTGTTGCAGTCTCATTGATTTCCACTGAACTATGACAGTTTGCCCGAGTTAACGGTGTGGTCCTGTGGCACATAGTACAGCTGACAATGTTGGTAAGGCAAGCACTTGCTACCCCATAGGGAGATCTTTGCTAGCTCTGCATCAGACCAGAGGGCAACATCCCAGCAATGTGGGCACCCAGGTGCTCCTCTGCTTGGAGGTTGTGCGGGAGGCAGGATCCGTCCTTCCTGCAGTGCCTCTGGGACTGAGGGTGGCTGCAAGGGGGAGGGAGGGAAAGGATGCAGGAGAAAAGAGAGGTCGGGGAGGGGGGACCCTAGCACAATGTGGAATGACTTCAGGCAATTAAAAGGAAAACGAATGAAATATCTGGCTGAATGCCAAAGTGTGCTCTCCCCCCTGCCCCCCCCCCCCCCTTCTTTGCTGCCAATAGTCCATGAAAATGGGAAGGTATGTGAGGAATTCCCCACTTTATATTCCAGCTCCCATCTATTGTATTTTAGCTATGCCAGAGCAACACTGTTATTCTCCCATGCAGCCTGGGAAGAGTCAGGCATCTTGTCCGACAAGACTGATGACAGGGCTGAGGCTGACGGAGCAGCAGCCGGGTTTATCAATGCAAACTGAAGGAATCTGCTGATCAGATAGGGAAACAAGAGCACTGACTTCTGCAGTGAACCACCTTTTGGGGAGATCTCTTTTGTTGCCTCTCTTTGATCTATAGGAAAATAAACAGCCTTTGCTTACTCATTCTGCTTGCAGCAGTAGGAGGTAAGTGATAGCAGATCAATATTGTTACATGGTAGAAAGCACTCAGAGTTGTCCTACTTCTACTATACTCTTTGAGTCTCATAAAAACCTTCATTGAACAACAAAATCCTCTCCCCATTGCAGCTAGTAGCAAAAATCCTACAGATGATGACAGAGGCTGGAATTCAGTTATAGAGCACTTCCTAAATATCTCCAAATATGAAATAAATTAACTGAGTCTAACAAACACCCTTGTGAAGTAGACAAATAGTAGTATACACCTGCCAAAAACCATGGCTCTGCCAAGCTGGAAAAGAAAATGAGAGTCCTCACCATAACAGAGAGCTCTACAGAGGCACCAAACGTGCTGCTTGCAGGTGGCCCTCCCTCCTGCACGGCAGAGCCCTGCACTGGGCAGAGGCACAGCCCTTCTGCCGGAGTTGCCTTGTAGCAGCCACCAGCGTTAACTGCAGCTTTCCTTGCAGCAGTGGGTCCCAGCACAGCACAGCACCTTGCCGCAGCCCTGCTCTTGAAGGGAGCTGCAGTCCTGGTGCCCAGCATTACAGCCCAGGTAGCTCTTCTGCCCCAGATTCCAGCACCTGGACACAAAGAATCCAGCATGCCTTTGAGTGAGAAGATAGTGTGTTAAATATATATACATTTATCCAACGGTTTATCAGGTGCAGTTTGTAGTTTTACTGATACGGTACTTATTCTCATCTCATAAGGATTTCATACTTTCAACATTTCAAGTAATACTGATGATCATAATACTCATTGCAAGGCAAAATGTCTTTATTTGGGGAACATTTCCATAAAATACTGCAGGATTTCTTTCTTTTAAAGTTTAAGGGTATTTTAACACAGTGAGTTTTGTAATAGGATAGGTACATTGTTAAAGTGTTCCTTTAAAAAGATGCCGAATATTTATAGTTTTTATGTATTAAGTAAAAACAAACTATTATTGATTTCAAAAGTAGTTAAGTAAAAGTGAAGTATGTTTAAATAAGCACTCAAACCTTGAAAACTGGAATTCTGTACTCTGGAAATGAGACCTGGTGAAAATATCTTTGAATCTTAGCAAATATTTTTGACTCTTACAAATGGTTGTTAACACAGAGGCTGATCTCATTGCAGATTTGCATATTTTTTTTTTTAAATCAACAATTTTTAATATCTCAGGAAAAACATGCTGACTAAAGTACAAACTACAAGCATATAAATAGTACAGCTAAAATTACACTGTCTGAAATTGAAAAGACCATGTCCACAATTATCTTTTCTCCATTTGTTCTAAAAATACAACATAAAATCAATTTTTGAGAAAAATAGCCTGCTTCATCTGCAGAAACCTTAGTTGGAAAATAGCAATTTGTAAAATTTTAGTTTTTCTTCTCCCCTCAAGTTTTTTTAGAATTCTTATTTCTACTAAATTTTTCTGACCACCTCTACTAATATAATATCAGTTCTCCCTTTGTCTCTCTCTGTATACATTTGAATATACATGCATGTAAACCTCTGCATAATTTTGTAGTGATTCTATTAAAACCAAAAGACTTTTGTATCCAAAAGTATGAAGAGGATGCACATATACTATGTTCCAGAGGATTTCTTCATTGTCATACGAATACCTTCCTATAGGTTCTCATGCAGTTTGACATAAGGATATAGAGCTTCTTGAACAGGTCCATGATTTAATGATTAGCAGCTGCAGCGGAAGGGATTTCTGGCCTAGTTTTGGTTGCATGCATTCAGGGAGACACTCCAAACTTGTTTTATATCACATTACATAGCAACAGAATACAGAAAACCCAAGCACTTCTCTTTCTGAGCATGGACAGTTGAGAGGCAATACGAATTAGAATTAATAACAAGGAAATAACAACTAACAAGGAATGACAACACTGCATATAGTGATGATGCTCTTAAATCATGTAGCAAATTTGATTCAAGGCACATAAATGATTTATCTCATTAATGTAATTGAGCACAGACTTTCCACTTCTCCATTTCCCTTTTCATGAAGGGCTCCTTGCTCAGAGAATGTTGTCCCATCTCATTTGTCTATGTCGGCAGACGAGGAAATTCACAACTTGTGCTGTTACTTCAAATAGCAATCCCTCTGACAGCCTTAGAGCGGAGCAGCCCAGGGCCAAATTCCCCTCAGCTTACTTTGGTGCAACATCTGTGTCAGTAGAGATATTGATTGTGCTGATATACCAGAAAGGATCATCTGAAGTTAGTGGATTAAGCTCGCTTTTGAGGAACATAAGGAAGGGGTCATCTAGATGCAGATTCTGGTACCCAGAGGACTGTGTTTACAGCCCAATAGCTGCCTCATACCAATGTTCTCTCTAGACTGAAGTTGCGCCTAATGGTGTTTGTGGCAGGGTCTTGGCCTTCTCCTTGTTCAGAGCATAGCACATATTTCATGTGCTCTGCTTCTTTAGGCTTCCTTTCCATGAAAGTAGGGTAGGATTGGGAAGAACAGGCCAGTTCACATCCAGGCCTCACCCTGCTTGGGAGCAAAGACACAGCCATGATTTGCAGCCAGGCACAGGGACTCAGGTCCAGAAACACAGACATGGCCAGAGTGCCCCAGAGGCATGAAGGACCTTCCTCTATTTCCAGAACTGCTCTGTGGAAAATTGTTGATTCATGGGCAGAAGGTGAGGCTCAATTCACCTTGCTTCAGATGTCTGCAGTCCACACTTGTGCATCGGAATCCTCTTTTTACAAGGACTTAAGGAAAACAGGCACTTCTGTGACAGCACTCCTTTTACGACTGAAATTACTAACTTCAGAATTATATTTAATCACAAAATCTGCTTGTTTCTCTCCAATACCTCTAAGGAGAATAAAGATGATAATTCTGAACTAGAAGCCTTCACTACAGCATGTAAAGTGGGGAGACAAGAGTCCACATACGGCACTAGAGTGTATTAGCTACCTCACTTTGTGCTAAGTTTATGATGGATGCAACCTATGACTGAAGTCAGAACTGGATGAATTAACTGGTTTTGTATTATCATAAATGACGCCGGAACTTAGCCCTTGATCTAAGCATTTCTTCTTTTTTCTTTTTCTTTTTTTTTTTTCTTTTTTAACCTATATGGAAGAAGTAAAAAGAATAAACAAATAATAAAGAGTATACTTCCAAATGTTTTTGTTTGGGGCTTTTTTTTTCCTGCTGATGGCATCTTCAGCTGATAAGTTAGCTGGCATTTGCCAGTCTTCTAAATATGTGATCATACTGGAACACCCTTTTCTTTGCTAACAACACTTAGCCTGACCTAACATCTCTGTATAACCTAATTATCTACATATGCTATCATCTTCTTTGACTCTCAGACTTTGGCATATTAATTAGCAGACTTAGAAATATCATCACAGTGGCTGGGACTTGTCTGACATATTTGCTTATCAGCTGAACCTGTTCTTGAGCAGTTCTCCTTATTGTAAACTTTTCTTGCTTCCTTGCTTTACATGAAACAGGTTTTTTTAAAAAGATGCATAGTAATGACTAAACTATTTCACTCACTATGTAAATAAATTCATATAAATTATTTCTAAAAAAGATCACTGCTGAACTTGAATTACTAACTAGTCAGTAAAATTATGTAAAGGAAATAAAGTAGAGGAAGAAGAAGAAGCAGCACTTGGAGTCATCATCTTCTAAGATCTGAGCCAAGAAGCAGGTATCCATATATCCACAAACCAAACTGAGATATCTGCAACCTAATTTCAAAATTAAAATGACGGAATCCTTCAGCTTCATGAAAAATGTGTTTAGCACTAGTATCTTCACTGGGACTTCCAAAGATTTATAGAGAAGTTATCGTGTTTTTCCCATGTTTCACAGCCAAGTGAGGGAGAAGTACTATGTCTTTTTAGTCATCTTCATACACATCAGCAGCACAAAATCATAGAATAATTTGGGCTGGAAAGCCTCTTCAGAGGTCAAGTCCGATGCCCTGCTTGAAGAAAGTCCAGTTAGAGCAGGTTGCTCATGTTGGTTAAGTTTTGAATATGTCAAGGGCAGAGATTTCAAAACATCTCTAGGCAGCCTGGACCAATATTTGACCATCCTCACAATAAAAAAAAATTCTTCCCAGGGAGAGCAGACTCTGCATTAAATGGTCTGATGATCTGAGGTGTTGAATATGAATACTACAAGACGATCTCCAAAATCATCCGTCACAGGAGGGAAGACTGAAAAAAATTCAAATTCCTTTAGCTACCTTTTATTACAATGCAAATGAAAACATAAATCACCTTAAATTCACTCTTTAATATGGCCAGCATTTTTATTAATTAAGCAAACCAAGCAGTGCCTTTCATTTTTCTTTTCTCTTGTTCTGTTTTTTCTTCTTTTCTCTTCTCCTTTCCTCTCTGAGAGTAAGAAGACATCACAGTGCCTTTAGGCCTAGCCTTTCACACTCATATTTGTGTTTGTAATTTTTTGAAAAGTTTGCAACTTTTCTCTGTGTATGAGTAAAGAGATAAGAGCAGAATACAAGTAAAGGCAGAGATAAAGCATATCTTAAAATGAAAGATTGCTGCAAAGTGTGGGGAGAAGAGAATGAGAGTCTCCTGTCTTTTGCCCTACAGTTAAGAAAAATGTTGTGATCTTGGTTTTAAATGGGATGAATAGAGTCATTATACCAAATGATGACATTGGGCACTGGCCCAACAGGCTCTTGACATTCTTTCTGACATTCCCAAAATAGACGTTGCCTAATTATAATGTTGTTTATGTCCATTTTCAGTGTCAAATATTTTTGGAATGCTGCTCATTCTGACAAGAAAACCCTAAGCACTTAAATCATAATTTTAAGCCATTGTATTAAGATTAAGAACAAACTCAAATATTGGGTAATTGCTGAGAGGCTTTTGGGCATATTACTTTATGCAGATTGGCACCAACAGTACATCAATAAGTTTCTCTTTTCAACTGATACTCACTTTCAGTTTCTAGTGTGCCTAAGGGTTTAAATTGTACAAGATGCTAAAAGCCCTGATTCTTACATCCTTTTCAGACTCAAGTATGCTGCAAGCAAAGCTATGGCCTGCAATCATCAATGTCATGTTTGAGCTGCACTAATTTGGGATGCAGGGCTAATAAAAGCAGAGATAATAAAAGGAGAGATGATTTGGCAGGGCACACTTACTGTGTGCATATATGCACTATCTTTTCATAGTGACAATTTACCATGGCAGTGCTGATATAATTCAAACAAATACAGCCTGTAGGGTACTGGAGATTCAACAACTTCTGATTCACGCAAGTACATCTGGTTCCACACGTTAAAATTTGCCTGTGTGCCATATGTCATGTGAATCAGATTTCCTTTTTGCAGAGCTGAATACCAGATTAATCTGAAATGTGTCACTTCACAGAGTGTAAATAGCTGTACAACAGGTCATCTTGAAATACTGCAGGAAGACATACGGCAACAGTCCCACTGAGCACTAGTGGAGTATGCGCACAGACACATACACACACTTATATTTATTTATTTAAATGCCTATTTTTATTTTTTATTATGCATATTTATATTTTTTTAAAAATCTCCCAGAACCCACTGTTTCTGAAAGATGAGTCATAGTGGATCACACGCACAGATGCAGAACTACAGGAAACAGTGCTGTATAAGTATATGGAAGTTGTTATGGAAGAAATGGTTTGCTTCTTAAGCACACATAAAGTCTTCCTCATCTGGATATGTGAAACCATGTAAATGAGGATGCCTTCTGTGTATTTGCTCCTGAACCTCTAACCCACTGAGCAGCAGTGGTGAATAGCAGTTCCTTCAATAGGAGGCATCAAAGTATGAATTACACATTGCTATTCTGTTGGTGAGATTAATTTATCAAAGATTTTCAGAAGCTGTAGTACATAAAAGACAAACCCACATCAAAGACATGTCTAGGTTACTTTCTTAAAGGCAATTTACAGAACAAGAAAAGATTATGAAGCAGTTGAGGATTAGGGGTTATCAAGTCCACCTTAAAGTGTCAGGTTAAAAAAATGGTTTGGTTGTTAAAGAATGCTATAGTGGATGTCTGACTTGATAAGCATGTTCAAAAGAATATTTATTTTAAAAGATGTAGCAGATTATTGATGAAAAAGAAAGATTTGCCTTCATTTTCAGACTGAGACCAGTCAAATTACAGAATGTATAAGTAACGCAAAAGCCACTTACAGAGGCTTATAGCTGTGTCTTTGGAAATAAACCCAGCAGGTGCAGACCTCTGTTTACGGCAATGAGGCACTTTAATGTTAGTTTCTAAAAGTTAGGCCTGGAATGCTTGGATTTGGATTACCAGATCTTCACTTCTGTGTTTTTATTCAATGGGATTATATAGATTGAATCTCAGCTTGGTTTTGGGAAGAATTCCCAGGATTAAGTATCTGAATACAAATAGCAATGCATTGCAGAAGTCTCACTTGTCCACAAACAAAATTACTGGTCAGAATGTCAATTGGTCAATGGAGAGAGGACACTTGCTAATTTTTTCCTAAGAAATAGAATCATAAGGAAGTACATTTCTACAGTTCCACCAAATGTGTATTCTAGGTGGAAATATGTTCATTTTGCATTTGATAGGCTCCTAAGAAATCAGTAATTCATATTTATATATCATGTCATGCAAGGTTTCTGTATGTTTAGGCTTATATGAATCTACTTTGACTCTTGAGATCTTTATGCATATTATACTGCAATTTGGGTTGGATTTCTGGATTTTGTGTCCTCAGCCCATCAGACTTGGGCTGGATACTGAAAACCTCAGGATAAACTCTGATTCAGTGTGTGACATCCACCAACAGGAAGTCACAATTTGCTCTGAATTCAGAACTTGTAAACCTTGACAAAGAACTTCTTGGACCGGGACTGTGAAAGCTAATGGACTTGCTGGATCACAAACCTATGCATGCAATATATGTGGGATGGTACCACAGCATTATAAAGTGTTCTAAATATTCTTCCTGGTTTTGTTTTAATAGCTGTCTCTGCACTATTGAGGTTCTGACAGCTTTATCGATTGCATCTCATACTTAGTCACACTGATGACCAAAACAATTATAAAGGAAAAGATCCAATGGGAAGCTAATTCTAAAAATGTAGAACTGACTTTAGGTGAAACAACATGCAATAGACCTGTCACCTCCAGCTCATATTCTAGGTATTTATATCTGTCCAGTGACATTTAACAAATTATCTAGGTGTACTTTCAGTTCTACATCTGCACTTCCTTTTTTTCCAGTTTCCTTCTTTAGCTTTATTAGACTAATATTTGTGCATACTAAAAAAAACCCAGATATGAACATTTAATCAGAAACACTAAGAACTAAGACTTTTTTCAGTTCCTTTTCTCCAGGAAAAATACGTTGATTTTGTCCACTGATTGCTAACCTTGCCATTTTTCGTGACACCACCAGATGAATATTGCTTCTCCCCCTCCCTCTTCTGCAGGTTAGAATGACTAAGAGTTAATCTTGTGAATGCTAAATAATGCTGAATTAGGACAGTTTACATCTAGGTTACAGGATTCAAAATACTTTTTTCTGTTCTGCCCTTTGTTTAGCCTCTTTGATTTATTAACGGAGGCTTCTTTTTGATCTGGCTTTACCTTGTCAGTCCTTCATGTCCCACCCATGGGCGTTTTATTTCTTTTTCATCTAGTGATGTTGGCAAAGAACTTTTTAAAAAAAGACAGAGGGAGGGATTTGGGATTGTTATATAAAACCTGTGTTACTCAGTTTTCAATATCTCATTGAACTTCTCACAGCTTTGATATTTTAAGTAGGTATCACAACAAAGGGAAAAGAAGTGACTGGAAAGGTAATGCAGTGTATTAGGCTTGTTAATGGCCCTGAAAGTCCCAAGAAAACTTGCTGAAAGAAGGATCCTTTCCCATGAGTACTATTTAATTTCTCTGAGAGGGTTTTCCTGGTGAATTAAAACTCTAAAGAGCACATTTAAGCAATGCAACTGTCATCTTAGCCTATGCTATGTGCTCAGTGACATTCACTTTTATTTTAAAAATCCCTTTGTTAAAAAAGTCTATAGGAGAGAGATTCCTGGAGAATCTGTTTCTTCTTTTGCTCTGCCACTAACATACTCAGGAAATGTAGAAAACTGGAATAGAAACCCAAGTTTTTCCCACAAGGGCAGAGCAAGATCAAGTAAGTGATAAGAATATTTTACTAAATAATTCCTCTTAGGAGTTGTACATAATAACCCTGCTCCAACACTTCAAATTATTAAGTGTGACAGTATGAAGCAGATTAAACATCTACTTAGAAGAATTTAACACTGCAACATATGGGAGCCTAACAAGCAGGAGTGAGCTGGCTCTTACATTGTCATTTAGGGTCATGGGAGACCCCAAGTCTGATCCGTCTTCTGCCATATGTTTCTTTGTATAGTATAGACAAGTCAATTAACATCTTAGTTCCTCATCTATAACCTGGTTGGTATCATCCTGGATTCCCTTGAAAACAGCCAGGAGGTCCTGAGTGTTACAGATACAAAAAGCCTTCCCCTGCCCATGCTTTAGCTAGCGGTGAGGCTGGCAGTGGCAGGGAGGCAGGCCCTGCACCTTTGCCCTGATCTGCACCAGGAGGGCTCTTGTCTCACAAAGTCATCCTGCGTGAGCCTCCTTCCTGGCTGAGCCAGCGAGGGATCGGTTCAGGCAGATAGCTGTGCTGTGCACCAGCACCTTGGCTCCTCAGTGGAGTTTGGCTTGTCTAGGTCAGCAGCAAGCTTCATGCCAGAGACCATATCTTGTTGGCTTTGGAAGGGGAAGACAAGGCTTATTATTACTGTCCTCTCCAGGTGCTGTGTTGTATTTAGGAACTTGCATCTCTGCCATGTCTTATTCACTCTATCCCCCAAAAGTGATGAGGTTCCTCCTTCCCCACCAGCAAATTGGGCAAACATTTCCATTATTTGCATAGTGGATGGAGCCGCTGCTATCCAAACCAGAAAAATTACCACTCCTTTAGGGGATGTTTCCATCTTTGCTTTTAATGTGATCTTTAATGTAATGTAACCTTTAATCATAATCTACAATCTTAAATCCGTTTTCCCTGTTGGCCTGTCTGATCAACTACCACTAAAGCAGTAGCCTTTCAAAATCAGTCTTTTATAGCCAGAGGGCTACATGGGACTTTTCCCATCTCTGTGATACGATCAGGGTTGCTCCCATGTCTGGCTCACTGTGGAGACATGGTACTATAAACTGAAAAGGTGGTATATCCCACCAGTACAAGGGAGTTTGGAGAGTCCCTGAGAATGGCAAGACAGATGGATGGTGTGGGCTCTGTGGCTATGTGCTGGTAGATGCAAAGGACTGCAGACAGAATGCTCCAAAAAGATAGCTGGTCATTCAGCTCACATCTGGGAAATGGGACAGGCATTCCTGTGTTTTCACCCCCTTCCTGCAGCAAGGATGGATAGAGTGAGTCTCAGGGAAAGCTCGCAGCAAGTACTGATGCTTTGCAAGAAGCCTTGTCACAGACTGTCACTGGGAAGCTGCGCCCAAGTGTTGATTTATGCTGCAAAAGTGTACCGTTAGTTTTAATATAACTTTGTTTTGTACAGCAACTTTCATTTGCACCCCAAATACCTTGTGGCTGTGGCACATAGCTAAATGAAGTGGTCCCTTAAAACCTAACCTATTTGTTACCAGGGCACTAATATAGATCATTGGACTTGATGCACACAATTTTCATATCACACCCACCAACCTCCAAAGTAAGCCACAAAAACGCAAACATCTCACAATATGTTAGGGAAGCATCAGCTGCTGATTTAATCCTGTAAGTGGCTTCCTATGGCCATAGCACTTAGGTGTCTTGTACAGAGCAAGAAAAACTTCTTGAAACTCCTCTTAATAGCTTGCTAACCTTCCAGTCTGCCAGGTAATGGAGTTAAAGCTCTTCTTCAATGAGCCTTCTAAAATCAGTATCAGAGTTTTCAAACAAACACTCCAACCCTATGATGTTAATTCAAAGCTCTTGCTGAGCTTATGCAGGCACATTCCACATATACAGGGGTTTTCTTCTGATAGATTTATGATTCGAAAGACGGTCTGCATTATATTGGTGTGTGGATCCCTCTTTCATTTTTCAGAAAACTGTTTTGCCTCCCATTTGTCTCTGGAAGACATGTGGCATTGCCCCTCCCAACATATAAAAACCAACCAACTTATTTTCATGACTGAATTCTATTATATTCTTTCTGGACAAATTTAGTTTTGAACATCCATAGAAGAATATAGAAGGAAAGAGCTTGATCTAGAATGCAGTTTTATATCCAAATAATTTGATCCATTTAACTACCACTGACCAGGAGAGTTTTATAGAATTGAGCTTTAAATTGCAGAAACCAAAACCAGCAAAACACAAGATTCATTTTGACAAAGAATAAGGGCAACATGGATCGGCTATTGATCATCCTCGAACTGTGGCTTGGCTTTTCCCACTGTGGCCAAGACGCATCTCTCTTTGTGTGATTGGCTTTTGAAATTACGTATTTCAACAGTTGCTTAAATCTTTATTTCATGATCTCTCACATTAAAGATCCTTCAAATCTGACCTACGCATTGAGTTGTTTCAATTGGACATGACCCCTGCTTTAACTTTTCCGAAATTGCTTGTTTCTTGTGGTCAGGCTGCAGAATGGAGCATAATAGAGTGTTTCCAGTGCTAACTGAAGAGCCAAGCCTGCAAAGACCCAAGCCCTGGCTCAGTGCTGTGTGAGCTGAGTCCCCAAAGCACCTGGCCACACTCGGGCTGACAAACAGCCCTGCCATTATTCATTTGTGAAAATGGCATGTTAAAACACAATGCCCTGGAAAACAAACTGCAGCAAAGCCCCCAAAGTAAGGCAACATCATTTCCATGTGCCTATCGGTGAATGCTTGAGATAGAAGCTAATGACTGATTTCTCAGGTAAGGCCCCAAGGAGGAACAGGCTTCTTTTCTGTTTGAAAAGAGGTTTTCTGGCACTGGCAATGACTAGAATAATGTTTATATTTTTCTAAATGATCCTTTCATTTGAAAATACCAAAGGTGGGTCATATCACCAAACCTGAGAAATTCAGTTTATTATTAAAATTTACATTAACCTCAGACTTGATATTTGTGCAGGATTTATTTTCTGTTGTATATTGAGATTCTGCTGTGTCTTATAGGACTACCTATAGGACGGACTGGTAGCATCTTTGAAGTTATTTTCTTCAATTAAAAAAAAATGGTGCTGGACACATCAGAAGTTAGTGTTCTAAGTATTAGAATCTGAACAAACTCCTGACAGAAAAGATCAGTTAGGAAGTTTTTTATTTATCTTTGGGGCTTAACAACTAAGCTTCTCCACTCAAATACACTGTAAAGCACAAGAAGTGAATTTCTGGCACCGAGTCTATCAAACACTGAAAAGCCACAGCAGAACTTCACAAGACTTTTGATAGTATTATGCTTTTCAGTATTGCTGATCAGAATTTTTCCAGGACTTTTTTGTTGTTGTTGATAAACAGAAAACAGACTTTCAGTCTTCAGTGAAAAAGTGAAACAATTTTGTCTTTATGAATTTTTTTAAATTAAAAAAAAATATTATTTTTTTAATTTCCCAAGAAAGAATTAAGCCTTTTTAAATTCAGAAACATGCAATTTTTCTTTTCAAAAATAGAAAATCTGTCTTCTGGTGGATAAAGAGGATTTTGTTGTTCTTTATAACAGTCACAGTCCCACTTTCATTTCTCTAATTATTTTTTTTAATGATCACACATGCATTTCAAGCAGGTGCAATACAGTTTATGTAAGGGATAGCTGCCAGAAAGGAAAATTTAATTTGTGCAATATTTCATGCTCTGGATGAAGGTCCAAGTCAAATCTTGGAAGTTATTATGAAGTATTACTTTCACAAATGTCGCTCCTATGCCAGTTTTCAGTTTATCTTTGGCAGATCACTGTCCTTGTGTATACTCAGTATTCCCATATTTCGTGAAGGCTGCACGCTCATGTTCATAATTCAAGATGAACAGAGCTGTATTAAAAACTGAATTTAACAGGGAAGCACACTTGCATGTATAGGCAAGAGTCCTGTGGCCATCTTAACCTGGGAATAATGCAAGAGGGCAATTGTGAATGGTTTAGCAGGTCCTTGAGGACCTCTCTCTGGTTACAGGTTGTAACAGAAGATTTATTTTGCTGCCCCTGTTAGAGAGTTGATCTAGTCTGCCTTACACAATTGTTTATTCCCCAATAAGATATTTCAATCTTGTGGACTTCGGAGTGCCCATTGAAAGCACTAATTAGTGATCGTTTAAAGTACTTAGGTAATGTTAACTCCAGCATACAAGGGATGCTCTTGAGTCTGACCCCTGCTCATTCCATTTCTTTTTGGAGCTTTGAAGACAATTGATTTTTGAAGACTGCAGCCTTCCCTTAAAATCAGGGGCTAAAAGAGTGGGGACCTAATCTTGGTTCAACCATTCATGCCATCTTTAAAGACATGTTTACTTTTTTCCCTCTGGATGTCAATTAATAGATTTTAAAGTCAGTGAATTGACCCAATGTGAAAGAGTTTAGAGCACAATTACATGTGGGCAGAAAATGCTAATTATAAATAATCAGGCTCAAAAAAAAAAAAAAAAAAAAAAAAAAGTGAGTTCACCTTAAATAGCTGATGGGAACAGGTTAAAAAGAAAAGGTCAGGGGGAATTTTTAAAGCTAGCTTGAAAGTAGTATGTAGAGTTATATGGAGAAGAACACCAGTCAAAACAATTGATATGAAAGGTAACTTGGAGATGACTTTTGCACACATTGGGTCAAATACAAGCTGTAGTTTCCCTTCACGAGAAAAAAAATGCTCTAAGAAAGACTCTAATGTATACTGGCTGGAAAAAAAAAGTCTGAGGTAGTCATAAAGATATCTGGAGACCAATATGGTAAAGGAGCTTTGCAGTGGCATCTTTTGCCAGCATCTCCTTGCAGTGGATGCAGTTGTATTCACAGTTGTTATATATATGTCTTTACAGAATTTTAATTATTATCTCTCCTAACTGTACCTGCACCAATGCAGTCACATTTGGGTTAGCAGCAGTGGCATCACCACATGTACCATCATCAGCATTTTTATTAGGTCTAATCCTTCTCAGAGTTGATTTAGACGATCTGGCCCAGCCATATGTAAGGACAAGGAACCCCATGAAATTATCTGAAAAATGAACATGCTCCAAACTGACTGATTTTCATTGCAGATGATTTTCTATTAAAAACTATGCAGTTTAGGATTAATTGCTGGACAGCTGTTGGGAAAAAATTATGATTTAAACAAACAGGAAAGGAGCCTCAAACATTTTGTTGAAGGCTCAGCTCACATCAGGAGATACTGAGTGTCTCCCAAAAAAAGGGTGGTCATGAAATGCCCTTGAATTAGACCTGCAAGACCAGATGGGAAGAGATCCTTTGGAGAAAGGCACCTGATCCTGTTTAGGAATGATGGAGCCTCCCACCATTTGTTTAGCCCTCCGTTTTTGACAGTGGCTTTAGCACTGCAACCACGAATAGAGTACACTTTCTGACAGCTCCTCCCAAAGATCTCAGTATTAGAAGCTGTGCCATAGTCCAGTGCTTTCTGAAAGATACTTGAAATTTGAAGTTAAGAAGCAGAGAGAGATGGAAATACAAACAACCTATCCAGCTTCAAGTCAAAGAAGCCATGCAGTACCATCACAGGAGGCTGTTCTACTCCTCCATTGTGATTATGCCATTTTCATACACTGAATGAAGGAAATTCTGACAGGAATGTGTCATACATGAAAAACACAGACCAACAACTTCTTCCAACCCAGCAAAACTAGCTGATACTGACATTCTGTTTTGGGGACTGGGATTTCTGAATATGAAGTGGTACTTAGCTCCATTTAAAAAAAAATAATCTTATGCTTTATTGTCAAGAAGTAAAATAATTTATTAATAGTATTTTTACCTCCATTATTAGTATTTTTGAACATTATTAGGACATCAGCACAATGAGCCAAAGCTGAGATTTGGCAATAGTTTCCTTTCAACATTTGTAGCAAGCTCTTAACAGCTTCTTTCCTTTTAATTTCAGAGAATATATACTGTTAAATAAAGGACTCTTTCCTTGTGAAGGAAGTAGCAGATAACACTCAAAAACTTATACACTCTAAATCAAATAAATAGGCAGGGGCATCTTGAAATTAATAAAACAATCACTATTGATTTTATCAGGTAAATGTGGCAGGAAAACAGATGCTTTCAAATTTTAGCTATAAAATGTAATTTAAATATTTCTTTTGTGCAATATGCCACTGTTTCATTAATATGTATGTTTGACAGCAGGTTTGAATGCACTTTCTTCTTTTCATCACTGGTGTAGCTTTGTTTTCTCCAAAAGTCTATAATTCTTCTTTTAATCATTTTAAATAGAAAAGAGGGATGCGTTGAATTTCCTTTCTCTGAGTACTGACTGTTTTGCCAGTGCATTTTGGACTAAAATAAAGGTGGTGAGGTATTTTGATAGAAAGCAGACTATTGGGTAAACAGAGCTGCTACTGTAGAAAGAGGGCAGGAGGCTGGCACGTGGTAACAGTTGGGAGCAGATAAATGGTAAACAGCTGAAATACACCTATGTTCCTGCTAATGTGAGTTCATCAAAACTGACAGGGAATTTTGCCTGGAAAATAATAGACAAAACATGACTCAATGGGAGTGGGACCAGCACAGTAGCTGCATTGTAACCAATCTAGCAAAGAACTAGGTATCTCTAATATCACAGAGTGAAATACACAAATCTTGGTATGTCATCGCCAGCATGAAATCACTTTAAAATTGCTGCATAATGCCTTTTCTAAACGTTATATGATGATGAACTGTAAAATGTTTTAAAAAATATTAATTTTAAATTACCAAGATTAAACTAGGAAAGAAACTCACCTATGGCTAAGTTTGTATATTGGAAAGGATTCAGATAGCTCATTAAATACTCCAATGGTTATTTACAATAGGATTAATTTCATTCACATAGGAGAATACCTATTATGTTTCTTTAGTTTATGCTTAAGCAGCTGTCCAATTAAAAGGAATCTATCTTCTACAAAGCTTGTATCTGAACATGACACTGCCCACTGTGCAATAACTCCTTTGTATTTGAGAGCTAATATGCCATGCAATTATGATATACAGAGGGTTGTTTGTTTTTTGGGGTTTTTTAATCCTCCAATTCCTTAAGAAATTATCTTATCACTCCACCATAATTGAGCATTCCTTCTCAGTTCTACAGGTCAATTAAAGGGTTAAAAATTCTCTATCTCTATCTTGATCTTTGCTGAAATGGTGTACGGGAATGAAATGGTTGCCAATTTGTTTGCAATGCATTCTGACTGTACGGGAGTTCTTTTTTGCCTGACAGGCAGGTGAGATCAAAGTGGTGCAGGACAAAAGGGGCTCAGCAGTGATTTGTCAGGGGACGAAAGGCAGTCCTGTCTGGGAAAGTGGCTGTAGCCCAGAACGAGCCTTCAGATCACTAACAGGCTAAAGAAATCATGGCATGAGAAAAAGTACAGCAAAAAAGGTTCAAAGGTCAGTTTTATTTGGTTTGGATTATTGGTGCCTCCTTTTAAACCAAAGAGCAAGAAGGGGAAAAAAGAACAGGCTAATAACCTTTGTTATTGTCCAGGAAAAAAACTCTTTTGTACACATTGCTTGGGGATTGTCTGTAATTAAAATGCTGTTGTTAGATCCAGGACCTGATCCTGCAAAGTTTTACTCATGTGAGTAATTCTCCATTGCATGAATAGTCCTGTGGGGTTGCTCACGTGAATAAAGATTACTTTCATGACAGAGTTAAGTTCAGGCATTATATTTGTTTAGGGGATGCAGGTGTGTCTGTGTGCGTCTGTGTTTGTGTGTCTGCTCAGAGGTTGGTGTCCTTCCTAAGCAAAGATTAGATTTTAGTGAGTGACCTGAAAAAAATTATATATTTGAAAACTCAAAACTCAAGACAGAAGCAAACAAACAATTCTCTGTAAATGTTCACACTCTGCTTCCATAAGATTCAGGTGATTATGAAACCCACTATTCTCTTTTAATCCAGATATTTGTCTGACAATTACTTCACTGATTTATTTCAGAGGAGCTCTGTGAGTCGCCATCCGCTGTAGATCATGCCCAGCAATTATTATCTTCCATAATTATTGAGCAAAGAATGTCTTGTTTTAGGTTATGAACAGATGGTTGTATTCCTTAACTGGAGAAGGATGCTAGTGACATAAGTTGCATCCAGCTTATTTGGGAAATGGCAGTCTTCTCTAGCCAAGGAGGAGGCCCCTGCATGACTGTCTGGAAGGGAGTGCACTTGCTGTGACACTCACCCTTCCAACAGGCAAGGAAGTGAGGTGGGAACCTGTTCTCAGAATAGCAAAATAATTGAGTCTGAGGTGGTAATACAGAATGAGAGTGGGTGCAGGCCTTGCTGGACATTGCTTTCATCCTCCTAAATGGCAGCAGGCAAGGGCACACAAGTTGCAGAGGAAGCTCTCTATTACTTTTGTGTGCTTTCCTTGTTTTTCCTCTTAGCCAAGAATGAGTGTATTTTGGATATTTAATGGCTAGGCTGGACTGGATTGGATAATAGTCTGAAAAGGATATGTACATTTTCACTTCTGTGAGGGGAAATGGTACAACTAGTGAGTGAATAAGTCTCTCAACTCTTCCTGCTCCACACTGAGATTACTTCCAGCGTAGAGTGGGGAAAGAGCAAATACGAATGGTCAGAGTGAAAAAAAAAAGGGAATTTTTGTCAACAGGTGCAAGATTCTGCAAGCACAGAGTAGGATTTGTTGTCCCTGGATCAGCTATACATAAAGCTGTAGTAGGGAGGGTGGGGAGGTAGAAGGGGAACCGTGCTTCTTTTGGCAATACCCAAATTATCTGAGTAAGTGTCTTGAAAAGTATTCCAGGATTCCCCTGTTGGGTTCTGATACAGAGATCAGTTTTTAGGGAACAACATTGCACATCCATGTAGCTGGAGCACAACTCCAGCAAACATCCTTCATATATGAATAAACAAGATGCTTCTGAGAAAACCAGATAATGATGCCCTGGGCCTTGCATACTGGATCTGACTTCTTCATATTAGAATTCACCGTTGTTCATAATGATGAAGTACCAGAGTGGGGCAGGAGGGAAACATGTTCCTGGGATAGGAACTTCAACTGCCTGTGCAAGCAGTTAGTGGGTCAGCCCCAGCTTGGCCCTGAGACCACAGTGCTGCAGCTAGCTAGTCTACCAAACTGTTTTGGGGATCATTCTTTGCAATGTGTGTCTGACTTTCTTTGGAGTCCTGCAGCTCTGGGAACTGAAGAGAATCTATTGAAAAACAGCTAGTGGTAGTCTGGAAGAGTATGTCTGCTAAAGACCTGATGATGGGAAAAGGAGAGGTTGTGAGTAGCATTGCACTTTCTTGTGAACATGCTCAGTTGAGAAATTCTGCAAAAGCCGTTGCTTCTTGGAGATCTGCTTATGGTGGGTAATTCCCAAGTATTTCAGTAAGATTCTCGTCTTTCCTAAAAATTATTTATACCCTTTGGTTGCAGAAATTCCTGATATGTTTGGCTTTCTGTAATTAAGTGTTAAAATCAGAGGGAAAATGTATTTCAGAGAAGAAAATAAACCTGAACCTTTCTGGAGACCCACTGGGGTTCCAGTAGTCTTATTTAGATTGTCCTACAGTTTTGGATTGTGAAATGATCCTAGTTTGATCCTTATCATAGTCCTAAAGCAAGAGCCATCAACGCAGAAAAAAAGGAGTTGGACTGAAACAGGTGCATCCAAAACATAGGCTGATTTTCTTCACTTTGCACATGACTGTTGTGGTCAAGTTAGAGTCTTGGAGGCCTCTAAGCCAAAAACAAAGTCAGAGGTAGCTGCTGGAGTTGATTTGTACTCAGTTTTAGGTGCACAGTTTGTGAGAGATGACACAGGAACAGCTCTGGAAATTTTTACTTTTATCTTTTGAGATAGATTATTAAGGCAAATAACTGGATTACTTAGGAGAGATTCATGGCATCAAAGAATACCCTTTGGAGAAAGCAGTTCTCAGACATCAAGATATAAATAAGTACTCACCCAGCCTCCTGTAATTTACTATAGAACAAGTTCTGCAAGATACATCAGTACTTTTAAAATGAGCCAAAGGAAAAATTCTGGTCCATACATAACCATCTGAAAAAAGGCCTCAGTAAAGATATCTAAGATGCCACATCTATGGGATGCAACTCACCAATGCTGGGAGTATTCAGATGTGATGAAAAAAAGAATCACCTGTGTTTACTAGTCAAACATCCAAACTAGAGGAGGGAGAAATATGGATATCATTTCCCTGTGAGAAAAATCTCTGGAAGAAAACAATGAAGTGGGGTGAGATGTGGCAATAATGTTTAGAGGTGGATAAAATAATATTGGCCATTAGCTCCTAGTTTTGCAATTCTGAGTTTATGAGCTTATGTTACTAAATTTCTAAGGAAAGGGAGGCAGCTGCCAAAAAAGTAATGAGAAAAATATCCATTAAAAATTCACCTGTGGCTTTCAGCACATGCGAAACTTGGCTGTGGATGTTAGTGATACAAAGATTCCCCATACCTATTGCTTACACGACCACTTCTATGCAGACCATTAGCTCAGGCGTCACCTGAAATCTGGTATCTAAGCACTGGTACCTAAGACTGAGTTACAGCATTCAGCAGTGTTGCAGTTGTGCAATGTAAAGACGAGGAAAGAAAAAGGCCCTGACCTCTTTTGTAGATCACAATGTATCCCTTTGCCACCAAAAATCCCCATTCAGTGGGAAAATATTCTGCTGGGGCTAATAATCACTAACTTAAACCAGAGGCTGCAGGTTAGGAGGAGGGGGTTATGGTTCTTCTCCCGTGGCTTTGCCACACCAGCTTTGTCACAGGCAGTCCTCCATCTATTCCTGTGTTGTCATCAGTCACAAATTATGTCTACACCTTCCTTCTAAGATTCTTCAGGGACATCTTTTATTTATTTTGGTTAACATGATGTTCAATTGGATCATAACTTTTATGAAATTTCTCCAAGGACAGGAGTAGTAGAAGACTCTCTCAGATTAGAAAGTGCACTAAGATAACATACTATTAAATTATTAAACCTCCCTCTTTATGTTACAGGTGAAAAATACACCTTCAGATTAGCAGCTCTGACATCCTTACCCACTTATCAAATTGGATTGAAATGGGAGAGCCAAACTGATTTGATCTACCCAATTCTTGCGCTATCTTAGATATAAGATGTCTAGAACAGTCAGTCACTTGATTATTAACCTAATTAATGAAATTGCTGTGAAAAAGAATTTGTTAAAGGCTGCAGAAAAGAAGAGTACCATAGGAACTGAGGCCATGTCTGCTACATGGGGTGACCAGAGACAGGGCCCTGTGTGCCGGAACCCTCTGCCTTGCAGGACAGCAGGTGCTGAAGGGGAGAGGGCAGCAGGAGGGGCTTCCAGGGCTGCTGGGGCTGCAAGAGAAGCCAGCAAAGACAGTTTGATACCCAGACATGAAGCACCCCTGGGAGGGATGCTGAAACATTACACAAAAGGGAAGTTACTGTGGCAGCATCTCAAATGACAGCTCTACTACTAGGCCCAGCTACTGCTCAGGAAAAATACCACAAGCTCTACCTTGAAATGTCAACATTGAAGTGCCCATATAAGAAGTATAAATTTCCCAAAGGAAGGCAGAGGGATGTAGCAGTGAAAAGAGATTAATTCCTCCTTGTTCACACTGCTGGTCAGACGGATTTAAGAAGCAGGACTTCTGCTTTGCAAAATAGGAAAAAAATATGAAAAAACGTCATACATGTTTTTTCTCAGCAGCTAATTTCCTCTAAGGAGTTCCAGATCTAGTAAGAGAGACCTTCAGTCCCTCCCTAGATAGGGCATCTGTGGGAAGGATCTGTACCTGCACAGTATCAAGTGGAAGCCACTTTTCTGCTAGCTTGGGTAAGCCCCAGAGCCTGGTCCCATGTTCTTGACTGCAGACCTCCTGGGTGGCCATGGCAGAGACCTGGAGGGGAGCAAAATAACACTGATTTCAGCCTGAGCCTCTTGGGACTCCTCATGACCACTCCAGGAGTCGTGAGCACCTCTTACCTACCTAACACTGCTGGGACCAAGATGTCGTGGCCACTTTTTGAAATTCTGTAACCAAAGAGGCTGTAGTGACATTGGATCTAGAGATAAACTCATATATTTGCAGCTGTACCTAAGACACTCAGGAGTTATTTATTGTTCCATTTTATTTTCCATCCAGGATCTGATAGGTAGATGCAGGGAATACCAAAAGGAAAGATCCTTTTAATTTTCCTTCACAGTACACATTTTCCTCTCACCTTTTGTGTGTGGCATGTCAGCATGTGTTTGTGCATGTGTGTGTATGAGGAATGCAAATGGGATCATTCTTTTATGCACTGGTGACAAATGCCAGGTATTTTCATCTCTTTCCTTGAGGCAAAAGAAGGTATTCCATTGAAATTCATCTAAGACACTAATTTTAATTTGTGTTTCTGTTTGTTCTTTACTTCATCTTTTTAGATTTAGAAGTTGCATAACCTTTATTTGCCTCTACTTCTCCTGCCTACTTGGCCCTCTTTCTTATCCCTTGATCTAGGTGAAACTTCAAGATGCTTTGCATCATGACCACCTTAGGACAACATACAACCATGAATGAGATGTTTTGGGAAGATCCCAGCTGTGTCATGCAAACCTTGATCTGAAGTAGCTTCCCTAAACCCAGAAAAGTTTAAATGCAACAGTTACTAATCTTCAGTTTGGAATGGATAATTCCTGGCATTGGAGTTTTTTCTTCCAGGGACGTATGTTCATGGTGTGGCATTTCCCTAAGGCAGCTACTTTCAGTTCTTACCCCTGGTGCTTGGGGCAGTCCCATGCACAGACCTAGGCCTGACCCCTATGCCTGTCATCTGATTTTGCAAAGTGTTGATCCAACCACAGCTTGGAGAAAGAGAGATCTTTTATCTTCAGGTAACCCAATTCCCAAAGATTTGCAGGGCTGAATAAGATCGTAACAAGCCTCTGATTGTGAGAGTAACTGGGGGATAAATTCTAAAAGTAGTAAGAGATTTAGCTGAATAGCAGGTCCTTCAGGCACGAAGTGCAATTACATCATGGATATGGGCCAGATACTTCTCTCAGGTACACCACAGTTCTCTGCAAATCTAAAGAAATGCTTTGAAGCTGATTTCAAAAACACATGTTGAGTTACCAAAAAAAGGAGCAAAGATTTTCCAAGAGCTCAGGCTATTAAGTGATGATTGAGATACCAAAGGTGTGAAGCAGGTATGCAAATCTGGTCCCCAGGTTGTTAACAAATTACATTTCTATTGTTTTTACATTCGTTCACTCCTCTTCTAGACATTCTCATTTTCCTTGTGTTTGATTATTTTCATGGCTGCAGTTTACACTTCTGTGTCAGTCTGAATATCCCTATGGTAGCACGGTTTGAGTCTGCCACAATTCTTTACAAGCCACGTGACAACCATCTAAACTGCACCATCACACATTTTTCGGTAGTGTTACATTTCTTCTACTGCTTCCTTTGTTTCTTGTATTGAAAAGGAGTAAGCAACAGAGGGAAAAGAGCTTTAAAATTGTTGTTTAATGTTGCTGCATTCATTTTTTTGAATGTTTTCATTCAGTAAACTGTTAAAAGATTATCTGAGAACAAGGGAAAATAATTTTTCTAGTAGTAAGTTTAGGCCTGATCCAAATTCACTGGCATTAAAGAAAAGGCTCTTAGTTAATTCCATGGACTTTGAATGAAGGATTAATCCCTCAGTCCTCAGCCAGAGAAACTCTTGCCAGCTGTAGTAGGAATTTCCTGGAGTAAGGAACTTAGGCCTTTGCGTCATGTGTCAAAATAATAATAATAATAATAATAATAATAATAATAATAATAATAATAATAATAATAATAATAATAATATCCGTAAACCACACATGCTTTTAACGTAAATTCAGAAGTTTAAAAATTCTAAATTAATATATTGTCTGAAGTACAATGTAACAGTAGCTCACATAACATGTATAGAATCAACTGTATTATCCTAAATCTGAAGACCTCAGACCGTTTGTCCATAAACCATAAAAAGTGACTGTAATCATTAAAAACATTTCATATGAGTGAATAAAGTAGAAAATGATGGTATGCCTGTTATGTGTTCAACATTTACTTTAGAGGATTCTTTCTATCTATTCTCATTTGAAATTTTCTGAATCTTATTTTCTCCACGTGAGAAAGCAACCTGAGCTTTGAAACCTGTGAGTTTACTCCCCGGAGCTTTCCTCCTCCGCTGTCCCTTCATCCTGCTTTCTGGGAGTTAGGAGTGTACAATACAATAAACAGTATTGCCTACACGTATAGAACAGGGTAATGTGATGCTGTGTGGTCTGGAAAGTCATTTAAACAAGATTATATTGTTCACAGGGTGCAGAATAGCCCCGCTAGGAAACCACAAAGAAAACAAAATATAGCTGAATAAAATCAATTGAATTTCAGAACCTCTTCCCAACATCAGCAGGTGTGAGTGAACTACATCGGGCAGGAAAGTTACGGTCAGAAGATGACATTCGCACATTGCAAACAAACACCTAATAATCACCGAGGCTGTGTTTTCTTTGAGACCTTCCCACGGTCCACATTGCAGCTAGGATGGATTTTTAATTGGTGAAGGAGGGCGATTTTTTTCTGCTGCGGGCTCCACCCACCGCCTCGGTATTTATTGCTCTACAAATTGTAACTTCCTCCTCATCGGAGTAACGGGCCGGTCGTAAATCAGCGCTGGGGTCTGGCGGAGCGAGGGGCAGGCGCGGCGGCTGCCGCGGCGTTGGACCGCGTAGCAAAATCCGAGCCTGAGTCACAGCCGCATTGAAGCTGAATCGTTGCAAAATGTGATTGTGTAAAGTTTATTACAGATTAAAGCTAGTTAGTATTTTTAAGAGGGGAGCCTTTCAAAATTCTTCGGATTTCCCCCCCATGTTTACATTTATGAAATACTTCAATATAAATACACACTGCTTCGTCACGAAGATCTTTAGACGTACGTATCCGAATATATGGCCCTTTTTTCCGACGGCGATCGGTTAAGAATACAAGTGTTTTATGTCTGTTAGGGCGCACGCTGTAAGGATAAAAACATCTGTCTCAAATACTCACTTTTACCCAATGACTTGCCAGGAGAAATGCTGGGTTTATGGCTTAACTGCAAGAAGGCTTAGAAATATTCCCTCAGCAAGATGGAGCATAAAGAATAATAGATACCTATTATGTTCCATTTAAAATCACACGTTTCGAGCGAATTAATAGATCATTATCGGTTGTAATTCTAATTTAGTTACATACGGTCTAGAGCCTAGTCTCCCCTTCATATCAAGCAACAGACTCAAACTGCTGTTTGATTATTACTTTGGGGCTACAAGGAGCTTTGGGGCATAATTAAAAATATTTCCAGAAAGAATCGGTAGACCACATCTGACGTCCCACCCCCTGTTAGAATTAGACCACATCAAAGGGACCCTTTTTGTTTTCAAAAATGGTCACCAGACAACTTAAAATATACAGGAGTGGGCTTATGTTTTATTGTATAGATGTCTGACTAGAGCAAAACGACTTAAGGTTGCTTGCTATTCAGTGTTGTACCAAGTGAGACAAGGTAGTTACAGCCCTTTGATATTTCCGTGGAGGTCGTATTCATTTCATTTGAAAGGGAACCATTAATGATAGACCTATAAGTGTTCCCCTCCCTAATAAGTAGAATACACATCGCTTGGGAAGCCTGTCTGTGTCAGATGCCCAGGGCGGAAAGATTTGTAGATGATGGTGCTAATTATGAAAATGTGATCAAGATGGAAGCAATTTGAGCAAAGGTCATTAACGTGTTACTCTTCCACCCACTAGCCTTTTTGGTTTATTATTGCGGTGGGAGGCGGAGAGGGGGGGCGGGAGGAGGATCTTGCGGGTTTGTTTTTTTCAGAGGACTAATGAAAAATGCCCTGCAAATCCAAAACTGTAAAACGTCAGCTGCACATCCACAGGGCGATGCGCCAGGCTCGGGACGAGACCTGAGATTTACCAGGAAGAGATCGCTATAATTACTGAAAGTAATTATGTTTTATCTCGCCTTCGCGCGGTGCCGGTGAAAGCGTCTTTCAGGAGACTCGTGGCACGTTAAGAGTTATTTTTCTGCTATCGCTTTTGTCTTGTAGCTCCTCAGAGGTTACGAGTCCGTAGGACACGATTTGCGGTGCATCCCCGAGGGGAAGGGTTTTCAGAGGGGGGCTCGTTTTAGGAGGGACTGAAGGATTTGGCCCGCAAGCAACGACACACCCCCACCCCCACCCCCCGCATATACTGGGGTCCCGTATGTTTATGTTTTCATATTTTTACGTGGATAGAGTGTTTAAATTATTTTAATTTCCAAACGTTTACTTTTACTAAATATACTGGAACTACATGACTGCCTGAAAGTAGCACCGCAGAAGAACAGCAATAAAGAATTAATTGTACAAACATTTATCATCCCCAGATCAAACTCTCCTTGTGAGGCTAAGGCTTCGCTTGTGGAGATGAAAAGGGGGAGGAAGGGGTGGTAATGGCGGAGAGGGGTGCTTGTGGTTTTTTTACGTGTTTCCTTTTATTCCAGACGACTACATAATGAAAAGCATTTTAGCCTAAGAGAACTGCTAAATATTAAGCACAACCTAAAATAGGGAGTAGCTTTCGAGATCGTTTCGTCCTCCTGCCATTCCTTTTAGGAGCAGGTCGGATCCCTTCCCTTATTTTCTCACTAGTAAAAGCTTGCTTTTTCTGAAGATCTCTTTAACGTGTAAGAAAATCCCGTCCTCTACATAGGAATGTCTTTTTAAAGTATTTTATAGACCTCTTCTTGTTCACCAATTCCGGAAAAAATTTATATTGATCAAGGTCAAACGCTTGAATTCTGACGTGACTCACTTCAAAGGTGTATTTGTGTGCCCTTCAAGCACATTAATACTAATTATCTCTCAAACACTTCCCCAAAACTCCTACTGCCTGTTTCAGATGCAAATCTAATTAACGAGCTGCCTTTGAGTAGCACACAGGGACAGCGTAATTCACGGAGTTGTTGAACCTTTTGCCTTCTTTTATATGTATTTATAGGTAGCTCCATCATATTTTGAAAGCGTAGGCAGTTGTGTGAAGCTACATGGTAGCGAGTGCAGATCTGCTACAGCTAATGAGACTTACCAGGCACAAGAGTAAAGGAAAAGGATTAGCATTTGTTCCAACTTCTTGCAAATACGTTCGGGAATGTATATCATAATACTTGCTGGGCCCTACTTTGTCTGAGTTAATTTAGAAATGACTACATCTTGAAAGACCTAGCTAAATAACGCGTAGTATTTGTAACCCTGAACTGATTGATTTAGTAATAACTGTTTGCTTTCAACATCGGGGACAAAGCGGTGTGTGTGTGCTGAAGAAACCCTGACGCCTGAGTGAAAGCCATTAAAACGTGCTCTTCCCCTTCCAGCCTCCCGGGAGGCCAGGACCCGCACCCCTTTCTGATGCTTCCGCGTTTAACATGCGCACTTCCAAAAGCCACCTCCCGAAGATGTTTGTTTCGAGCATCAGCCCCCCCCGTCCCCGCGGTGAGCGGGGGGCGGCGGTGCCCGGCGGAGGGTCCGCGGCT
>JAVJGI010000002.1:20529673-20566066 GCA_035590275.1 Ibycter americanus
CTCGCACCCTGCGGCTCCCGCTCCCGCTCCGTCCTGGGGACTGGCGGGCTCGACGGGACAGCCCCTTTTGCCCCCGGGCCGGGCAGGGGACCCCCGGACGGGCCCTGCGGGGTGTCGGGACCCGGCCGGCGGCGGAGGGGCTCAGTCCCTTCGGGGCAGAGCGGGACCCCCAAACCCCAAGTTCCCCCCGACAGGGACTGGGAACGTGCCCTGCGCAGCCCGCTTGACCTGTCACTTGCCCTCGCTCCGCCGGGGGCTTCCCACGCCAGCCCTGCCCCAGCCCGGACCGCTGGGCAACCGGTGCCCTCACACCTCCCCAGGGCCGAGTCCCGGTGCTCCCCTCGACGGGTTGCAGGCTGCCCTCGCCTCCCTCGTCCCGCCCCAGCTTGTCTCCCGCGGGGGGCTTGAGCTTCCACGGGCTAAATCACATCTGTCCCCTTTGACATGTGCCGGCGATCGGCTGTAATTAAGATGAAACGGGATATGTCGGGAGTGAGGGGGTTTGTGCGAGGGCGGCAGAAGGGAGGAGAGCGGGGATCAGCGCCGCCACTGCACGGGGGGAGCCCCGGGCGCCCCCGCACCCAGCCCGGCCCCGGGCACAGCCCGGCCTCTGCTGCGGCCCCGCTACCCGAGGAAACGTAAATCCCGCCTGGTGATGGCACACAGAGATAGGGAGACCTCAGGGATCTGTCTGAAGTCCATAAAGGAAAACCACTATTTCCTAGAGAAAAACCCCCTCACTATCAAAGCCTGGAGGAGGCATCCTTCAGCAGCGAGCCGGTGCCTGATTCAAAACAGCTGTACCAAACCACCCCAGCTCTCCCAGACCAGCAATCTGGCTCTGCAAAGGGGACAGGCCTCCTGAGTCTACCTCATCATAGCCAAAAGGCAGCAATGGGTTTGAGTGCAAGGGTCGCCTCTTGCCTCCAAATACTCTTAACAAGTACTGAGCTGTAGGACCACAGCTGGGGAACTGAGAACAGAGTTTGAGCAAGCCAACTAGAGAGCCCTGCACTTAAAACATCTCCTGAGCCATTTGTGCCTCCATCAGTGTCCTGGCACCTTTGGCTGGACATTAACATTTTGGCAGGTATTGTGCCAGCCTTGCCTGTGACACTCTTCTTGTGTTTGAGACCCCATCTTTGATGGCCTGAAAATCTCCTCCCTTTTAATTTGGCTCAGACAGTCATATTGTCCTTGTCTGGAGGGCTACACTGACCCCTTAAATGACAAGTTCCTTTCATGATTATATACGTGGCTCTAAAATGCAGCTGATTCATTCTGTTTTACCCTCTGGAGACCTCAGCAAGTGCTTTGTCCTGAAATGGACAGCTTTGTGACTGGTTTCAATAAGTCAAGAGCTCTTGTGTTCCTAAGCATTAAAGAGGGTTTAAACTTTTTTATATACATATAGGATTAAGTGGACCTCTAGTTCAGTGTCAGATCTTTTTCATTTTTGAAAGAGTTCAATCTCAATCAGACATCAAGGGATTTATTGCCAAGCTTGTCTGAAACCATTCCCACATTGTCGTTGGTTTATATTGTTTCAAATAGTAGTCTTGTTCCATTCATACGACTGCACTATGATTTTGATGTGAACTAGTGATAGCTGTGAAAGCATACTCTGCAGGTAAGCAGTCATTTAAATGCATCTCAACATATTACACATGATGGGGAGCAACTACATATCTCCTAATTGTTTCTGTTCTAGGTATCCTTGAAATAACCGCTGTTGATGTTGGAATCGTTGCCATCAAAGGCTTGTTCTCTGGCAGATACCTGGCCATGAACAAAAGGGGCAGACTTTATGCATCAGTAAGTTTTACTTAAGACTGGCAGATGCCTGTCGTTTCCTATGGGGAGAACAGGTCTAGTGGGGAGCACTGATTTCTTATAAATAAACATTTATAGACAGAAGAGTAATGTTATAACAGATTTCTGCCTGGAATTGTTACAGGCAACCAGTCAGTACCTTTTTAAAAGTGGAAAGAAGCTGTGTTCTTACTTTCTTATTGCCTGTACAGCCAAAGGTAGAAGAATGTATTGGGCAAAGGTATTTCATATGGCCAAAGTCCTGGGCAATTGGGTGCACCAATAAAGACCTCAGGAGTCAACCACTGAAGTGCAGAATGTCCATCTCTATTCAGAATTATCCGTATTTCTATCTGATGTGGATCTTGGACACTGACAAAGGATATACATGTCAGATAAAGAATATCGAGAAATAACTGAGCATCTCTGTTACAGGAAAGCAGCCTACTGGCAGGGGTTTCTTTGCACAGAGCATTTGGTTGGGCAGTGAAAGAACATACAGGTACTAAAAGGCAGGGCTATAGCAAGGAAAGGAAGTATGAGAAGGTGCAAGAAGACAAAGGTGAAAATAAACACCTTATTTTACTCCCTCAACCTCATTTTTTGTCCTGATCTTTGAGGTAGAATCTGGGCTTGACTAGTATTAGTGGGAGTCTTGCCTTTTCAGCTTAGCCAGTATTTCCCCTCAGAGAATAAAATACTTTAGCTTAGACTTCTTCACATTCAGGGACACACTAAGGTATATTTGTCAGTGTGTATACTCTACACATTATCTACCCACTTGAATTTCTTCCACTGTCTTTGGTTACATCCCTAGCAATCTTGTGACATCTTACTGTGTGACAGCCATACTGCAGTTTCTCCAGGAATCCTGTGGTATGGAAACAGATTCGAAGAGAGTAAATATGGCTATGTGAAATTTGCTTCCTCCAGCTAGTCATTATATGTAATTCTGCTGATTTGAACAGCATGATATATCCTCAAGCAATGTGAACTTTTTTCATGTGAATGCAACCTAGGTAACACAATCAACTCAGTTGCCTCCCTGGTTTAATGTATTTTACTCCACCTTTTCAAGAATGTTCCGATAGCGTTTATGACCCAGCTTTTGTGATGTGTCCCATGTGATGCACACTGATGAAAGGGCCCATGTGTAAAGATGATGGTTCTTTGCTGGTACAGAGAATCAGATCACAAACAATTGCAGCAAAGGAAAATGCAGCTGAAGCGGAATGAGGACATACTAGCTCTGCTGTGCCAGAGCTAAGGCTGGCCACTCCTATGCTTCCAGTTAATACTCTGCTTAAAATGGGCATGTTTTTCAGTGGAGCTCCTGCATCAGCTCAGAGCCAACATCTGCCCCAAAATTAATGGGAAGAATGTTCAAATTCTTTCTCATCTTTCTTTTTCAAAGTAGGTATGTTTTTGCTCCAGGTTAAGTAAACTGAATTAAAACAAGACTGAAAAAATTCTGAGCAAAAAGCTCCTCTCATAGAGGGGAGAAAAGCCTAGAGTAGGATAGCCTAGAGAGTCCTTTTCTCCTGGACTTCCCTTTCTAGTGTGAGGAGCATCAGGCCATCCTGAAGTTTGTTCAGCTGTCACATGTCAAGGAGTATCAGCCATGACAGGGTTCTGTACAGCTAGAGACTTCTGCTGTTCCAGCTCAAGTTTGAGAGAGACTTGTTTCAGAGCTGAAGGGACAATCCAGGAAAAGCTATTCTACTCCATCTTTCTTCACAGAAGCAGCAAGTGGTGAGGGCTCAGCTCAGGAGAAACTTCCTGGCTTTCCTTGCCTAGAAAAAACTGACCAATGACTTTACAGGTATTAAGGTTCCAGGAAGGCCCTGTTTCAAATAAGGCCTTGTTTGAAAAGGCCCTATTTCAAGTAAGACTGAGTTCTCTGGGGTGAATTATACAGGGAGCATTTTATGAAATAGCATTGGAATAACTCTGTTATCCGTTGGTTCACTGATTTTCCCATGTCAATAAAATGGGTTTGTTGAGTCTGAAGAATTCCTTTCTGTCCTTAGCCGATTGTGATAATCCTCTAAGTTTATCCTCTGTGATAAACCCTCTACAACCAGAACTGAGGCAGGCAGCAGAATAAATCTACCTACATATGGTAGTTGCGTGGGTTCCAGCACCACAGCATATGAAAACCTTGTCCTTGCAAGGAAGGGCACTTCCGTTTTACAGCTGTGAAGCTGAGACATGTGGAGTCTTTTAAAATCTTGTTAAATGCCTATCAGCATTTCTGATGAGTGAACAGCATTAAAGACATGTTGTTAATGGAGCCCATGGCTTTTCTGGCCCCAGCCTGGCTACCTGTGCCCTTTCCATGTCCTCCAGAGAGGTGATGCAAAAACCAAACCAAAACAAAAAAACCCCACAAAACCCCCAGTCTCTGTAGAGACCATGGTAGCATGTCCCTGTGCCTCTGTACTTCACACATGTTGGATATTGAGGTCTTAATCACACAGGTACAGCAAAGATGATTTTGTAGTTAAGAAAAGATGAACAGTGTGGGAGGTCCTTTATTTGTGCTGTTTCTACAGCTCTCAAGGAGGAGGAAGGAAATCCTTGTGCCAGGGTTTTGCACAGCTCTCTCTCAGCTGAGGACTGGAAGAAAAAGAGTGAATTTTGATAGATCATGTAAAATGTGAGCACCCAGAATGGGGGTGTGTTCTTTGTTACAGTTTGTGATAAAGGGGCAGCCTAGTATTTTGGAGGAACACACTCGTGGGCAGGGTGTACTTTCGTTATGCTGGAGCAAAGAAGCTTCATAAAGATGTTTACAGCTCACCTATCCATAATAAACTGGATGTAATGGACTGCAGGTGTATCTAACTACTAATATACCAATTAAAGAGCCACATTTTACATTAAACTGTAGGATTTTACCTTTTAAATGGATGTCAAATGTTCATGGGCAGCAATTAAATCATCTGTCCACTTCATAGGCATATTTAGATCCATAAACACAAAAAAGTCAAATGTACAGCTGAACAATCGGCAGAGATATTCATTCCTATTCACATGCCATTTTTTCTTTTCAAATTGTTTTTTGGCCTCTTTCTGTCTCTGACGCACAGAGTATGTTCACACTGCTGACAGGGACACCTTCTTGAACAGCAGTTCAGGCTCAGCACTCTTCTTATGCTCACCTTTTATAGCACCAGTCTTGAGATTTTCTTACCACATGTGTTGCTGTCTTTATCCTAAAGCTGAGTAGAATCTTGCTTAAGATTTTAACCCAGTCTTACTGAGGCAGAAGAAAGCTGTTACCCATATAGTCTTTCTTAAACTTTGTCGTGTTTACTTTACAGGAAAACTATAACACAGAATGTGAGTTTGTGGAGAGGATCCATGAATTGGGTTATAACACCTACGCATCCCGTCTCTACCGGACTGTACCTAACAGAGCTGGCACCAAGCGCAAAGCCAGTGCAGAGAGACTCTGGTATGTCTCAATCAATGGGAAAGGACGACCCAGAAGGGGCTTTAAAACTCGCAGGACACAGAAATCATCTCTCTTTCTGCCCAGAGTATTGGATAACAAAGACCATGAAATGGTCCGACTGTTCCACACAAATGTGAAGTATCGAGAGAGTCTGCTGAAGCCCCCAAGCAAGAACCAGCGAAGGAGGAGAGGACGCTGACGGGGTGCGGGAGGCTTGTATGGGGGCTGGAACTGACTGAGAGTCTTCAAAATACTACTAAAAAAACTAACAGCTGTGATTGTATGACAGACATTAACATGGACATTTTTTATACACTGTATAATATAACTGAAAATCACATCATTTACTTTTAGCTATTGTAGAATTATCTGTGGTAAAAGAGATGTGAGATAAACTAAGGCACATTCAAATGTAAATTAGTTGGATGTAATAATTTTGTTGATGACTTTCACGTTTTCTTTTTTTCTTAAAAAAAAAAAAATTCATCACTAGTATTGTCTTTCTAACTTGCCATAGGGTATTATCTCAGTGACCCTGTCCTCCTAGAGCATATTAATATTTTATACTTACCAATTTTGTGTCTACAGAGAACGTGCAGCACTTTGATGGCTCTTTTGGCAGGTCCTCATAAAAGGCTACATTCCAATTTTTATGGAATACAGGAGTTAGAAAAACTGTTTGTTTTTTAACTTACCTGTATTTATTTTTATTTTACGATCAGCCAGTATCAATTATACTTCTTCCAAGACTGTCCAAGAAAAGTAAAACTCTAAGCTACTTCAAACATTTCAACAGACCTACACATTACTAGATTATTCTTTAATTTTTTGAATTAAAAACCCAAGACACCTGACCTTGTAATTCAAATAAATGAATGTCGGTAAAGTGGCACTTGCATTGGCCAAGCTTTAGCAATATATACCTGTTTACCAGCTGATGAATTCCTTCCTAAAATAGGACCCAAATATGATGTGGAAGCTGAGTTTGTGGTGTGGACTGAACTTGCAGTATAGGGAAAGTCAGTATTGGGGATGAGAATCTTTATCAGTTACTTTTGTTTAGCTGTTTTCTACAGGAAGTCCTAATTCTAGGTTAAATATGTTTTAGCTATTTGAGGGGAACAATAGCAGTCACATTGGGCACACAAAAACTGTGGTATCTTGCTAATTCAAAGCAACTGCTACGTTCTGATTTTCCTTTCTTTTCAAATGCTTGTTATTTTCACAAGGTAGTCCTAAACTGAAAGCTGCAAATCCAGATGGGGATTAAGGAACTTGAGTTTTGGTTCAATCCATATAAAAATATGTTTCTATACATTTTTCTACTCTGATTCTCAAGTTAACTTTTACAAAGTTGAGGGAAGTCTGCATCACAAGTTTAGTTTTGAGCAAGGGGTTAATTTTTAAAAATTTCTCTTGACATCCAGAGGATGATAGAGTAGTGCAAAGATTTAGATGTGCTTGATAAGCACAAATAATGGTTATTTCAATGCAGTTTGGCCTTGTGCTCTTCACTTCCTAGAATTAGGCCCTGATACAGCACAGCTGGAGAAAAGAGAGACTGGAGAAAAGAGAGAATGAAGTAAACATTCAATCTGAATTTAACAGAAGATCTGTAAGTTAAATATGACATTATATAGAAACAGACAGGTGCAAATCCCATTCCTGGTCGTATTGACACAAAGGTCTTCTTGTGGGCTACCTACTGAATAACAGTATGATCATTTAAAACTAGGTAGTGAAAATCTTCCATCACTAAGGGGTGAATTCTTTGAGAGAAGTAAAACGAGCCCATAGAATGAGTTTACCAAGCCTAGTAGTTATAGATTTAGCACTGCTTACATCCCTATAAAGGTAAAACCAGAAAGGTATCTTTATACCAAAAAGTTTGCTCCATTCCTTCCACGTTCATATATTTTCTGTAATATTCTAACAAAGGAGGAAACTAAGTTTGAATAAGAACGTCAAAATTATTTGATCTCTGCTTTCCTTTATACCAAAAAAAATGTAAAAAGACACTTTAAAGATGTACCTTAAATAATGCAATGTGGTACACACAGAATAGACCTAGGTTTAAAAAGGGTACAGAAAACCATGAACCATGTTCCCAAATTTTCTTGCTTTTGCAAAATAACTAAAAATAGTGATGGGATCTTCACAGGAGTAATCAGGCAGCATCATGCCAGTAGCTAATGAAAAAGCTGTGCAAAAAAGAAATACAGAGACTGAAAAAGAAACAGAAGAATTCAGATTTTCTGGTTTGTTTGCTCTCCTGTGAGCCACATAAGGTCCAAACTGCTGCAGAATTCAAGGTGTCTTTTCAAAGTTGGTTGTATCTGTGAAGAAAATTAGGTTTTGCATCCGGAGCATCAGGGATTTTGGGGTCACATAGTTGACTATGCCAGCTACCTTGTCTTATCTCTGTATTTCTCTTCAGGCTGCTGGTGGGTCCTGAACAATTTGACTGGACAGGAAAGAGAGGGACATAGGGAGTTCTCACGGCTCTCAAGCTTTAAGAACAAATTGCAAGGGAAGAAAAGTGTCAGTAAACCCAAGAGGCAGGGGAAGACCACCTGCAGATTAAGAGACCTGTTTTTTCCCTGTATCTAATTTCTGGGCCATATTTATTTTGGCTGCTTTCAGATCTACTTCACCACAACTTGTAAGGAAAACAAGACCCATTCTCAGCTTTCTCTCTCTCCTCTAAAAATTGTTGTCAAAAAGGTAATGCTAATGATTGCGTCAGGTATTTTTGATACAATCCTGATTGCCTAGAGTGGAAAAACTCCTGTTTCCCATCACAGAATGATGACATCTTCACACTAGCTTCAAGTCCATTTCCCATGAAACATTTAGTCTTCACTCTTAGCTTTTCTCAAGGGCAAGTGCTTGTGCTGACTGTATCCATTGGTTTTCTGTCTCTGCTTTTATCAATCTTTCCTTTCATTCTTTTCTCCTTCTACCTCTCTTTTACAGACAGTCAGACTACCTGCCATAATGCAACAGAAAGTAATTGCTATAGGTCATATAGGAATTATCAGTGATTACAAAACACTTGCTTACTCATGTCTTTGTTTTGAGCTGTATTGCATATTGTTGTAATAATATTGTTTTAACCACCTGCCCATAGAAAATTGCAATGAAGTTTAGCTTAACACATGAACTATATCCCTATTTCAGCTTCAGTTTTCATCCCAACAAAGTTTAAGATACTAACACTGGGGAAAAAAAGGAGGGGGGAGACAAAAGAAAAAATAATGAGCTGATTGGATGTAATGGCATTTTAACTACTGTAGGCAAGTGATGATTTTCACATCAACTTAAAACAATTTTACTGACATTCTTAGAATTTTTCTTTGCCCAGTCTCATTGCAGCAATTCAAAGGGGATGGCTTTGGGATTTGTCTTTTTTTTCATCTTTTAAGAAATATTAACGTTCTTGATGAAATACTTTTCATTACAGACATTCATTACTTAATATTCTTTTAGCAACCTTGAATTCCACAGTTCCCAGATACTGACAGGCTGAAATCTTATTCACGAAAATTATCCCAGTTGTAACCTATATCCCATTTTATTTGTTTGGACCAGAACCTTATGGGGTATCTTACAAAACACAGTAGATTTTGGTTACTGTTACTTCCCTTTTAGGATTATAAAGTTAAGATGTGTCTCCTCTTTTAAAAGTTTCTTGAGTGACTTTACATCTTTCCATTGTACAGGCTATTATCAGACTTTTTTCTTTTTTCTTTTTTTTTTTTATTTTCTAAGAAGATGTAAACTTTACCCATTTGGGATTGCAGAGTTTCTGCAGACTTCACATAGTCCAGGAATTCATTGGCATCCTTCAATTCATCACAAAACAGAGATCATAGAAAGGGTCATCCAGGGAAGCCAGACCTGGTAAAGAGCTCATGTGCCGTAGCATTTTGTTCATATACCGAGTCAATTTTCCATTGTTTTGTGGTTCAGAATCCATTTCAAGGCCACCATCAGCATTCTGTGGTTACATCTGCATTAGCACGTAATGCAGACCCACAGCAACAGATCTGCAGAGCAAAACCTTTGGTGCCAAGTACCCAGTATCCACACATTTTGGGAGTGGGTGGGAGGGTTACTTTCGATGACTTTCAGTCTGGCCCTATGAACTAGAAGCCCTTTGGCAGGTGGAGCAGTCTGAGAGGGCCTTTGGTTTGTGTGCCATCAAGAAGGAATCCACTTCACACACTGAGCAAACGCTGACCTAACTCCAACTAGCAGGAGACTGTGCTCAACAGCATGCTCCTGATTTGAACCAAATGCCAGTATAGATGCACCCTGTGTGAGATCCACTCATTCATTTCCTGTAACTCTTCCTTTTTGGGGCAGAAACCAGATCTTGAGACCATTACTTCAACCCTCTCCACCCTGGGTGCAAGTCAATTACCAGAGCACAAAACTATGGCTGTTCTCATCCTGGTGCCAGGAGAGGATGGCCACCACGTATTAATTGCCTATTCCTGGGCAACCTGCTCTAGGTGGCCCTGCACGAGGAGAGGGATTGGACCAGATGCCTTCCAGAAGTCCCTCTCAACCTCAGCCTTCCTGTGATTCAGTGATTCAATTATTTGTTGTACTTAGTTCAAACTAAGTACTAGTTTGCTCTTGCCTTTGGATATTTAGATTAATCCTGTGCATTTCAGAGTCCAGTTCCCCTATCCCACCCTCTCAGATTTCTTTCCATTCACAAACTTATTCTGAAACCAAGCATGCTGTTCAGTTTTGGATCAGTTGTTATCTAACCCATTTTAACAGTCTGGTGTACTAACTATCTGTTCTTCCCCTTAAAATCACTTATTGCACATTCAGTATAGTCATTCAATTGCCAGACACAAACAAAAATTGAGCAGCTGGTGACTGTACTTCCAATATCTACCTTTTCAGCTTGCTGTCCTGCACCAGCTCTTTCCTGAACTCCACAAGATACATTCTCTTCAACCCCTTCACCTCTTCCCCATCATAAAAGTCTTTCTGTTGGTGCCATTTCTAGCACTGCATAGAACCATTTCATTTCAGTTTTGCACTTAAAAAAAAAAAATATTGTTCTGTAGAAATTGCGCAGAATATACAAATATTGTGTTACTTTCCCAGTCGTGCATACATTATTTGAACTGGACTTGAATGTAATTTTCTTTCAGGGGCATGAGGCAGAGAACAGTGCAACAAGGGGTTTTGACTAACAGTTTTCATCCACTTGCTTCCAGACAGAAGACATGCAGCTTGATCCATGACTTCTTGATTTATATCTGAAGCAGATTTTTTTAGTTCCTTTAATCCTTGCTTTAGCCCATCATAGCTCTTATATTCCAAGCTGTTCAAAACTTCATGGAAAATATTCTTGTCTTTGGTGATTACATTAGTATTTTTGTGGTTGTCTGTTCATAAAAAGCAAGAGTTGTGCGTGAAACATAAATAGCTACCCCGTGTTGAATAACTAAGTTACAAAGCATGAATTCTATTTCAATTTACTCACACATTTTTTCTCCACTTTTTCAGCATGGATTTTCCCTTTCTTTGAGGGCCATTGCCATTCTGAGATTATGTTTTAGTAATTTTGTAGTATTTCTGACTCTTTGTTTCACCATTTGTTACAGGTCTGATATTCGTTTCTACAAGACCTGTTACACATTTGCTTCAGCAAGAATAGCAGTGCACCCCATTTGTATTTGGAAACTGCTTCACACTTGCACCCTCAGTGTTTAGAAGACAGACTGGTGACATTTCTCAAGGTAATCTTATTTAATTACAAAGAATGTATAAAATCTGTCAGTCATCACAAGCATGAAATAATGCTAGAGGGGATTTTTTTGTTCATGCTTTTTAATAGTAGTACCTAGCCCCAAACTCTCTCTATTTCGAGTCCTTTTGTGAGCTCTTGGATTTCCTGCTTTACTTCCTGATGTTTCCTCTTTCTTCTCTGCTTTTCTTCGCAGATGTACAACCCTCTGCAAAACAATAGGCAAAGAAATCCTTTTGACCACACGTGCCTTTGCTTTGGGTGGTTGCATGGACCTGGTTTTGGAATGGGGCTGGTATTAGTTCAACTATTCAGTCGACAAGGCTTAACTGTTTCTTATAATTGTCTGAATCGAGGATGTGGTTACTCCCCCAGCTTTCAGAAGGTTTAGTCCCATCCAGAACAGTTCAGGCTGAAAAAAATCTAGACAAGAAAGCTGTTACAACGCACTGATATTCATCATCAAATATTTGATTCACAGACTCATCAGTAAATATGAGCTTAGAGGAGCAGATGAGTAAATATATTTAAAGTTGTAGCCAGGCAGGGCAATAAGAGACATCACAAAACAATGCCATTGAAAAGTCTCTTTGAGTTACCGCAAAAGCCTTTCCCCTGAACACCCTGCCACCACTGTGCGTTGACGTCCAGAATCTCTTTTTCAGACCTAAACAATAACCTCAGAAAATAAAGCTGTTAATGATGACATTAAAAACTTTGAATCTTAGAGTTACTTGTATTTGACATAAAGCATAAGATTCTTCTTATTTATATGCACATTTATTGCATAGTTATATGACATTTTCCTCAGAAAAAAAATTATAATCAATTGCATTAAGCATGAGGAATCCTTTTTCTGGCCTCAAAACCTGAGTGAGAGCACTAAGAGAGTGGTTTACAGTGTAACTCTCCAAAAATATATTAAGATAAATTAAACCAAAGCTTTCTATGTTTAGTCTTCTTGAAATTACTGAATGTCATATACATACAGGAAATACAATTACATCTTCGAGCCCAAAGCAAACAAGATTCTATATACTTTTTACTCCTGGAATGGAAATGTTTTGATTTTAATTACCATTAACGTGCTGAAGGTCTTGTAAAAAGAGGCATTCAATTAGGACAACTATTTAAGCATTGTTTATGTGCCGAATTGTTTTCTAAGAATCAAACATTTGCAAGGAGATCAGCATGCCACTCTGCCAAAAAGATCTTGATAGGAACTGCTGTGATCTGTCTTATCAAAACAATAATCTGTGCACAGGAGGACCTTACTGACAGCTCTTCTTTTTCTCCTTTTGGAATGCAAACTATTTTCGTGGTAATAAATGTAGCATCTTTCTACTGGTCACAAAAGAAGTATCTTTTACCGGTAAAATACAGCAGCAAAGTAGCAAATAAGTGAAACAACATATGGTGGGGTGAAATGTGTGAACTCCCCACTAATTCAAATGCATCTTATTAGAGTATCTTCATGATACCAATCATTTAGCATTTACTTAACAGAAGCTGTATCTGATACGATTTGAAAATGACCTAACAACAAGCCCTTCAGACTTTATGGGCAGGAGACTGATGTTGGAGTTTGGGCTTCAAGTTTTGCCACAGTTGCCCAAGCACAGGGCACAGACAAGCAGGCTGGGTTTTGTGTCCATCTCCATATTTCACTTTGTTTTCCTAACTCTAGAATGCAAGCATTCATGACACATCTGTATCACAGCGTGGAATATGGCTGTGGCCACTGACAGTCTCACCAACCCCCTTTTTCAGACTAGCTATAAAGAAGAAATTTTTTTACAATGAGGGTGGTGAAGCACTGGAATAAGTTGCCCAGAGAGGTGATAGATGCCCCATCCTTGGAAACGTTCAAGGTCAGGGTGGGTGGGGCTCTGAGCAACCTGATCCAGTCGAAGATGGCCCTGCTCATTGCAGGGGGGTTGGACTAGATGACCTTTAAAGGTTCCTTCCAACCCAAACCTTTCTATGGTTCTATGATTCTCTGTTGAGAGGTAAGGCACAGGGCAAGGATACTAACATGTCAAAAACAGGGGACTATGAAGAGTGCTGATGAACCAGATCCCGACAGATATTACTGCATCTTCTAGAGCTTAAGAAGTGGATGTGAGATGTCTTTGATCACCCCTTGGTGGCTTCTGATCTCCTCGGCGTGTCATCACAGCTGTACAAGTCTTAGGGGACTGAAGAATTGTTTTTTCTTTGTTCTGATAATGGCGTTCTAAAACTGATCATGGATTCCTAGCTGTTGCTATACCCATTTTTCCAATAGTGAGTTCGTTGGTTTGTCCACAGAAAAGCTTAGCTATAAGTGTGGAAATGAGCAATGTGAGGGAGGTTGCCTCCTTTGTGTTGTTTTCCATGTTCTTCACTTGCTGGTGTATAGGTTAAGGTGGCACCTGTAATGCGAAATGGATCTTCTCACCCATGCCTGTGCCGTGGACACAACCCTGAGAGACAAACTAACCCAGGGAAGGGAACACTTCCAGCTGCAAATGAGGTTTTACACATATTGTGGCCATTAAAGTGACAGCAAAAAGAAGTAACCAGCTTCTAAAATATAAAAAAGACTTGAAAATATTACATTAATTAAAACAGACACATAAGTAATTACGTGTAAAAATTTTTACTGGAATTTGACATATTTTTCTCCAATTTGAGGCCAAATTTCATTCTTGGTACTATCTCCAGGGAAGCTATTGGGCAGAATATACACCAAAGAATTCACTCTGTTGGAGTGATTTGAACCATTTTGTACTGTAAAGTTCAGCTTTTCAGCTATAATTGCACGGTTTGACTCCAGCACAGTCCAGTTCCCACCACAGGAGATGAGACCTACCCTGTTTACTCTCAGTGGACTTGAATAATTTTCCACCTGACATTACAACACTGTGAAAGCTTAAACAAGATTTTGAAGTACTTCCAGACTTTTTTAAATGTGTGCAGTAAACACATCAGGGGCACATTTGAATGCAATAGTTATTTTTTTGTAAGCAAAAGGTGCCTTGCTTTTCGGATGTGCTGTTCCTCAGATGAAAGCACTGCTTATAAGCATGATGTTGGGAAGGTTTATTTTAGCAGCCTGAATTAGCAAAGCAGAAGGAGAAAGAGAGTGAGAATGTGTATAAAACCCTAGGGAAATGTGAGAAAACTAAGGAGTATAACAAAATTGAATAGCTTGGGTAAGATATCCATTCTTTAGTTCACATATCTGCTTTCTCTTCTATTAAAGAAGATTTGTATTCTTCCTTCTTGGATTTTCAGTGGTAAAATGCTTTGCATAGGGAGAAAATGTATTGCATTGATTGATTTTTTTTTTTTAGCTATCTTAAATAGTCCTTTGACGTTTGCTGTGGTGCTCAAGTTCAAATGTCTCCTGTTTCCTTTCGGAAGGTTTGAAGGATTTGGGAAGGTGAACAAGCAGATCTATAATTAAAGAACAGTTGATAGTAACTGTCCCCCTTTGTTAGCATTCTCGGGCCACCTCCAAATTTAGACGGTTAAAGAGAACTGTCCCGTTTTAGTTCTGCAATAGTTTAGATGCCATCATTGCATAGCAGAAGAGAAGCCTTTCTGAAATCCAGGGTACATCCCCTTTCTGGCTACAGAAACAAGCTCATCATCTTCACTTTACATATTAGAGAAAATGCTATGCTTTCCTACCATAACAATCCTAAACACTATAGCATCTTTAAGAGTCTGAAATGTCTGGATTGAAGAACAGTCATTTGTCTGTGAAGAGAATTTAGAGACATCCTGATGTTAACGCAAAAGAAGAGAAGCACAGGACAGTGGGACTGGCTGCAGAGCGCTTGAGGGATCCAACCCCTGTGGGGTGTGCAGTTCTACTGATTTGGAAACAACTCTGACACTGCCTGCTTGATTTTGCAAATTTTTGTCCTAGAGCAAAGAAAACTAGCTCTGATAGTGTCAAAATATCACAAGATCTCACACTAAGATGTTTTTGAATGGAATGTCTTTTTCATTTGGAAATAACGTTTTTTGGAAGTACTTCATGTAAGTTTGATTATCCTGTCTGACAACACATCGTATGTGATAACCAGCCACAAAAGATAACAATTTGTCTTAAATCAATTTTTATCTTTTGAAATTACTCCTTGTGTGGATTTTGAAGGGAGAAATGGGCTCATTCATAAAGTACAACCAGCATTCAGTATCTTTAGATACTTCATTAAATAGGGCTCCCCCCCAAAATTGGCAGCAGATCAAGGCTCCACCTTTCTTTTATGTTCCTAGTAGGAAAAGCCACACAAATGTTACTTTATGCAGCCAGAAATGAACTAGCTTGAAAGAAGCCTACTGGCAATCTCTGAGACAGTGGCACTAGAAGATAGGTGATACACATTACGCAGCACAGCTTAGATATAGTATGGTTGTACATGCTTGATTTACGTTGCAGACGTTGGAGTCTCACAGGCATGTGTTGCTCAGACCGTGAAACCAACTGAAAATTATTCTTAAATCCTTAGACATTTTTTCATGGCAACATGGGTCTAAAACTACAGCAGCAGAAACTGAGTTTATTTGTGTCCCATAGTCTGTCTGCTCCGAAGGTCTGTTAGCCATATTCAGTAGTGCATATGGAAAGAAAACCCTCGGGATCAGATTAACCCTTTCTTTCCCCAGTTCTGAATGAAAAACACCTTGCATTTCCAGTGCTTTACTGCAAATACATTCAAAAATAGCTATAGGAAATTGAGATTCCATAAAATCTTCCTGAGGGGAGGGGGGACCATGATGGTAAAACAAAGCTCTTCAGAACTGAGTTTTTCCTTCTTTTATTTTTTTTTTTTTTAATGCTCTAAATTTCCTAATCTAAACAGAGCAGGGTGACCCCACATATTTTTTGCTTTTTCTTAGAGAACTCAACCCAGTATTATGTTTCCCCTTATCTCTGCACTGCACAGATAAAATACACTTTTTTTTGTTCTATATCATCCCTTTCTGCTGTCTACTTCTCTAAGCATTTTCTCAGCTTCAGTAAAAACTTGTACCAAAACCTTGTTCCCTGTAACCTTCCTTCCTGGAGGCCCAGTTATTTCCTTCTGGTTCCATATTCCTGCATACATTTTCAGAGAAGACAATCCCTTCTTTACTTTTTCTTTTCTCTGCTCTACATAGATAGAATACTTATACAGGTAAAGTAAGAACAAACTCCTTCCAGAAAGCCTGAAAGCACACGAGCAGCCTAGTCATTCAGCTGCAGAATGATCTCAAAGAAACCCCACCACCCTTTAGAAAGGGCCCCCTGGGCCAGAAGAAAGCCCCAGGTGCTCCAGCACACCTCTCTTAGAGCCTGGGGAGGGGCACAGGTTCATTAGTTCCCTACATCTGTGCCCAAAGAAAGCAGCTGTTGACCATCCTTTGGCCAGAATCAACTCCTTCCTTGTTAATCCCCATAAAAGATGTGGCTACATCTGCTTGTAGTGTCTCCCCAAGGGGTTGCAATAAACCCCATAACTCAATTGCTTCTGAAACCTGATCTGCAGGCAAATATAAGGCTTCAGCTGCTGGAAAGAGGGGTAACAGTGCTTTAACTCAGGGCCTAGGCTTTATTTTGTAGCTATTTGGGTTTGTGATTATGCAGAGGGTTTTTTTGGGCAGGAAAATAAGGAGCTGGAATTTTATGAGATTTAATAACAGGTTGAATATCTCCTGTGGGGAAAGGAGGAAGGAACCTAATCTTGCTTTCTACTAATATCTCTCCTTAAAGGGTGAAGATGGCCTCACAGCTCAGTGCAAGGTAAGATTACTTTAATGTAAACTTAATACTGGGGTTTTTTTTAAGTTCTAACAATCTTGGCTTTTCTGCCAAGAACAAAAAATAAAAAAGTTCTGATTTAAAAATCTATATTAAAAAACTATGATTTTTGCAATGGCACTGTCTCATGACATAAGACAAACATTCCATCCAACTTCTTTTTCACAGAAGGCTTAAATTTACAACAAAAAAGTCTCATCTGCACTGATACATTTATTTGTATAGATTTCCCATGGTATCTACAGTGAGATGAAAACCTCTAAATTTATGAAACAATACAATTTATATAAAACAAACCTTTATAAAATCATACAATTTCTAAAGTCTGTGTGTGGAATATTCTGGTGTTTGAATATTGGAACAAGATTCCAGTTTTGAAGGTTAATTAGAAAGGTAGGCAAGAGTTTGCATTCTTGGTAGGTTTTAGAACAAATCTAGGTTATGGCCCATGTGAAGAACATGTATGGCTAAACAAAGGAAGAAAAAAAAAATAATAAAGCGTTTGGTCAAAAAGCTGTAGAAAGACTGAGGGACACTTTGTGCCTCTCTTCCAATAGCAATGTCGATAAAGCAAAATCTGAAAAGAGACACGGACAGATTTAAATGTAAAGAGAGATAAGAAAAACACTTTTATACCTTGAGCTGCTATTGTGGTGCTGCTCTGTCCATGAGATTGATAGAGGGGAAAAGAAGCAGAGGGGAAGAAGAAGCAGAATCAATTTAGAAAGCTGCCCTGGAGAGCCATGCCAGGTGAAGGCTTGTAAAGTTTTTATGCTGTGCACACTTCGAGGAATAAAGCACTTTATCTGAGACAAACAAAATGCATGTTTTCACACCAATGACATCATTTACTTGCAGATATGATACTTCAAGATCACTTATTTCTAAAATAAACTCGTTCTTTCTATTTGGCTAGACTGTTTGCAATGGCAAACCAGTAATACATTCAACAGTTGTAAAACTGTGTACTCGGCTTTAGTGGCACATGCATATTTGGACTTGGAGACCCCATGAGAAGAGAAGTTCATGTTATGCAAGGAAACAACAAGATGAGACTTGTGCACAAAGGCTGTTGGAAAATCTGATATCAACCACGCTCTTATTGTGGCAGTCATGGGCATGAGCCCTGTTTGCAAACCTGCAGATCATAAAGGGAGCATGAGCTGGCACAGCTCTGCACAGGCTTCATGTGTAGTGGTGGGAAAGCAAAATAAACAAAATGCCAAGCCAGGAAACCGGCTACTATCATCCTCACTGGGTATCGTGACTTTGCAAGAGTCAGTGCAGTAAAATTAGTATTACATTTCAGGAACTTGGCTCAACTCCCCAACTCTGTTGTATTACAGCTACTGTTAAACCTTGGTGCCAGTGAAAAGCAGCATTTTCAAGTAATTCTACATTTCAGAGAGGAAGAATGGCCAGTCTTCTTGTTCCTGCAAGGATATAAACTTGCCCAAAGTCCCAGCAATATTAGAGCTCTCTGAGATCTCTTCCTCCTCTTTGCTTTCAACAGAAGTATTTGAAGTAAGACTAGGTCTTTCTTTAATAGTTTTGTGCAAACCTTTGCTGTTATGAGAGGGGGAAATAGTTTTGAGCCAGCTGAATTACTTGCAAATTGATTTAATGGGTCCAATTACTGAATTTGAGTAACCAAGGTTTTGAATAACTGAGATTACTCTTCAATGTAAGCAATAAATACCAGGGATAGAACTGTATTATAGGAAACAGAGACTATGACTGAGCTTTGGATAATCAAGATTCTAGTTTGTATCATGTGTACTTTGGCAGCAGCTGATTCCTATAGGAATAAAAAAGTAAGAACATGTGCAAACTGCAGTATGACACTACCACTGTGACCTCGTCAACAGCTTCAAGGTCATCATTAGGAGAGTTTTCAGCTTTTTTTTTTTTCCTGGTTGTATGTGGGTTGTTAAGATTTATTACAATCATTGCAAGAGAACACCTGCTAAATGTCAAAAGATTCCTGGGAAACTTCAAGTGTTTTGCTAAAGGCAAAACTATACCTTTACTTAGCTTTCAGGAATCCAGTTTGATGGAATACAATCTAGTCTTCATTGATCGTGCTCTACAGTAGAAATACAACAACAAGTGATATTCAGAAACATATTTGTCCTCCAGATAAATTTACCTGTGTTTAAAATGATCCATGTCTTGCTTCCTGATATATATCTTACTCTGAGTAAGGACCAGATCCTTGGCTGAAGTCAGCTGGCATTGCTGTAATGGCTTTGGTGGAGCTATGAGGAGTCACACCAGCTGAGGACTTAATCAGGTGCCTAAGCACTGTCTAAATGTATTAGGAAAAATTAAATTGACTTATGAAATTATACTAAACAAACATGGAGAAATGTCTTAATGTTCAAATTTCTAGAGGTTTTTGGCTGAAATTTGCCACGCATCTTCTTTGACAGCATTGCAGCGTTCCTCCCCTACATCACCATTTTATTTTCAGCTCAGTGATTCTGTTTTCTTTGAGCGATGAAACTCTGTCTGCTTTTCATGACTAATATATGGCCCCTGAGTGAAGGCAAGGCTGTGATTCAAATCAAGAGTTCTGTTGACATTATAATCCTTCGGAGCACAGCTGGAGCATTTCATGAACGGTAGCAAAGACCCTCCATTGATTTACTGCCTTGGTATTCAATCAGGAGTCCATGTTCTGTGTTGTTAACTGCAACATACAAAAAATAACTCTGTGAACTTCTAATTAAGGCATTTAGCTTCTTGCCTATCTTGTAAGAAAAGATTTGTGCTATATATGAGATGATGCTGCTTTTATGGATTCTCCCCTATTTTTATAGCAGGAGGACTTCAGACCCTAAGAAGGTCCTGTGGGCTATAAACGGGATAAACACCAAAGTTGCTCTCTGACCCTTCCAAGCAGAAGACGAAGCAGTGTGGGATGTCAGGAATTTTCATGCTTCTCCCCCAAGTTCTGTACATCTTCTTTTTGTTCCAGTTGTATGTAAAACCTTTACTAGCTATAATCATTCCTCAAGCAAGGGTGGGGGTGGGTAGGAAATCACCCCAGTTCTCACGAGAGCTGCAAAGGGAATCCACAGCTCTGCTTCTGGGCAGCAAATAAACCCTTCCCTTTCTGCAGTGCCAGTCCCTAGCCACAGCATGCACGAGAGCAATTTCGAAGCCGTGCTCTTTCTCGTCTCGCCCTTCGTTCCCAGGGAGAGAGCGACTGTGCTGCCAGCCCCCACTGACCTGAAGATGAGAGTTCCCTAGATTGTTTCCAGCTTGCACTGCTAGCCCTGCTGAACGAATAGCACTTACAGTATTTTTGGGGTGGTGACTCACAAGAAAGTCATGAATGCCCCCTTAAGAGTCTGTCAAAAGCCCCCTGCTAAGAAGTGTTTTGTTTTTCCTGTTTTCGTTGTCCAGGCTGCCTGTGGATATTTCCACAAGGCTCCAACACAGTTTTCTCAATTTGTTGTCCAAGCAGCAAGTTGTACCCTAAAAGGCAACAGAGCAGAGATGCAGACCCTAATCTGACACTGTTCCTGTTCATCATACCCTATAGCAATAGCCAGAACGCACAGCCCTCCCTTCCAGTCATTGTAGAGAGTACCAAGGTGCCGGTCAGGACCAAAATCACTGTAGCTCCTGAATGCTTTTCAACTACCCTATCTAACTGCTAATTTCAATGGTACTTTGGGCAGCTAAACACCATGGAAATTCAAGGATTTGGGGATAAAGATGTCTTGGCATATCTAATATCAAGTGCATCAGTCATTTGTTTTTGTTTTTTTTTTAACCCTCAAAAAGTGCTTCAGAAACTTTATTGATCCTTTCAAAAATAACGTAAAATAGTCAGAGATTGTTATCTCAGATACTTGTATCTCCAAGTGGTATGAAGTTTAAGGACTTGATCAAGACCAAAGAAAAGCTGGTGTTGAAGCATGGTCTGGATGCAAAAAAGGGCTCAGAACAGCTGTAAGATCTGGAGTTGTGAGTGTTATATTTGGATTGAGAGACAGCTGTGGAAAGGAAAAATGGCATATGTCCTTTTTTTTTTTTTTACATGAACACACAGCAGGAGATACAGTGCTTTAATAGAAGGTATTGTCTGCTTACCTTTTTTTCTAACACTTACATTCTTCAGTTGCCTTCGCTGTGGCTCAAGCCCTAGTAGTGCCTGGGTTTCAAACTTTCCTTCTCTTCCTGAGCCAGAGCTTCAGCTGGTCAGAGCTCTGCTAAAGGCACCCTGTGCCAGGGAGATGGTAGTCAAGACCTGCACTGATCTCTGTTGGTACACCTAGAGCTTGGTGACACACGGCTTACTGAATAATTCTTCACAGGGCTGATCACTGTTTTATTTGACCTGCACTGTTAGGGTTGGGTCCTCCAAGAGGTGTATCGTGGTAATATGACCACACTACGAAATTGCTCTCCCATGAGCAAGGGCTGGTGCCCAGCTCAGCAGCAATCCTTCCATAAAGATCTCATCTTCTCAGAAGTGGGCCATTAGAAACACTAAATAAGTCAAAGGAAAGCTCAAGCCAAAACTTTTGAGCCTGGAATTCTAACAGGGTGAGCCAGAGCAGATCTCTCCTGAATTACTTTCAGCTTTACAGCCTGATGAAACAGGTCTGAACCCTGTGAAATGGGCCTGTTACCTTGCAAGTGGAGCCACTGTTCCTTCCCAGGGTGACCCCATATCCTGGCAGAAGCTGGAGAAGTGTCTGGAGATACTGGGCAGGACTGCAAGAAGAAAATTCTGCGTGTTTGTTGGCTTTTTGGAATAATTTTTATCCCTTGTCAATTTGCTATGAACAACTGGGTGGAGAGAGTGGCAAAGAACAAAAATGCTGGATTGATTGCTTTGTTATTTAAGGGTGCAGTACCTGGTGCCTTGGGGTCCTGATACTTTAGTGAGCCTTTCAACTACAACAAAACCAAGCAGGACAATAAGCAATTTATGGCTGTTGGCTTATTACTTATCTATAGCTGTAGCAGAGGCATTCACTGAAAACTGCTCTCAAGAACTGTTCAGTATATTCCTTTTGAAAATACTTAGCTGTGATCCCTCTCACTGGCATGAAGAGGAAGAACTGTTACAGTATCTCACTTGTAGAACTACATAAATGTTTCTAGTCCTTGTATGGTTAAAGACTAAGTGTAGAGTCCTGCAGGAGTTGAATAACAGTATGTAGATAAACCAGCCATGGACTATTTCTGTTATTGCTACTTTAAAAGTATTTTTTAATGTTATTCTTGTCAAACAAAATATTCCATAATATTCTTTTATCTTGGAGCTCTGATCCTAACATAGTGAAAAATCAGTGTGTGTGTGTGTGTGTGGGGGGGTGGTGGCGGCAACCAAACCTACTGATTTAAACAGTACAGGCAGGATCTGACATTAGTAAAATAATGTCATGTAAAAATAATGAGAGCGTAAGGTTTATGACTGCTTATTTGGTGGGGCTGGGGTTATCCAATGGGAGAAATACTACCAAAGTCCAGTGAGATATGGTTACGAGGCAAGAATCCCAGGAGATTCTGTTACCACACAGGAATCCCATGAGACAGTATTATCAAGAAGGAATCTGTAGTATTCAGTTCACCACAAGGCAGTAATATTAGATTTTTAGAATTAAATCCTGTGGTATCTTGTTTTATAAGAGTTGGCACAGAAGGAACACAGAAAAATGCAATGGAAGAAAGATATCTCCCTGGAACCTGAGCTGGGAGCCCTAATCTTTACACCGATTTGTAGCAGAAATAAAACGTCACAAATTTTCCTCATGATCCTGAGATATTTTTATTAAATATGATATCAATCAATTTTTTGTGAATTTATTTTTTTTTACAAAATATAGATTTGATCACTAAAATGGCAAGGCATGAACGCTGTTGTGATTATTTTTTGATTGTCATAAATAACTTCTAAATTTTTTATTTATAATGTGTTTTGCTTTTATCATGAGTCGTACTGCTTTGTTTTAAATGTGCAATATAAGTATTTTACATCAGCACTAACCGAGCTAATGAGCTGTTCAGATCAGTCTTACACTACATGTTTGTATGATGCCTCACACGATGTCTGCAGCATTTGAAAAAGACAAAAATGTAAGAGAATTAATAAAACAATATCTGTTTTCCTCATTATCTTTTTCTTCTAGTATCAGTGACACTGGTCTGTTTGGCAAGAAGTGACTGGACATTTGTTTCAAGAAGACCTAACTTAACTGCAGCCTCTCTCTGGAAACTGGCCACTACACCTGCAAATTGTGAGAGCCTTCTGCCAGCAATGGAGAGCATCCTCAGAAAGCTATTTCCAAGGTGCCCAAAGGAGGAAACTAAGGCTTGCTATTTTCATCTGATCGCAACAGGTAAGTCTGAATGCTCATCTTCCTTTAAATGCACTATTTTACCTGCTTGTATCGTGGTACAGCTTTATCAGTATTTAATCAGATAAACGGTGATCAAGGACAAAATTCCCCTTAACAGAAGTTTAGTGTCAAAAGACAGATCAACTTTGTGATTAGCCTGAATAAAGGCTGAGTATGCATTAAATTAGGATGTAACACCAAGTTGCAGATGTACTTGTAATTTATCAGTATTTCTAAATAGATCCCTTCAGAGACATATCTCTGAAGCTGTGTTTTGGAAGGTGACAGGTACAGTAGGTCACAAACTCACACAGCCCCATACCTCCACACAAACAGTCAGAAACCTGTTGGAATGGTTTGTCTCTCAAAAGTTGATCTTATTGAAGAGGGAGATGGGAAAACTCAGGACTTTAGGTGAGAAGCTAGAAGTGAGAGTGGAAACATGTTGAAAAAAACAGTTGTAATCTATGCTGGGAAATTTTTTAACAAATCGATCAACAGCAGTGCCAAGCACAAGGATCGAGACCAAAAGCTGTCAAGGAGAGTGCAGTGGCCCCACAGATGTCATTGCTCCTTGGATCCATCCCTCAGTGTGACACACGGATGGCTGTCTCAAAGCATTGCATCCTCCTGGCTGTGCTGACAACAAAGGTGTCACCCATGGGACAGAGCCAGGTATTCCCCATGCTTTTTAAAGCTGCGGAAGGACTTGTCCCTGGTATTCAGATGTGATTACACCAAGATGAAGAGAAAGAAAAGGAGGTGGCAGGAAGAAATATAAAACTCAAGAGGCATTAGCCTGTTTGCTGTGTTTGAGGATACATTTGCTTGAGTGCCTGTGAACAAGAAAGCAGGCACAGCTGAATAGTAGGCTTAAGGAAAGTCAGTTTAGCCTCAGAAGAGGGTGTACATACACTGATCAGATCTTAACCCTAAAAGACATAATCAAACAACAGTGTGAGCATGGAAGACTTCTGAATGTGCTAAGTGGACCATTAGAAAACACAACACCTATAGTGGGGATATTGTGACACAGAGGTGCTAGGAAGATTACAAAGAGAGATTACTGGTAATGACAGATGGAAAAGTTACTGAACCCACACATTGGAGAGATGCAAATCACAGCCATAGTGCTTTTGTGATAAGGATTTCAACTCGGTAGTAATGGTTTGGGACCATTAGTTCACATACCGTGGCTTTACCCAACAGCCCTCAGATGCTAATGGCTTGGAGTCCCGTGACAACAAGGTTGTATCATGCCAGTGGTCCTGGGGCAGCCAAATCACTGGGGGCTTTGTGAACACCTGAGGACTCCACACACACCTCTAATGCACTTTTTGCTCAGTGCATGACGTACCTCTGTCAAGAAGGCTGTGAAAATTTTAAGGAGAAGATCACTTGTGAGAAATTCATTCTCTATGCGCGGTGACCAATTTCACATGTTCCTATAAGAAGGGAAAAAAAAGTTGAATGACTATATTGTCTTGGAAGAATTAACATTAGTACGTTCAACACCAAGCTGAAAGCCAGGCTGATAGTTTGTAGATCTCTCCTCATCTATAAGAAATCATTGACATTTCACAAAGTTTGTCTCATCCTGCTTAGTTAAATGCCTTTTTCTTAATATAATGTGCTTCTACAAGCTTCTTCTCTTGTATTGCAAAGAAATCATTCTCATCTTCCCTTGTTTCCCCAGAGGCTTTCACAAATACTTCCTGCACTGTCAATCTTGCCAGCAGCATCTCCTGTGCTTACCTGCACAAATTAGCAAGCAACGTATATTTTCAAAAATTTGACTTAGGCACCACTTGTTTCAGTGAGAGAGTAGCGTTATTGCGGAGTGACTTGATGCGGTCAGGTGGAGTTGCAGAGCAGCCTACGTGGCAAGTCACAAGAATGAGACTTGGAGCAGAAATCTGGTCGTGAATTTGGTTTGGGATTTATTGCTCGGCAACTTGGAGTACAGCTAGTCAACAGCTGGCTCTATAGCCAAAACACACTGGCAAACAGAGAAAAATTGTCATGGTAACAGCTTTACAGCACATATTGCAATGGCACTCTGGTCCACTAAGGGAATTCCTAAGTGGTACCACAGTAAAAATTATGACTAATAATAACCAGTAATAGTAACCATTGCTACTACTAATAATAGTGATAATTATACTATAACAACAGCGAGATATATTTGGCTAGTATTTGGTGATTCCAAATTGCTGTTTAAACATGTCGTGCTGATTTCTTGTAAGCTCTCTGCTTAGGTATCACAGCTCCTCCAGCAGCAGAGGGTTAGTCCATGAGCAAAGGCATTTCTGTATGTTCCCCTCTGCAGCTAATGGAATGTCTCTCCTTTATCCCTAATCATCACAGAAGCTTAAATAACATATAGTACTATGGAACTTTGTCATAAATGAGTATGGTGGTGGGGTTGGAAGTGCTGAAGCCCCTGAAAGAGCAGTAGTAGCAGCACAGCAGGGTGTTGGGTACAAACTGTTGCAGCCCCAAAAGAGAAGTTTCCGAAGCCACTTTGCCAACATCATCAAATCACGATCCAATGTATTCGGGAGCTAACTCTGCAGCCTGTGTTCATGTTGAGTTGAAAACACCATGAAGCGTGAGAATGGGTTCCAAACCACCCTTCAGGCTCAGTAAAAAATAATGGCAATTTGCTGCTGTTAAATAATGAACTACAACAGTGTGCAAGGTTTGTCCCTGTGATTCTGAATTACGATTGCACTTGCACCAGAGCTGCTATGGGAGGGAGTTTTGGGGTAGCTTTTTTATCTGCACTCCATAATTTTCCTGCTGCAATTTAAACAAACTGCTGTGGTGATGGGAGGAGGGGAGAAACTTTCTAAGCTCTGTAAAAATCTAATGTAGAACAATGCTTGCGAGCATGATTCTTCTCCCTCCTCTGCTTTGTCCTCCCAGCTCCCTAGAAGTGGCCCCAGCCAGTGTGAGAAAGACCAGGGGAGTTTTAGAGGGAGAGGAAGAGGAGGTCTGACTGCAGGTGTAACACATCCCCAAACTGTAATGTATTTGTTATGGACAATACTGCTTGCCTCTTCAAATACTGATAGTGAAAACTGTTGCTACCACCAAAAATAACATGCTTATTAAATCATTTTGGCAGCAGTTCAGTGAGGACTTCCTGGCAAAAAAAACAGGGTAGTTTTGAGGTCCTCTTGGCTCTCACTCCCTCCAATACCTTCCAGTCCCAAACCAGTGGGATTTTTACTGGAGCCACAGTCCACCACTCCACAAAAAAGGCTACCGAGCCAGGCTTTCCATCTCACCTCTTAGTGTAAGGTAGAGTCAGCACCAACAAACACTCAGCTTCCCTGGGCTCCCTCAGTTGACAAGATCTTCAGGATTGGTCCAATCCTTCCAAAGGTGGCCCTGGTTTGACACAGTGCTTTAGTTCCTGAGGGTCCTGGCATGATGTCTCGATCAGCTTCAGCTCCCCTCCTTCTGCAGCCACTCTTGCATGGAACAAAACGTGAGCTGACCCATCCTCTTCTTAAAACCAATACACAAGCAGATAGGTACTGTTCATCCAGGTTGCTGTGCTGGTGTTGGCCAATAAAGACTAAATGAAAATAACCGGATTGTGGCAATTTGTAATTAAAGCATGTAGACACATTATTGAGAACTGGCAGCTCCTGAGGGTTTTGGAAGACATATCAGTCAGCAGGTCATTGCGTTTGCTGTTTAGTCCCATTTGTCGTTGGATTGTAACTGAAGTCTTAGACATTTCTTTCAGAAAAATAGTAATAGGAATGATAATAATAATATGTACAGTGTTGTAGACAATAGGAATGGCATTTTACAGTAAGGACTATTGTATCATCATTACGTTCTTTTGTCTTCCAAGAAGCATTCATAAAGACTCGAGTGCTTTTTGTTTTTCTGAGATCCTGCATTTGAACCTCAAGTGATGAGTAGCCTCCTAGTATGCTGGTCTAACAACTCTCAGGAATATAAATTTATAAATTAAGAAGTGGAAGGAGGGGGGAGAAGACATTAATTTTTTAAAGGATTTTTTTTTTAGTGATAGAATCCTTTTTCACCCAAATAGTGGTGCCCAAATTTAGTTTTTGTCCACTGAATTAAATGGATATTCTGAAAACTCCAGATATTTTTTTAATACTGCATTCCAGCATTATGAGGTTTCATTAAGGTAGCCAAAAATGTTTGCCTGCCTCACAGTTCCAAAGAAATGCTAAATGGCCATGGATGTACTGACACCAACCTCTCTGATTTTGCCGGGTTCTTTACATACTAGAATAAATTGCATACAGCTTGTCCTGTGCAGGTCAGCAGGAGCTCTGCTGTGCTCCTTTTGTGGTGGAGTGCGTGCTTCAGTGGTTATTATAAGACTGTAAGACTTTGGGGTTCACAGGGCTTTTTCTGGCCATGTCTCTGACAGAGTGGAATATTTTGTGACTGTATATAGCATGTGGCAAATAGCATAGCAGTGACTGCACAGCACTGTCTGAATTCCCTGGGCAGGGAGTTTTCCCTTCGTTATGTATCATTCCCATCCCACTGTCCTGATTCCAACAGCTTGTGTGTACATCCTCCATTCTCATTAATATCAATAATAACGTACATGGGGATTCATATAAAAATAATCATTCTGAATGGCTGTGCTCTGAACATAAAAACAGTGTCTCTGGTAGGGATCAGACTTTCTGTAGGCTCCACTTCTTTTGTTTTATCCCATTATCTCAGGAACTTACATGGAAATGAGTGAGAATAGAGTTTAGCTCAGTGTCTTCCATGCAATAGTTTACCCATTATTCCGGTTGGGTGATAGCAAAATAAAAATGTTGGAGCTGTGGGACATGTTCTGCTTGCGTGTGACAGCTAACAGGTTTTAGATGACCTCACTATTACACTCAACATTTGCAGAATATACATATTCAGGAAGGAGACTTAGTTCCAAGCAGCTTCCCATCCATGGAGGGAATCATGAGTTAGTCCTGAAAAACTATTAAGAATAGAAAAGTCTTCATTCTGTTGTTGTCTGCCTGGTTAAAGACTGTTTGCTTCTCAAGACAGTCTTTAAAATGGTCATTTCAAGTTTGCATTTAACTCATTCCACATCTTAAAAACAAAAAGCAGTCCTAAGCAAGGTAAATATCTAGGCTATTTTCCTGATGATCTCTTCCTGCAGAGCACATTAGAAGTATGGAAACTGTACATTCTCTTGGTCCAAATATAAACATATTTTGAAATGGAAGAAAAATCATAAGCTGAATATTCTTTGCTGAGAGCTAAGGAGTCTGTGTGGCTTACTTGAACAGACTGACTTATAGTCCAGTCCTGTTCCTTCTTTCATCTGCAGAAACGAAAGTAAGTCCTGCGAGAAAGGTTCTCTTAGAACAGTACCAGGAATCATCTCAAAGGAGAGAAGTGATCTCTCCCTTTTTACTTTTGCTTATTTTTTAACCTGCATGTATTAGTTCCTGTAATGCTGATATTACTGCAGCTCTCGTAGCATTATTAGTGAAGTGAGAAAGATAGAAGGGAAATTGAGGTAATATGACAATGCTTGATTAGAACGAAGTTGCTCTGGGCCTTGAATGGTGAGAGGAACTGAAAGATTAAGTCAAAAATCAAGCAATGCACTATGCCGTCTCTGTATCTTGTGTGATCCAAACTTGGAGTGAGAACTGGCTCCCACTGTAATCCATAAAGCCTATTATTAAACAGCATAAAGAGAGTGAATAATGAATATGCCAAAACCTAAGATAAATCTTCTAGACATGTCTGATGACAGATAACTGATGCGTCTGTTGACAGGTAACCTGTTCTACAGACTTTGCAATATGCTTCTTTGTTATATATCTGCCTTCTTAGCTTTTCTTTCCATATGCCTTGAAGGGGAAGAAATTGCGTTTTACCCAATATATAACTGCTGTCACTAACTCCAAGCAATACAGAATCTGATGAGTAACCTCCATGCTTGTTGGTCTTGAAGCTCTGGAGCTGTTATCTGTGTATACTTCATGGCTTGCATTTTACTTTTCCAAAATTCACCCAGCTTTTCAAAAACCCAGTTCTTTCTGGCTGACTTCATCAGGATTAATGTAGTGCTGAACTGGGTACTTGTCTGAGCGAGCTGTCTGTTAAACTGTGGGTTTATAACTGTTTTCAGGGCTTTTTGTGTGCCAGAGTGCAAGATATATCTTTCGCCATTGCCAATACTGCTGGTGGTTATTAGGAAAGAAGAGTATTTGGAGACGTTTCAGGATGTCTGTGTTTCAGCCCCTACCCCATGCAGCCCGTAAGGTGCAGAACTTGCCCAAAATCAAAGGAGCCCATCTGTGCCTCTTGGTGCAGGTGAGTGCCACGGTCCTGCTGGACCCATGCAGCTGTCCTGTCCCTGGGGATCAAAGTCAACATTGTACATTCTCTGCACACTGTGCCACGTTGGGAAAGCACCTTGCCTACACCAGGCTTTGAGAATCTCTGCCACAGTAGTTCTCCAACCCCGACAGATCACACAGACCTTTCACAACCTCTGTGCTCTTGATTCCCCACCTGCCACCCCAGACATATGTGAAGATGTCACATCTGACGGCAGCAGAGCTGCCCTTCACTGCCAACAGTGACCAATGGGCTGGGAAGGAGGATAGCAACACCCAGCTCACGGAGGTATTCTGAGGATACAGCCACTGCCTTCTCAGAGGGCTCAGACCTTGCAGTGATGAACACCGCAAAAAGTCTAAGAGTAAATAAGGAAAAGAGACATCCATTTGTTTCACGGTTGTGACACTAAAGGTCAACTGGAAAAGCTAGTCTCCTACATGCTCAGAGAGGTTATGAATTGTACAGCTATGTCCATATATGTTCTGACAGATTTTAAGTGGTGCTTTGCTGGGAAGTTTTAAAATTCAGCAATACACGTCATTTGCTTACAACAGCCAGTTTTCTTCACATTAGCCACTGGTAAAAAATGATTCATACAAGAGAGGCCACATGTTGAACAGACTCATGTAAACCAATTATGCTACATTCAAAGTCAGCTAAAACATTCTCACACAAAAAGTTAACTTAAGCTACTATTTCCCACAATAATAATAATAAAAATAAGCTAAACAAACACTTACCCTGATTCTCAAAACTCATTTTCTATTATGTTTCCTTTTACCAGTTTTGTTTGGCAGCGTGTCAAGTAATGTATCAGCAAAAGTATGTGTGCCATAATCTGACAAAAGGAAAAAATTGTCTATTTTTAGTTTTAAACTGTTTATAATTTCAATAGGTACAAAGCATACAGGACAAGGAAGAACAAAATAACATATGCAGAAATGTCAGCAATGAATATGAAAGTATAAGCATGTGAGTTTTAGTGTAAGAATGAGCCTGGCTGGGAAATAAGTAAGTTTTCTGAAAAAGACCTGTATTAATAACCGAAGCCCTCTGAACATATTTCTCCATCTAGGTTCTTAGCAGGCTTCCCTTCCAAACTCTGGTTCAAACTTCATGAGGGTGAGGGCTGTGAGACTATGACAAGACCCTGAGACATTATTGCCCTTAAAAATGATCTGGCTTGACTGATGACTTCCCAGGATGTTTCCATTGTCCCATCCCACTGAGTCCTGCTCTTCAATAATACAAACTTTAGTGATACTCCTGAGGATTCCTCAGATCCTCTATGTTCTCCACTCATCCCACCACTCCACAGAAAAGCATCTCAGGCTTCAGGAGCTGACAGTAATCACTACAGCAAAAAGAAATCCCACTGAAGGCTGCTAAGAATTCCTCCCTTTGCTGGTCCTTGTGATATCACTCCCCAAAGCTCATTTTCATGCCAGCCATAGTTCAGTCATTCAAGTAAGCAGCAGCACCATAAAGGTGACTGCAGAAGATCCACCAGGTAGGACACATCTTTCAGCCCTGCAGTTAAGGTCTGGGTGTTGTTTAGTCATCCTTTGCCAGGAATGTGACTTCCATCAAGGGCATTTGTTTCTATAAGCCTGTCAAAGCCTGTCATTTTGTCCTGAGGATGGAGAAGAGAGCAGAGCAGCTACAGAAGAAGGGAGAGGGTAGTGGACAACAGGGCGCACGTGCAGCAAGAAGAGCTGATAACAGAGCAAAAGTCAGCGGAGCAAAGGAAACTGCTGTAAATATGGAGCAGTAGTGACAGTAGGGTTGGGAATTTTTGCTGTGGGGAACGCATAGTGGAAAGAAAAGCATGGAGCAAAGCTGCAGCCTGCAGAAACAGGGTGATAAGCAGAGTGTATAATAGATTGTCCAGATGCGTTTCTTCACCTGAGAGCTGTTTGAATGTCAGTCAGTGCAAGGATCAGCAGGTCAGGGAAATGGCTTGCTGTGACCGCAACAGGCTGCTTGGCTGATGGCCTTGGGTCTCCCAGAGGGTCGCTATCACCACACCAACACCTCACACCTTGGAGCTGGTGTTGCAGGAACAGCAAACTGACATCTCAAAAGCAATAAAGCAAACAAATCAAGCACAGATGCTGAGAAAAAAGCTGCTAAGACACTGAATGTCGTTCACAGAAAGTCAAATGTCTGTGGCTTGATCTTCCAGCTGGAGCTCCTTGGTGCCCATCCCTGCAGCAGCAGATGTGTATGAGCAGCACAGTCACAAGCTGGAAGTGTGAATTGCAACATGTAAGCTGCTGAAGACCTAAAAGAGCCACACAGATGGATGCAGTCATGTCCTCTGTGATCTCTGCTTTATACAGAGATACAGAGACGCGCGACTGCGCAAGCTCACCAGCAGCAGAGGGAGTAGCTGTTGAAAAAGTCCATACCCATCACAGGCAAAGTGATGTTCAGTCCCCTCACTGAATCAATCCAAATACACCAGAGAGAGGTTATTGGTGCCTTTGTTATCTGCCCAGCATTGTAGCTGCCTGCTGCTATACTCCACTGCCCTTTTCCAATATATAATACTACAACATCACTCGAGATAATAAGGTTTTGATCATGGCAAGACGCTCACAACAGCAAACAGCCCAGGCACACGGAGATCAAATAGACCAGATGCAAACAGAGAAGGAAAAAAAAAAAAAAAGCGCGCATATGACTTGCTAGCCTGTGTGTGGGTATGTGTGTTATGCAGGCAGCAGAGGCCTGGATGGCGAAGGTCTCCCAGCGACCCCGGCCATTCGGGGCTTGGGCCCCCAGCCCCGCGGGGCATTCCAGCCTGCCTCCTCTCCCGGGACCACTGCCCCTGCTCACACAGAGAGGCAGCCAGACGTGAACGTGAGAAAGCTTTCTCAGGCGAGTCCCTTCTGCAGATCACTGGGTAGTTGTCTTCCAAAATAATCATAATTAAAAGGGCCGTACGCAAAAGGGGAGCTGGCATACAGGCTTGCTTTTTTACCATGTCTTCATAGCACGCAAACATGGTGAAAGGGATTTTTTCCCAACAATATAGCTCTCCGTGCCCCCTCTAGTCCACTCCCCATCCTTCCAGATCAAAGGGTCTCAGCACAATATTTGCCTTCAGCAGAAAAGCTCATGAGCAATATCTTTCAGGGTCATTTACATCTATTTACTGGAGTTAATAAATATGTAAATTGATTTTTAAATTGCGGACCTAGACCCCTTTAGGGATATAGACACAGGGCCAAATTCCGATGACTGCCATGCCAGTGCAATTGCAGCATAATTTCCATAAAGATTGTACAGATATTCCAGATTCCTTCTTTTCCCTTTTTCTTTCAGAATTCACGATGTGAGACTTGAACCAGGGTATGGACCCAAATTCTGTGAATCCTTTCTTCTTTTTCATACTTTAAGCCTAGAGGAATTTGGAAAGCAGAGCTGTCTGAACTGTGACATCCACATATGCTTCTTAGGGAACAGAGCCAATACAAAGATGAAGACATTTTACCTGTTTTAATATTTAAATTATTGCTGTGAAAGGGTGTGTTACACCGAGCGTAGGGGGCACACAGCAGCAGAGCATGGCATGATATGGAAGATTCAGAAGAATTAATTATGGGATGATCTGGAGACACCCAGCTCCCCTTCACTGCATGAAAGCTGATGGCACGTTGGAGGGTCAGATCCTGGCTCTGCCCTAGAGAGCCTTCGCTGACAAGGTTTCATTGACTTTTGCAGGGAATATGCTGCTTTAATGGTTTCCTGTAACAATAATTTCCAACTGACTGTCTGTTGCAGCATAAAGACCCCGAAGGTCAGCAGCTTCCACATGTCGTTTACACCTGGCGCAAAATGAAAATGCTGCAGTTCTGCTTTGCTTTCATCCCTATGGGTTATTCACAGATACAACCAACACGGCAATCAGCGGGCTTTGAAGCATCAGGACTAGTGTGTCATAGGTAGACTGGACACAAGCTCACACACACATGTATATATAAAATTGGAAAGCACAACCAAACCTCGTGGTTTCATTCCTAGCTGGAAACTTGTTGCTTTTCCTCTCAGAAAGGTTCATTTGAAACCTTTATGGAAAGAAAAAGTGCCATTTAATTCTGTAACAAGTTTAAGACTGAACTTACAGAAGGATCTCTTATTAAGCAATGATATTGTGACAACATAATTTGATGTTCTGGATGCGCTGTGGAATCATTTAGGACCTGATCTTGCAAGCGTATGGACTCAAAGCCTAAGAGGGCATTTTAGGACCCATTTCTGTACATCCCAAAGGGATGAAGGTATCACAGCTCGCTGGGCCTCCAGAGCACATCCCTAACTTGAAGTTTTAACACGCTTTCACATTCACAGGACTAAGGCCTCTGAGTTCATGCTTTTTTGGGTCAGAGACAATAGCTGTCAGTGGCACTAAGGCTGAGAAGACCTGGCCCTGACCCAGCTGCAGACATTGGACTATGCTCCCGCTGCAGGAGGGAATTTGCTGGGTAGGTATGCTGGCAGAAGTACCACTCTTGGCCTGATCCTTCAGAAGGTAAATAAACTTAATCCCAAATTCATCCACTGCTGTTTGCTAACAGCAAATAATTCAGATTTGGAAGTGAGGTGGGATCAGGCGGTTCTAAGGACCCTGGGGAAGGACAAGGTGTGCAGCACAGCCCCTGCAGAGCAGGGCAGTTTCCAAACCTGCAAGCAGCTGGCCTTTGCTTGATGCACAGCACTTTCATCCAGAACTGATCTACTGGGCTTGTCAGGTGTAAGAAGGGTCTGTATGGACTCGATGCAAACAGAAATGTAGTAAATGTCTGTGCATTTGACCTCAATGGGTTTACCAGCCTGTAAACATCCACAGCGAAAAAATCTAAATTCTGCTGTCTTTAAACACACACAAAGAAATTGTTTGAAACTGAGACAAAGCTACACCTAGGAGTCTTTTACCTTTGTAGCCCCAGATTGCAATTACCCACAAAGCAGCAGCAATTTCTTTTCCATCCTGAGAGGTGTGGTAGGAGAGACACACACACTGTGTAGATGCACCTCACAAGAAGAAATAAAAGCACATCATCTAAGTTTGCTTAGGTTTAGCGAAGGTCAGAGATTTTCGCACCTAGGTGAGCTGTCATCTGGCTTGGGGCAATTCTCTTTTCTCTCGCATCCTTTGCTGGAACAGCAGGAGAGCTTTACTGGCATGAAAGGCTAAACTGTCTTCAGGCTGTAAAGGACCTGAGTCACAAACCACTTCCCACACACACACACAGACTTTTGTATTAATTCAGGACCTTCCAAAATTGTCCTAATGTCTCCTCACCTGTTCTTTCTGAAAACCTGTTGAGGGCTGAGGCTTAAGGTAAGGGAGGTGACAAAACATATGGGATTTGCTCTAAACAAAGTTGTTCTAGACTGATGGGGTCAAAACTTGTCCTCCTTTTAAATACTCGGCTTCATTTTCATGAACTTCAACTAAGTGAAATAGTTACCTAAGAACAGCTGCACCATTAAGACACAACAGCAACATCTAAGTGCACACATAGTAAAGATTAGAAAATAATCATACCATTAAAAAGCACAGCAATACTTGCAATGAATGGGCAGCCTCTAAAGCTCAGGAATAAACTCTTGTCACTACAGCCCTTATCAGTACAGTGACCAAGAGGGAGCTCCACATGTCTTGTACTCCAGAGCAACATTGTGCTTTCTGATTTCTTAAAGGGATATTTAGAATCAAAAACTTTATTACCACTTTTGAACACATGCTGCCTCTTTAAATGTTTCCCTCTTTATTAAAGCCTTGGCCCTTTCCTTTGTTAATTTTTTTTTTTTTGCATGTTCTTTCATTTTTTGTTTCTTAAACCTCCCATGCAACAACTGTTTTGGCTTTTAATGAAGGGAATTTTTCTGCATCCAGCAAACTGTAAACCATGTCGCTTGGATACAGCAAAAGCTGAAATTCCACAGATTTCCATAAAGTCATACATTGTGTTGGGGGGAAAGTGTGCTGGGCATTCTTTGATTTTTGTGTCCTGCATTAGCATTTGTAAGCACTTAAGAAAGAGAAAAAGAGAAAGAGAAGAGAAAGAGAAAAGAAGAAAGGTGGTGGTGGGGGAGAGAGAGAGAAGGAAAGAGGGAAGGAAGGAAGGAAAGAAAGAAGGAAAGAAAGAAAGGAAAGAAAAGAAAGAAGAGGAAAGACAGAAGAAAGAGAGAGAGAAGGAAGCTGCTGTTGATGAATGCAAAATATGACCTTTTCTTTTTAAAAGTTTGTGCTGTCCCTCTTGTTTAACACCAGTGCTGCTCGCTTTCCCTTCAAGACGCTCTGGAGTTGTTAAGCATCTAGGGGTGATAATTTGACTTTCGGCTAAACCGGAGGGCTGCAGCAGACAGCAGTAGGTGGTGATGTAATAGGTACCAACGCACATGGATATATAAATATCGTGGCGAGGGCTAAAGCGCTATGGCTGAGCAGCTATAGAAGAAGATCAGCACTTCAGACAAGACTCCTGGAGTTGAGATCAAGTTCAGAAGCCCTTGCTCCCGGGATTTCCTCTCCATGCAGCCAGCCCAGGGAAACCGCAGATCCTCGGGGGACTGAACGCGGGGCTCCCTCCCTCCTCCCCCCCACCCCCTGCTTGGCTTTTTGGTTTGGTTTTTTTGTTGTTGTTTTGGTGGGGTTTTTTTTCTGTTCTGTTTTCTGTTGGTGTTCTTTTTTTTCTCCCCCCCTTTGACCTCGGTATAAAGTGGGAGCTGGGGGGCGAGCGTATTTTGGGAGCGAGCGGCCACCGGCCCGTGGCTACGCGCCCCTGAGCCGGGATGC
>JAVJGI010000002.1:20566239-20597346 GCA_035590275.1 Ibycter americanus
CGCGACGGCGACTACCTCCTGGGCATCAAGCGGCTGCGGCGCCTCTACTGCAACGTGGGCATCGGTTTCCACATCCAGGTCCTGCCCGACGGCCGCATCGACGGGATCCACAGCGAGAATCGATACAGTAAGCCGGCGACCTCCGCGGAGCGGCTCACCTGCCCCCAGAAGGCGGTATGTGCCACAAGGAGGCTGGGTGCGCGGCCCCCCTACACAGTCCGCCCGCCCATGGCACCGCGCTGCTGCCCGCCGGGGCTCCCCCGAGGGCGGCGGGCACCGGGCGTAGCGCGGCGGCGGCGGAGCTCATCGGGCGCTCCGGCGGAGCTCGGCGGCGCTGCTTAGCCAGGGTTGCCGCCGGCAGGCATCAGGTGTCGGAGTAGCCTCAACATCTGGAGGGTCCGCAGTCCCGTGGGCCGCCCATTCTTGAGCAGGGGCCGGGGAGAGCCCAAGCTCTCCCCCAAACTTGAAAAGCATCTGCTGGGGACTTAACCCTATGGCCCCAGGACTCTGATATCCAACTGAAACAATAAGATCCGAGAGGGGGGATATAAGCTGCATGATGACAAATGTTTCATTCGCCCCAAGCACACGCTGGCTTATTTTAACCTTGTCTACACAGGAGGATGCCTGGGGGCAAAGTAAAAATAGATACTTGGCTAAAAGAAGAGAGGTCCCAGCATGGGGCATGGGGCAGCACGTGGAGCATGAGGCTGGGGTTCTGCGGCCACCCACGGCGGTGCTGGGGCATGGGGATTCACCCCACGCTGGGGATGGGAGCCTCTGGGTGAGGGCAGCACTGGCACCACACGTTTCTTCAGGGCGCAGCCCTTTGTCCCCCTGATTCCTGTGTCTCCTCTGTAGGTCTGCTGGAGATCTCCCCCGTGGAAAGAGGAGTGGTGAGCATATTTGGTGTTAGAAGTGGACTCTTCGTGGCCATGAATAGCAAAGGCAAACTCTATGGATCTGTAAGTAGCCACCGAGTGTGTGCCTGGGGAAGGGACCATGTTTAGCAGGGGTGAGAGGTGTGCATAGTGCTAAAAGCTGCCCAAAGCCCTACCTTTGCCCCTCCTGGGTCAGGCAGCACAGAGCTGCCCTTGCTGCCTTGCTAACAGAAGATGCCCAGGTGTGCTGATTACTGAGATTTTGATGTGAAACCAACTTTTTTGCATTACACCTCCTTGGTTCCCCCATAAAAACTATAGTCACCCAACCATGGCTACCCATCTTGCCTACCACATAGACCAAAAAAGTAGTCATACATGTGGCAAGATCTCAGGCTAGCCTCAGTCCTTATGTTTAAGTATAAACAGCCTTAGGCAGCTATGGCAATCGCGCACTCCATCTCTCAGAGGGCACTTGAACTTGTGATCAGTCAGACCCCCACAAATGACCCTTTATGATGTGATGGATCAGTGCCTGTCACATACCTATTGATCACTCTGTTAATGCTCTTGATCCAGGAGGCTGTTCCCATGACAGTTCAGCATCCTCAGGGTCTGGGCTTCTATTTATAAGGCAGCAGATCTATTAGAAGACAATATGGATCTTTTTTTACCTTGAATCTTTGGAAAAGATAGAGGCATCTTATAAAATATACTTGAGGTGGACAATAACAGTGCATGTCTTTGCCCATGTTGAGCTGTCCTCCTCCTTTTGAGTTCACTTCTGTATAAGTTACTGTGATCAGCATAATTTCAAGCCCATCTTCCTGGGTCTCCTTCCTTACCCATGCCTTTTCTGTTTCATGTTTCTCAATTATGCTTTGAAGAAACTTGGGCTGTGGAAGAGCCAAACTATGTCAAAGTTAACTAGGGCATTTTCACATGAAGACATGAAGCATCCAGAATTATCTTCTGGGGCATCAGTCCTGTTACAGAGGATTTTGACTTATGCCAGGCAGAATCAGTCACCAAAGTGCAGGAGTTCCCTTTGCATCATTTCTTAGGATGACTGCTGCTTTGGTGTCCTGGTTAAAGTAATTCCTAGTGCAGTGTTCAACCTCTCTTACAAAACCCTAGGCTTTTGCCCAATACTAAGAGATGAGTTCATTTGTCACTTTCCAGATAACACACTTGTAACACCTGTCCCTCTTTGTACTTACTTGCAAATGAAACCTTTTTGCTGGAAGGGTGCCTTTGGTCAGCTCTTCTTCCCTGAGCCATTAACATAAGTTATCCAAACCCTTCCTTCGATTTTAAAACTAAAGCAGCAGAAAATGCTGTCCACGCTGAGTGTCTTTAAAATGTCTCTTTCTCCTCAAGCAACAGGAGAAAGTGCTAGCATTCAGATTGTTCTGAAGCCTCTCAGGTAATTTGCTGCTGGTAGGACAACCACTGAGCAATCAGGTGAGCGAGGCAGCAGAACTGGGCTTGGGCCTTACCCCACTGCAGCCCTGTTAAAATGTGCCCCTCTCCCTCAAGAGCATGGACATAGCTATGGGTGTCCTTCCCACCTTTGGGTGCCTGGCCTGGGCACAGCATCCTTAACGATCCTCTAACTCCCGAATCCTGTTTGAAGCTTCCTTTGGGCAACCACTTCAAAAGATTACCAAGGGGGGTGGGGGGGTGGGTGGGTGTCAGCTGCACATTTCCCTGCACACACCTTCTACACCTGGTAGCAAGAATATTTCCACACCTGATGTTTAAAATTCCTTCCCTCTCATTCTTTCCTTTTCATTTCAGACCCATTTCAATGACGAGTGCAAATTCAAAGAGATTCTTCTGCCAAACAACTACAATGCTTACGAATCCAGGATTTATCCCGGGATGTACATAGCCCTGAGCAAAAATGGAAGAACAAAGAAAGGCAATAAAGTATCTCCCACAATGACAGTGACACATTTTCTTCCTAGAATCTGAGACATCTCCCTTCAGACCTACCTCAGCACAGGGGAAGACGCAGAACACATTTGGGGAAAAGAAACATGGTGCACTTTTACTGGAGAGTTTTATGCAAGAGTAGGTGTAAGATATTTAAGTTAATTATTTAAATCTGTATATATTGCCACAGAATTTATTTATAGTTCCGATTTTTTTTTTTAATTTCTGAAAACAAAGCAAACCTCCAACCCAAGATATTTCATTTCATGGTGCAACAGTAGAAGACTTCTGCTTTCTGGTTTATTTAATTCATTTCTAAGTTATCACAGGTGTGCTGCTACTCCGTGTCCCAAACCTCATGAAATCCAATTCCTCTATTACAATGTTTTGCACTGTTTGTGTGTTGTAAGGTGTCTATTGTTGTACACATGTTTGTTTGTTTGTTATGGTGGCTTTGTTCTCCTCTGCGTGTTTTCCAAACCCCCCGTGACTCCCGAAGAAGCTCTTGGCCTCTGAGAAGGAGCGGTGGCGGAGGTGCCTGGGTGGGATGCCAGCACGGAGCCACACACAATGCCTGACCTCCTTTGTGCGGCGTTGCTATTTAATTGAAACAGTATCGGTTTACCTCGGTACAGAAAGCGCGGTGCTGAAGAGCTACCCCACAAATCTGTTTTTAGATCTGCCAGTGCTGAACTTTGAACTTTCCTGCAGTCTGTCTTCTCAGAGCTGCCAGGCAGTAGAGAGACTGAAACACCTATATAAACTCAGCAGGATTGGGGTTGGTTCTTTCTATTTAGATAAACCAGAGCATACAATCTTCCGTGGCACTTCACGGAAGCTTACATTTGATGCAATTGCCTGGCATTAGGCTAAAAAAAATTATGTCTGTCCCTCCCCCAACAAGCGCACTGTGAAACATGCTACCGGGAACCGAGTATACCTTATTCAAATCAAATTCCCTCTCACATTTGGAGACTACATTCATTTTTCAAAGTTTGTGAAACTATAATACTCATAAATTTTTAAAAGGCGAAAGCATTTGCTGGTTCATAGAAAACACAAGCTCCACAGAGAGAAATTAGATTGATTACTAGGAATTGAGGTTGTTTTGTACTATTTATTATTTTTGGTGCAGTACTTGGAAGGAGAAATATGCTGCTTTTTTCTGTCTCATTCCCTGACAAAGTCGATTAATTTCTACCTCACTAACTCTCAAAGCCAGTCTCCTAACAAAATCTGCATGGAAGGAAGGTACATGCTTTTCTGCTTGGTCTTACAGTTCTGGAGGAGGGCCTGGGGGAACAATCGTAATCCCAAATCTCTTTTTTTCCATATGTAGCCAAAAGTATTCAGGATAGAGTTGGTTGCATCCTATTTGAGCCTTGTCACGTTTGAGCTATCTTTACCCAGTGGTTTACTTTTAGTAAGGATAATCATGGTGAAAATATTTGCAGACAGCTGTCAGGCTGCAGTACTATATCGTCATCAAGTAACCCTATATTTTTCTTTATATATTTTGCAAGTGTAACTCATGTCTCTAAAGTGATGAAGGAAAAGACAGGTTTGATTATGGAGGAATCACTAAAAGGATCCGTTTGTCCTTTTTTCTTTTCTTTAAAAGATGCATCATCTTTGGGGCATCAGTACGTTAAGTGGGAAGCAGGACTAACCGCAATGTTTGATGACTTAGAGGATGTTTACAGATCATCTTCCAATCTAAACTAGTTATTTCTGACTACATGCAAATCTGAGTTCAGCTTTTTTTTTTTTTTCCTCTTTACATTCCTACACAAAAGCCTTTGTTCCTTTGTAACAGTATACAGACTTGCCTGTATCCTCTACTTACACATGACCTTGAAGACAAAACCTACTCACTGAAGTTCAGTAAGACCAGAGCAGACCAGGACCAGATCTTAAGGCAGCTGCTGTCAAAGCAAAAATAACAATTAAAAGGAAGCCAAATCAAGAGAGAGCACCTAGGAAATGTCATGCCTAAGGATTTTTAATTATTTTTTTTTCTTATAATTTGGGGGATTTCTGTACTTTCTATGTTTTCTATATGTGAGTAATCATTGTGTAATTATCACCGCTACCTCTGACAACTGATGATTTTGTTCTAGATTTCAGATAGCAAAATCAGATCACAAAGCTTCTCTGGGAATGGTTCTTCTTTGCCACTTTTCACTCCACTAAATCCACAACTGACAGCCTCACACAACATATGTTTGGAGGTAGTTGTTGTAACTTTGAAATATTGTGATAAAACCTTGATAACAATGTTACATGGTATGAGCTTTCACCATTTACCAGAATCTGTCTGTAGTTTTATACAGGTGCTGTTCAAGACTGTGGTGTATGTGCTGTGCACATTTAAACACATAATAAATGATAAACGTTTACAACGTATGACACCCTGGTATTGATTTTAACTCTTCAGAAGGGAATGCATCCTGCAATGAAAGGCAAAGAAAAATGATATTTCACTTTCCCAAAGACTGGGGAGTCTTTGCACCTATGCCAGCTACTTCACGAATGACAGCGTGGATTTCTTACTCAGCTACAGTTCCCCCTGCCAAAGTCGAAATTATCCAGGAAAGCCCAGCTTCATGAGCCTGGTAACAGATACGCGCGCCTGCACCTGCCACATGCTAGTAATGTATTATTTGCGTGGTTATTAACAACGGCGGCTTTTTAATATTAGCTCTGATATTAATGATCGGAGGCACAAACCAACTTTGGAGTTTATGTTGCTGGATGTCAATGTTATGAATGAAACCTGATTGCCTTTTACTTGGCTTTAATGAGTGCTGTGAGCTCTCTCTGTGGAGCAGGACTACACCAGTGCAAGAGACTGTAGGATTGCCTGTTGGATTTGAGATACTGTCTCCTTTTACAATAAGTGATTATACTCCTGCGAGCAGTGTATAGAAATATGCAGTGCCTTGTAGCACACCTTATGGCAAGATTTTTTCGTGCAACTTTTATTTATAAATACTCACGCATGTGCACTTGTACATACATGCACATGCTATGTCAAATCCCTGTACTTTCAGTTTTACCCCTTTCCTAGGATTAGGGAAGGACACATAATGGGAATGACAGTTTTCAAGTTTGATCTTACACACCTTGACAGCAAAGGGAGTTTGTCCAGCTAAGTAAGGGCCATACAAAACAGAAAACCAAACCCCAAGATACAGACTTCTCTACTTTTCCACTGAGTGATGGTCTTTTTCCTGTTTGTAGAGAGGTGAAGGCAATAGCTGATCTGGGAATGTTCAGTGCCCTCACTCTGAGTAAGAACAATTTCCCTCTAAAGATGTATAGAGTCTATAAATATGTAGCACAGGTGGTTTTTTTGTAACTGGACAAGTATAGCTGCAGCATGTTTAATGCTGCTATGAATAGAGCCAGAATAAATAGGCATGCAGACACATATAATAATTTTTCATAATTAACTTTTTTGTTTACAATGCTTGTAAAAAAGAACAAAAGTAAATTTATTACTGCCAGATCTTCCAAAATTATAACAAAAGATTATGGCCAGGGATAAAAAATTTTTTCAGCATGGGGGAGACATCCAATTACAATTTTAAGATTGGAGATAAACCCTAAGACTTGGCTCTTAGGCGGGTGAGATTTCAGAGTAGTAGCTTTGCAGGTTCATAGCACCTAGAGAACCGGTGCTGCACATGTGGTCCTACCCACACAAAAATGTAAGGGCCTGTTGCCACCACAGATGGAGCAGCTTGAGATGTCACAGAGAACTCCAGAGAAATGTTCCTCCTCTGGCATCACCCATTTTTTGCTTCATTGCTAAGCCAGCTTTCCTCACATTCCCTTTGGAGGTAAAGAAATGCGTTAAAAGTGACAATAAATTTAACCCCCTCACCAAAAAAAAAAAAAAAAAAAAAAAAAGGCTCTGATACATCACATGGTGCAACATTTCTGAGATGACTGAGAGCACTGCTGTGCTCCAGGCATGCCCAATGCTCCTTCCATCCTCTACCAAACATTCACTGTGCAGGACAACCAAACCCCATTCCTGAGGATGGATTGACACCTCCCATAAGCCAGGCACATTTTCCTCCATCCAGTGATGGTCCAGTCTTTCCTGTGGGATAACCAGCAGAGGAGCAGTGCCAGCCTGGCCCTGCACCGTGCCCCTGCTTGCCGGGGAAGGACCAGGCTCCAAGCCCCATCCCTCATTTGCAGACTTGCATGGTCCGTGCTTAACATTTTCTGACTCATCTGTGACATCTACCAAGTTGTCTGTATCTAATCTGTGCTAATAAAAATCAGCATGACAAAACACTGCCTTGTATATAAATAGCCACAGGTTTCAGAGCAGTCGCTGAGTTTATAGTGCCAGATTCGGTTGTTCACACTTTACCACTTGGTTTCCACTGCAGTATGTTAACTGACCACGCAAGTGGCTAATTAAAGAGAGTCTGTTAAGGGATGAGGAGTCTTTTGATAAAGGCTAGCAAGCCCTTCAGCAAGAAAGTTAAAAGGAATTCCCCAAAACACTGCAGCTCCCTTTATATGACACAAAGTATTGTTGCTTGCCAAGCTCAGATGAGAACAGATTTTTAATGTAGAAAATCCAGTCTGAAGCTAAAAAAACCCCAAACCAAAACAAAACCACCCCAGTTCTTCTTCTACCAAATTATCTAAGCATGGATGGGATAGTGCAAAATCATAATGTCTAGCTGCTTTCAGGGAATCCAACATGCGAAAGGGAGGCACAGCACGACTTCACTTTCCTGTGCACTGGCCATGATTTACAGACATCAAACAAGAAATATTACCCTGAACTGTTTGTCTTAAAAATTAATTACTTTAAAAAATTAACTTAATATCATGCCAAGACATGTCTGTGGCCAGTCACTTAAGGCAGGCAATTACTTAATACAAACCAGTGACAATTTATTATATTGTAAGTTTCATTGTACATTAAAAAGAAGCTGGTTAGCGCTGTCTGTAGAACAGATTGATAGTTTTTTAATTTTCAAGACAATTTATAGTCTTCTAATTTATAAAATTGAAATAGATGCTCCTGAAAGCTGAGGATGATTGTTTTTTTTCCTTTTTGCAACCATGTCAAAAGGGAAAAAACATCTGACATTTTTCAAAGATATTTCTCAAGCAGTCCCTTTTGAGCATGATAATAGAACATATGCCTTGTCTGTGCTAAAGACAAACAGAATTTTGAGAACCATCTCTTCGCAAAGTGTCCTGCTGCTAATGGACCTGCAACCTGAACGGTCGTGTGCTGGGAGCGAAGCAAGTAAATAACATGAAAACAGTTGTTAATAGGTTCCCTAAATGCTTTGTTACAGAGGCAGAAATTATATAGCGAATGGAAGATTTTTGAGGAGAGAACGGTTTGGTGCAAGGCTGGAGAATCAGATGTCAGTGTCACCTCTGCCACCAGCTAACCTGTGATGCCAGCAGCACGGTGCAACAAGTGGTCCAGCCCTTCCTTTCTGAATGCCCGACGCGACACCATGAAGTGTGGCAAAGATGGTGAGCACCTGAAACAACTCAGCTGCAGCTGCTCTGTGGATCTAAATGATGCGTAATGACAAGCAACATGAAATACCATGCCAGGAAGGTTTCAACCTGGGCAGTTTACATTACTGCACCTTTTTGACATCAGTATCTCTGTGCTTTAGCTCCCCGTTTCCAAGCTGTCATCAAACAGTGTTCAAAATAGATCTATTAATATATTAAAATTTTTGAGACATGCAGGTACTGAGTTTGCAAGAGCGTGGGATCAGCAAGACATGCAGCTTGAGACTGAGCAGGTTAAAGCTAGGAATGGGTGCTTGTTTAGTGAACACTGTCTGTACCGGGCACCGAATGGGGCAGGACTCCTCACAAAAAAGACAGTGCATGACCAGATTTTAGTTGTTTTGGCAGGTTTAATTAAGTTTTTCTCAAATTCTGAGTGCTGGATTGACCTTGGGTACCTTCTAGTGTCATTCTGTGTGTGTACATGCAATTACGTTTTATTACTAATCATACTGTTTTATTGTGGATAGATATAGAAGTACTCATTCTCTATGACTTCCCAGGCGGTGCTGACCTTCACTATCGTTCATTCACACTACTTCATATAGGTTAAAGAAAGTGATTTAGTGATGTTTGTACCAATTAACATATTCCAGGTTCAAATTGGTTGCTAATCAGGTTACCTCTGAAGTACAAATCAGATCTTTATCAGCTTAAAGGTATTTGGCAAGTGTCAAAGCCACTTGGTAAAACTCTCTGGTTTCTGGGGAGCTACTATTTACATACTTTTTCATTATCTCCGCAGCTACATCTGTTTGCTTCCAGTGCCTTCAAGAAAAGTGTTTGTAATGCTAGCTGGGGCCAATACAGCTGCTTAATGTCATTGAGGTTAAGGGTGTTTGTGAGAAGAAAGGCAGTACCACCTGCAGGACAAGCATCCATTAGAGACGGGAGAGACCCCAACTTTGTGGGGAGCTTGTTAAAGAAGTTTAGAAGAGGCGTCCAGCCGTGCACCTCCAACTGATGGCTTGAGAGCTCATCCTTAAGGAACATTTTGGAGCTTTTGTTGGACAAACCCCTTTTATAAGCAATTTTGCCTGTCCAGGTGATAACTGGGTTCCCGCTCTGATCCCTGACCAGGGTGGGGATTGTCCCAGGCTGGTTCACAGAGTCTCATGGCTGAGCAGCACAGTGGGATGGATGATCTCCACGGGGCTCCTTCATCAGCAAGCCAAGGTCGCTCCAGTGCCTCCCCATGCCCACCATCAACACTGAAACCCAGCACCACCACAGCCTCTGCAAGCCCTCTTCCAGCCCTGCAGCAGGGCAGCCCCCAGCCAGGAGAGACTCGGGAGACCCTCTGCTCCTCCACTGGGCACCATCAGGAGTGAGGGCCGCTAATCTACCGGGCCTTGGCACCCCTCTGCTCTCCCTCCCAGCTAATGGCAACCAGCCGAGTGGCTCTGTATTACCTGGTGGGTAAAGGGCACCTTCCAGTCGCCAGCGCTCGCCTTCCATGCTGAATCCCGCTCTGAGAAACCCTGATGCTACCACGAGCAGGAGCTTGTCCATGAGGAGTTATACATTAACCCAGGCAGTTAGGTTGCTATCTCATCCTTATGGTCTCGCTCTGGAGCCAGAGTGTCTTTTTGTTGGTGCCTTTCCTTCAAATGAGGTTTGAGATAAGCAGGCTGATGTCCCTGGGCACGAGCGTTGCAGCCAGGAGGTTACTGCGGTGCGACGACCTCGGCTCTCCTGCGGTGCTTGCTCCGGGAGCGGCCAGGCCCGCGCGGCTGGGCAGGTCCAACCTGCCAACAGCCATAACTCTGGCTGCAATTTATTACAGCTTTTCCATAGCCCCTAAGGACAATTACCTCGATTGCTTTTTCCCTTGATTTTGACCTTCCTCAGCCAGGGCCGGGTGACTGGCACTGCCTTTCCCCAGCAGCCCTGCCCATGCCTGGCTTTCCCCTCGCACACAGTGGGCTGCTGCTGCCCAGAAACACCCACTCCGTTCAGTTCAGCACCCTCCCTTCTTCCACATCATCCCATGTTGACACTTTTTCCTCTCGTTTTGCCATTTCTCTTTTTCCCCTTATACTTCTGCTCTGATTTTCTACCCATCTTTTCTTATGTTTCTTGCCTCCAATTGCCCTCCCTTTCTCTCACACCTTTTCTACTCTTTCTCTTTCCCTTGAGATCTTTTGTTACGTTTTATTCTGGAGACCTTATGAATCATGTTAAGGCCAAAGACACTCAAGCTTTAACCAAGCACGTGCCTGGTCCTGCCGTTGCGGCTGGTGCAGGTCAGAAGAGTGGTGATGCAAACTCTGCCAACGTGAGAGTGACTTGTACCTATAGCTGACCCTGTGACTCAGATTCCTTCCTGCAGATGTTTATATGCATGGACTGTCTGCTAAGCTTTTGTCAGGGTGGGTTTATTTTCATAGACTCATAGGATCACAGAATGGGTTGGGTTGGAAGGGACCTTTAAAGGCCGTCTTGTCCACTACCCCTGCAATGAGCAGGGACACCTTCAACTAGATCAAGTTGCTCAGAGCCCAATCCAACCTGGCCTTGAATGTTTCCAAGGATGGGGCATCTACCACCTCTCTGGGAAACCTGCTTCAGTGTTCCATCACCCTCATTGAAAAAAAAAATTCTTCCTTATATGTAGTATGAATCTAGCCTCTTTTAGTTTTAAGACTCTTTCTTGCTGCTCTGATCGCTATCTACCCTCAGTTTTCATCTTGTGTGTTCAAGTTCCTTTTCAGGTTAGCCCAGAACTTCTCACCTGCCTATATTTTATTTTGACCCACACATCTACTTTCCCTCAGTCCTTTGCAGTTTCTCTCCCCAGCGCCTGAGGGTTGCAGTCACCCAGCTTTCGGTGAGCAGTGACCTAGCCACGGCAGTGGGGCGTTCAACCCACGCATGCCTGAAGAGTAAGGTGTGTTAGCCACAGACCCTGATGGAAGCAGAATTAGACCATCAAGTGTCTGTTTACCAGCCAGAAAAGCATAATCCCCAGGTCCTTTGTGCTCCCTGATACCTTATCAGATATGATTCACTGGATCGTATCTGTTTTGGCAATCATAGTGTGGGCATTTCAGCACAGGGTTTTTTAGCATGCTTAGGATGGTCAAGGAAAAGCACTTAATGTATTTATAGAACTATGTAAGTTATAAATATAACTATGATAGTCTTATGCCATGCAAAGAAGGTATGCCTTGACGGAACAATCAAAGCAAAGCAATTTTCAGGCAGAAAGTTATCTATATAGATGGCCATCTCTATGCGTAGCTTTGTGCTAAGTAGTGATTGTATTTTAAAAAGCTTGAATGCAGAAACACTGCTGAAGTCAGATCTATAAATGGAAACCTAAGAAATTACATAGTAAAATAAACTGAAAGCCTTTGACCTCAAAGTTCAGAAATTTAGCATCTTCAGCAAATCTTTATTCCAGTAATACCGGTCACATCCAAGACAGTCACTTGTTTTAAATTAATTCTTGTTATTTAATTTGCTCATTTAAATAGATATATATACACACACGTATATCCAAAATTTAAATTATAGAAGTATTCAAGCCATAAAATACCATTTTATGTCATGCCTTGGCAAATAACTCCTGGAGTTAATATTTCGGATTAATGATTAGTAAATAGCAAAGAATGTGACTTCATGGAATGAGGTACTTGTGATTGCTCCCCAGGCTGTGCTAGGCTAGAGCTTGTTCAGTAAATGTTATAATTTCGGAATACATCTTAGTCCGAAATATGGAATAAAAGAGTAAATACAAGCACAATGGTTAATGTGTTGAAAGTCTATCAAAACACTTCCTGAGGTTAAAAACTGAGACATTCCATTTCAGTCTGGGGCTTTTACGTGTTTTATTATCCAATAAATATCACAAAGCCAATGTTCACATTAGAAATCTGACTGTAATTACCATGTTTCTAAACAAAACCCTCCTGTGCATACCGGGGTGGCCTTAGTTGAATAATTATCGCATCTCATTAGGTCTTATTTGGACCCTTTAAGCCTTAGCTTACTGGTAGTCACAGGTACCCAGCAAAATGAAGAACAGAAAAGTAGATTAGTTAAAATATTTTGTGAATAAAAGCTAAAAAAGTAACAAATATCATTTCAGGTTTTAACTGGTGGAAAAAGGATCTTATGGCACTTCTTGCTTGCGAGGCAGGTGAGTGTGAATGTGTGACCTCGCAGAATGAGGGAACACATGTGCTTGGAAGCATATTCTACATTATTAGTTTAAACCTCAGTGTTTAAAAAAATGTTCTTGCTCTTCTGCGTAACGAACGCAGAAAATAGATAAGGCTACCAGTGCAGTCATTGAATGACCCACACCAAAACAGACATTAATACTCATGAAAATATGCTGCTGTAATCACCTTGTTGTGGCTTTTACAGAAAGGTGAACAGATGCAGAAACAAGGAATATATATGCATTTAGTAAGAAGCTGTATGTGCCCATGTGGATACCGTAGTTGCAGCCTGAAAATTATCATATTCACTTCTCCTGGTGACATGAATTTGAGGTTTCTTTCCATTAGATTTTTGGAAGATGATGCAGCATAAATTTGCATTTGTTCAGTGTTTACACTCTCCAAAAGTTAATTAAGAAAAATATGGAAGCAAATATGCATCTGCTTGCCAATTTGCTCTGGTTCTATTCATAGCAGCATCAAACAAGAGTTGCCCTCTGGATTCTGTGGAAAGCCCCGCAAGCCTTCCAGATGCCTACTGATTTCCAGGGTCACAGCGGGGCACTCACCTGTACAAGCTGCTGCGTTAACAGAATTGCCTTTACACGTGACCATCAATAAAAATGTTTCTTTTTGCTGGTAGTGAGAGTGCACTGAAGGATATATTCCTGATAAAAGGGAAGAGTGCATGAACTGACAGTCAGAGATCCACATTTAAGGCAGAACCAGCACAGGTTCTTTATGCACTGACTGTGCTGAAGGATTGCAGAAAAATACAACCACCACAGCTCTATGAATGTGTCTATAGATACACATACTTAAAAATATCTCTGCTAGCTACCAATATCTATTCATTTTCTACCCCCATTTCATGGGGATCTACAAAATGTCCCCAAAGCGTACAGTGCACAACTTGGTTCAAAACAGTGACGCTGGGGGAGAATCCACTCAATTATCCTGTTAAAGAAAAGATTCAAACCGGTCACTGCTAATTCATTTTGTATTTGACACGAGCACTTAAAAAACTGAGCTACTCTAGAGGTCTGTATAATGACACACAGCTTCAGGATGTTTTTGTGGCTTTCCCATCTACTTTCTGTAGACAAAATCCACTTCTAAGTTAATGGAAATGATCCGAAAGTCTAATAGTTTTTAAGAAATAGAGGGCCACAACAATGTTGGTAATAAAATGATGTGAAACAAAGAATAGCTCGTAGTAAAAATGCTCCCTTTTTTCCTGCTAAGGAGATTACAAGGTTATCATTTGTAAAATAAGCATATTCCCGTTAATTAAATTAAAGACTTGGGCTGCATAAACAAATACCAATCACAGGAGAGAAAGAGGGAGAGGGAGAGGGATGCTGAGTTTCACACATAATTTGTTTCTGGCTACTTAGCAGGGCTATGACAGACATCCGTTAAGTAGAAAGCAAACATTTACCGTTTAGTTCACCTACCTAGCTAACACCTATGAGCCTCTATTAGCAAAAGCTGCCCCCTTTGGCAGACTGGATGGTTTGCTGTGAACAGCTTTTACTGTGATGGCTTGGAAAGAGCATTTGCTGTTAATTTAAAGATGTATCGGCACTAACACACTCACAGTTCTATGCTTTTATAACCTGCAGTATACTTTATATTGCAGCCCTGACTCAGGTCTACTGAAGTGGATAGCGAAGCTTCTGCTGGATTCAGTGAAGGCAAGCCCTAAATCGGATGCTGAAGAGGAAGGACACCCAGCGTGTCCCCCCAGACACCCATTTTGGTCCAAACCATCTGCGCTCAGCCTCTCGTGAGTACATGATGAGTGTCTTTATAGTGTTTGGAAAAGCCTTCCTCCCACTGCCTGCCCCTGAAGTGCCGAGGTAAATGGCAATCCCTGTTCTCCAAGGTTGTGCTCCATCTGGCTGTCTCAGAGATGCAACGTATGCCCAAGGCAAGCTCCGTGGCCGAACAAGCCCCACACCCCCAAGGAAAGGGGAAACTGCCTTTTGGGATCCATGGCTGCGCACCCCACTCATGCCTGTGCCTGAAACTTGCTGCTTCAGCTAACTGTGTTCAACAAGGAGTCTTGTCTTAGCGAGGCATTAATGCAATTTTGCTAAATGTCAGCTCCAAATCGCAGCAGCCCAAACAAAGCGGGAGGAATGCTGTGTCATGGCATGGGCTGCAAACTGGCAGAGCACGCTGAAAATAACAAAGCGACTTCAACTGAAGTTTTGCAGGAATGTGGTCCTGGGGAGGAGAAGGGGAGGGAGGACTCATGGACTTGGATGGGAACTGGCTGCTAGAAAACCTGTCTTGTCTAAGATAGGGCATGTTCTTGTTCTTCGTTTTTTAGAAATTAGAGAACGAAATGGGAGATTACTTAATTTCTGTGTTTATTTAAAAAAAAAAAAAAAAAAGCGTGGATGAGCACTGGTGTAGTAAAAGCATTATTTAGATGGAGGTTTTAGACCAAACCGAATACTGCAGAGAGATGAGCTGATGAACTGCTGCTACGCATTTTGCCAGTTTGGTCTAAAAGCTCTATAAAAATAATTTTTTAGTTGCGTAAGTGTCCATTCATTGTGTTTTCTATTTCTGTCCTGGGATAAATACGACACAGTAATTAACCACAGGATATTTACCTGTGCTATTGTCCAAAGGGTATCAGAGTTTAAATGACGGACTCGAACTGCTGACCGGGACATGAAATGTACTGCTTGCACCAGCCGCAGCATTAGAGGAAGGAAAGATCGCAAATGGGATGCCCACTTTCAGAAGGGTTCAGGGGAAGACCAGCAAATCTAGAAGTCAGTAAGTAATTAGCACTGGGCACCTTGTTTGAAACCATAATGAAAAATTATTAGCAGCCACAAGGATAAAGGCAAAAGAACGGGCAGGCTACCACAAAGATTTTACAGAAGAAAGCTCAGAGCTGAGTTTTGGACAAGCCCCTGCCCAGGTTGCCGTGGGGTGAGAGGGGTGTCTTGGAACTCCTGTACCCTGAAAACACCAGAGCTGTAATCAGTGGCCACCAAACAACGTCACTTCCATTACAAGGTGTTAAGTCCCATGACCCAGCAGACAACCTTCTGTTTCATAAAGTCCCTCTAACAAACATTGCTGGAGGTGGAAGAGTGACCCTATATGGTCCTTTTTATCTTTGCTCTGTAGATATCTGTAGCCAGCCAGTACCAAACTGGTAGGAGCCTGGAGTAAATGCATCTTTGATCTGACTCATCCCAGCCATTCTTTATGTCCTTGCAAATCTGGCCAGACATACTCTTGTAACAGAATATTTGAAGGATGTTAAATGCCATGGTTCTGGATGTATCCAATCCCTACCTAACTCAAATAGCTTCACATAAGACTCAATCGGAAAGCAGGGAAACCATGAATTTGGATAATCCTTGGTCTTATGTCCTACGTAGCAAACTCTTACATTTAACATAGCAACCTTAAAGCCCTAAAGCTGCTTATTCGTGAGGTGGGCAGCTGGCACCAGGCAGAGTGACCCTTACAGCAGTTACCTGGGAAGACACAGCCAACTCTCTGAATCAAACGGTATCTCAAATGCAATGGCTTTTTTTGCCAAGTCTTCCAAAAAGTAATGCTGGTTACTCCCATTTCTGGGTAAGAACACGTATCCTGCTTTTAAGCTGCAACACTAAGAAGTTTTCCATCGACATTGCTTCCATAAAGCAGGTTTTGAATGATAATGACAGTTTGTCGCTCCTTATACAGACTGCAGTTGAATGTAGAGGCAAAAGGTAATTAAATACGAGGCTAGAAGGACTGAAATTAAGAAGCCTTGTGTCCGAACTGACCCCACCGTGTCTCCTTTGATTGGCAGGGTGCCCTCAGCTCTTTCGCGGCAGGCTGGGGGCACTCGGCACCACAGCAAAGCCTTCACACTCTCCTCAGCAGGTCTTGAATCGGCTTCCAAGAACAAATGCCGGTCCCTGGCCCCGACTATCCCTATGGCAACACGACAAAGTCTGTGGGGCCAGATTGCTTATTCTTTGAAGGTGAGTAAAAAGAAAATGAATAAAACAATCACCAAAGCAAGTAACAAGTTAACAACATACAATTTCAAGCGAGCTAAAGAAAAAGAAAAGAGTGGCATTTGTAAGTGATGTGCGTCCTGCTGATCTTTTGTAAAGCCAGCTGTGAAACATAGCTGCGATGTCTGTTTATAGCTAGGTGTGCAGGCTTCCAGATGTGTAAGTGTAACGCCTGCAGACATCAAAAGGGCTAACGTTCAAACCCATTACCTGAACACCACCTTTATGTATTTCAAAGGGAAACCAGCCGAACTTTCCCTGTAATCACTATCTTGCGTCATCCCTTTAATGAACCAGCTAGTACAGGATCGTTGTGTCAGCCAAATAAAGAGGGTGCTGGCATTTCGTTTTCTTTTACTGGGAGTTACTTGTGTCCCTCGGACCCCTCACAGCCCTGCTGTTCCTGGGGGGGATTGAATAGGATTATACAGCAGCATCAGGTGGGAAAAGGCAGACCTAGCAAAGCCATCAAGGGGTAGAGTGGGCAAAATCTGTGGTCGTAAACTGGAAACGCTGGAAGAAGGCCAGTGTTCAAATCTGAGGATAAGGGGAAACATGAGCTGATAAACCCCTCACAAGTGCCTTTGGTATTTTGTAATTCGGTTACTCTGCGTTTTGGAGCTTAAGAAGTCACCTCTTAGCTCAGGATGGTTGAATGTGCCGTGACAGTGACAAATGGGGCTCTGTAAGTTGCCCACAAAGAGCTGATTACTTTTATGAATTAATTAACCTGTGATTGCTGGTACAAACAGCAGCCAGTGGACACTTTCTAATGTAAATTTAAGATTGTGACTGGTACCCAAAGCAAAAAAATATGGAACTTTCTGTATTGAGGATGTTCACATCCATGGTATTTCCCACCCTTGTGGGTGAGTGGCTCCCTAATTCCTTCCCTGGCATTTCTGCGCCTTGGCTCAGTAACCTGTGCATTTAGAAATGACTCAGAGTTGTGCTTCTAAAGCGTTCCTGATCAACCATCCAAATGAAAATATTTTTCCTCTATAGTGTTCAAAAAAAATGATTTGGTGATTACATTTGTAACAGTCAGTAATTTGGTGGATAAATAACCATGAATGGGTACCTCTTTGTCACTTTATCCATCTTTTCCTCTCTTACATTACTGTAGCAGAGAATCAAGAAGGGACAGGGAGTTTCTGCAGCCAGGACATTTAAGACCCACATGAGTCTTAACAAAACCCACATGAGATTTAACAAAATCATTAAGGAAGTATCTTGTCCTGTGATCCCATGGATGAGAAATTCATTTCAGAATTAGCTCCTACCTGCTGTATTGCATTACAGGTAGGAGGTTTATTCTTTAAACTCTGATTTCATCTTCTATAGTCCCAGAAAAAAATCTCAAAACTGTAAGCCAGCTGTAAACAGGAGCATCTGCCCACAGTATTTCTGAAATATGCAACCTGCCTCATTTCCCTATTGTGACTTTGTGCATTTTGCAATTTTCTGTCTGGGAAAATGGCAATTTTCTCAAGAAGAAATTCAGGGTTTTTTCCACAGACTTCATCCCTTTTGATCAACATTTAGTTTTTTTTATCTAGCAGCCTGCTTTGCACAGCTACTTTGATAGCTTTCCCACAAGTAAATAAGAAGTCGATGATAATCCCCTCCACAATTCCTTAGACCTTCAGAAACCTGAGAACAAAGAGCTAGAAATCACCTTGTAAACAGACATCAGCCCACACCAGGAGCGGGCAGGCTGGTATAAAAGCTCAGGTGCAAGAATTCACCGCAGTTTGGTTTGCACTCTTCACCTCATTAGCCTAAGCTGGCAGGGCAGTGAATCAGGATATGAAGGACAGAGTCAAAGCAGCTGAAGTGCATAACGAAACATTACCATGTTTTCTGCTGAGCATATACATGAGATCTATAGCGGAGTTTATCAGATGCTATGTCAAGAGTTGGAATTACTGGACCTGCTGTCTGTCATACAGAGGGGAGAAAGTATTTTTCAAGAAAACAAAAGATGGCACGAATATCATGAATTGCCCAATGCTTGTCCTGAGGTGTTGAGGACCTAGTGCCCACACTGGGCACAGTTCGAGGGAGTTGTTTCAGGTAAGGGCTGGTCTGGTCCTGTAGACTGAACAGCCACAAGCAGTTAATAGCGTGCCAGGGGACTTCACTGAGCACATACTGAGGTTTAGTTTAATCCAAAGAGAATTCAGTCCACATGCTCTTATACCACTTACTCCAAAAAGCAAACTGAAGCTCAGCTAGGAAGGAGATTCGTTTTCCTTCAAGCCATTTATTCCGACTTAAGCTAAAATGCTGCCATAAACAGACCCTTTTCCCATTGACATGCTGCACACAAAAAAAAAATTTATCTAGTGATTTGAGCTCATTTTCTTCTAAATCATCACAGCCAGTTAATGGAAGGTGACGTATACCGATATGTACAACTGCAAGCAGAAAGTACACCTGCACAGTCCACAGGTCAGATAAAACACATCAGTCACCCACTCCTCTCCTCTCCCATGAAGCCCTGCAGACCAAGGCAGCTACATCGGCTTCTCTCCTCAAGGTACTGTAATCGTTCTGTGCCATCCTCACCCCCACAACCAGCCGTCCTGCTGAGGGACTGAATTTTGTTTCCCACTGGCAGCCAGCAGACGTGAGACAGGATTACAAGGTCACCGGCCCCGTCGCCAGGGTCAGGGCAGCCTCCCTCTGCCGAGCATCCTCGTGTTGCCATCCGTGCGCGCCGGTGAGGGTGTTCCCGGCCACGAGCAGCTCTCATCCCAGCCCAGCCTCAAAGGGAAGGCCTGCAAACCAAAATCACTGCCAGGCTTCTCGTGATATTTCCACTTTCTTTACTCAGTTTGATTGATAATGTGAGTGCCACAGAATCAATCCGGTTTCACTGGGCTGTAGGGCAACATCCCGCACCCACTCACACGAGCAGCTACATGGAAGCAGTTGATCCGCCCTTTGCTGTGAGGATCAGCCCTGAGAAACAAAAGGTTATTTTCCATTGCTTGTTCAGGCCTTGTCTTTTATTTTTTAACACTATTACGACTAATGAAAGTAGTTAATTTTTTTACTTTCATTTAACTTAATTTCTAGAGGCTGGGGAGGTGGCTAAAGGCCATCCATAGCTCAGCGTGAATATCAAAGTTATATAAATGCAGTCTGATAAAATATTTAAGTTCTAAGCACTCCTTGAAAACTATGGGAAGAGGAAATGTTTAGCTCTATATGAGCCGCCACTGGCTGGCTCATAAACAAGCCCACAGTAGCCTATTTAAAGAACATTGCAAACACTTTGGACAATGTGCATTTTATTAGGAAAAGGAAGCATTGAAGAATCAACTATAATATACACAGCAGGAAAAAGTAAACGCATTAACTGACTTTAATGCAGATGAAAATGGTGGCGCGGGGAGAAATTCTGTTTCAGAAAGGTCATTCATTTGCCTCTGCATTCCTTCCCCACATTTATATGCTGCTCGCTGGATTCATCAAAGGTCTTCATTATTCACTCTTGGCACGCATAAAACAATCACTTTCAGATATAGTGACCTAATTACTCAAACAAGGCAAATGAGGAAAAAAAAAAAAAAGGCAGTTATTCACTTCAGTTGTCAGCTTTTAGCAGCTCTTCAGAAAAGAGATTTAAAGGACTTTTAGCACAGGTTTGGAAGGTGAGAGCCAGCATCACCTAACAGGGAGGGGGTTGATGACTGCAGGCACTGGTGGTGATTCCCTTCCACCAGGAATCTCTTGGGCTGTCCCAACTTACGTTCCTCTCCCTCTAGACCAGGTAGCCATGTGCAGCTGCAAAACAGGGACATTTTCACCATGTTTCTCCCCCAGCTTCCCCATGGTCAAGCCCAGCTCATCCTGCACGCCCGGAGCTGGGGCTTCCAGTGATGCTAGGACCTCTACACAACCAGGGAAGCCCCAGCAAGTGAACCTTACCTTGAAAGGCCATTCCTGCTCCCCCTGTAACTTTTTTCTACTGCCTGAGCAGCCACAAAGATCAGCTGTAACATGGGAAAATTTTAGACTGAATGTTTGTAAATTAATGCCTAACCAGGGCAATTCATTGTTCAGATTTGTTGTGTCCGAAAAAGAGACAGGATTCGAAAGATGGATAATTATGGTTCTTGTTTATTTTGTGATTGTGCTGTAGGATGGCATAGTAGTAATGATGTAATCACTACCAGTAAATGTCACAGTTGGGTAATGACTCATTTAGAGCTCACATGATTAAGACAAAAATAGATACTGGTGTTATTGTGATGCTTATCAATGCTGTGTCATACACATAACCATATTAACTGTCTCAATTAAAAAGAGTTGATTCTGAGGACAAGAGCCTAAGCATGAACTTTTGATCCTCTCTGCACTTTCCCCTACAGACATGTATTTTGTTTGCCTGCCCAGTACCTCTGCAAGCGTGGAATACGTGTCCAGTGTTAGTAAATGCTCACAAATGTTACGTAGCAGTTTGCTTGAGCCTGTTATATTCATGTCAGTATACACCGTTACAGAAAGATCTAGCTCATTTCCTAATTACTAAGCATTTCACACTGGATGGCAAATGAAAGGCTTAAGCCCCACTGGGATCATCTGTGTCTGACCCACAAATAATTGTTTGACATCAGAAGGTTTATTATCTCCTAGCAGGAATGAGAAGCATATTTCTTAATAGGTTCCCTACCCTGGGCAGTGCAAGCCTTCCTTTGAAGAGTGTCTCTATGGTAATTGATGTTAATGAGCAGCAAGCCAAGGAGAAACACTGGGTCACCAGGTAGGAAGCCCCCCAAGAGATAATCTAATTACTCTCCAAAACAAATTACTTTCAACCAAAACAAATTACTTTCAATCACTCTGCAACAGATAAGATCAGTGGAGGGAGCTCAAAGCTGATGACAGCTGGAGACTGAGGCTTCATGAGTTTATGGATTGATCGCTTTTCTCTTTGGTCCGTTTTGTTGAATGACAATGGAATGACAGAAAACTGGAGCCAAGAACTGAGCTCCCTTTCATTTCATTCAGATGAATGCGGAGGACCTGCCAGCTCGATGCTCTTTGCTGTGTGGCTCGTTGATCTAAAATCGGAAAAGCCGGAGCTGTGCGTGTTCACATCTGTAACAGGAGTAAAACACTCTGGGAATAAACGTGCAGGCTGGGAGCCACTGGTGCATCACTGCGCTAGGAACCACCAGGGAAATCATGACACCGTTGCTTGTTTGAGCACACACATAAAATGTGAGGCAAAACGGAGCCCTCATTCTTATGAGGCCTTAACTATAAATATTAATTGATACTCTAGTAATTTACTAGCAAGAATGGTTGCCAAATGCCTGACTGCTCCCGCTGAAGTAAATACATATTTTTTTCCCATGGAAGGCAGAATTGGGCTTAGCTTCTTTTCCTTACAAAGTATTGAAAATATTGTTCTGAACATTAACTTATTGATATTAATATTAACAATCAGTGCCGTAAGGCAAAGTCAGCCTGAAATACAAACAACTCATGACGAACCACCTCATTAACAGAACAGTAAGATCTGTTTCAGTGCAAAGTGGTGACTAGACATCATACTGGAAAATCTTACCATCTCGTAATGACAGTGCAGAAGAAACTTGGGTAGTAAGGGATATAAATTACCAGCAAAAGCTGTAGTTGATATATCCATCACTACATTTCTCAGGAAATCGAGAGTTAAAATGCAGCTCTAAAGGAAACGCCAGGCAGGCAGTGTGAGGGGTGAACAGTTAATCCAGAAGGTTTTGTATCACTGCTGTTTGCCAGGGTGCTGCAAAGGGTTCTCACTGCTGTCTGTGTGTGTGTGTGAGGAAAAAGTAAGTTTGAGGGCTGCTGTCTTTTGAGAATGAGATACTGGTATTGCCGCTGGAGCCAGAAATCGGAAGGGTTTCTGTAAGGTCTATTTATAGTTGTTGCTCTTTATTGCATTAGTATTGGCTAGTTCCTTCTACCACATTATACAATCAATGACACATCTGCCTAACTGAATCCGAATCACACTGATGGCAATATGTGACCTATTAGTCCAGAGAATGGAAGAAGGGCCGTCTATTACCCAGCAACAGCAGCTCTTCTGCAGAGCGAGGCTACGGTGACAGATCAGTAGCTGTTTTCTTGCAGGCTTTATCTGCTAGAGACCTCTGATAAAGAGTAATACACAGGTCTCAGGGAGCCTTCACTACTGAATGAAACCTTGGTGCCCCACATAGAGCCATGAGGAGGCCTCTTGTCCTGCTCTGGAAATCTGAAATGGGTTAAATTCAGAATTAACTGGGGGGCCTATCTTTGCAATTCCCTTTGCAGAATGAGTGCCTAATCAATAGACCCATATTCAAGAGTATATGGAGACCGAGCCCCGTGAAAGAGGCACTGTGACTTCACATTTTCATCCTCAGCACTGTGGTCTGCTCTGTTCACTTCGAGAACTGAGGTGTCCCTGTGTCTTGTAGTGCAAGGATCGCCCTGGTGCCTCCAGCCGTGAAAGATCCAGAGGCAATGCGGCTCTCACTTTTGTCCCATATAATTTAAGGAACTTTGTTTCCAGGAAAGTAAAAAAAAATTGAAGATGCATTTAACATAAAAAACATATGGGATTTAAAGACGGTCCATTAGAATCCTTTTGACCATTATATGTCTGATCACAGTATATATACATAAAAGCAATACTGAGTTTAATTCTGCTGCTTAGTCAAGTCAAGGTACATAACACATGCAATAGCCAGATAGTGGGGAATTTTACATTCCATTTAATATTTGCTGTGATGTTTAATCACTTGTTTTAATGCAGGTATTTAATGCCACTTTTCAGTGAAGCTTCAGTTTTTCTCTCATAACGAAACAAGTTATTTAATGAATCTGAACTACTTTTGGAGTAAGACATCCATTACGTCCCCATTTTCTCACTAGTCAGATGTGTAAAACCTAAGTAAACTTGAATTACTTTCTAAAGACCATCCAGGCTCTTTCCATGCTGGTTTGTTCTGCTTCTCTTACTTTCAAATGGCCTTTTAATTGGCCATTAAACTAGGAAATTATGGCTGATTAGGATCAATCCAAATGCAATGTTTTGGATGGACTGGCTATTTGAATACCATTCTTTTAGATCCCATGTTACTTCTGCTTTGTCAAGTAAAGGTCACTTTTAGCTGCATGGGCAGGATGCTTCAGTAACCTCTGCCCTTCAGTTCTTGACCCCAGATGTCCCACAGCCGTGCTTCGTGGTAGCAAACATGACTAGTGAAGCAGCTGCAACACGGAACATCAGAGAAAGTTACTCAGTTTCCCGATTCGCCGCAAATCGTGCAGCCGCTCCGCAGCGGTGGTGTAGGCTTCCTTTCAGCAGAAAATTATTTTGTTTGACCTCCAAGTGGAAGAACAGATATTAATAATCTTCAGCACTTGTCTCTTGAGCAAAGCCACTATAGAAACTTTCTACATGACTGCCACCTGTATTAAGGGTTGAGTCTGAATGTCTTGTGAAGAGGGAGGCAAGATGCCATCACACTTTTTAAAATCCAGGTGAAGTAACTCCGACTACTAAACAGATTTTTGAGGAGTTGCACAAGAATTTTATTTTTTCTAAGGTGTTTCTCCATGATTTTAGGCCCAGGATATGGGCTGGAGTAAAAGGTACTCTTCTGTTGATTCAGCTGAATCACTTTAGTTTCCAGAATCTGGGGGTACAGCTGGCTGCAAAATACTCTTAAAAGCCTTAAACGATGCCTTCAGGAAACTTTGAGGGTTTTCAAGTTTATGTTTGCTCAGAATAGTTTCATAAAGGGCTTCACCATTGCAGTGAGAGTCCTGCAGTACCATAACAATAAAAAGTGATGACAGTAGGTGAATAAGCACTTGTGAACTGAATTGACACTTTGACACATCGTTCACCTGCATTCCCTTATCATTTCCATCTCTTTAACAGTTCATACAGTTCTGTTGGTGACTTGCAACTCCTAGTAGTGATAAGCAGCAGAGTGTAGCCTGAAATAACAGGCAGCCAGAAAACTGTGAGTCTTAGCTGGCTTGCTTAATTCCCTTTCTACCTCTTTTACTCCACTACGTGGTAAATTGTTGACATTTACTGTGTTCAGCACAGACCTCAGACTCCTTTCCATCTGACCTTGGGCGAGTGTTTGAAGCCCAGATCCAAAAAAACCCGCCACAACTGTCCACAGTTGGATATAAGGAGAGGTTCCCCAGACACATGTAATTCATACCTTTCACATCCTTCAGTCTTAACAGGACCGAGCAACCTGAAATTCACCTATACAGGGACAATCCGGAGCCAGGCACTTCTCCACCTCTGTCCTCCAAGAGACTCACTGTGCCAAGTATCTGCAGATCCTATGTATATTTTGGCAAGCGCAGAATTCTCATAGGGAAAAAGCAGTGCCAGCTTCATCAAACCATGGCTGGACTAGAAACCTTCCACAACTTTTAGCAGAACACGATGGTGATTTAACAGCAAATAAAGAATGGAGGTCTCTTGCCCTGCAACAGTTCAGACGGCTCATGCCTTCCCTACGAAAGCACGAGGGCGAACCCAGCAAGTAGTTAGAGCTGACAGCAGCGATGAGGAAGCCAGGCTCCTTGTAAGCACAACTGCTTGTATCTGTGTGTGCTCCACGGACTCTGTGACTCGGCTGTGTGGGATCATTCTCCTGAGACAGCTGCACTGTGTAAATTTGACATGCTGTAGAGCCTTAGATGAACATCTCAAAGACGTCTTACCTTTACGGGACATCAGGGACAACTATAGGGTTGTCTGATCCTCAGCATCACATAAGCCGCAACAACTCTCCCATAGGTTATTCTTCAATATATCAATATATCTATATATTCAATAGCTGATTCTAGCTAAAATACCACTTAGATGGCCATAAGCCTACCAAATGTATTAGTGATATAATTTACTATAATCTTCACAATTAAAAGACTTTGTGCTATCAGTTTTACAACAAATCGGGATTACTATCACAGGTGCTTTTGAGAAAACATCTGCCTTTTAAGCAGAATTATAATCACGATCCCAGGTATATAGGAGGCCTGACTTCAAGAGAAGGGGGGATTCAGTGCCTCACCAACCAGACAGGTATAGTTAAACCCCTTCCATCTCCCTTCTTACTTCTGACTTCCAAAAAGTCACTGCCTGAGAGCCCTGGCTCAGTGTCCTTGTCAACAAAGACAACAATTTTGCACCTCCAGTGAAGGGAAGTTAGACCTTTATGGAAAAAAATTCTTCCCAAATATAACTCAGCGAAATTGCCCCAGAGTCAGGTTTGGTTTAATGTGTCTTGTTGCTCAAGTCCTTGCATGTCCTGGCTTCCTGCTATGCTCTTTAGGGCTGATTTTGTGGGAGCTGTCACTAAATCTGACTGTGTAGGATCACCTGATTAATTCTGGCTCTCCAGGGCTTCGGATGTACTGGAACAGGACCACAGCTCTGGGCACACGCTCTTGCGAATTTGAAGCCAAACTTTGATGGCATATCTGTTTCTTTCTTTTTGTGGTATAACTTCTTCTAATGGCCCATTCTCTATTAAAGGAAAAATATTTCCAATGGAGTTGGAACTTGTCATAAAGGCAACATGACAAGAAAAGAGCACAGGTAAATGCTCCATCCATACCACTTCTGACTGAGAAGCTGGTGATCTAGAGTTACCCTTTTCTGAAAAAGCTTTCCTCATGGTTTTCACAAACATGTTGCATAGACGGGGTCTAAGGGCATTACTGCCTAGGTCAAGCCAGAAATGAAAATAGGAAAATGTAACCTACTGGCAAAGAAACTTGCAATTATTAATTTCTGCTGCAGGATGCAGGTTTGCTTTATATTTATATTTTTATATATATATATATAAAAATAACTTGCACTGATTTAGTGTAAATAAAGTGCTGGAGAGCTACTGTTACCAAATATGTTCCCAGAAAATCAGTAAGGCTTCTTCTACACCAGAATTACAAAGGATTTCATAGCACACAGAAAAGATGGCGTGGATTAAGTATTTCCAAAGTATGAAATAATGACTTACAGTGATGAAAACTTGCATTTAGGCCATTTGAAGCAGATGGGACTTTTGTGAGCTTTAGAGTAGACTTAATCAGAAGATATCATTTGACTGTGAAAGCTTCAAGTCAATTCCAGGCTAAGTATTGCTCTCAGGAATGCATTGACTGATAGCAATAGTTAAGAAAGCATTAGATAGCAGAATGGTGAGAGATATTTGAAATTAATTGTCTGGCTGTGTTCATTGGAAAGAATCAGCAATAACACATGCGACTACAGATTACAGTAGCAATGATCTCCCCAGCACGCTGACTTTCTTTAGCAGAGCGGTTTTAGAAGAGGAACCCCTCCAGAAGTTGTTCATTTGAAAAATCTTTAAGTATCCGATGCATTTGGATCCGACAAATTCACTGAGCCCTATGCTGGTTGTGATATCTGGAGAGAGCCTCAGTGACCGCTCATCCCACCGTGTGACATCCTGTCAGTGGGCGCACGGGGCCGGAGCTGTGGAATCTCAGTTCTGTGCTCATTCACAGCCCAGGGAGAAATATTGTCACCTTTATGCCTCTTGGATTGCAGAAGCAGCTGGGAAGCAGAGCAGTCCTTGACATATGGTGGAGTAACCTCTCCTTCTTAGGCAGGTTTTTTAACTTGGGCTGTGCTGATAAGGCTCTTTATAGAACAACCGCGTGCTCGAATAACTGCATATCGCAGTGTACTGTGTCTTCACTTCTGCCTTCCCTCATTTGCCTGACATACTCTTCTCCACCAGAAGCAAGAGAAAGGGCTGGACTGTTCCGCTGGCCCTCTGCCACGGGGAAAATCAAGGCTTTCTTTCTGCTGTCACTTCTGGGGTGACATGCAGGAACTACAGCAGAAATCAGAACCCAAAGGAATGAGCGTTAACAAGGCTCGTTCTGCTTGGGACCTTGCTTCCCTCAGAGTATTTACAGCCTCTGTAATCCTTCCACTTCCAAATTCAGAGAAAAGGGGAAAAGACTTACAAATCTCTTCTCAAAAGGAATATTGGATCACATTCATGTAATGCCTACTCCTAAACCTGCAGGAGATCCCAAAGATACCCCAAAGGAAGCAGAAAGTCTTTAAGTTTCCGTACTATTTTCCTTTTCCTGCAATGACATATACCCAAAGCTTTCACCATAATATTCTGAAGTTATTCTACTATAGAGAAGTTGCATCTTCATCCTAAACACATCTAGTTCATCACATTTTGATCCTCACTTGGCCTTGAATAACTCATGTAATTTTTCCTTAGATCTCCACCACAAGGTAGACCACCTTCTACTCAGGGGTGGCTTCATGCCCTATTTCTGATCATTACTTGTGGCCACCTTCCTTGGTCTCATTTCTGTTGGTTCCAATGATGTTATTGCCCAGTGAGGCACAAGTCCTCGGTTATCTTTTTGGCATGTTCCAGGACATCTGGATGTTTGACTTTTAAATATAGGTAGTTCTGTTCTTCCAAAAAGCATTCCGTTCAGCTTCAGTGTTACTGAAAGCTGAAGTTCTTGTTCTGTAGAAATTACATTGGGACATTGAAGAGTGCAGTGGAAATATATGATTCATTACGACAGGTGAAAATGCTTTTGCAGTTGTGTACTGTTTGGTCAGGAGGTATTTTTGTTCTACAAGACTTTCCTTCTGTTTGGTTTTGTGGTTTTTTTCCTGCCTTCATAAAAGGAAAAAGTCCTATGCTACCAGGTTTCCTTGCTGCAGGCACTCTTTATATAGGGAGCAGGCCCAGCACTGGAAGTGATGGTGTGATTTATCCTATAATACATTTGTTCTGCAAATAATTTCTTTTTTTCCCTGCAAATACATTTGTAGGAACACGCAAAGACATGTGTCTTTCTATTGAATTTGGGCAAGATGATGCCAATAAATAATAAAGTTCAGCGACACGGATAGGAACTGAAATGAAAATCACGTTGCAACTCTTACATTTGGAAAACTGTGAGATTCATTAGCTCATTTAGCTCTAGCTAAAAATAAGATACTTAATCTGAGTTAATCATCTAGGCTTTTTTTCCAGAGCCAATAAAGAAATAGGCACTTCCAGAGATTATTTAACCCGTATCATTTAAACAGCTGTTTTGGGATAGGATTGGCAGTATCCAGTCCAGATAAGTACTTGGAGGCACTTACCTCTGTCACTGACTACAGAGGAACTCAGACAAATGACTTAGATCGAAAGCTTCCTGTAATAAGAGAGGCTATTCCAAAAAATCAGTGAAGTGCTTCATTTTCATTTGATTAGATATGAACCTTTAAACATCAGTCCATGTCACATCAGCAGCAGTAAGGATGAAAATAATTTCTGAAAGCTTTCCATCAATTGTTGGGAAATTCTCATTTATAGTCAGCTTTTTCACTGATTTGAAATAACATCTAGTGCAAATGATTTGCCCTTTCTGTCGCAATTTTTGACCTTCATAAGGGAATAATAATGCTGTTAAAATGAATGAACAAGTTGCAAGCACCAATTCCTTACCGCTGGAAAGAAGTTTGACTTCTTGATGAAGAAAATGGATACTTATGACCATGAATATGGTTCACACTATAGTGCAACAGAAATAGTACTCAGCAAATAGCTTCTGTTCGTGGAGGTGCACAACAAAATGAACTAAAAAAGCCTTTCAGATTCATTTCAGACCATAACCTCTGTGTGTGTGGTGGTTGCTCGATACCTTGAAGAATGCATGTGTATGTAGCCAGGATGAGTTACATGCACAACTGCTGTGGGGCCCAGGGTTGCAGGGCAGTGAACTGCCTTTGTGGCAGCTACGTAATAACATTACAGAATTCTGCAGAGGAAAAAAAAATTAGGGTCTTGGATGCCTTAGTATTATTTACTGGGTTTATAATATTGTGAACCTCTGTGAAAAGCCAGAATTTCTCAAACCAGCCCATGCTTTGCAGCATGCAGCAGGAGACACCTGAAAGTGAAGTGGTCCTGATCTTTATTAATTATTCATCAATCACACAGAGAAAACCGGGCTCCTTTTTGGGTGTCTCAAGCTGACCATCAAAAAAACCTGAAGGAAACCAAAAGCAGTAGTTGCTTTTGAAATGGTCGGTGACATAAAAATCCTTGCTCCTGGGAGCTTGAGATGCAAGACCCTGATCATTCAAACTCTGGTCGATTGATGCTGTTACCTGCAGTACCGTAAGCTACATGTGATAATAAGTGTAAACATTTATATGAATGCAGGCCATCGTCCTACAAGACTCTGTATTTTTGTATGACCTTACCTATGTGCACAGCCTCACTGAGCTAAGATCACTCATAAAGAAAAGTTATTTGTGTGTTTACAGGAGGGAGATGCATGTGTACAGACTAAAAGGGTGAAAGTAGACAGGTAGCAAAATCTAAAAGCAGGATGTGGAAGCTGACCGAAACTGTTGTCTTGGAGAAGTCGGTGGGACACGGGGTTATGTTTTGTTCAATTGTTTAATGTGTCCTGTGTGGGGAGAAGCATTTTTCTTCTTTATGGAATTCCTTGTTTTCTCTCTTGAGATCTGAGAGAATTCCTTTAATGCTCAGTTTGGATGGACAGCAGAAAAGTCAGCAGCAACGCCCTAAAGCACCCCTGAGATGCAAAAAGCACGGAACAAACCAAAATACGTGTGTGAGCGCTACTTTCTGCCGCCCCTGGTGCACCGGCTGAGCGAGCTCCCGGGGAGGAACCCGCGTGGAAAAAATTCCACGGACACGCCAGAAAAAACACGCGTGTGCTGCTTAGGTGGGGCTGGCTGAGGGTGATGCGCTTGTCCCACACACGCTGGTTTTGCCCCCCGTTTCTGTGTCCAGGCGGGGATGAGCGGGAGCCGCGGAGCCCCCCGGCAGCCCGCAGCCCAGGTGCCCGGCTCCATCTAGTGACACAGCCGGGGATGGCCGGGCGGCGATAAAGCCCGGCAGCTGCGCTGGCCCACCCGGACCCGCCGTACCGTGTAAGGGCCGTGCAGGGCCGTACCGGGCCGTGCAAAAACCGTGCAAGGGCAGTAGGGCCGTACCGGGCCGTGCAAGAGCCGTGCAAGGGCAGTGTAGGGCCGTACCGGGTCGTGCAAGGGCCGTGCAAGAGCCGTGCAAGGGCAGTGTAGTGCCGTACCGGGCCGTGCAAGAGCCGTGCAAGGGCCGTACCCGGCGTGCAAGGGCCACGCAAAAGCAGTGCACGGGCCGTGCAATGGCCGTGTAGTGCCGTACCGGGCCGTGCAAGGGCCGTGCAATGGCCGTGTAGGGCCGTACCGGGCCGTGCAAGAGCCGTGCAAAAGCCGTACGGGGCCGTGCCAAGCCGTACCGGGCCGTGCAAGAACCGTGCAAGGGCAGTGTACGGCCGTACCGGGCTGTGCAAGAGCCGCGCAAAAGCCGTGCAGGGGCCGTGCAAGAGCCGTGCCGAGCCGTCCCGGCGCTGCGGGAGGCGTGCGGCTGTGCCCCGCCGGCTGCCGGTACCGGGGAACGG